>OU426979.1:3696901-4896901 GCA_911387785.2 Aelia acuminata | reverse complement strand
GTTTTATATAAATGAGATCTCAAATACCAATCTCAGACCCTAAATAAGTTAAGGCTAAAGAACTCTCAAGTGAACTTGGTAGGTAAATTAATGAATCTCATTGTTTATTTAATACGTAGTTTAACTAAAAATAAATTACATAAATGCGTTTTAATTTAACTAATTCTAATGAATGAATTTCATTCTAAATATGATCAAATTAGTGCTGGCATTGGCTAAAAAAAAGATAAAAAAAAAAGAATCCTCGGTTATAACGAACCTCGATATAGCGAACTCTGAATATCAAACCCCCTACCAGTTCGCTATATCGAGGGTTTACTGTAGTAGGTTGCCATTCTAACCACTACACCACAGGTGACCCCTGCTTTGATTCTTGATCAATCATTGACAAGATCCCTTTACTAAGCCACGCGTTTATTCCTTCTTTCTTTTTAATTCTTCACAGCAGTTCTACAAGACGATGCTCAATGAGACAGGAAGTGAAGGGTGAGGTAGCCACTGTTTACGATGACCATAAAACCCAAGTCCCCTTTTATCCTTAATTACAGGTACTAAAACTCGATTATATTGCCATCAGGCCTGTAATAAAGGTCGGCGATTTGATAACTTTCTCGCTCTCTAATCAGCCCGGCAATGGATTGGACTTTTATTTCGACTGATAAAAACTTCTATTAGGTACAGCCTTCTTCTTTCTCGACAACTCGTGATAAGTTAGGGCCTACCGTTTTCTTCACAGGTTTTCTAATGTTTTTATTTAAGGGAAGGGTATTATCACCACAGTTTCTGGCACCGGGTTACGTGCTATAATTCCTTGTAGGTACCAAGCCATACCCTGGACCAGCTATCGTGTAGGAGGGCTACAGTCGGCTTTGCCATACACCTCAACTGGTAGCCATTATGGAGGGTATTAGCATTCTCAAACATGGGATCCCGACTATAACAGGCCATTATGTCCCGCAAATCTGCGACTAATTTCAGAATGGGAAAGCGGTGATGGTGATAACCGGCAATAAGCTCTCTGTAGGCTCACGCCGCGGAATAATCGACTGTGGAATGAAATGTCTAGCCATGGAATGATGCGTCACCGAACGGAAAACTCATCGCTGGTATAACTTCTCTCCCTAACGTAAAAAGTTTTTTAATAACCCAACGAAATAAACTTAGAATTATTCCTCCAAGTTTCTTTGCTGTTTCTAGGGAGTATATCCCAGCTTTAATTTTACGATTATTCCTACTTTGGTTTAGTTTCTTTACAACGCAGAATTGAACTTATTTTATTATTGATTGCTCTTTACTGAAATTCTCTTGGTGAAGAAATCAATTAGGTTTAACCGGTTTTTTTTGTTAAGCTAATCTATTTTAAGTTTCTAAACGTACCATTTTACAACATGAAGCGTAGTTAATTGAATATTTAAAATCAATTAACATAATACTATATTATGTAAATAAATAAAGACATACAAGTTGAAGAAAGAACAATTTTTAGACCTAATTAAAAATTAAGAATGTATAAAAAATAAGTAAATGATGAGTATACGTAAAAAGAAAATTTGGTTCACCCAATAGGTGAACCTCAGACAGGTATTTTTTCTTTTCTTTCTAATTTTTAAATAATAATACAGTTATTGATGTCTCATAAAATGTATATATAAATAAACAAATCCGATTCTTCGTGAGAAGGAGAACAAGGCACGACGGAATTGTGCCTTAACGGTGAGTGGTTGGTTTTCCGTTGTTAGATTTGTCTTCACCGATCACATATACAACGGGTCCAGTTACGAACGAAAAGTCTGTGGGAAGCTAACATTTCTATAAAATCTTTGAGGGCGTCTGAATCTTTTTGGTATTACATTGTCTTTGGATTATAATGTACACCATATGACTGAATGACAATTCTAATGTACTTGGAGAAACAGCAAACAAACTTAGGACAATTAGTTTTTTTCCTACTCGTAATATATTGTGACTTCAATAATAAAGCGCAAAGGGTAATTGACTAGTTCTCCAGATTGATTGAAGTTAACGATCATTGCTAAGCTGTTTGTTTAAGGTCAGTTTATGCTACTAAGGCTAACCGGACGATGCTGCAGTGGGAGTCATGATGTTTGCGACGAGTACCTGACGTCGTACATTAATTTTACGAGGACAGCATAAACAAGGATTTTTTACTCCCTTTAAAAAATCCTAGGGCCACAGCGGGACGCGAACCCGCGACCGTCAGTATTTTAGGCCGCTATGCTAACCACTACAGGTGAGCAATGACAGGTGTCCCCGTCATTGCTGTTTACGAGATAATATTTTTATAACAAACAGGCCGTTTAAACAGCCTAATTCGTTCCAAAAATGTTACCATGTAACCAGGCATTAGGAATCATGATGTTATAAACATCGTATATCGGTACTTTTTTCGACAGTACCGACAATCGATGGCTAACCCTGACGTGAGATCAATAAGTGTCTTTCCCCTCCTCCTAAATAATTAGAAATAAAATTCAATAGTTTTTCTTTACTATCTTAAAAGAACCCTCCCTACGAATAATAATTCGTTTTCGTTACTCAAGAACAATTAATTGTGAATGCAGATTTAATTATTCAAATGCCAGTCAGTAGCCAAGGTTTACGACCCATCCAGTTGGGAAACATCTTCACGCTACTAATTAATAAAGGGATTAGTGACCCAAATAGAGGAAGCGACCTCGACTTCTTTGCATAGGCCTAGATCGCGGAGGCACGTAGGCACACAATGACTGACCCGGTTACCCCCAGGTAGGGAGGCCGCCCACTCACGCCGATCAAGAAGAGCATCGTCCTGGATCCGCTAACTGTCTCCATGACTTGCTCTGTCTCCATCCTACCATTATCCTCCACTTCTTGACGTCTTTGTCCGGAAGGGAAGAGGACGGGAGTTTGCCCGTCAGTTGATTGGAATAAAGATCTCAGAAGTAGTCCAGCTTCGTGAACGAGACGGTCAGTGTAACGATCGATATCGCATGCAAGTCGATAGTAATTATTGAAGATGATAAGGACACTTCAGTAAAAGTAGAACGTCTGTAGGAGCGTTACGATCGGGATCATAGATGCGTCGTAGAAGTACTCGTCTTTTTTTCGACGCTGGGGTAAACATCCCATTGTTACCCTATCACACTAAAAAACCTTCCACTATTTGAGAGCGACACTTGTATGAGATTGTTATACACTTTTAAGTATTTTATTTCCTAGTTGCACCTTAGTATTAGACATGCGCTTTTTCGTCCTCGTGGGGGCCAAGACATCGTCAGGTAATTATACGATCCGTATTAACCGGCTTTCCCGCAGTTAATACGGATATTATAAAATAAAAACTCCAATAGTATTTTAACTTCTATGTTGTGGAAAATCAAAGTACAACACACAACTTAATCTATAAAGGTTATGTACTAAGAAAGGTCGCGGGTTCGCGTACCGCGGTGGCCCTAGGATTTTTATTAGGATTATACAGATAAATATTAGAAAGGGAGAAACAAATCCTTGGCTCTGAATGGAGGTCCCGAGCCTGTACGGTTTAAGGTACTTATTAAAAACCCCTATCTCATTATACTCATTATAGGCAAAATTTAGGAATCCCACTGTAGCATCGTTCGATTAGCCTTACTAGCTTAAAATTACGTCAACCAAACAAAGGTTATATACAAATTAATCCCAGAAGATTTTTCGGGGAAAACGATTTAAAGATTTTGAAAAACATACACTAATGATCTTCACCGTTTTCACCAAATCAATCCAGAAAACAGGTTAGCGGGTATCTGTGAAATGGTGTTGAACCTTACAATTCTATGTATTTCATTAACATATATTTTATCCACAACCCACAAAGGGTATTGTCGTACCTTATTGAGGATCTTGAACTACTCAAGTTGTTCATATACAAATTGTTTTATGAGGTATAATAGTTTAACTACAAATAAAGGATTAAAATACAATAAAAAATGCACAATTATAGTATTCTACGTTGCCTCGATTGGGATGAGATAGTATTGCGTGCATTATATTTTGTAATTGTAGCTGGTTCTGGAGTGACCTTTTGGATCTCGTTGCTACATCTCATTGCAGACCCGCTAGGCTGCGCTATTTCCCAACTTACATCGAGGTTTCAATCCATCGAGGTAATAATTCACCCTCCGGCCAAGCGATAAGGTAGCTAGCACAACCAGGAAGATTTTCGGTTAGCATGCCTGATCCGTAGATATAAAACGTAACGGTTTTTTCTTTTCTTTATTTTTTCGTTTTCGTGGCAATGTGTCATAGAGGAACAAGAAAATCTTATACTGAACTCACATAATAGTTGTTTCTTTTAACCCATCAGTTTTCAACTTCGATTCGACACAGTGTCCAAAAAGAAATGCCCTTGGCTTTGCTGGCGTTTCGTCTGATATACCGAGAACATATAATAACCTTCCGTTCAGAATGATAGAGCTCAAAAATATTGTTGTACACCAGCCAGCATTGTTCAGTGGTATTTTTCTATACATAATAAAAGCATAGATATTCACCTGAACCAAATGTGAACGATGATAAAGTAAAAACAAAGCTTAAAGTTCTTATGATATTTATTTTTTGTAGCCTCATAAGTTCTTTTTATTATTTATTTGTGTTGTATGATTTATTTATTGAAAGATTAAAATATTATTCTTACATTATCTTATTAACCTTTTGAGAATTAAATAATTCCCATTACTGTATTTAATCCTATTAATCTACTTATTTTAACCCATTCCTACGCTTTCATGGCATTGGCAATTGTAAGTTTTCTTGTTTTCTGTTACAAAACTAACTGAGCAGAATGCTCTCTTCTTCTTTCAAGAAATTTGCGGCTTGGTGTCAATAACTTTTCTGAGTTCCATTACTATACAACTTTAACACCGTTTGAAATTAAGACAATGAATTAAAGGGCGGATTATGTGCGCGCACATATCAGGTAAGTTGAAACGGGACTGATAATGTATTATACAACAGATAAATATAGTTCTGTTTTTCAACACGGAATCTTGTTAAAACGACGTGTTTTATAATGGTATTGAACAACCGCCATACGAATCACATATTGCTTTATTATTTTTTATTTGATGGTCTCATCAAACTATACGTTTTCTCCATTCACGGAAATGATACTGCAGATCAAACTGCTCGCGATAACACCAAAGCATTAATACTTAACTCGAAAACACCCAAAATAGACACTTTAAATTCATTGAGGGTGACTTGATTCATTGATTATCAATGAATGGTTGTTGGTTGTTTGATTGGGAATCCCAAAGTAAGAAGAAGTATCATTATTTAATCAAACCGAAACATACCTTAAAACCGCGGTTTGTCTCTTTCGCGCTTCCTTTTAGAAAGCTGAAAAATTAATTAGATTGAGACCCAATCGGGGCTAAACTAACAAATTTTCTTGCAAAATTGCAAAAGTTTAGGATCCTTTAAACATGGCGATATCTTGCTAGCGCTTTAATTATCAGAGGAGGAAATACATCGAAATGTCAATATACAAAATAAGAAGCAAAATCGCGAAGCATATTACCTACTTAAAGAAAATTCATGAGAAAAACAAAATAACGGTTTTAATACAACATTGATTACTGAACTAATTCAAGTTGAATCAAAAAGATTCCTGGCAAAAATCTTAGAGCTAATAAAAAAATATAATACAATGATTATTCAAATCATGAAAGAAGCATCATAGCATATCATTGACTGTTTTAATAAAATTCATAGTTGATGTCATTGCTTTGTTGGAAAGGATATTCCAAATAGAAAGCAGACCTTGCTAAGTTTGAATGGTCAATTTAATGACGTCACATTTGGAATTGCGCAAGGACAAAAAAGTACATTGTATCGATTTTCAATTCGATAAATGATCCAACTATGGAATGATAATATTAACATTATACATAGATTACCTATATGTACATCGATTATAGATAATGGAAACCTTGGAGATGAGAATACAATTGAATGTCACTGGGTCAAATATGGCATCTTCATCGCTAATGATCTTGGCTGAATATCGATATATTCTTCTTCGTATATCATATCATTAACGACCTTTCGATGCACACAATACCGCGGAATTGATTATAAATTCAACCCCCATAATATCGCAGCAAATTATCCAAAAATTATGAATTAAACAATAATAACGGTTTGTATTACCGACAGCATGCATTTAGCCTCAGAGATGCCCACACGTTTATTTACCTGAAACAGAAAAAAAAAATATTTAATATAAGATTATAATTAATAAATACTGATTTAATTTATATTATCGAATAAGAAGACTTAATATCGCAATTCGGCAAGAAGATGGTAATCATAAATAGGTTTTTTTTTTTTTTTTCACATGTGGACTTTCAACTGTATTCTCAATTTTACTATGTGACAAACAGCACACAAATGTTCTACCTGCGGTAACACGACCATCTCCTCCATTACAGAACGCTTCTATTAATACTATTGTGACTGTATGCTGTAATTGTAGTTTTTCATTCCGTATCCGTAACTCAGAGTTGATATATTTTTTAGTTGTAAACTTCTTCTTGCCGAAGCGCGAAGTGACCTAATAATGTATTATACCAGTAGTGCCCGTGATAAAAACTTTAGTCATATTTAAATCTATTAAGGTGCCTATACACTGTGCGTAATCTGTTTCTTTGCGTGGAACGTAAAATGGAGGTCAATGTCATTTTCTCTTTAAGTGAACTTTTCACTGTGTGAATCTCGCCTTCGAATCTCAAACTCAAACAACCTGTTCGGCTAATTTAAATAAGACACGAACTCGAATCTGTTATCCTTTGTGTTCGGTGTTAGCGCTAGTGTCGCTTTTGAGTTAGTTAAGATAAGCCTCTGGATCTTCTTTTAGCATTTTAGTGACGTTTTTTTTTATCCATAATAAGTAAGAGCAAAAGTTAGAACAGCCGCTAGTTCCAAGTCAGCCGTCTTTGTAATAAAAATTATTGTATTTAGATGCATAAGTTGCGGACCCCTACCCAACGCTGTTTTGATGTAACTTATATTAAACACTTTATTAACCCATCAATAAATATCACACCTAGTTTGAACGAAATCCGTCAACGTTAAGTATTTTTTGCACCATGAATGCTGGATTGGGACCACTGTGCGCCGCACAGTGGTTGAAAGGCGGAAAAACTTATTTTTTTAAGGTATTGGAACATTCTTTTTCTTTTCATTATTAATTAATAGAATAGTAACCTGACACATTCCATCAATTTATTCGAAGATATTCTGATTTTTAAACATGTTAGGACCCTTTGAAAATCGATCATTGAAAAAGTTTATTTTTCAATGGAAAATTTATAACACTATAATAATTTTTAAAACTCGCATTTTTGTTTCTTAGAGCGATTTTTCTGCATAATCATGAAAAGCGATCTCACATATTACACTAGCATAAAAATGATGCTATTTGGTCTATGTTTTAACCCAGAAATAAAATCCCGAATAAATGCAATAAAATTAAGACAAAACTTTATTTTCGTAATCCATATTTTTCAAGCGCAGCCGAGCGCAGTTTTAAAATCCATTTTTTTAAGAAGAAGATACATTCAAGGAAATATTAAAACATATTCTAGCTGCGTCCACCTGCGTCTGTACATGTGGGATATTTTCTTTATTGAAATACCTATGCTATTTCGAGCAGTTTATTCACTACGGAGCTTGTGCTTCGAATTAGGTTATTACTAATCGTTTAGTAAAAAATCATGCCTTACTTACCAGGTCTGTAGTATCATTTATAAAGTCAGTCTGAATCGTTATTAGGTCGATAATAAATCAACTTTTTCACCTACCGTGATTTTAGAATGAATTTGGAAATTATTAATAATAAGTTTTTTTACATGACCTCGGCACTTTTCATTTTTATTTTAAGCATCCATTTGATTTTATAAAATTGGTATAAAAAAAATAGTTCAGCTATTATTTAGCGTGAATAAGGGATCTGAATTTTCACAGATAGAGATGCAGTTATTAAATCTATATTGACCAGTCTATCCCACCATCTCCTATCAAAATTATATTAAAGTCGGATGACCCCAATCTTATATTTTAATATGATATATATTTAATAGTTAAGAATTAAAACATAACGACAAAAATAATTGATAGTTCCTATGTATGATTTTTTTTTTTTTTGTTTTACCTAACTCAAGTGTTTTCATGAAAAAAAATGATATTGCAAGTACTATCAAGGATATTACTAGCATAAAACAGCAAAAGTGTTTAAACTAGCCGATCTCGAATCGAAAATTGGTTTATAATTTTTTTTCTATTTCTTTACACTGCCGGTTAATCCGAATAGCCGGTTAAGCGGGGCTCAAACCTATATATTTTATAGGAAATTCAATCGTGGTAATGATAATATCAACTTTATTTTTTTGCGGCTTACAGATCGGGTTTGACAAGGTTTTTTCCGAAAATAGTCGATTTTCAACCACTGTGCGCCCGTACGTCGTCAAGGTTCGGGGGATTACCTTTCCGAGGTTGAGGTTCGCACAGTGTAAATGCAATTTTAGGCACATAGACTCCTATCCAAATGTAATGTCAAGGAATTTCATGAGGAATTTTTAAATAATAAATACGAGTGCAAAAGTTCAAAGAATCGATTCACATGCATTTTTTCAGAATGTTTTCATTTTTCAGTTTCTTCAACTTCTGTTTTTTAATGTTCTCGAACCAGTACTCGAACCATCGCTTCAAAATTTTCTTACATGTACCAATTTTATCAGTAACCCTCGATTCTTACACCACGACTAAATGAACGAACCACTCTATCAAAGAAGAGAAACAAAAGAGAATTAATGATAAACTGAGTGTGTGTGTACTATCTCCATTGCCTTGACACTGTTTCTATATTAGTTTGTCAAAACGAGCTGTCCTAAATATTTATTATGATTGATTCTCTCATCTTCATTTTATCATAATAATTTTGATTTATTTTTTAATTGCTTACAATTATTAATAAAGTAAGATCAGATTTTGCTGACCAAATATACATCAGGCATAATAATTTTGAGAGATAAAAAATATTAGCAAATGTTAAAGAGAGATAAAAAAACAACAGCTGGGCAAGGTTATATTCAAACAGCTGATCGACAGAAAATATAAAAACAAAAGTTGTAAAAAAAAAAGTGGTATAATTTATTTATTTTATAGTATCATTAACTGTCCTTACCAAAGCTTCAATGTTCTAATTAGATGGACCCCCAGAACGTTGTTCATCTTAAAGGGTATTTGTTGTGTCCAATGTTTAAACGCCCAAACCAACATTGTGAAACCAACAATGTTTTGAATTCCTTTTTAAACGAGTAGCACAGTTTTTGGTTTGAAAGAGATAGCTAAGTGGTCTATTGCGTTTTTCTGATTCCAGAATCTCTTTGCAATAAGGCATGGCCACTATCGCTTCGTTTATCGAGGCACCGGTCTCCATTGAAAAGGATTTTTTTTGGGGGTTTATTTATCCCTGAAGAGCGAGCGTAGCGAGCGGTAGCGAAAGCTGGAATCTAACAAAGCCAATCTATTGATAATTAAGGTACTTTAACCGGAAAAGATGCGATGGCAGTGAGCTTACAGTTAACCTCTCTGAAAGTATGATGTATGAATGAAGCATATAACCTCTCGAAATGCGCCAAGCCCAGAAGAAGCGTCGCGAACATTAATATACAATTTCCTGAATTCCTCTTTAAAAGAGTATTGTTTGAAATAGAAAACGAAATGGAACTAGTTTAAACTTTAATGATATTCTATGTATTATAAAGCCCTGAAAATTGCGGAAAAAATGATAAAGGAAATTTCCGAATGTGTATGAAGCCTTGAGGCGTAAGTATGGATTTTAATTATTGAATTAAGTACGTATGAGCAATGCATAACTGAAACATTCCGTTTTGAATAATGTAACAAATAAGACAAGTCTATTTTTAGACCAGTTAGACCGATAAGGAACCGGCAAAGTCGACTTCCTGGAGACCTTCAACTTCGTAGCGGCGGAGATTGTGCAAGAGGAATGGCGACATTAAAAGGAAATGCAGTTAGATTTCTCTCAATAAGGCGTGCTCCATCCCGCCATTAACTGCAAATCGCAGGTTATTTAAATTTTATTTTCATAAACTCGTTCACTATTATATATGTGTATATATATTTGTTACTAAAATATGGACTCTATAGTGCCTAAGGATATGTTCTGTAACTCTGTTGAAGAGAAACATTACGCCATTGAAAGACAGATAGATTTCAGTACGAAAAAAAGATAATATGAAAATACATTAAATTTTGGTATGAAGGTTAATTTTTTTAAGGAACAAGAACATTGTTTCGACCATCTTTATAGTGTTGCTTAGTAAGTTCGTTTAAGTTCGCTCCAAGCCCCACTTCTCTCTTCTCCATTTCGTAAGTATAACACTCTGTGAGGATATGTGGCACCGTCAGAGGCACCCCGCAGGTGATGTGTTAAGGCGGGGGTTCCTTGTCATGAGCTACTAACTGCCCTAACCGCTGCTTAGAAGTTCTCTTCTTTTTAGTTAGAGTTCGTTTCGATATGGCACTACGCATGTTCTACTACTCGTACTTTGTTTTCTCTTAGTCTGAACCAGTCGCTTTGCCATTTACCTTGCACCTTTTGTTTTTCTAAGACAATTCCTTCTATGGTTAGTGCGTTCAATATTAATATTTGTATTACATGACATTTCAGCATAAAATCAAGCGTTATAAAAATATAAAAATGGTCGAGTTTAATGGAAATGAAATGAAATGAAATGAAAATAGCCTTTATTTGTGTAATTAATATATACAAAACAATAATATTACAATATTATTATACAATAATTATTACAATAGTCATAATATTATACAATATTATATTTTATATATATATATATATATATATATATATATATATTTTTTTTTTTTTTTTCTTACACAGGCCTTCCCTTTAGGGAGTAATAGTCAATGCTTCCCTGGATGACTAGTCCAACTGGGAAGCGGGGTTTGAGAGTTCCGACCATTTTGTTTTCCAGACATCCCTGTCCGTAGCAGCTCTCCACCAGAGGGGGCCCATGATAGACTTGAACAGATCACTCCATCTCTTCATTTTTCTACCTCTTTTCCTCTTCTGGTTGTATGGCGTCCATTCCGTGACTATTTTGGACCACCTGTTGTCTTTACACCGTAGGAGATGTCCAGCCCATTTCCATTTTATTTTCCTTATTTGCGTGAGAGTGTCTTTAAGGCCTATTTCTGTCTTGAGCTTCACACATCTTACCCTGTCCTTTCTCTTCACATTTGCAATACTTCTTTCGATGCTATTCTGCCACACCTGAATCTTATTTTCTTGGGCTTTTGTTAATGACCAAGTTTGGCAACCGTACGTCATCACTGGAAGAATGCAGCTATCAAAGACCTGCCTTTTTTGATCAATACCTATGCCTCCCTTCATGATGTATTTAAGAGACCAAAACTTGTTCCATCCAAATGCGACTCTCCTCTGGATTTCTTTCGAAGCTCTATCCGAAAAAGACACCAGTTGGCCCAAATAAACATATTCTTCTACATATTCCAAAGTATGATTATTTATTTTCAATTCTTGTTTTTCCCTATTTGTCATTACTTTGGTTTTATTGTAATTTGGATGAAGGCCAATTTTTTCGCAGAGCCTTAAAAGTTCTTTGAGCATTTCCAATAGTTCTTGAATGTCTTTGGCAAAGAGTACGATGTCATCTGCAAATCGTAAGTTACTCAGCCATTTTCCATTTATTTTTATGCCTACGTTATCCCATCCAAGACTACAAAACACCATCTCTAACCCAAGGATAAACAAAAGAGGGGACAGTGGGTCTCCTTGACGTACACCCTTCTTGACTCTGAAACTGTTTCCTTTCTTTTCTGTCATCACGTATGCTGACATTTCACTATAAAGTTTCATAATTATCCTTATATATTTCTCCTCTATTCCTATAGATCTCAATGCTTCAAATATGCCTGCATGTAAGATGCTATCAAAAGCCTTTTTGAAGTCGAGGAAACAAAGGTACAGAGGGAAGTTGTACTCCTTGGATTTCTCAATCATTTGATTTAATGTTTGAATGTGGTCCACAGTTGAAAAGCCTTTCCTAAATCCTGCTTGTTCTTCTGCTATACATTCCATTATTCTTTTTGAGAGCCGTTCTTTAATGACACTCGAAAAAAGTTTTGCCATGGTTGAACAAAGGGAGATAGGCCGGTAGTTCTCCATATCTTGTTTATTTCCTTTTTTATGAAGTAAAATTATTTTTGCTATTTTCCATTGCTCTGGAATTTCTCCTTCATTGAGAATGAGATTGAATAGTTCTGTCAGCTCTTTCGTGAGAGCATCCCCTCCTGCTTTCAAAATCTCATTTTGTACACCATCTGGTCCAGGACTTTTGTCAGATTTTAGTTTTTTTGTGACAAATACAACTTCATCCTCCATTATCGGTGGAACTTCCTCTAAATTTGTTACATCCTTTTATGGCGTATGGAGAACCGGCTCAGGTCGTGGTGTGTATCAGATCGTCTCCAGGCTATAAGTGTATAAAATCGGTAGTAGTGGACCAATCTTATCAGATTTAAACTAGAGTGTAGTTTAGTGATCAGAGTAACCATTTACGAAGTTTGATAGGAATTGGACAAAGAAGAAAGGTTTTTAAAAATCAAATACATCTTGAAATATTACAGGTAAACCAGATCACTATCTTTACTATCTTGGCTAGGATTTAGCCGATAACGCCCCACCAAGTATAACTCCGCCCACCCCCCACCATCCCTCCGCTCTCATTGTTTTGACATCCGCCAATCCATCACCAGGAGCATACGCACACGTGTTATCAAGCTACATTATTAATTCA
Organism: Aelia acuminata; assembly: GCA_911387785.2. Classification (NCBI taxonomy): domain Eukaryota; kingdom Metazoa; phylum Arthropoda; class Insecta; order Hemiptera; family Pentatomidae; genus Aelia; species Aelia acuminata. Next base: position 4,883,996 of record OU426979.1, on the reverse strand, counting down.
ACATAACTGTATCACATCACACTACATTAACAGAGTTATCCTTTTATTTATTTGTTCTTTTAATTTAATCAGCAAAATTACCATGTCTACAATAGAAGAAAAGTTTAATATATTAATAGAAAAAATATCAGGCTTGGAATCAAAACTAGATGAAAATAGAAGATGCCAGGAGGAAGAAATCAAAGAAATAAAAGCTCAAGTTAACAAAATCACAACTAATATTCAAAATAATCGGGAACGTGACATAAATTACGTTCGAAAAAAAAATGTCATAATATTCGGCTTAGACAGGGAAAAAAACAGTAGTAATGAATAAAAACATAATAAAAATGTTGAATTATATCATATCAGACTTAAGACCATATGATATAACGGAAATAAGAAAAATAAACGCAAAAAATAAAGAGGGCCCAGTAATAGTTAAATTAAATTCGATGTTTTTAAAAAATGAGATTATGAGAAATAAATCCAAACTAATCAAATCTGATGAATTTAAATCAATTAAGATAAAAGATGACTTGCCAAAATCAGTCAGAGAGATTAGAAGAGAACTGTTTCCTTTTATGAAAGCACACTGGGAAAAAGGAAACAAGGCCACCTTGAGATATGACAAAATATTGATAAATGACCAACTTTTCTCCCTGGATGAACTAAAATCTCAAGAAAATTTTAAAAAAAGGGGAAGGAGTGAAGAAAAAGACGGAGAAGTACTAATAAAAAATACAGTTAAGAAATCCGAAAAAATGCCTAAAGAAAAAAAAATAATAAAAGAAATCCATACTCGCCACAGATCTATAAGCTTGGACAGATTCTTGGAAAATCAAGATAAAGGGAAAAAAGAATTAAGTATAAAACAAAGGACAGGTACTAGCTCTTAGCAAATAAAGGTTACAAATTTCCATGGTAATAACAAAGGCACTCTAAAGGTATGCACATTAAATGTTCGGACACTGTTAGGTGAAGATAGGTGGGAGGAGCTTATATATGCCCTTAAAGACATTAAGTGGGATGTGATTGGTTTGGCCGAAGTAAGGAGGAAAAAATGTTTAATTTTAGAACAAAAATCAGGACATGTCTTCATGCACACGGCATCTTTAAATGGATTATACGGTATTGGTTTTCTTGTGACAGAAAAACTAAAAAATATGATAACAGATTTTAAAGAAATTAATTATAGAATGGCTGTGCTAACTTTACAAATTAATTATAACAAAAAATTAACTATAGTACAATTACATGCTCCTACAATGGAGGACACTAAGGAAGCAAAAGATAAATTTTATGAAGAATTAGAAAACTTAATTTCCAGCCTTAAAAGAAAAAATAACTGGATTATTGTTATGGGGGACTTCAATGGCAGGATCGGTTCCAAATTAGAGGGCGAAGAAATAATTATGGGAGATTGGGGATGTGGAAATAGAAATGAAGGTGGCAACCGACTAATTAACTTCTCCCTTAGTCAACGTTTTCAAATTGGAAATTCATTTTTTAAGAAAAAAGCTAAAGATAAATGGACTTGGTGTTCACCCAAAGGCCACAAGTTTGAGTTAGACTACTTTCTTACAAACCAAATCAACTTGGTTAAAAATGTGGAGGTCATAAAGAGGTTGAATTTCAACACAGATCATAGGATGTTAAGAGCGGAGATATATATTGAAAAGTATAAAAAAAGAAGACCGTTTAGAGTAAAGAAGAAAAATTATCCTTTACAAGATCAAGCTGAAATTGAAAAATTCCAAAGAGACTTCACAATGCACCTTCAGCGCTGTCATGCAGGAAAGGAAAGAAAATCTCCCAGTACCGTGCAAGAAAAATATGACTTAATTTTAAAAGTCATTGAAGACACTAGCAGACCAGATCCCATCCAAAATAAGAAAAAACCAAGCAAGTTATCAGAAAGTACTAAAGAACTGTTTAAGATTCGGAGCAGGTTGAAACAAAGAGGAGATCTCTCTGAAGAAGAAAGAAAAGAGCTCACAATATTAAACAACCTCATAAGGAGAAAAATAAAAGAAGACCTTCTACATTATAAAAATAATATTATAACCAATATTCTGTCTAACAACAGATCTACTAGGAAAATTCAGAAGGAATTTTCTAAAGGAAAACTATGGATGGTCGCTCTTGAGAACCAGAAAAGAAGTATTGTTACAAATAGAGAATACATCAACAGAGTGGCCACGGAGTACTTCAGGCAATTGTACGATTATAAACAAGGAACCTCCAGTAAACCAGATGAAGAAAAAAAAAAAGGATGTAATGGAAATAAAGATTTATAAAACATCATAAAAGTTTTATAACGGACTGCGAGATACTTAGCAAGCGCAGGCTTCCCGCAGCGTACTGCGTGTAAGGTAAGGTGCTCGCGAGATGACAGCTCTTATATTGCACAGGTGGGAGAGGTGCTCTATTGCAAAGAGTTGCATCGACCTAAAGCATATGCAACTGGAGCTGAGGATCGGTGAAGGGGGGCGAACCTTTGGGTTGCGGCAACCCGGGTTGCGACACCTCACGATCTTGGGCGGGTCACGATTGTGGTCACCTAATAGCATCTGCGTTGGGGTTCTGTCCTCCATCTTTCGAAACCTCCAGGAACCTGGGTCAGGAGTCGCCAACCGATCGGTCGATCATTACCTGACTGATCCATGACTCTTTGCTCATCTGAAATGTGGAATAAAAAACAAGACTCTTATGGAATCACAAGATATCCTCCACTTGTACTTTAAATAAAATAAATTTGGAATGATCATTGCATAAAAGTTACAGTTTCCTTTCGTTTGATTCTGTTATCTAGCCTCGAAGGGCACCTAATTCGATGTGAATGTACATAGAAGCAGTCTAAAAATAGCTGATTTCGCGTGTGTCATCTTACCTTGAAGGTTACCTTATTAAACTGCAAGGGCGGATCTAGGTGATTATAATAGGGGGGTGCAGTCCTACCGCCCTTTCTCTTTATCTGCCAATCCGCTTACCTTTATGTTCATTCACTGGTGTAGTGACTAACATTCTATTTCTTCTTTACAATTTTTAAATTTATCATACATATAATTTTTTACTATTTAACCGCAAGGTGCAATTACAACGAACCGAATAATCTTGTTCATGTACGTGTTTAAGCTATTTCATCAATCTTGCGATATTTACAAATCAATGATGATTATTCAACTTATTAACCGGTTAATAAGTGAAACAAAAAATTTTCACTTCAAATTTTTAAAAAACTTGACAGTCTAAACGGGTCTATTTGGTTCACATTAATCGCTCCTGGCGGTCAAAAAGCGAGGCAAAGTTTGGTTCCAAACCTTATTAAAAATTTTATGCAATTACCAGAACTTTTATTGATTTTCAAATAGCGTTAGTTGTTAATGACCACAAATAAATAGTGTTACATCATGAAATTTGTACAACGCGTTTTTCGTTTTATAATTTCGTGATTTAAACGTGAAAATTGATTAAAGTGGAGATCGGGTACTTTATGACAAATTTCTGCATTTATAAAAGCTATATATAGAAGCGAAATAGTAACAAAGTAAATCTAAATGGAATATAAAAGCATTACAGAATAGTCACGTTGAAAGCATTGGTTTAGAGTTATTACCTCCTGGGTACGACTTAACAAGACCGTTATTCTATAGCAAGGATACTCAGTATATTAATATATCGATAATGTATTTCGCTGAGCACTGGTATCGATAAATTATTCTGCAAACAGATCCTGGAGACAAAGGAGTACAAGTCGACCTTCTGCAGCGGTTACCTTTCTCCTCACGTGGACGTCCACAAGGTGACTGACGAGTAGGGTAACAGTAATCGATCATACTTTTGAAAAATCGATATTATAAAAAAAAATAAAAACAATATTTGGACCCTACACTGCGCCACAATAAAGATATATCAATTTTGAGTTTGTATGCATACCGTTGGAATCTGAATGACAAAATTACAATACCAGAATATAGTCACAATATTAATCGATATTGTAATAGTTCCGTTCGTGCAAGGCGCCATCTATCTACCATATTCTCTTATGAAAAGGATGATAGTGTTAACGCAGGTAGAGTTAAAGTTAGTACCAGCGGTACTAAATGCCCTAGTCGTAGACTATAAGTCTACTATAAGTAGTGAAATTGAGAATGCAGTTGAAATATCACACGAACTTAACCAAAAAGTTTTTCCATCTTCTTGCCGACGAGTGATATGTGCTTCCACAGAACAAATATCAGGTTGGTTTCATTAAAATCGTTAGAGAAGTGCCGCCATTTTGAAACAAAATGACTGCAGGAAATGTTAATGCTTCAGGGAATGATCCCTTCTTAAGAATTCCATTCCATAGAGAACTTGTTCCAATATCCAGTCAGATAGTCCAATAATTCAACTCTAATACTTCCTTGGAAATTACAGGAAGTAGCCGTTACAGAGATTGATAAAAAGTAATCGATATCGACGAGTTACGAAATATCTTTAAGCCTGTAAGGAACCGGAACTCGGATGTTGTATGACATAACTTCCAGTTCTACTGTTCCAGTTCCAACTCATTCAGGTTACCGTATGGCCGCCCCAGTTGCGTTCATCCCACCGTAATCCTCGTTTCTTTCCTTGTTCTTGTATTTTTCTCTTAGTACTTATTATCCTATTTATGTAGCAAATAAATATTATAACCAGTAATTTATCGTCATAAAATTACTATGTCGATGTTAATAAGTGTTTTGCAGGTTAATAGAGATGGTCGTTTAAAGAACAAGTTAAATTTTTAAAAATAGCTCTTGTAAAAAAAAAATAATGCTATGATGTGAAATATCATGAAATTTTTAATAGAATAATGCAAAAAATAACAGAAAATAAACAGGGAATCGAAATTAAGACTTTCGAATGCGAAGAAATGAACTGTTTTGAAAATAAGAAATATTCCATTTTATTTTCCATGGCTTTCCAAGAACAGCTATTTATACTTAACGTGACGTTAAGCGAACAAATATGGCTGACCTACCTAACGCTAGCTTCTGATGAAGAAAAAATCTCCATTATCAATATATTTTATATTATCTGAAAAATAAAAAAAAATAGGAGACGAATTACAACGGCGCACTAGTATCACAAACAACTCCTGTCATTTGGGAAAAATCCGAATCAAAAGTGACACTAGTAGCACTACCCCCGTAATCAGGCGAACAGATGATGTACTTAGAACACCCGAACAGTCGACGTTAAGGCTGTTCTAGGGTGGTGTTCGAGGGTAAAGAATGAGTAAACTTATATATCACAATTCAAGTTTCGGTCCAATGATGGTTCTCCATTTTCCATATGAAATCTCAAATATCGAACATCCATAGATTGTACTGAATTACTCCTACGTCTAAAAAATATTTAGATCATCCTCATTCATACAACAATAGAAATATAAGAAAAATAGATTTTATGTGCTACGAAGATGGACTAGATGTATTCTAGGAAGAAACTAAACTGGAAGACCTCTTTGGAAGGCGGATGACAAGTAAAATGTGACATGAGCCTTGATAAAAAGTGGAAGGATCCAGCTACTAGCTAGCTCACTGACCTGCAGCTCTACTTCCTTCTTCCCCCACCACCTCCACCACTACCATTACCGGTACCCGATGCGTACTCAACACCGTACATGCTATATATATAGCATATAGGTCCATATATACTTATTACTTGATGAAATATAATAACAACTCAATATTTTACGCTTCAAACTTTGTGTTTGTATAACGTCAGGGGCGGATTCAGCATGAAATTTAGGGTGGTCAGGAAACCATGTCTCATAATCAGGTGGCTGACATCATTTTTTTTTTTTTAGATCATTACCTTTTATTAAGACTGACTGAGATCTAAACAAATTAAAGTATTACGTTTAGGGCATAGTAACTGCCTAATTGCGTTATTTACGAATACGAAAAAATTGAAACGCCAAAATATTTGGTTGGGCGTCATGACCTTAGTGACTCCACTGGATCCGCCCTTGTATAACGTCTTTGCATAAATTACCATAAATACAAAAAAAAAAAAAAAAAAAAAAGATATGCACTATCAGAGTGAGATTAAGAGTAGTTATAATTATCGGTGACCGTCTACTACCTAAGCACACGTTACCACGAACAACTTACAATGTCAGTAATAAATGCGTTAGAAATAAAAATAGAAATTGAGAATGGAGGGAGGAAGGTTATATCTAATAAAACAGCTGATCAAAAGAACCTTATACCAATAATACAAACGAGTTATTTTTTTTTTATAATTTTCTACTAAAAATGCTCTAAGTTTTAGAATAAGGTTTTGTTTCTTCTACGATTAACCATGAATACAAAAAAAAAAAAATTGGCGTTATCAGTGTCAGGTGTTGTAAATTGCCGGATTTATTGTGGAGGGTAGTAAATTGCCGGTGACCGTCTCCTACGTAAGTACCAGTTACATTTAGCATTAACTTACAACATAAGTAAGGTATTCGAAATTAAAATAAATAAATATAATGAGAATGAAGGGAGAAAGGTTATATCTTATAAAACACCAAATCAAAAGAAACTAACAAAAACAATGCAAGCGAGTAAATTTTTCAACTAATAATGCTCTAGGTTTTACAATAAGGTTTGTTTCTTTCACGACTATGTGTTCCTAAACACTGAATTTTCAAGGAACAGTAATACCTAATTTAACAAACTTACAACACTAGATTCATCTGTTTTAAAAATAAAAATTATATTTTCTAACAAAATAAAACGCTTGTGTGAACGTGTTAAACCACGTTCCTTGCTATATATCAACATTTTTCCTAAAGCCAGCCAGCTTCATCGAATAGAGGGCTTAATTGAATAAACATTCGATATGTCCATTTCAACATCATTTTTTGTACGGCAAAATTCCATATTCCTGAAAGAAACGGACGCATTTTTTCCACACGATCTAATTTCGTCGTGGAAACTAGAAACATTCATCGCTACTAAAAAGATTCAAGACCACAACAAAGAAAATAATGCTTAATGTGGATGTTAATTGTAGCTCATGTGTTTTAATGAAGCTTATTTTTCTATAGGTTTCTAAATGGTATCGAAGCGTATAAGCTACATATTCCATTGTTTTTATGTATTAAAGACTTGCAGTTTAATAAACTAAAAGCACTGTATATTATTACAAAATGGATACATATGTACAAAAGAAGGACGCCACCAGAAAAACCCGAACGTGTAAACAGTACAAGCTGTAATGCTGACTCTTTTAACAATAATCGATCATGAGTAGTCATATTTTCAGAAATATTATTTATAATATATAAATACTACATTTTATTATTATAATCAATTTGAAATATAGAAATATTATTTGTAATAAAAAATATGAATAAATAAAAAGTTCACTAAGGCACATCACCAAAGAGGTAATACAGGTTAGTAGCACAAAGTTACCCAGGAATATGGGTACAAACTTATTACTTGAACGTAGGAGTAAGGAGCAGGTACAGGTAGAGGTTCCGTTAGTAATCACCTGTTAATTAAGTGACTGCTGTGTCTATTGTCCACACTAATTAGTTCACAGCTGGTTATTTAGTTCATCTCAGTTCAAATAACAGTTTTTTTTCTCAGTCTCATCTAAACTATTTTGTTTTTTCTTATTTTATATAATTTTTATTTTAAACCTATCAACATCTCCGTCAATAGTCAGAGTTAATTTTTAAAAATTAAGTTTAAGTGGTTAATTTTATACTAAAGAGAACCAGTGCCTTATATTACAGAGTTTCAGATTCCCAAGTAAGAAAGATTTTTTTTTATTATTAAGATATAACTTATAATGTGGAATTATGGACTATTGATAATTATGGACACAAAAACCATGTATATAATATTAAACCCAAAGAAATATGCACAATATGTAATATGAATTCTTACGAAACTCTTTACCATTTAATAGCATTATGTCCTATTTATTCTTCAATTATCATCCACTGTATACCCGACATCAATAAAATATACAAAAATGAATCTCCGACAATACTCAATATTCAAGACTCGACAGAATAAAACAGATTATTATCACATGATTATTCACGTCCGATACTAGGATTATTTATCATTGAACAACAGTAGATAAACCATACCAACGTTTGATTCCAAACATTTAAAAGGCATTTATGTTTAAGTATGACCAAAGAAATCATTTACAATTTATGCAATGAACATATAATTGTATCGAGAAAACAAGTTTTAACTTCGATGCCTTGAATTATATTTATGCAAGAAAAACGTGACATGCCCTCGACCTACACTTAGTAGTAGCACATGTTAGAACATAAATATTAATCTGTATTGTTGCAAATATATATTAGATCGACTTCACTCATCTAAATATCGATAAGGCCTAATTGAATTATTCGCCCCCGCGATAGGATGATGGGTTCGTAAACCGATTCCTGGAATGGGGTCCTCCGAGATTGGAAGAAATCGGATTAGCCTCGGCTCGGAGTCAACTGGAGGAATTAGTTCTGCCGAAGAGATTGCCAATTCCAGGACTCTTATTTATTAGCTACAGGGCCTGCCAAGAAGCAGCAGGAAGTGCATACTCTAGGCCATCGAGGAATGGTGTCACTCAGGAAAGACATATTAACTGTCAAAGTTTCTTGACCGGATTTGGATTTAAGATTAATATAAAAAATAATTTGAAGAAAAAATCTTGATCTTTGAGTTTATTCGAAATATTTCAAAGGCACTATCAGTAAAAATAAAAATGACAAGAAATAGAAGTGAAGTTACAAATTGTTTTAAGTAAAAAAACCAAACGACATCTTAAAGGAGAATAAGAATTCTTGTTAATTTATTGTAATTCTTATGTGGCTAATAAGAAGATGCTACAGCGAGATTCCTAAAGTTTGCCTCTTGATCCTAAATTTGCCTAAATTTTGCGAGATTCCTCCTAATTCGGGGTATTTAGGATAGAGATCTTTACGATTACCCGACATCGAGATTATAACTAAATTTTAATTTGTTAATAACCCATGGTAACTTAACTGACCTAGGAACTTTCTAGTGTAAAATTATGCGATATATTCAGAGACGGCATGTTTAGAATGTTGGACTGCATTCCTCCAACCCATATTATAGCATTTAGCAAAAATTATTCGCCACTTTGTTAAGGCTGACCAGAGGTCGCTGGCACACTTCCGGTAGCCGGTGCATCCAATGGAGGCCATCGCCCCACAATCCCTGGATTCCAGACCTCGACAATTAGCAGGGGTCTCTGGAAGTCGGCGGATCTCCTTCAAGGATGTCGTGTGTCCTGGGTCAGGATGTCTTCTGAGACATGCAGGTATTCCGTAATGAAGAACTATGAGGTATTAGTCGAATAGTTACTACAGTTCGAACAATAACCGTATGATGGGTACACGGAAAGAAAAAGGAATAACGCTGGTGGTACGCTGTATACTTTTATACTTTTTAATAAATAGTCTGTTGTATACTTTTGAAATAGTCAAAACCCCACAAGTCAGCTGAAATATGTGATTAAAATTAGGCTGGACTAGGCGAAATTCCTAGTCACTCATTACGCGATTTATATTAAGATAGTACAACATGGCTTTAGATTTCCTTCTTATGTATACTTCTTCATCCCTTCAGAAAAAAAATCCAAGAAGAATACTCAATACTCAGCCTCTCCCGTTAAATCACTGCGAAATTAGTAGCGAGAGTCCTAAATTTTGTCTACCTAGGTATAATTAGGATAGGGATCTTTAAAGGAGCCTTCTTTACCCTGCGCGAACCTGAACCTCGAACAGGTAATCGTACGAACCTTGCCATACCGGCGTACCGCGACCAGCTATTTACACTTAAACGTTCCGATTAGTAGCATAAAGAGACGTTAAACAAACAAACAAGCAACAACACTTAAACGTAAGTCGAGCGAACAATGATGTCTGACCGCACCTCTGCACCTTAATTCAATAATTTTCATTACAAAGATGGCAGATATGGAAACAGCGGGTGTTCCGACTTTCGCCCTAACTTATTATGGATAAAAGCAACGTCAGAAAAATGCTAAAAGAAGGTCTAGCTTATCTTAACTAACTCAAAAGCGGTACTAACGCTATCCAAGAATACTCAGGCGAATAGATAAAGTAATTGTTCGAGTTCGTGTCATATTCAAAATTGCCGAACAGCGATCAGGACAGGCTGTTCGAGGGTGAAGTTCGTACAGTGTAAAGACACCTTAGCATCGCGCTGCATCGGGGTCTCTATACGTCTTATCCAAAGTTGGGCAAATTGTAATCTGAATAATGATTAATGAATATGAATAATTGTAATCATAAAACAAATGAATAATGAATAACCATTATTCATAATCAGTGCGGAGTATTTTTAATGATTATTGAGTGTTTATGGTATTCATTTGAAATGAATAATGAATGACTGGTATTCAGTTATTCATGATTAACGAATACTGATAAATTCAGTTAGTCATTATCCATGAATAAAAAATATTCATGAGCTAGGATTAATATAATATTCACCAATCATGAATACCTAATATTCATCAATCATGAATAACAAAAATTCACCAATCATCAATCATGAATATGATATATTCATAATCATTATTCATTTAAATTTAAAAGACGAGGATGCATTTCTGAATTAAAAGTTGTCCTAATGAGCAAGGACAAGTCCTAAGAGTGTGCGTAGTCAACTTAAGAGCATTTCAAGTCACAAGTGAAGAATTAGACCCTAATTCCAATGGTTATTAGTAAAGATCCATTGACAAGAATGTAAAGCGCAAACAAATTTTCAATCATCATTCATCAGTAATCATGATTAGTAAGACTAAGAATTGTGAATTTTTTTTGTAATCATGATTACTGAATTTATGTTATTCATGATTAATGAATGATCTGTAATCACGAGTAGTGAATTCCCATTAGTCATCATTAACGAGTAATGAGTAATCATGAATAATGAATTCTTCTTAATCATGATTACTGAATAATATTTAATAATGAATAATGGTCATTCATGATTGTTGAATACATTTTATTCATGAATACTCCATGACCAGTGATTAATAAAATTCATGAGTAATGATTCCGCGCTAAAGAATGATTTGTGAATGATGATTACAATCATTATTCACATTTTTGATTATTAGTCATAATCCTGATTACATTTTTATTTAAATATGCCCAACTCTGGTCCTATCCAATGGACGGCATAACAAAGGATTTTTTATTCCCCTTAAAAAATCCTAGGGCCACCGTGGGATGCGAACCCACAATCTTAGTGTTATAGGCTGCTATGCTGCCACTACATCACAGGTGACCCCCCTGGAGATGATATATTCAATACAAAAAATTTCAGAATCTAATCACTTTTTCTTTGTGTTACTAGTATTTGAATATTTTAAAATCTTGTAGGTATACCCCTTTTGTTCATCTTTTTACCCTCCCTGAAAAAGAAAAACATTGTAACGTGTTTTCCGCAAAATTAGCTGTTTTTGTGGTTTTTTCTCAAAATTGAGGAGGCTCATTGGCAAGGTTCCTAGTTCAAATCAGGGTTAGAGACCATCCTGGAGCAAACCCAGCTTCTGTAAAGTTGGTACCCTTACTTGAAAAACCTGGTGGTATAGCGTGATCTCGGTCATATCATCTCCTTGCAAGACCGCTGACCAGAAAACAGTACTTCCTTACACAGTACTGAATTCTGACCCTTCATGGGTTGTAGTGGTACAGGATTTATCCCCTGTAACCTTCATATACGTCTGTTATACTCAGATGCTTTTAAATTTAAAATAATCCTCTTTCCGACTGGAACCGAATAGAATCCCGTTAGGGACACATTACCAAGGCGCTCTGTCGTGCCTGAGACTTGAACGCACAAAGAGACCGCTGGTCTCGCTAGCGGAAAATACAGAACTAATTGCAAAGACTTGCCACGACTGCGATTGGCTGTCGAAGGAAGATAACATCTCTTGAGGGGCACCAATCAGCAGATCCTTTCCTAGGAAGGAGATTCTGATTGGTAATAGTCACACGAAATGTCCATCTCATTGGCTGAGAACGGGATGTTATCCCTCATCGATCTGAAATGGGGGAGAATAGTTAAATCGAACCGTCCTTTTCTAATTTAAAACAAATATATATCGAGAATACTATATAAGACGAGATAAGACCCAAAGCAATCGTTTTGCAACATTACTATTTAACACATAAGGTGCGGCGGCGTATTTTAGGGGTGACCTTAACTGAACGGTATCGGTCCCCGGGGTCCGACTGCTAGGATGAGCCACAGACGATATCGGGCGTCGAGGTCCGATGGGAATGCTTTGACGAAAGCGTCCTCTTTTGATTAAAAGTGAATAAAATGAGCGTCTCAAGAGCATTATCTCTTGGTGAGGATTGGAACTAGACATAGTAGCCGCAGGCTAGGCCGATACAGGATTTACGCCATTCTTAATCGAAAATCGGACCTCGGAGTCCGATTCTAAAAAAAACAACAGAATTTCAGCTGTTAGCAACATTTCCTGCACTAAAATTCAATAATCTCATTAAAAATTACCTAAATTGAAGTGTTCGGCCTTTCGGACATTTTCATGTGAAAATCGGTTGTTAAGAAGGGAATGTAAGACATCGTACCCCAGGGACCGATGTCGCATCTAACGCGTTAAAAGGATAATGTACAAGCCGACTTTCGAAATATGACATGGACGTTGACTCCTAATAACCTGTTTATGGTTACTAAACGCTAAAATTGAGGAGAATTTTGAAAATATGCTGAGAAGATGAAAGAAGTATTGAAGATATTATGAATCTAGTGTCTAATATTGAAGCCAATGCGTTTTTAAAATTATTACAATGTTATTACATACAAAATTATTACAAAAACTAAAGGAAGTACCATAAAAAGTCCTCTTATGGCCAGTTTACATGGTTTAATTGATGGAACGAAGTTTGACCTTCGCGTTTTGACCGGTAGAGGCGATTACGATAGACCTGTTTAAAGGGTAAAGTTTTTTAAAAATAAATCTTGGAATGATTATTAACCGGTGATAAATATTATTCTTATTTATAGGCTGATTAGTGCCTGCAATAATTTTCACAATTACAATCTCATCACATTACAATCTTTTCATCTCACCATTGATAAAATAAAGACTTAACCGTATAAACAGGTGTATTTGGTCCATCTTATCTTACCTTATCTTATTTTAATCGTCCACGATGCTTAAGATTGCGAATAGCAGAAGGAAATATAAAAAAAAAATATCGCAAGTTCATTCATAACAAAAAATGTTTAGCCGGAACTGCCTCGCATACTTCCGGTGGGAAATTTCTCAGTGAAAATACAACACGGTCGAGCGCACCTTCTTGGATAGGTGAAGAGAGAGGTGAAAATGAAATTGCAAAAAAAAAAAAAAAAAAAATATGAAATGAAGATGTTGATAAGAATTGTAGGATGTCAGTTGGGAAAGTTGGATGCGACTCCCATCGCTGGGTATGATAATAAGTTACAGCCGGACCGTGACCTAGGCCAATCTGGCTCGCTCTATTCACAGCACTCCACTACTATCAATTCAAGTTTTTAAATATTTATTTTGTGAATGATAAAATAATAAAAATATACGTAAAAGCCTGTCTGCTAAGCGACTTCCAGTTACAAACCTATAAATTGCCCAACAGATGTAACTAAAAACAAAATGGCACCTTCGACGATTTCAATGAATATAGTACAAAATAAAAAGCAGTACAGGACTTCATTGTAAGTCTTACACCAATTTAAATAATAATAAAAAAATAAAATAAACATAATGAGGATTTCAAAAAGGTCCTTGCTCAAAGGATGAAAAATATTCGGTTTGAGATTTTTATGCCTTATAAAAACACTAGTATGGCAGCTTACAATATTAAAGGTCGCGGGTTCGCGTCCTAAGGTGGAACTGGCATATTTAATGGGAGTAAAATCAAATCCTTGGCTATGCCGTCCCTCGGATAGGACGTAAAATGGAGGTCTCAGGCCTCTACGATGTCAGGTACTCGTTAAAGATCCCGATCCTAATTATACCTAGTTTGGCAAATTTTAGACTCCCACAGTAGCATCGCCCAATTAACCTTAGTAGCATAAAGGAAAGTATAAACCAAACAATAGTAATAATAATTAAAGATCAACGGTTTATAAACAATTAAGCTGAATTATTATTAATTGACCATAACATTCAATGTCGCTAGGTTCTGATGAAGAAAAGAATGATTGTATACTGATGATAAATCAGTCAGTGGGATTAATCGATTTATAGTGACCAGGGAACAGAGAGCAATGAAGCTAATCGCATTTACTGCTTCATCATTCAGCAATGAGATGTTCATCCGCAATACCTCCATGGCTTGCTACATCAGGAATATTCTGTATAATTGCCCTTACAACTAATGACAATGTCAATAAAATGATATCTAAAAATATCAAGATTTTTGTCTTCGTAAGTTTTATTTGATGCGGCCAAAAAGTTTTAACAGGCATTTAGACAAGAATATTACTTGGAACCTATTTAAGCACAAATTATACTTTCATTTATTGCCATATCCGATAGGTTATAGGTATTTAAATTAACAAATAATATTATTTTTGACAACTTATTTATTTATGATGATATGAAAGAAATCAATTCATTAAAGATTATAAATTGCTTTTTCCGAAATACAGAAGGTTTGTGTCTTTTTTTACGAATCCCCTTCAAAATTAAGCTTTTGTAATATATTCAGTTAAGAGAACTTATCCTCTGGATAAAGTTTATTGTTCAGTGCTAAAACATTATCTTTACTCTTTTTACTGCCGAAGCTCGTAGTAAAACTGCTTTGAGCCGGTCTACAACGAAGAAGATTTTACGGCCATTCCGAGATTCCTTCGGACGGACAGGAAACGGCTAAACTTATCCTTGAATCGTAGCTACATTCTCTTGAAAGGTTACTCAGATATTATTTTACTGTTTAAGAGGAGTAAACAGCTGAAGAACAGGCTATTTGGCCGTAATAAACAGTTCAAGTGGCATAGAGGAATAAAACCGAGAAAGAGCATGGAGCTAGAACCGCCATTCCCAGCGGTGGCCCATCGTTCGCGAACGATAAAACGACCCGCTAAAGCTTCTATAATCTCAAAGAAGCACCCGCTCCCCTTCTATAAAGTGAAAATGTTTATTCCCTCAGGTTACTATCGATTCATATCTCCCTTGTACTTCTGTGTCCTCCAACCTCTTTAAAGATGAATAAAACACAAAACATACTTTACATACTACTAGAATTCTAGCAGGATTTTATGTTAATGTTATCTTTTCTACTCATCAAAGTTAACAACGAACTGATTTTACTACTTAAATATTTACAATTATTTTATGTATTTAAATAAACTTAGGTCTTTAAAATAAAATAAAGATAAAACTATTTTTATATCGTTTTTTTAAGTAATATTTTAGAGATTCTCTAAAATCTCATAATGTCCTCCGAAGCTAAAATATTTTAAAAGCTTTATTGATGAGGATTCCGAAACTATAAAAGTTCAATTTTTCTTAAATGATTCGGCCTTTGAAAAATGTGAAACTAAGATAACATTAATACCAGAGATGAAGGTCAAGGCTATGTCAATCGAGTTGGTGACGAAATCGAATTCCAGAGAGCAACCGAATCCAGTTCGTATAAATATAGTTCCTTACTTAACTCAATGCAACAAAAGAAACTCATTATTTAAAAAAAATGTCAACAGTTAGCCAACGAATGCTTTATATTCAGTTCCCAACTTGTTCAGGACTGTTTCAGAACGAATTCAGGACGAGATCCCACGCCCGTTATGGGCCTGTTGTATGTTACGAATAACTAAATCGTAAGTCGCAGTAACAACATTAACATACTTTTGTTTACATCTACTCGGTAACATTATTATGCAAGGAACATAAATGTATAGATTCAAAGCATTCTTAATTCAAATTTATAAATGCACATTCATTATAAAAATTACTAATACTATTGTGGCTTTAAATAATGTTTATAATTATAATATAATAATATTTTATTATATTACATTAAAAACTAAAATGATTAACAAGGTTACAAAAAGTATCAACTTGTAACTATCCACAACCTACAAAAATAACCATTTGATCCGAGCTTCATCGCTCCTTATATTTAGTCTGAATTAGAACATTCTAGAAGGTTCTCGTAAAAACGTATAAGATTCTTTGACAACCAAGAACATGTATTAGAACAGTTTGTGACTATTCCAACAAAAAGTCTTGAACATTTAAATCATATGTTTTGAGTTTCACGTTACACTATAATCCTACATTTTTTTTTTTTTTTTAATTTATGTGAACACAAATTCGTTTGTTCTTTTTTAATATAGATATTTTCATAACTTAATATCAAAGGGAAAGTAAGAGAATGATTATGGACTCATGATAAATCAGTCAGTGGGATTAATCGATTTATTGTTGCCAGGGAACAGAGAGCAATGAAGCTAATTGCATTTACTGCTTCATCATTCAGCAATGAGATGTTCATGCGCAATATCTCCATGGCTTGCTCTATCACGCACGCCTTTCTTCAGCCATTCCATCTGTCATTTTTTTCCTTTGTAATGCATTTTTTTTTAATATAACTAAATTTTACGATAATTTGTACATAAAAAAAAAAATCAACACAACAAAAAAATTATTAACATAGAACCTACACAATGAATTATCGTTTCTCCCCTATTCTTGAGACTTTTTAGTTTAATTGAACGTTGTGAATTCAATTTTTTTTTACTTTTAATCTGTATGAGTTTGTTAATCTAAATATCTATTCAGTAACTAATAAGTGCTCCTGATGTTCCTTATAGCACTGAGGCCGAAACGTATGCCAACATAAAATAAATACTATGTGTTGAGACTAAATTAATAAATGAATGTTTTCTAAAATTATCATTCATGACATATATGATTTTTAACTAATATTTCAATTCACGATTATATTAGTCTTGAATGTTATTCCGACAACTACTAATTTTTTCAGTTTTTTAAATTAAAAATTTAGATTAAATTTAAAAAAGCAAAACAGAATGGAGAAATATTAATGAACTCCAAGACCCCTTCCTGGTGTACTCTAGGGTTAATGTTATAACTGATTTTCAAACTAAGTAAAGTAAAAGATCAATATCGAATTTTTTTAATAGTTCATATTTTGATGACATATCTTGTTTATTTTTGGATCAGGTAACTAACCGGTAAGAACGAGTATAGTTCTTATTTATTTGAACATATAAAGTAACCTAGTTACCGGTTCCAGTGACAGAACGGAACGGTGACAGGTCTCAGTGACCCTTCCAGGAACAACATTCCGTAGCGAAGGAACAAGCTCTCTATATTGGAAATCAGAGTAAATGCTCGACCTCGAAGTCAACTTATCTTGTTCTATATGTCCTTCAAGAGAGTTGTATGTAGGACAGTTTGTACAGTGTCATATAACATAATATGTACAATAATATTGTTATAAAACTGAATGTATCTATGTTTCTTGTAATTGTATGCTGTAATTAAATTAAGATGATATTCCCCTCCCTAATATTAATATTGATAAGCTTAACACTACATTAGGTAAAGTAACACACTTCATATACCTATTACAGAATAATATTGCTGAGTAATTCTTGAATAGAAATCAATCCAAACATTCATGAAGATCTGCGCAGTTTTGTTATTTTGAACGCATCTTTCCTGATATCACAGCTGTCTAAACAAGCCGTGAAATGTGGAATGCATAAAACAAACCCATTCGTCCTTGCCATTGCATTTTCAATGGCGTATATGTAAAACTTGATCTGCAATTTACTAAATTATTATTCTATTTTTTTTTCCAATCCTCTATCTATTTGAATATTTTTTGTTAAATTGTTGGTATAATATCCGAGCAGTCTCAAGAATGAAGTAATGTCATTTTTAACCTTTCTGTGCTGTCACCTATGGTGTAGTGTCTAGCATAGCAACCTACAATACTAACGATCGCGGGTTGGCCCCGCGGTGGCCCGAGAATTTTTTAAAGAGAATAAAATGGAGGTCCCGAGCCTGTAAGATGTCTTGTAATCGTTAAAGATACCAATCCTAATTATATCTGGATAGGAAAAATTTAGGATTACCATTGTAGCACGTTAGTGTCATAGAATGACGTTAAACAATGAAACATACAATCACCCTTGAAGATAAGCCACGTTCCGGGCGCACAACGGAGTTGAACACTGAGGCTAAAAAGTGGGCAAATTATGAAAATTCATCAACCAGAGCCAGAACCAGAACCAGGAGGCTTCTTGGGCATTCTAGAAAAACAATCGATCGTCGAATCTCGGTTTAGAGTTCGGAGGTCAGATTGATAAAGTACCCCAAGGTTCAAACCCAGCAGCTGAGTGTCATTAAAGTCAGAGGACAATAAAAGTAAGGCTCGCCTCTTGTAGGAGAGGCAGGCATTCGAGTCGTAGTCGCTGCAAGAAGCGGCGGAGCGAATCTCAAACGAGCCGTACATTGTGTCCGCGACAGTTTTCTTCATCTTTTTTACGGCCATCCTTCTCCTCAAGTCACTTAAGAAATGGTCTTCGGTTTATAAGGAAAAAAACAGAATAGAATGGTATGAAGAGAGACAGAAAAAAAAAACTGCATTCTTCTAGTTCGTTCTGTGTGACCTTTCAAAGGATGTAAAACTAACATAGTGCCACTATCTTGAAGGCGGCGGCCTGGATACTTCCATAGATACCTGGATACCTAGGTGTCGGATATCCAGGATCTTATCTTCGTCACCATCGTCGTCTTTAAATCTTCCGCTGAAATGGCGGGTCTTTTATGACCTCAGAGAGAAATGTGGGTCGCTTAGAGTCTTATAGCCCACGTCTAGGCGATAATGGAAATAAAATAAAATTCTTAGTTTTTAATTGTTTTCGTTTAAAGAACACCTTTCGTAATATTCCTCTTTGGAATGTTTGCAGTACGTCATACTGTGTACTTAATATTGTAAAAACATGCTGCATCTATGTGATTTACAGGAGATAGTTTCAACTATGCGGAATATGCATAATTTCTAGTAGGTGTTTTTATTGTCGGTACACCATAAGTATTTTGATATTGGATGATATTCGATGATTGAGTTATCATTTTAAAGATTTACTTCCTCTCCAGTTAGGACAAATAGTCTACAGAAAACGCATGGAGACCATCTCTGAATAAAAGTATACTTCATTTGCACATCACTAAAAAACTATCGATTTTGACAATGAAAAATTGAAAGATTTCTATATTACATACAAATAATAATAACAAAAAATATGAAAATCGGATGCGCCTTTCTATAGACAGCAGCTTCATCAAAAAATATCCCTCTAGAAAAATTTTTCATGTAGCCAAAGCAATACCTTTCACAAATTTCTCTAAATAGTCGGTTGTTTTTATTTTTCCATTATTTACTAATCCTTATTAGTATGTTTTGTTTTTTTTATTTAAAAACTATGAAATTGAGAACTAGTTACTACTTTATTTAAAAAACAATCTATATTTTAGTATCTGTGGGTATTTTGATCGAGGTTCCAGACAGCCTTTTGAATCCTGTTTAGCATATAGTTTGCATAGCGAAAAAATGTCTCTTCATTTTCACGGACTTACTAATGTGTTAGTTAATTACAACTATTATAACAGTCTCCTTGGTACATCTATGATTCTTCTGGCCCTAGTCAATATGACGTCGATAGTGTGGCCTTCATGTCAATTGAAATGGAACAGTTTAGGGGTGTATTTATCTTCGAAATGCGACCTTAGCAAGCAGTTGTCGAAGGTTGGGTCTAATAAAGACCCATTTAAACGGGAAAGGATGCGATGAGAGTTCGCTTATATTACGATCACATAAACTCCCGAAATAGGTCTTCTTTATTCCTTCTTTTGGATCCATTGATTCTACATTCTACAATGTATTTTGGACAGCAAAATCAATTTATTATTCTTAAAATAAATAAACGAAACGCTGCTTGGGAGTGCCTGGGCGTACCTCAGCGGACGGGATGACTCAGGCCGGAAACAGAGGCCATCTGAATCAGGCATTAGCATTCTCGGGCGCCACGGCCTCCGCTATAGTCCACACTTCCTGCAAACACCCATCCTGCTCTTCATCGCAGTTTCCGATTCAAAAAGCAGTCGTGTTCAATGTTTTCTATTTGAAACCTTACCATACAACGAAAATTTCTTCATTCTTCGGCTACTACAAAGAATGTAACATTTTGACAATAACATAACCTCCACATTACTTGTACTTGAGTGACGATCGAAGTTTCTTATGAACAATTTGATTTTGCTTCTGACCCTAGTTTTAAATATTCTGTTGTTTGTAGTCTTAGACAAACAAACCTCCTTTTGTAGAGCGACAGTTATTCGTGTTTCAACAGTAAAAAGGTCGACTCTGATAAGTCTATTCCAAAATGAAGGTAATTTAATTCAACACAAAATGTTATGATAAACCGCTATTATGATAAAAAGATGTTTGTTGTTTTTAATTTTTTTTTTCTTTTGAACAGAGGTTGAGTCTCCGACCATAGTAATAAATTTCATTCCCTTAGCTATTCAAGGTAGTGTTTCCTTCAGCTAACTTAGAATAATTTGAATAAAAAATAGAGAACAGTGGCGTTGTAAGGCGGACAAGTAAAAAAGGTGCAATTAATCAGATCCTCGCTACAGTCCCTCTCATTCCTACAACTGATGACGTAATAGAACCTCCCACATATCAAAACTTACTTACATATATTATTTTATTTATTACTATTATGAGGAAGTAAAGAAGCTTAGTATGTAAGACTATCAGTAGTAATTATTACACTCAAGTTTTTGTGGTAAGGCACTTATATTTTTTTACATTACTCGTGTTGGAAGATTCTTAGGTCGCACACAAGATTTGGGAGTGATATGGGTCAAATCACCTCTTTCCACAACCGTTGACCGGAAAAAATGGAACTTAATAACAGTCAACTGTTATTCTATACGATAAGGAAATCATTAGGATTTTGTATACAGTACGATCTATTTTGTTAGTTTTTAATATTTTATTTTCACTTAGTTGACACGTAGCCTTTCACTTCAAAAGCGTTTGGTTTCCCCATAATAAACCTTTGAAGTCGGCAAACTAACCCCCTACCACTACCACTCACCTTATTTTACCTTCAGCCTTTATATCACTCTGGACTCAGAAGATAAATTTGAGATTTTATTTTATCTTGCTAATCAGCTTCTTATTTAAATATTCATGTATATATGCTTACCATCTATTATTATCAGTTTAATAACTATATATTTGTTTTCTTTTAGCCCTGATGAAGATCCACAAGTTGGATCGAAACGTTTGCTTTCTAAAATAAAAAAGTTTTAACTGAAAATCCTGATAATCATTTACCTATAGAACTTATTTTCCTTATAAAAAATATTCCTCTATAGATCATACCTATTCATCATTACTAATTCAAGTTAATCATTATTATAAAACTAAATGTAAAGACCCTCTTGAGTTCTGTGCAGTTATATAATAATAAAGTTTACTAACCATTTGTATGTGTGTAATAAGAATCCTAAATGCTTAAATAGAATTTAGGACAAATCCTTAAAGGGACTCTAATCTATTACGACATCGTTCACTAAGGCTTCATCACCTCTGGGAACATGAGAAGTGCTAGACCACCGCCAGCTGTTGCATGGTGTCAGCTAACAGAAATTAGGTAAATAGAACCGGATTTTAGATTCTCTCCTGTTTAAACGTTTAAATCTTTTGATCGATCCCATATCATCAATGATGTATTCAAATATAGAGAGAAATTATAAACATTCAATTCGCTAGCGAAAGAATCGATCCATCGATTCTTACCACAATGAGGATCACCTGAAAACTAAGCTAATGTAAAGGTGCCTGCAATATAAAGACACGGACTCGAAAAGGTACTTAACGTGTTCGCCCGTGTGTTCGGGGATAGCGCAAGTGTCGCTTTCGAATTACTTAAGATAAGCTTCTAGACCTTCTTTTAGATTTTTTCTGACGTTGCTTTTATACATAATAAGTTAGAGCAAAAGTCGGCTAGTTCCAATCAGCCGTGTTAATAATGAAAAGTATTAAGGAGCCTTAAGGATAAGCTTCTAGACCTTCTTTTAGCTTTTTTCTGATGAATAATAAATTAGGGCACAAAACAAGTCGTCTTTGTCATACGGTATCAGCTTTTCGTGGTACGCCGGTACGGTAAGGTTCGGGGGATTACCTGATCGAACTTGAGATTCGCACTGTTTAAAGGCAACCTTAAGCAAAACAACTAAAAAAAAATAGGAGCTCAGGATTCCTGTAGAAGAAAAGCGAGCTTTGCCTTTACTAGTTAAGTGTTTATTTCACGGTATTTTCAAGACGATATTTTCTGTCACTCTTGTTTTTTTTATTACAGGAAAAATTTAAAAAATTTGCAGTTCATATATCGTCGTTCGTTCTCAGGACTTTAGATACACATTAATAATTATTTTCTGGATAGGCAACATTTAGGACTCCCACTGTAGCATCGTCCGATTAGCCTTAGTAGCATAAAAATGGACGTTAAACAAACAAACAACAATAATTATTTTGGCTGCTAAAGCAATTTTGTAATCTTGATGTTGGTAACGAACTTCATCCTGATAAAATAGGAATTTAACATTGTTTTACTAAGAAAAAAGAAATGTTTTTTACATATATCACTTAGTTCCCCGAGACTTCACCACATCCGATTTTCGCTAACACATTGGCAGCCTTTCTTCCCTTTGTTCAACTATCGTCCTTCATTGGACTAATTAATGTTCTCTTGATTAGTTAATAGTCAACTGCCAGAGCACGCGCCTCGTACACCACGCGAACATAGGTCTTAAGTTTTGTTTTTTAGTATTATTTAAATTAAAAAACATTTCAACAGACTTGCACAGTTTTTTCTTATTGAATGACTCGTAATATAATGTAATAAAAAATCTAGTTTTTGTTATTAGAGATAGACGTGATAATATTTCTAAACAGCAATGGTAATGAGACGTTCTTATCTTGACGATTAGTTGTAAACGTCACGTACTTTTTATTTTAAGAAAATTATAACTTACACTAACTAGTATACCCTTCAGAACATTGACATTAGAAACAACCCTTATTTTTCCAATACCTACAAATTATTATTCATATTAGAGAAACATTTTTATTTGCATCGTATATTATCAAGAATGTCTTCGGTAAAGCGATATATTCGTAAAGATACCAACATATGTCCTCTCTCTTAGTACTTTTTTAACATTTTAAATGTTTAATATTGAATTAAGAGCTTTAAAAGAAATTCTTATTTTTTTAAAGTGCTTTTTGGAACAAGAAAAGCAAAAAAACAAACAAAAAAAAAACACGTTAATAAACAATTGTATTTCTTTTAAAGTTCCTTACAATAAGATAAAAAAAATTACTTTAGTGATCTTCAATTAATAATGAACTGATAGAATAAAAAAACTGAAATTATATGTAAAGATGCCCACTGATCAAGTCGGTCCAATGCTTATCAACTTTTTCTTTTTTTTTTTCCTCATTCGTTTAAGGTTTGTAAACCGAAGAACATTTGGAGTCACCTGTGGTGTTGTGGTTAGCATGGCAACCTATAAAAATAAAGATCGCGGGTTCAATTCCAGCGGTAGCCCTAGGATTTTTTAATGGGAGTCAAAAATCCTTAGCTATGCCGTCCCTCGGATAGGACGTAAAATAGAGGTCCCGAGCCTGTACCGATGTCAGGTACTCGTTAAAGATCCCTATCCTAATTATAACTGGATAGGAAAAAATTCGGACTCCTACTGTAGCATCGTCCGATTAGCCTTAGTAGCTTAAAAACGAAAGTTAAACAAACCAAAGAACATTTAAAACACGTTGGCAACTAACTAGGCAACTGTCCTTCACCAAAGCTGCTATGATTCTATATCTGCTTTGAGTCTGTTTGTTTTAAGATGGCTATACACCGCGTCGAACCACGTTCACAAGCAGCCCGACACTGTTCGGCTTTTCTAAATAAGACACGAACTAGAACAGGTACTTTGTACGGCCGGGTGTTCGAAGATAGCGCTAGTGTCGCTCTTGAGTTGTTAGGATAAGCTTCTAGACCTTCTTTTAGCTTTTTTCTGATGAATAATAAATTAGGGCACAAATCAAGTCGTCTTTGTCATAAAAATGGTTGTACAAAGGTGCGTGGGTGTGCTCAACCTCATGTTTCAATGTAAATAATATAATATAGCTGTTCGTAGTACCCCTGTACGGTACAGTTCGGTGGGATTATCTGTTCGTCACTTGGTTTGATGTAGTTTGCGTTCGCCTTTAAAACAATAATCGATACTGTTTAAATTATCCATATATCGAATGGAAAATCAAACAATAAAATTTAAAATGCATGGAGTTGTGGAAGTTCTGGTTGGAACCAACCTTTGTTCAATATTCTACAAACATGAGAAGCCAATCCATCCCTTTAAGTCATCTACATAAGACGTGATGTGGGGAGCTCTTCGACAATTATTCTCGATGGCGAGATTCGAACCAAGGCCGAACTTTCCAGGATCGTCCTCATTCGTCACTTGCACAATACTCCTCTCTGATCCCTATACGGGAGCCACTTCTTTCGTAACTTGCAATCAGTGAGTTTCAATTGAAGACTAGCTAACCTCGCGAGAACACTCACGTAAGATACCTAAACTTTTTCTTTCAAGTACACTCAAAGTATAAGTGGTATTAGGAAAACTTTATTGTTTATATAAACAATATATTGTAACCATGAAAGTTTTAGCGACGCTTGTAATAAATAATCACGTCCATACCTCTTTGGATCGGCTACGTTGTTCATATCTCTTAGAATAATAGCCTCTTGCAGGTTAGACAAGTTTAGTACCAAGTAGGTTCTGTAAGGTGTATGAGTGAAGTTTATCGGGCATATTAATACCAAAAAGTGGACGTATGTGCAGGTCTGATAGTTCATTGTAGTTTTAGCATTTTTGTATATATTATTAGGGTTGTAATGGCTCTTTGGCCAATGAGGGCTGTCCTACCTCTTTGGACTGCTTTCTAGCCAGAGAGTAGTGGAGAGAGGTTACCTTATCACTGCATGCTACTAGCTTTTGTATTGTGCATTAATCAATGAAATATTGTAATTATTAATGCCCAGCTGCTTGCAAGTAGTCAAATTATTATTTTGTTTCTTTTCTCTATGCATGTTTGCTTCCTTTTAAGTTTTGCTTTGCACAGATATTTTTGTTTAAGTTTGGTAGAGTAGATATTGTAGATTTAGTTTTGTGTGGTGTTGTAAATATTATTTTTTTAGTTCAGCAAAGTTTTCGTAAATAGTTCTTTTATTTGTTTAATAAAGATTTATTTTTTTCTTTGTAATTTGAGTTATTTATTGAGTGAAACCTATCAGGATCCCTTACAGTGGTGACCCCGTTTTGTTTTTTAATTTTTGTTAAAGGATTCTGAAAAATTTCTTTTACAGTAGCTTCTAATATTTTTTTTCTATTAATTTTTGTCCTCCAGCTGTACTTTTTTATTATTTCATATCTTCTGTCACTCAATATCTACCTTTTGTTATTGCATGTAAATATTTATTTACTATTTTTTTTTCTCTCTTTCTGTGGTCTTTTTTTTTTAAGTATGGACCCACAAGAAAAGTTTGAAGCAGTGCAGAAGATGCTGAAGGAAAAGGAGCAGCAGGAGCCTACAGCCCAGGAGTCTGGTAGCAGCGCTGGACCAGTATCTCTTGAAGGACTGGAAGCATCATCCAGCAAAATACCTCCATTTTGGAAAGGAGATCCGGAGCTGTGGTTTTCAGCTGTGGAGCAGGTTTTCAAAAGGGGTAACATTACAAATTCATTAACTAAATTTCAAATCGTGGTACCTAAGTTAGAATATGAAGTGTTGCGACAGGCTGCAGATATAATAAAAAAACCTCCAGCTGACTGCTATGAGGCATTGCAGGCTCGCCTCATTGAGGCATACACAGAATCTGAGAATAGGAGGATTTTGCAACTTTTGGAGGGTCAACAGCTTGGAGATGAAAAGCCCTCACAGCTCCTACGGAATATGAAGCGATTGGCTGGAGACAATGCTTCAGAATCAATGCTAAGGTCTATTTGGCTCCGGGCATTACCTTCAGGTACCCAAGCTATACTTTCAGCATCAGAAGGCCTATCGTTGGACAAGTTGGACCTTGGACCTTGACCTAGGCGTGCGGAAGAAGTTCACCTGGACCTTCATTGTCGCTGACATACCTAGGGCCATAATTGGGGCTGATTTTCTGGCACATCATCATCTTTTAGTAGATTTAAAGGGTCGGAGGCTAATTGATGATACCACCGGGTTAACATCCAGAGGCCAGCTCCTGCGGGTGACGGCTCCATCAATTCTTGCAATCCCTGGCAACATGCCTTTTGGACAAATCTTCGCTGAATTTCCTCGAGTAACTCACCCTAACTCTGCGCAGACTCTGACTCCCAAGCATTCAATAATTCATCACATCGAAACCAGAGGTGCTCCTGTGGTATCCAAGGCTCGACGTCTGTCTTCGGAGCGGTACCAGGCAGTCAAGGAGGAGTTTCGACGTCTCATGGAGAGGGGAATCATCCGGCCGTCGAAGAGTCCTTGGGCATCACCTCTTCATGTTGTCCCAAAAAAGGATGGCACCATTCGTCCCTGTGGTGACTATAGGAGGCTGAACGCTCGTACAGTTCCAGACCGCTACAGTGTCCCTAACCTGTCAGACTTTAATGTAAATCTCCACGGGAGGTCTATATTTTCTCGCCTGGATTTGAGTCGAGCCTATTACCAAGTTCCCATATTGGAAGCAGATGTCCCGAAGACAGCTATTATCACACCATTTGGGCTCTACGAGTTTACTCGCATGTGTCCTGGCTTACGTAATGCGAGTCTAACATTCCAACGCCTTATGGATCAGGCATTTCGTGATCTTCCATTCTGTTTCGCTTACCTGGACGATCTACTCATTTTTTCATCTTCGAGGGAGGAGCATGAACAGCATCTCCGGTCAGTTTTGCACAGATTGGACGATTACGGTCTCACCATTAACCCAGAGAAGTGTCTCCTAGGACAGTCAGAGATCGACTTCCTGGGCTATAAAGTATCAGCGGAAGGAATCAAGCCCATGGATAGCCGCATACAAGCAATACTCTCATATCCAAAGCCTGCTACTGTCAAGGAGCTGCGGCGATTCCTGGGCATGATTAATTTCTACAGGCCATGCATCAAAAATGCTGCCAGCATTCAAAAACCACTTAATATTTACTTGCACCAGGTCCGCAAAAACGACCAGCGCAAGATTGATTGGAACCCTAACTCAGAGGAAGCATTTCAGAAGTGTAAGGATGCACTTTGCAACGCAACCTACCTAGGGCACCCAGCAAATAATGCTCGCATTTCCATAGCGTGTGACGCATCTGATACCTGTGTTGGCGCAGTACTCCAGCAATGGCAAGAAAACAGGTGGATTCCTCTTGGATTCTTCTCCAAAGCATTATCGCCTCCACAAGGCACGTATGCTGCTTATGATCGCGAGCTGCTGGCGATTCTTAAGGCAGTCAAGCACTTTAGGCCAGTGGTTAAAGGGAGGCAGTTTACTATTTTTACTGATCACAAACCACTGACCTATGCATTCCTGCAAAAGTCGAACACAGCAGCTCCCATGCGTATCCGTTGGCTGAATTTTATTTCTCAGTTCTCCACGGACATTCAGCATATTGGAGGATCTGCAAACTCGGTGGCAGACGCACTGTCCCGGGTGGAAGAGCTGTCACTAGATGAAGATTGGGACCAACTCGCCGCTACTCAAGAAAAGGATGAGGAGTTAAGTAGGCTGCTCACTCAGGAAAACCTGGAATTTAAGAAATTCTCCCTCCCTGGAGTCCACCGTCCAGTGTGGTGTGAGATTTCCAAGGACAAGGCCAGACCTTACATCCCTAGAATGTTCCGGCGCAGGTGTTTTGACCTGTGTCATCAGAATAGCCACCCTGGAGTGCGGGCCAGCCGGCGTCTCATTACAGGCAAATATTTTTGGCCCTCAATAAATGTTGATGTGGGGAACTGGGCCAAAGCTTGTGTGGCCTGTCAACGCTCAAAGGTAACACGTCACACAATTGCGCCTCCAATGGTATTCACTGGAAGTGGACGCTTTGAACATGTACATGTGGATCTCATAGGCCCTCTGCCTCCATCAAAGGGTATGAGATACTGCCTAACTATGGTAGACCGATTCACAAGGTGGCCTGAAGCTGCCCCGCTACCAGATATGTCAGCAGACACTGTTGCGAAGGCGTTCTTTGACTTGTGGATAGCCCGCTTCGGTTCACCAAAGAGAATTACTACCGACCAGGGGCGTCAATTTGAATCAGGACTATTCACCAGCTTCAGGAAGCTCATAGGTGCTGATCGAGCTCGCTCCACTGCATATCACCCTCAGACCAATGGCTGTGTGGAGCGTTGGCATCGCTCTCTCAAAGCAGCGTTGACAGCTCATATGGATGCCGAGCATTGGGTGGACAAGCTACCCATTGTACTCTTAGGCCTAAGGACTACCATTCGGCAGGACATCAATGCTAGTATTGCTGAAGCAGTGTATGGGCAGCCTCTTCGCCTACCAGGAGAGTTTCTCGTCGCATCTCCAGGCCCGCGAGATCCGCAGGAAAACTTACACTGGCTAAGGTGCTCGATGGATCAGCTGCGACCTGCACCTTTCAGATCATCATCGCGCTCACCATTTGTGCATGCAGCTCTGAGGTCCTGCTCTCATGTGTTTCTCAGGGACAACGCTGTGAAGAAGCCACTGCAGCCACCTTATACAGGACCTTATCTTGTTTTGAGCCGGGATGAGAAGGTCTTCAAGCTCCAGCTCCCAGACCACACTACTATTAATGTCTCTGTGGATCGGGTTAAGCCAGCTTTTCAGCTACAGGATGCAGAGTCTTCTCTAACACCAGGGCAACAACAACCCGGAAGTTGTCAACCCGCGCAACAGGTACCACCACCTTCATCAGAGACAACTTACAAAACACGCTCAGGGCGGGTTGTACGCCCAAATGTAAGATTCTTGGACAGCCTCATTGGGGGGGGGAGTCATGTAATGGCTCTTTGGCCAATGAGGGCTGTCCTACCTCTTTGGACTGCTTTCTAGCCAGAGAGTAGTGGAGAGAGGTTACCTTATCACTGCATGCTACTAGCTTTTGTATTGTGCATTAATCAATGAAATATTGTAATTATTAATGCCCAGCTGCTTGCAAGTAGTCAAATTATTATTTTGTTTCTTTTCTCTATGCATGTTTGCTTCCTTTTAAGTTTTGCTTTGCACAGATATTTTTGTTTAAGTTTGGTAGAGTAGATATTGTAGATTTAGTTTTGTGTGGTGTTGTAAATATTATTTTTTTAGTTCAGCAAAGTTTTCGTAAATAGTTCTTTTATTTGTTTAATAAAGATTTATTTTTTTCTTTGTAATTTGAGTTATTTATTGAGTGAAACCTATCACCATATTTGTGAGTAGTACATTTTTAGTTATTAGAGGTTTAGTTTAGTTTATAGAAGTAGTTTATTTGATTTAATTCATTTCATTGTTCCTTTTTATTTAATAGTTTACTTTTATGACAGAGAGGTGTATTATCTTCCATTTTAATTTTGTATTTCTTCTATTGTTTAATAAACAATTAGCTACTGAACCAGAATATACATTAACTTAACCAATAATGGTAACGTCAGTATGCAAAAGAGCTATCAAAGTCTTATCATCGTATACAATGAAAACATACTTAATAACGCCTATGCTGAAGTTACTTAGAGTAACTAACTAAACTACTCTAAGGTTACTTAGAGTTAGTTCCAACAAGCAGTCCTATCTGTAAATCGGCTTTTAAAATATAAGAAATAAATGTTCATTGATTAATCGATTGATCAATTAGATGCAATCCTGATAAATGATAGTAACTGATTATTGACAATCGGTCATCCCTACTGCGCATGCGAGAGTCGTGAACAGGCGAGAGTGGTCAAACAGCTTGTTGGAACAAACCTGAAGTATGAGTCGAGTAATTATTAAAAACATGCGATATATTTCAGTTCACTTCCATGGATGGTCGCGGTGTTTTTAAAATAAAATATTTTAGTTAACCCAATCTTAAATTGTGGCTGACCACCAATTTTAATTTATTTATAAATAATTTATTTTTTGAAGAGAAAAGATTTGGCTCCGCCGCGAGTCGAACCCGGGTCTCCTGCGTTACATGCGAGGATGCTAACCGCTACACCACAGAGCTCGGCTCAAGGCAGAGCAAATCCTTCCTCTTCACTGATACCTACTCCCCCTATCTCACAAGTTTTGCGAGTAGTAGCGGGAGGTGGACAAATTTTGTCCAATTTATGATATTTATTGAAATAAGTCAATTTTTTAAATTATTTTAATTAATCCAATCTTAAATTGTGGCTGACCACCAATTTTAAATTATGTTTAAATAATTTATTTTTTGAAGAGAAAAGATTTGGCTCCGCCGGGAGTCGAACCCGGGATCAGTGAAGAGGAAGGATTTGCTCTGCCTTGAGGCGAGCTCTGTGGTGTAGCGGTTAGCATCCTCGCATGTAACGCAGGAGACCCGGGTTCGACTCCCGGCGGAGCCGAATCTTTTCTCTTCAAAAAAATAAATTATTTTAAAATATTTCAGCTTTGTGATTCCGTTTTTTAAGTAAATGTATACCTAGAGTCCATGGTCGGATTTGCCATCAACTTTGGGTGGGCGTTAACCCCCCTGTCTCATAATCATAAGTGCGTTTTAAACAACCAAAAGTGTTATGTCGAGGGCATAGTAACTACATTATTGCATTATTCGTTTAAAAATACAAAATAATTTAAAAACTAAAATATTTCAGGGTGCTAGTGTTGTTAGCTAATGGTCCATGTAAGTTGAAGAAAAAAAAAAGTAAGGAAAATATTTAATATTAATTGTAAAATTTCATAACCTTTACCACTCATGGATGGTAAGATGGTGATACAGTTATTTTTAAAATGACCTAAATAATGAAAGGCTACATTCTTGATTCTTAAGGTGAACTAGGAAGTGTTGATAACGTAGTGAACGATCAGTAATGATTCGCTAGCAGGAGTTGCCAAAGAGGTAGAAGTTGTGCTGCGGCCTTGTGCTGGGGTGAAAGTGCTATCCTGCTCGGCACTCTGCTGCCATCTCTAGCATAATCTTCTAACTAGGATATCGCAGATTGTGAACGCTTTATTGTTCGTTATTTTTTGAAAATGTAAGAACAAAAGCTTTAAATACACTGTTATTTCTTCTATTATATTCTTCTAGAAAATATAAAGAAACTATCACTACTTCAATTAAAACAATAAACCGATTTCATCTTTTAGAAAACATATGTGTAATGTAATGCTTAAAGGCTGGTTGATATTTAAAAATCATATGTTCTAATTATTTAGACTGATTGAAAATTTAGAGGGTTATATTTTAATTTGTATGGATATTGTATAAAATACTACAAAAAGCGATTCTTTAGGTACTTATGGACTTATGTATACCTTTCACTTGTTGATTGTATTAAATAAAATTTGTAATTATTTTATTAATAAAAGTTTTATATTTGTAGCAACCCAAAAGAAGTTTATAGTCTTTTGAAATTAACCAGATTTTAAATCGGCTAACCAGATTATAAATCGGTTTACCAGATTATAAAACCAGATTGTAAATAGTTTTCTTCATTAGTCATTAAACACCCATCTTTTATAGTACTTTATAATAAAAGTTTCTCATTAATGTATTGTAAATGTATTATTGAACTATTTTAAAAAAAGTAACTGATATTAATTTTTGTTTGAAGTGTATTGTTTGGTAGCTTGAAAACTTCGAATATGGGAAGATCAGAACTGTGAAATTTGAAAATTTTGAAAAATTGAAAATTGAAAATCCAGAAAAAAAGAAGTTTATAGTGTTTTGAAGTTGAAGAAAAACGAACTATAAATTTATATATATTTATTATACTATAAAATATATATATTTCATTATTATTCATTAAAGCATACATCTTTTTTAGTTTATTATCATGAGGTTGTTGTTCTTATTTCTGTTTTTGATTAATGTATAAATTTTTGGCACATTATATTTCTTTAAAGTATATTATTTGTGAATTTGTATTGTTCGAATATGTAAAAATAAAAAATGTGAAATTTGAAAACTCACATTAAATTATTAGTGTTTCAAGAAAATCCAGAAAAATATTCTGATTAAAACAACTTTTAAGTGTTTTGTAAAAACCAACAGAACTTTGTTAAAACGAAATGGAAAACCATTTATTATATATATATATATATATATATATATATATATATATATATATATACATACATACATAAATAGTTGATAGTGTATTACTACGCAACACATAGCTGAGAGGTTAGCGTTGGCCGGGGGAAGGCTAGTACCGTTAGATGCAAGGTCACCGCTGCATTCTCCTCTATCTTATGTTGTTATTATTTATTACTTCTTATTGTTGCTATGTATCTGTAATTAATCTCATACTCTAGCATAGATACTTAACATGTTGATCATATACTTGTATTCATTTTAGCCCTGACGAAGATACACATGTTTGGATCGAAAGATAGGCTTTCGAAATAAAAAAAATTGACTGAAATCCTGATTATCAATTCATCCTTATATTAAATTCCATATTCAGTTTTTTAGCGTGTCTGCGATAAATCTGAAATTGAATAAAAGGATGTTCCTTTATTACCCAATTAGTAATCACAAAAATTTGCAAGAAAAATCAATCAACAATCATCAGACAATTGAAAAAAGTGGCTAACGGCAATAAAAAATTGATAAAAAAAAAATAATTATGCCCTTAAATCATCCTAACGATTATGCAAATTCGTATTTACGATCTCGCAAATAGCTGCGTAATTGAAAATATGATTAGAGATTTTATTGAAGTGACGCAGAGAATCGGAATGCTAAATGGCCTTGAAAAAATGTAAATTACTTGGATATTATTTTAATTTAACACGTTAGGTGCGGATCGGTCCCCAGAGTCTGGACATTCCCTTGTTAACAGCCGATTTTCACATGAAAATGTCCGAAAGTCCGAACACTTCAAACATTCAATTTAGTCGATTTTTAATGAGATTATTGCAGTAAATGTTGCCAACAGCTGAAATTATGCTTTTTAGAAACGGACTTCGAGGTCCGATTTTCGATAAAGAATGGCTTAATCCTGTATCGGCCTGTCCTGCGCCTATTATGTCTAGTTCAAATCCTTACCAAGAGATAAGCCCTTGAGAAGCCCATTTAATTCCCTTTTAATTAAAAAAAACGCTTTCGTCAAAGCATTCCCATCGGACCTCGACGCCAGATACCGTCTGTGACTCATCCCAGCAGTCGGACCCCGGGGACCGATACCGTTCAATTCAGGATACTCCTAAATACGCCGCCGCACCTAACGTGTTAAAATGTATACGTCATCTAAATTATTTTTTATCTTATTTATTATTCCTACTTTTAGTGTTATATTAATTATATGATTAATTATTATTTATTATGTTTACTGTATAATCACATGTGAAGTTTTAAATGCACTCTTTTTACTATATACACGGACTAGGGAAAACAGTTTGTGATCACAAATAGTCTACTATTCGGGCAGTTAGTAGGGTAAACCATACAGTTATTGACACTTAATACAGTTATTGGCACCCCAACTTTGACTTGAAGAAATAGGTAAACAAGTCCTAATTTTATTACAAGACGTTATACCTGAGTTTGATGTGTTAAGGATCCTCTAAGTCATCTATGAAGTAAGACCTTAACAAACTAACCATAGGGAAGATTTAACAATTAAATCCACAGGGTGCCAATAACTAGATTTGGCACTTTTAACAATAAATATTGCCATATTATAAAACTATTGAACTTTTGATAAAAAAAAAACCTCTTGAGTCTTTAGAAGGATAGATAAAGAGGTGTTATGGGATGTTTCAATTAGATCCAATCATAAGAAGTATTTTTTTTAATGTCACCACTGAAATTTAGTCTTAAGGGTGCCAATAACTATACGAGTATGGTTTACCCTATCACTGATACTAACCGTAACTCAAAATGGGCGCTTTACCAGCGTTAACACGATTACCCCCTTCATAAAAGAATTACGCCTTACACGAACGGAACTATTAATAATATTGAGACTTATAAGTATTGTGGGTTTTTTCATTCAAAGTTTATATATATTTTAAATTATTTTATTAGAAGATAAAAGATTCGACCACGGCCGGGAATCGAACCCAGGTCCTCCGCATCTACGTTGCGGCGCTCTTACCACTGAGCTAACCGTGGGGCCGTCCCAGACGTGATCGAATCTTTTACTTATGCGATCCCTCCCACCAGGTCTCGCCACATTGTAGCGAAGTACCGGGGAGCTGAACAATTGTCCAGACGAACGGGATCTGATTGACATACGTCAAAGATATTCATTTAATGATGTTATTTATTTATCTTCTAATAAAATAATTTAAAAATTAGTAAACCAAAGACCATAGATAAATAACATCATTAAATGAATATCTTTGACGTATGTCAATCAGATCCCGTTCGTCTGGACAATTGTTCAGCTCCCCGGTACTTCGCTACAATGTGGCGAGACCTGGTGGGAGGGATCGCATAAGTAAAAGATTCGATCACGTCTGGGACGGCCCCACGGTTAGCTCAGTGGTAAGAGCGCCGCAACGTAGATGCGGAGGACCTGGGTTCGATTCCCGGCCGTGGTCGAATCTTTTATCTTCTAATAAAATAATTTAAAAATTAGTAAACCAAAGACCATAAATAAATATATATTTTAAGTTATAACCATTTTCTTGGCGACGTACAATGTAAGATAAATCAAACCATGCAATTGATACTTCACTCATCCTCGGATACAAAAGTCCTCCTTGAAGGACGAGAAGAGAATATGATCCAGGGAAGTGGATGAAGATGAGGATGGGACGACCTTGGCAAGGAGATCTGTCGGGAGTGACTGACCGCTCTACAATGCCATCTTCTTCTTCTTTGATTTCCTTCTTCGCTTCTTAAACTTCTTTCACTTCCTCTTTCCCATCCCGCAAGTATTTGCCGGCCTAACGGTTCGTTCGTGAGGGATCAAAAAGCTCATTGACAACAAACAGTAAATCAGAGTAGTTAATAACTAAAAGTGAAATTTCTTTCTATTATATAAAATTTTTTTTAGTGTAATATTTCATTTTACTTCTTCGCATTTTGAGGATAAAAAGTACAAATTAAAACAATGAGATAAAGACATGAATTTGATTTTTAAATTAAATGAGGCTAACCACTTAAAAAAGTCGTACAAATGAAACAATCGGTTTCAAGTCCCAGTTTACGGTATATACTGTTAACCCTTTGCACTCTAGGTATCCGGAGCGGAGCCATTTAAAATTTTTCTTCAAACTCGAGGGCTCCGCTACGGAGATAGTGCAAATAATTTTCAGTTTTTAACACATTAGGACATAAACAAATCGTAAAAGCTATTTATAGGATATTTCGCTTTTGGTGATAAATGACGGTCGCGGCTCGCGGTGTTTTTTATTATTTTTATAGTACGTTAATCTTTTAACATCGGCTATATTTTTTGGTTTTAATTCATCTCTTATTTTCTCAATTGTACAATAATTTAGTCCAGGGCATCTAATAATCCCTTTAATTTGATTTAGTTTCCCATGTGCTTCTACTTTAACCGGAAAGTTATTAAGTAGATTTTCCCAATTTAGGAGCTTTTCTGATTGGATATCTGAGATAACTTCAATTAACAGGGTCCCAATATCGTAATTTTTTAACTGTTTTTACTTCTCCAATTAGATTTTTTATGCTTTTATGTATAAGGAACGGCGAAACCTTTGTGAAATCTAAGGGATTTCCATTGTTATCCGCTTCGGTTCTCTTAATTATCAAACATTTTACAAAACTTTTAGGTCTATTTTCGGTATTCCCAAAAAACGTCCCTTTAAATTTAGATTTATTAATATTGTAACACTTATGTGGGTTAAAGAATATTTATTTAACTGAAATATACAGTTATCACAATGCCAACGAACTATTACAACTTAAACACTTGAGCAGGTTACAAAATTGATAACTTTATCACACACAATCATATGACTTGAGCAACACAGTCAAGACATAGACTTCAACTCCGACTAAAGGTCTGGCCACACATGTCCGCACCGGATCCGCACCGTAGCAATAATACAGGTTATGTTCAGAATATTTTTAATTTAACTTACATATTACCTTTAGTTATGCCTAAAGTTCAAGCCACACATGTCAGACACAGGCCACTTTAGGCATAACTAAAGGTAATATGTAAGTTAAATTAAAAATATTCTGAACATAACCTGTATTATTGCTACGGTCCGGACATGTGTGGCCAGACCCTAATTCGTTCAGTCTCTGCCCCTTATATATATCGTAAATAGTGGGGCCTGGGTCATTCTAGAACAATGTAGGCAGATCTACGTCTCTGTGGACTAGGCCGTAGAATGATCTAGACCCAAACAGTTTGTTCCAACCGCTTGTTTTGTTCCAACGAGCGGTCCGGGAGGTTACGCCATATGTTTTTTTATTTGCTTATCGATTTAACGTTACAATATAAAATTAAAATTTTTTTTTGTAACTATGTGTTCTTGTAGCTTCACAAATACATATAACCTCAATTTCATTACAATTCCTTCCCTGGTTCTAATGTTTTACTGTATAATATTACGTTTTCATGGTGTACGTTTTCGCGATTAAGTTGCCTCGAGTTGCCAGTAGATAACGTCCGAAACGGTGCCGAGTGCAAAGGGTTAAATGAACAGCTGATGCAACAGAAAATAGAAATATGTGGAATACTTGTCAAAGGGCGAATACCTTTCAATGAAAATAAATAAACAACACAAATTAAATGTTTATTAAATAGTCACGTTTGCAGCCGTTAAACGTGATTCGATAATAAAAGGTGGAATGACGAAATAACAGAAAATATTTCAAACAACTAAGATGAGTCAGCGTCTATTAGCAAGATAAACACACAATAATGTACAAAGAGATATTCGCGGGCGCAATCGACTATAGGGTGCGCTAGTAGTTTTGCAAAATTTCGGAAGGAACGGGGGTAGACATAGTTGATGTGATAGAGATAATTGGTAATTTTAAAAGACCATTAATTGAAGGGCTGGCTATTCTTGATGCAAACCACATAATTACATAAGGAATAATATCTAGAAGTAAAAAAACAGTGACTTTACAGGCCTTGTGCCTTCAAACAAGCGATCTTAAAAGACTGCCCCATCAAATAAAAGTGAAAATCAAATTCATTAATAATAATATGCAATTTTCGTGTAAAGCTGGTAGTTCTGGTAAATGCAAACACATCATTGTAACTTTACTTGACGTTTTTCGGTTAGTAATAACATTAATTACCTATTCACACAATCATTGTTATGACAGCTTAGTTTCTTTGTCATATTATTTATTTATTTGTCAAAAATTTCAAGCATCGCATTGAAACCTCGGAACAATTAAGCACAACGGATGTAATACAAAAATGGGGGAAAATTAAAAAAGAAAAACAAATCTATGACACTATGGTCCCAATGTTATTTGCATAAAACTAGCATTTTGGAATAATAAAATGTAAAATACTAATATTTACCTGGATAAACATAGTCACTTTCTTTAAAATGAAGACTACATACCGTCATATTTTTCGAAACAGGCTTATCTATTCTTAATTTTACAATCCACTCTTTAAGAAGCTTTTTATTTTTTGGAAATAAATGGAATGACACGTCTTTTGATTGAACACTGAGGGACCCAGCAATACCTATTAGACATTTTTCAAATGATTCGCTCAATGGGGTTTTAATTATGGACAAATAAATTAAAAACGCCCAAAAAACCTATGAATCCCAGGTAATGGCCCGGCTTCTATCCCCGTTTCTCCAGTTCCTGTAAAGAAGCAGCACCGTCGCTTGCGCCCACTTATAAGTTTATATAAATAGATAATTGCAAAGAGGTAGAAGATAGAGCAAGTTGATGCAGAGCAGCTTTTGCCAGGGAAACCTCTCTGGAAGCCCCAAGGACTGGCTGACATTTAAAGAGTCCGATCACGAAGCTCACGACATCACGGTTTTTAATTATTTCCAAGTTAGTTCGCCCAGTTCCCGTTCCTCGAGAGCCAGCTGTCCCAACTCCTCCATTATAGTTTGTTTGTTCTATGTTCTCTTTGGTCTGCTGGGGGATATTTATTGCGCATTGTTAGCGATAGAAAGTACTCGCCCTTATCAAAGGTCATATGCAAAACAAGGGCGGGTTTGTTAGTGCCGCACAGGCTTTCGCAATACCATTGTCCGAACAACACCCTAAGAAAGTATCTCGGTAAAAGTTCGGGCAGGATAAAAAAAAATATTACATAATAAAAATAATTGGCAATAATCAGATAAGCCGTTTCGAATGGCACATGAATTGGACTAGAACAACGGAAAATAAACTACAAAACATCAGCAATTTGGAAACACAGACAAGAAGGTCATATTGACAAGGTTACGAATTGGACATACACTAATCACATATCAAGATACCGCACACAATGTAACGTACCTTGTTTTTTTATTCGATTCAACTAGCATTGTTTCTACAACTAAGCAATCAAATTAGAAATCTATGAGTATAGGACATGCGCAGTCCGTTAGTCGTAAAAGTGTTTTAAGGTGCCTTCACACTGTGCGAACTTCATACTCGAACAGGTAATTCCCCGAATCTTGCCGTTCGCAGTACAACAGATATTTACAATAACAATGATATCCATCCGCAAGTATGTATCCTAATAAAACAGTTTCATTACAAAGACGGCTGCTTTGGAACTAGCGGCTGATCTGACTCTTGCTTTAAGTTATTATGGATAAAAGCAACGTCAGAAAAATGCTAAAAGAAGGTCTATGAGCTTATCTTAACTAACTCAAAAAACGACACTAGCGCTATCCCGGAACTTACAGGCGAATTGGTCGAGTTCCTACCAGGTAGAGTTAGTATCTTATTTAAATTACCTGAACAGTGCTTTAGTTTAAGATTGGAAGTACATAATAAACAGCTGATCAACAAAGAAAATACTACCCGATTATAAAGAAATGCCTAATTAACAAAAACAATTGAATATGAAATAGCATATTAGAAGAAAAACTAATAAGTATAATAATGTATTTCAAAAAAAGTTTTTACTCAAACAGCTGATTCAGTCAAAGCCAACACATATCATGTTTGTTGGAGTCTAAAATCTCTCCCCCCTCTGCAATCGCTGTGACTTTTTCTACTTCATGCCATAGGCAACTCCTAAATCTGCCAATAAGTTTTAATTCTCTCTTTAAATGGAAAACAATTACCAAATGGGGGGTTTCAGCCTCCACCTGGATCCGTTTAGTGGAAGTTTACAGTAAGGTCCTTATGGATTATTCAAGTTAAAGAAAAGAATGAAGAACCGAATAAATCCATGGTCCTGCCCTTCCAAGTAATGATAGTTAATATCTTCGACATCGGCAGGAAGCGTCCTCGAAGACCAAGGAATCTTCAAGTGAGAGAATATACAACGCAGTCGATGATGGTCAAGGTGCCCGGCAACTAACCGTATCCAATCTAATGCAAGGCGTTTCGATGTTTTCCTGCTAGGTATCGATGTTTGATAATCCTTGCAGTGTGGAATAAAAGTGATAAGGCGAAAGGGAAAAAGAGTTTAAATTAAGATATTTTAGCAATGGATTATATCTAAAATAATCGTAAAAAAAAAGAAAAGAAAAAGACGCTAAATATGTCTATGAGAAGTCAAACTATTTATTCAATAAAGACGTTTTTGCTTATCTGTTATATGCTGGTAGATATTATTATTATTATTATTACAATAAAGTTATTAGAGTACAAGTATATAAAACAAAAAAAGCAATAAATGTCTTATATTTACCATTACAGAAATTATTCAGCAGTATGTATACAAATAGTACCCACCTGTAAAAAAAGAAAAATAATTATTAATACAAAAAGGATATAGTTATAATTGAATCATGGAAATCAGGGTATAAGTGACTCTTTTCTAACAACAAAACATTACTAATACCCATTTCTGAAGAATGGCTTTGGCACATATAACAATTTGGAAAAAAAAACCTATGTTTTATTTTTTTGGAACTTAGACCCCTATGCATTTCCACGCTTAGTAACTTACAAAGTCATAAAACTGAATATTAAATAAAAAAAAAATAACCTTAAGCCCTGTTTCTTAACCGTAAGTCGGAACGAAGTTTGAAACCAAAAGTTGTTTCGGTTTTTGACCGCTAGAGGCGATTAAAACGAAGGAAATAGACTTGTTTACGCCGTACATGTTTTTTAATAAATCTTGGAATAAAAATGTTGTACTTCACTTATTAACCAGTTAATAAGAGCAATAATCATTTAAACGTAATCCCTGGCGGTAAAAAAGCGATGCAAGGCTTGATCGCAAAAATAAATAAATTTGTTGATAGTTTTAAAAGAGTAAATTGGACAATGTTTAAACAATAGTTAAAGAACGGACTAAGGCAGTTTAAGAGTTTTCTGCATTATTTTCTTTCTTTGATGAGGTCTCGGGCGTCACTGCCCGGAGGGGGCCGGGGTTAAGCGCCCCCCCCCAAATATATTCGTAGGAGGGGACTGTCCCCTTTAATGTTTTGCCAGGAGAGGACCCAAAGTAAAAAATTAAATAAAAATGCGATTTTGTGAATTTATCCGAGTTTAACCAATAAAATAGAAATATAAAATATTAGTTATTTACAGCACACTCTAATGTTAAAAGCACAATCAGGCGTATTGCATATTTGATGAATTATATATTTTTTATTTCAGCTAGAACTGTTTTCTTTTATGAATTCTATTACAAAGATGTATCCCCGGAATTGGTCTCCATTTCTTTTTTAAACCAAGCAGCTTGACCATAGTTTCCATCAATTCGGTGAAGCTTACGGAAGTTGATTGAAAGCAATGAAATAAGTGTGATCAGGATCAGAAGAAAAACTTTTGAAAAAAAAAATTTGGCTCACATCCTTCAAAATTAAGCCTTAAGAACTCCCTATTTTATAACTGATTATATAAATTGACAAGTTTTAAGAGACCTTGAATTGAAATAACTTTCAATACATCGTTATAGAATAAATTAAATGCCCCAACAATTGTTTTTAGGACTTAAAATTTCAACCTTTAGCTTCCTTGAATTTCTACCTACCCTATCTAGGAAAATATTGAGCCGTCCCCCCAATAAATTGGTGCTGGTGACGCCCATGGATAAGGCAATGAACGAACGATCTTGAAAGAACATGTA
The DNA here is from genome assembly GCA_911387785.2 of Aelia acuminata. Classification (NCBI taxonomy): domain Eukaryota; kingdom Metazoa; phylum Arthropoda; class Insecta; order Hemiptera; family Pentatomidae; genus Aelia; species Aelia acuminata. Next base: position 4,842,538 of record OU426979.1, on the reverse strand, counting down.
AACAACTGTCCAGAATGACTTATAAAATTTTTTCATTCTATTGTTGTACGGTTTGAGAACTAAAACACAAGTGAAAAATACCGAGGAAAAAAAGAATGGAAACAAAGTTATAAATAATGGTTTTATTTTAAATGAATTATTTTAACTATCGACGATATTTATAGCGAATAAATATTCATTAATATTGATATAAGTAAGAAATGCCTTAGATAAAATAAACGTAAACAAGTAATAAATAATTTAGGACGCAGTGGCTGTGACTCCTTCAGAGAAAGAAAGCATAGATCACGATTGTTTAATCAATGATCGATCATTTATGAGATTGGGGTTAAATATAAATGTGCTTATTGAATAAATGCTAAGCAATCAATTGATAAGTGACATATCATGAACTCATATGAGTAAATGGAGAGTAAATGGAATTTCCTCACGTCTTGCCGACGACCAATAGCATTTCCTATTGCATTTTTAGCTAACATGAGTAGGCTTCTAATCAGCCAATCGGATATTATCTATTATTTTTCGTTCATTACATTTCTGATTGCAATTTAACCACAAGGTAAACATCAGATTTTATTTTATCATATTAACCAGCTACTTATTCAACTATTTATATATATATATTTACTATCTTTTATATAATTATTAGGGTCTATTTGCGAAGACCATCTACGGTTACTTTATGACGCAACATCCAGTTACTTTTAGTAAACAGTTACTTTCAAAAATCTGTAGTGGTTATAAACCCTGATAACATCAGTGATAACCTTAATTTTTAATTTCAGTGATAATGTTGTAATTTCCTTTTCATTAATAAATATTCATAGCTGAAATATATTCTTGTTATTCTCATCAAGGCCATTATTTGCAAATACAGGTTATAAATATTGTTATCAAAATAAGGGTAACGGTACTGAAGAGCGACTAATGGGCCTGGCCTGTTTTGAGAGGTTATCTGACCGTGATATTATCGAACTCCCATCCCCTTTATTTCTATTAAAAAGTGCCTCGATTGGCTTTAATAGATTCTAGCTTTCGACTCCCGCTCGCTGCGCTCGCTCTTCAGAGATAAATAAACCCCAAAAAGGGTCCTTCTCAGTGCAGTTCGGGCCTGCCAAAATAAGTGTTTAAAAGAAGTAACTGTTTACTAAAAGTAACTGGATGTTGCGTCATCAAGTGACTGGAGGTGGTCTTCACAAACAGACCCAATTATTGGATTTCGTAAGAACCCATGTCATGCAAACATACCATCATCTGGATTTTGTTTCTTCATAATGTTACTATCTGTAATTCCTGACGCAGATCCAAACGATTATAAAGAAATGAAGAATATTGGAATGAAAATCCTGATTATCAACCATGCTAATCATAGAATAAGTTGATTTTGAAAGTGATGCACTAATTGCAACTAGAACCGTGACGTTCGGGAACGATTAGTTTGTTCACAGAGTTATTAATAGTTTCTGATGGGAGAGTCTCAGGTAGGCCTTGCATTTCTCACATCAGGTGCAATTCTTATTTAGCCCCTACCTTACTGGGAATTGTTTTTCACATCTTTTGTTATCTTAACACGGAACATTCCTGCTCTACTTCTTCATCTTAATGGTGTTAGTTCTTTGGCGTAACTTTCCGCACACAAGCTCTGACATAAGACGATTTATCGATTGTTCTCCGAGTCAGAATGATCTATTATGTTATGTCTTGACTTAGAACAAATATTCAGTTCAAACACAGTTATGAGGTCACATCCGGGCTCAATGTAATCATTCAATAATTTAGAATCGAATTATTATTCTTAAATTCATATGATATAATATCCGAGGAGAATTTTTGTTTGCCATTTCTGAAAGTCTTGAGATTGCGTTAAGAAAATAAGTCTATATTTATTTACAAAATAACTGATGATTCCAAAAAATATTTTTTGTGCCTTGATTAATATTAGTATGGAATTGTTTACCATAGGTGCCATCCTATGGTATTTTTAAACTTTCTTAATTTTATTCAACCTTAATTTCAAATAAAGCTTTTTGACATATTATTAGTTTTTTATAACAATAGTAAATTTTGTAAGGTTGGTTCACATGCCAACAGTCGACCTACAAATAAAGACTCTTTGGAAACGTTTTCACACTAACCACGGTTTTTACACTATAAACCTTCTTATAAAAGATATGATGTAAGATGTAATGTCCACAAATGTGAGGATGAGATTAAAAAAGCGTTGGATGAGAGATCTCCTTCTTTTACATACCAAACAATGGGTGTCATTCTTCCCCATGTCTGATATGTCATTGTATGGCTAGTTGATAATAATATCTGCCTGTTAATAATAATAATATCAGAATTGTTATAAGGATAAAATTTGAAGAAAAGAAGAATAAAATATGAAGAGAATGAAGTAAGGTATCTTTTGAGCAATATACATTAAATATAACACTAAGTGAATCCGAACGTAAAAGCATGATTTTAAATCTAAATCGACGGAACTTTAATATTAGGTTCAAATATGCTGAGCAATGTTCTCTGATGTAAATTGTGTAAAAGCACTTGATTCGAGTTAAGGAGATGAAGATTGCAAATCTATCGCCTCCAAGTTTCTGTAACGTTCTCTAACGAAATCGATATTACAGCAATCGATTGTGGACTCGACTTAACGCACCTTCTTGCGGTTTGTTCTTTGCGGTTTCGCTTCTCAAGGATGAGAGTTGTGCAACATCCAAAGAGGCGATAATTAATTATAAAATAATCGATATTTATATAATTATAGATTTTTTTTTATCATTAAATAAGGGTCAGTACTCACTCAATCATGAATGGAGCAAGATCTGATTATCATAAGCTAGACGAAATTTTAAGTGTGGTAGTGTATTGAGATACTGTTTCCTAGTTTTACGTTTTTTTTTGTTACGACTCTTGCTAACTCAATGGAACATTTTCAGTTAAAATCAAGCTCTTAATAAGGTTTAATTAGATCTGGACTGTCGCGAACTCAAATGGCATAAAAAACAAAAAAAAACTAACGGGTCACCTGTGGTGTAGTGGTTAGCATAAAAACTTACAATACCAAAGGTCGCTGGTTCGCCTCCCGTTGTGGCACTACGATTTTTTAATGGGAGTAAAAAATCCTTGGCTGTGCCTTCCCTCGGATAGGACGTACGATGTCAGGTACTCGTTAAAGATTCCTATCCTAATTATATCTGGATAGGCAAAATTCAGGACTCCCACTGTATCATCATACGATTAGCCTTAGTGGCATAAAGTGCAGTTAAAACAAACAAACAAAAAAAATTGAGTCTTTTTAGTTGATGTTAGTCTAACTATACAGTTTGGTTGTCTTCTTCTACTTTCGGACACACTCGGAAATAGTCGGAATTCCATTCAAGGTATCTTGTACCACCTGGCCAATGCACCGCGGAAAAGTGCCATTTCTAAAGTAGTTAACAGGTTTTAAGGATAAATTAACATGAAATCATTTCATTAAATACAAATCTACAAAAAAAAATGTTAAGATAAAAGTTAAGGGTTTTTTTTTTATACACTGGGCGTTGGTTTTTTTTTTTTATACTGTTTAGAAAAGTGCCATTTCTAAAGTAGTTAACAGGTTTTAAGGATAAATTAACATGAAATCATTTCATTAAATACAAATCTACAAAAAAAAAAAAATGTTAAGATAAAAGTTAAGGGTTTTTTTTTATACACTGGGCGTAGGTTAATTATTTTTATACTGAAATATTTGATGTTTTGTGGACGCATGCTTTCAAGGTATTCGTTTAAGGAATTTGAGATGCTGAATTCCACCTCCTTCCAATTTTCTTTTTTGAAATTTTTTGTGCTGAATATCTTGGAAACTGATTACCGAAAAATAAATTGTTCGTTTATTGGAGATGGGTAAAGCTCATATAATATGAGCCATAATAAAAGTTTGTATGTAACGTAGTTGTTCATATATCTGAGACCATGCGTGCAAAATATGACAGGGCACGCAGGCAGTTCTGAGTCACGCCACGACAAGAAATAATTACATGTATCTCTTTGGAACTCGCCAGTGTATGAGTTCGTCCCGTTATTTAGAACAATGTTCTCTTCGCTACCGAACGACTAAATATTTTTTTATGGTTCTTTCCTCTAAGCTGTAAAATATATTACGTACCTACAGTTATCTTCAATGACTCGCTCTGAAGTAATTTACATATCTTGGATTACAGAAATAGCTATCTGTGTATCTGTTTTCCAGGCCACCTCACAGAAATCACAGAAATCATTGGTTGGTAACTTAGATACTTGAAACGGAAGAAAAAAAAATTAAAACCTGAATGCTCCTTATTTCGTTCTAAATAAAATTATCCATGAAGACCATAATGTTCCTTATGTGACCGGATCCAGATACCAGATCTTTCACAGTAAACTCCCTGCTCATCCTAACACTCTTGTCTCCAACCTTGCTTCCTCCTCTATCCCAGACAATCCTCCGAGGCGTCTGATAAGAAGATGGCCTACAGATCTACTAAAATAAAACCATATTCGGGTGCTACCAGTAGGTAGTTTCTCCACACGCCTTTTCATGTAATTAATTTACTTGTATTATACTTACTTATTGTATTGATATTATACAGATGTAAATTTCGATAAATTAATTTAATACGATATTTTAGTGAAAATAAAAAAAGGGGGAAAAATATAAATAATTTGATTAATATCACCAACTTATAAAACGGGATAAAAAAATTATTTCGCTCTGGTGAGCTCGGAAAAGAAATTAATACAATTAAATGAACTGTAAAATAAAATAAAAATTAAATAAGTCTTTAATGCAACTTAGCAAGCTTTCGCTGTAGGCTGATTCGGAATTTCTGGCCAACGTGAAGTGAGGATAATCGGGTAAAAGACATTGAAGGAATGTTTTAGGATGAAGGAAATTTGCACCTGTTGCTCGTCCTTCTTGAATTTTGCGGCCAGCGGCAAACAATGATGGTTGAAGAGAAAACTTCAAAATAATCATAAATTTCATACCCAGGAGGTAGAAAATTGCAAGAATTTGACACCCAAGAGGTACAAACGAAACCATCGGCGGACTTCTAACTGGAGATCACAAACACGATGATGCTTACTGTTCGACATCAAGAAAGCAAGTGCGCAAAAAAATGGCTGACCCCGGAATTCTAAATCCTTCCAAATGCTATCTTGATGCCACTGATAACCTAATTGTTGGCCCAGCGATTGCTATCTCCGGTGACGGTTAAGGCGGCAAATTCAAATTGAAATATGAATTTAAAAACCAAAAATAAAAAAAGGAATCATCTGTGATTGGAATAAAATCAAATCGAAATACCGAACAAATTTAATAAATAAAAACTTTATTTCAAAATTCCGAAAATTAAAAAATTGATTTATCAACTGTTTCATTCGATTAAATTAATATATTTACAGTCTTAGCTTAAATTCATTAAAAATAAAACAAACATAAATTTTATAATAACCAATCTCATGCAAAAACAATCCCTCCAGCCAGCAATTAGTCTTAAGAATGTCCTCAGGTCAACTCGAACACATGTACCATTACCACCATTAGCAATGCCCTTAACTTCTTCTTCTTGCTATTTACATAAGTCATCGGCTCCATAAATCCTGGCAGATGCTTCCAGCAGATGTGTTCCAGCGAACTCCTTTGTCCAGACGGCCTCCAGCTACCTGCAACCCTTGCGGGTCCTTCTTGCCTGTAAATAACTTCTTTCAACTGCCCGTGCCCCCGCTGTCCAAGACAGCTTTTTTCCCATTTTTTTTTTCTTTTACGATTCATCCTTCACAGATGGTTGAAGTTTTGTCATTGTACTTGTCCAGAAAGGAGAATAACGGAAAACACTCTATTCGTGACTAATTGAAACACTACATCGAAAACAACATTGTTAGTCATCTGTGCTTAGCTTTGAAATTGATGTGTGCCAATATTCAATTTGACATCAACGTCAAACAGAAACCTCTATATTAAATATTAATAATTAGTTACTTGTGGATTGTTGTATACCCTCTGTAACCTAACCTCTAAAGGTGTCTTTACACCTTACGAACTTTACCTTCGAACACCACCCTGGAACAACCTTCGTGAAGCCTTCACGTCGACTGTTGGGGTGTTCTAGGTACTTCATCTGTTCGCCTGGGTTCCGGGGTAGCGCTAGTGTCACTTTTGATTTGGTTTTTCCTAAGTGACAGGAGTTTTTTGTGATACTAGTGTAATTTGTGAAACGTTGTAAATCGTCTCCTATTTTTTTATTTTTCAGATAATATAAAATATATTGATAATGGAGATTTTTTCTTCATCATAAGCTAGCGTTGGGTGCGTCAGCCATATTGGTTCGCTTAACGTCACGTGAAGTATAAATGGCTGTTCGCTTCACGTCGGTACGGCAAGGTTCGAAGGTGAGGTTCGTAAGGTGCAAAGGCACCTTTAGCTCTAAAGGTTCGTTTACAATTAATAGATCGATTTATTTGCGCATAACTCGAAAGCTATCGATTAAGTAAATTCGAAAATAAAACGTGCCCATATTCCCTGCGAAATAATAAATAAATAAATATCAATGAGCTATATTTGAGCCGTAATTGAGCTTTAAATAGTCAGAAACCTCGATCCCATCCCTGATTTTATCAGAGTGGCCCCTAAACGAAAATTTTACCTGTCTGACCCCCAAAACAAAATCCCGTTGGTCCATGACTATAATAATACCGTAGAATTATACAATAGTATTCTCCAATACAGGTTCGAACCTTTCTATGAGGGAATTAAAATTTAATTCGAAGATTACCCAATGTACGAATTTATGCCTTCTCACTGTAGTCAGAATTGTTAAAATAATCTACACAGTTTAACAACGAGTCTCCATACATTCTGATTCTCACCATTTAGCTTTTAGCATATAGCGGAAGTAATCTCCATTTGTTTATTATAAATAAAGATTTCGTTCCTTCCGGTTAGGGCCATTGGCAATGACCAACATGGCCATGCAACCATGAGTCAACCGAAACCTTCGTGCAAAACCTTCTCTTGTTCTTGGCGTTAATTTCAGCGGATGCACGAAACAAAAGAGCTCGCTTTCGTGTTAGTATACGTTTAGCGGTTCTCCGTCCATCACAAAAAAAATAAAATAAAAAATAAAAAAATGAAGATGGGTATTCACCAAAACTGGATTCAATATTATCGTCATGCGATCTCCTTTTCTGGTCATCAATTCCACAACTGCTGATTATTTAAAAAAAATTTTATATCCGTTTATAGGTGATTTACAATGTACAATGGGTGGGGGTGGGGGTTCTCTATACTGCAGTCTCATTATCCGGAATAATTAAGAAAATAATATTTAAAAAAACATCGCCTAAAACATCAAGCATCAATCAAAAGAATGGAACTTTAACAGTTTTAAAAAGTAAAAGTAAAAAAAATAAATAATAAAGACGAGACAATATCTGTCAAAACAACTTAAAGATGGTTTTCAAGAGGAATTTATATTAATTTTAAAACGATAACGATAAGATTATTGCAGTGTTTTTGAAGGAAAACTGCATATAAAAATGTTTTACAGAAATAAAGTACAAAATTATATTTTTTGTTATTTGTTTAACGTCACCTTACGCCACTAAGGCTAACCAGACGTTGCTACAGTGGGAGTCCTAAATTTTGCCTAAGCACGTATAAATAGGATCCGTATAATTGGAATACGTCCTATCCGAGGGACGGCATAGCTAATAATTTTTTTTACTTTTAAGAAATTCTAGGGGGGAGGGGATGTATGTTGGGGTAGATGTAGGTTGCTATGCCAACCACTATACCACGGGTGACTCTTAAAATTATATTTAAAAATGATGTAAAAAATCATCCTACTTTTGAATTGCTTGGATAAATAGTAGTAAAACTACTAACCCATACCACCAATCACCTTATAATTTTTTTTCCATCAGTCTATATAACTCTTGACTCGACAAGGTAAATATCAGATTTTATTTTATCATGCTAACCAGTTACTCAAATTTTCATGTATAATTTTGCTATATTTTATATGATTATCAGATTTGCTAAGTATCCATGTCATGTAAACATACCGTCATTTGTTCGGTTTAAAACTTCGTTTTACAATTTCACAGTATGTACAGGTCTTTATATCTTGTTTTCGCAAGGATTTGATTAATGTGTGAATCCTGTTTAACAAGGCATAAGTGGAACCCAAGGCAATGTATTTGTAATTCCAATTTGTTTATTAACCTTCACAAATTATTGCCTATGTATGAACTTTTTTTTTATTTTCCGTGTTTTCGATTATAATGTCAAAAGTTTCTCCGATGAGTCGTGGAATAATGAACGATGTTCGAAGTATCCATCGATCACGCAGCGAACTCATCAAGATGCAGGTTAGCACACTGAGCCGAATTAGCATCGTATCCTCTTCTTCGGGGCCGACGGAGATGGTCCGAACGCCAGCGGGAGGTCTTCAGAAGGCGAGGTATCTTGATGGGCAAAAAAATGATGGACGGGAGAGCGGAGGTGGCACGCTGTGCTTTGGCTCGATGCCGCACAACCTATCTGATATGATATAAGAGTCAATCGAACGGGAATATTAATCAGTCAAACGTAGAATCAAAAGAGTATAGGTGCATGTCAGTTAGTCTATGACTGATTGTTGGAACAAATTGAAACAGTATCCTGATATCATGAAAGTTAATTTTATTTAAAGGAGAAACTTAATTTTCAATTAAGGGGATAGAGGCCGGGTTTGCTCCAAGAGGATCTTTCGGCCATTCAGACCAACTGTGGCAGAATATTAAAGATGTCGTGCCAAGCCAGATTCGAACTCGGGACCTCGAGCAAAGCAGCTCAATGCCTTAACAACGGATTACCTCAATAATATTATTGAACGTGTTAGGTAAGTTTACAACCAGGAAACCTCTAAAACTATCCATTAATTCTTTCACTTTGGTTGCGGCTACTAATTTATTTTTAATGTTAATATGTATTACAAATTTTGACCTTATTTTAAAAGGTTATCATTCAACATCCGAGGAAAAACAGGCAAAAGCTTCTTGGTCGAAAAATGTCGGGACATCGATTTTTTTTTCTTTTCGATTTCCGCAATCGAAGTAGTGAAAGTTCGGCGTCATTTCGTAATGAAAGGAGCAATGAGGAATCTAGGGCATAGCCGGTGCCCCCTGGCGGCGATTTTGGAATTGCTAATTTCATAATAGCCAATGACGGATAGGTTCAGATATTTGAAAATCAGGTATGGATATTTTTTTAAAGAAAAAAAAAGCTATCATTTGAACTTCAATGATATTATTTGAATTTATAGCTTTCAAGCAGCTAGGCTCAATATTTTTAAGAATAAGTCTACAAAATAATCGTAAGACTATAAATAATAACGAATAATCAATGCAAGATTACAAAAAATAAAATTGATTTTTCATATCATTTTTTATCTTGATACCACTGCAACTGGTCTACAAAATGGGAAACCAAAACATTTCAAAATACAAACTAAATTTAATATTATTATTTTTTATTTTAATTGATTTGTCATTTTGTTTGTTGAACGTCACTTTATGCTACGAAGGCTAATCGGACGATGCTACAGTGGGAGGCCTAAATTGTTTCTATCCACTTATAATTAGGATAGGGATCTTTAACGATTACCTGACATCGTACAGGCTCGGTACCATCCAAGGGACGGCATAGCCAAGGATTTTTCACTCCCTTTAAAAAATCCTAGGGCCACAACGGTATGTGAACCCGCGACTTTTAGTATTGTAGGTTGCTATGCTAACCACTAAACCACAGGTGACCCCATAATATATTTTTAGTATTCACTGTACCCATTATGAGATTTTTGTTTTTATGTCCGTTTTTAATTAATGTATTAAGTTTCAAAATTATTTTTAAAATGTCAAAGATAGTTTAAATTTTTTTAATGTATGTTTTTTTTGTGAACTTATAACTTCAAATATGAACATTTCGGAAATGTGGAATTTGATAAATTATTTTATATGCCACTTAATGTCCCAGAGGCGTTTGAATAGGGCTTCCGAAAGGCAGCAAATTTTAAAATTATATTTTAAAATCATATATTTCTGAAAATACTTGTGGGAATTGGGTAAAATTCTGCATTTTTAATTGTGTATTAACTTAATATGTACAAATATTTTATCAAAATCTGAGGGTGGAGGGTATAATATTTGACGTTCGATTTTACGTGGAATGTCCCCAAAGCAAATACTTTTACCTACTTTAACCAATCAATTTACACCCTCTCTCCCCTCCCCCCCCCCCCCCCAACTTATCATAAAGAATATCTACCCCTACAAAAATTATGACCGAAAATTCATAAATATATAAATTTTATTATAAATTATTCCTATAGGCGGGCGCAATCGAATATAGGGTGCGCTAGTAGTTTTGCAAAATGTCGGAAAGAACGGTGTTAGACTTAGTTGATGTGATAGAGATAATTGGTAATTTTAAAAGACCATTAATTGAAGGGCAGGCTATTCTTGATGCAAACCACATATTTACATGTGGAATAATATCTAAAAATAAAAAAACAGTTATTTTACAATCCTCGTGCCTTTAAACTAGCAATCTTAAAGGACTGCCCCATCAAATAAAAGTGGAAATCAAATTGATTAATAATAATAATATGCAATTTTCGTGTAAAGCTGGTAGTTCTGGTAAATGCAAACACATCATTGTAACTTTACTTGACGTTTTTCGGTTAGTAATAACATTAATTACCTATTCACACAATCATTGTTATGACAGCTTAGATTCTTTGTCATATTATTTATTTATTTCTCAAAACTTTCAGGCTTCGCATTGAAAACATGGAACAATTAAGCACAACGGATGTAATAGAAAAATGGGGAAAATTAAAAAAGAAAAACAAATCTATGACACTATGGTCTCAATGTTATTTGCATAAAACTAGCATTTTGGAATAATAAAATGTCAAATACTAATATTTACCTGGATAAATATAGTCTCTTTCTTTAAAATAAAGACTACATATCGTCATATGTTTCGAAACAGGCTTATCTATTCTTAATTTTACAATCTACTCTTTACGAAGCTTTTTTTTTTTTTGGAAATAAAAGGGAATGACACGTCTTTTGATTTTCTAATTGAACACTGAGGGACCGAGCAATACCTATTAGATATTTTTCAAATGATTTTTTGCTCAATCGGGTTTTAATTATGGAAAAATAAATTAAAAACGCCAAAAAAACCTATGAATCCCAGTTAATGGCCCCGCTTTTATCCCCGTTTCTCTAGTTCCTGCAGCGCCGTCGCAGAAGCAGCACCGTCGCTTGCGCCCGCCTATAGATATACAATGTTGGGCCTCAAAGTCTCTTATTATTTCAATAATGTACTTAATCATACAGATTACTTGCCAAATTTTCGCCTATTCAGGCATCTTCAGGGCTACAAGAGTTTCGCAAGCAAGCTAGAAACAGACTCAACTATAAACTTGTTTATAAATTATTCCATTTTTTATTCAGTCATACTAACTATACTTAAAATACCAATGATGAACATACTAACTGAATGAGTATGACGAAAATTCTTTGGGCGTGGTGTTTGGACATTTACTCGGTCATTATCACTGTGACCTGATTCGAACTAGTCGAATATTGGTTCCCAGATCGCCGCACATTCTCCAACTGATTGAGGAGGCCTTGAATTTTATACGATTAGTGTTGTTACAGTTCCGACCAGTCAATGTTTGTTCTATATTTTTATAAACAAACACGAACTTGAGTAGTAAAGTGTGATGTTATTTGGAGAGAGAATTCATCTATCTAATTTGTATGCGCAATTATTAAATTTTATTTCGTTGTATTGAATGTAAAACTAAATAAAACTCTCATAACTCAATAATCCACTCATATTATTTCGTTACTAGATAGAGAATTTCATCCTCTTTTTATTGATATATATGTAGTTTATTAGGCTGTTTGGAGAGAGATTTTTGCTCAAGGCATTTACTACATATATTTTTTCTTTAGAATTGTTTTTACCACGAAGTAGAATTATCTCTTTAATATTTATGACATAATCCCATTTTAAATGGAATGTATAGTATTTTCAAGTCTATTTAAACTTTTTCCAAGTCAACTGTAACCCTTTCCTAGCCACAGGAAAACCTTTCCAAATCAATGCAACCCCTTTCAACTCAATTGTCACCCTTGAAAAAATCTTTCAAGTTGTAACTTCAACCATTCCAAGGAACCTTCAATTTCATATATATATTTTGTTCTAAGGGTGACAATTGAAATGGAATTGGTTAAAATTGAATTTGATAGGGTGACGATAGAGTTGGAAGGGGTTATATTTGCATAGGGAAGGGTGAAGTTTGAATTGAAAAGGATTTCTTGTGATTTGGAAAGGGTTACAGTAGACTTGGAAAAGGTACAAATTGACTTGGAAATGCTATAGAATAGATGAATAAGTTATGAATGCTCCAGTTCAATTAATACCCATTCTACAGAGGAAAGTCGTAAAAGTTGTTTTATGGGTGGATGATGAGCTCAAGCCGTCATCGGAACTTTAAATATCTAATATTGAACATATAAAGTTCAAATTACTATAATTCTGAAACTACTTTTGGAAATCGGGTAAAATTTGGTGGATAAATTTGAAATTCAGCTGGATTATTGGACGTGGAATGGCCCTTTAATATTTTATAAACGGAGCATTAATATATATTTAGAGATTATATAGAAAAGAAATGCCTAAAATATTTTAACTTGCCTTTCTTGAAATTAAAACCATTGCCGTTCTAACATATTTAAACCTACCTATTTTGTCAGAGAACAAAAAAAATAAACGAAATATATGTAGGTCATATTAAAAAAAAAACTATTAATGAGTTTTCATAAGTTCCACAGGTATCAGTATTTATATAAAGAGGCAACCTCCTTTTTTTCTAGATAAATACTTATTAAACAGGTATTATTGAATTTTCGAATGTTTGAATACACTGTTGATTTTTTGTTTTTTAATTTCCATCTTTTTTTTTTTTTTTATTCTCTTTCAGATCAGCTGTTAGATTATAACGCTTCAATTAATTCAAATATTTCATATTGATTTAGAAGGCATTTCTATATAAATATATATATTAAAAATATATAGCTAACTTTTTAATAATATTTTTCTTCATTTCTAATAAATGACGAATGGTGGTAATTATGTCATTAAAATATTATTACTATTTACATTGAAAATGCTTATCAATCTATGCCACGATTCCCAAGCAATAAATAACGATTGGGGATATCATTTCAAAGAGATGAAGCCCTTGATGATATATAGCTTATGATAATAGCTCACACCTATCTTTACATTTCAGTCAAATATATGCCAAGAAACATCGACTCTAAGTATCGATGCTATGGCACCGATATTTTGTAAACATCGAAGTTTTGTGTGTAGATGTTTTGACCAAAAAAAAAAAAAAACTGATATTTTTACGTCGATGTTTTGAAGAGAATATCATTTACTTTGTATCCCTACTATACAATATCATTTTTTATTCATATGTGTATAGTGTAAAATATATTCTCAATAATATATCATTCTACCTCATGTTCTTATTGTTGTTTGTTCGTTTAACCTCCCTTTAAGCTACTAAGGCTAATCGGACGATGCTACATACTAAAAAACATCTAGTTTTAAATACTTTTGAGCCCTGACCAGTTAATGGTTAAAAAATGGATATTAAAAAACATCGATGTATTTAGGCCAACGTTTTATAAACATCGATGTTTTAAATATGAAACACCGATGTTCAAAAATCCGATGGTTTGCTATCGATGTCGCATCCATAACTCTAGAATGCTATTACCATATCTCGGTACAGAGCCTCAAGTATCGATTATTATTATAGGACTGAGTAATAAAATGAATCGATAGCTGAGAGGAAGGTCCGGTTTAATAACTCCGAAGTCCACTTTCGTTGCGAAGACAATTTCAGTATTAACTTTCCCTGGACTTGGAGAGAGTAGTTTTGTCAATATGAAATATTTTTTTTTTTTTTTTTTTAAACGATCTACCTATTTGGATGGAAGCAAAATTAATATTTTTTCTTAAGCAAATAAAGCAAGTAATATCATCTTGTATAGTATAAGGTAACTTGTTTAACTTTAAAGTTACTTTAAGGCAGGCGAAATGGATACCCTGTGGTGTAGTGGTTAGCATAGAAACCTACAATACAAAAGGACACGTTCGCGTTTCCCGTTAGCCCTTGTGTTTTTAAAGAGAGAAAAAAAATTCTCGGATAGGAAGGTCCTTGTTGAAGATCCCTATCCTAATTATACCTGGATCGCCCGATAAGTCTAAGCCAGGCATTAAGTGGCGTTTAACAAAAAGGCAGTTGAAATTAACTAAGATTTCTAGGAAGTAAGAAAAGAAATATTGTTTTTTTTTTTAAATCAGCTATTTATAGTAACGACTGACTTTTTTTCTGAATGCGCTTGCCAAATTGTTAACTTTTTAATACATACCTAATCATATATCAATTTTTTAACAAGAACGTCATAAATCAAAAGGAATGTTTGAAACAAATTGCAGTTGTTCTTCTTAAAAAAAAAAAATCAATTATTATCTAAAACTATCTTCTGCGTGGTAAAAAGTTTATTCTAAGGTTTAATGTCTATTCTGAATGCATTTTACTTTACTTTTTTTGAGATATGACGTTATTAACACTGGGTAACATTCACACTGCATAAAAAATCCACAGTACATCCAAGTCTCGATTATTTATCTTTATCTACTAAACCGTACAGCTTTTGTTGGTTTTTTTTTTTTTTTTCATTCGTAATTATAAATGTGTCTTTAAACATAGCTTCATAGTTTATGTAGAGCCTCACTTATCAAGCGTTCTTTATCATTATATTTATTGATAAAGTTTGTTGTTTGTTTATATAACGTCGCTTTATGCTACAAAGGCTAATGCTAGATGCTACAGTGGGAGTCCTAAATTTAGCTTAATTAGGATAGGAATCTATAACGATTACAATGGTACAGGCTCGGGACCTCCATTTTAAGTCCTATCCTAGGACGATATAGCCGAGGATTTTTTATTCCCATTAAAACAAATCCACCAACGACCTTCGAGTAAAAGAGGTTTTGGGAATTTTGAGATTGCGAAAATTATTTTTTTTAAATTCCATCTGGGATGAAAAATGTTTAAAAATTTCAATCATAATATTATTTATCTTACAAGCCTACGTTTCGAACAAAACATTTGTTTCCTCGTCGGGATTGGAGAGTCTCTATGAAACCCTTCACTCGACTTTTTATCACAAAAGATGAGTTAAGGATTTTTTCATTCTAATAAAACAAGTTTATTCCGTTTTTTTTTTTTTTTAAGCGTAACCTTTTATTTTTGAAATACGTAATCGAGTAAATAACGCATTAGAAGGGATAACGTAATTATTAAGATTCCAGATGTTACGACTCTTAAAATGAACCCGTTTTCGCTTTTACACACAGTTCCCACGAATCTACTAATGGACCCATCAGACTTCATCGAAAGCGTTTTCTAAATTAGTGAAATTGTTTCTGGAAAGTGAGATGTGACGACGCGAGATCTGTCGGACTTCGGCCAAGACTCGTTGCCGGCTCATTTGGGATACTCAACGCATCGTTTCACATCGATCAATTTGTCATAATCGATTTATTGCCAAGTTATCGATTTCACTTTGCCAAAACGGAGATGCGATTTCGTGAGTCACAAGGAGTAACGTGGCTCTCGCCGGAAGGTCAGTAGGCCACTGGGTATTATATTTGCTATTTAACAATTAATAAATAATTTCTACATATTTCACTTTCTATGCAATCTAAAAAATGTACTCCATGTTTTATTTTATTTTTTCATTAGATGTATATTAAAGAAACATATTTAGTGTTGCATAGAATTTTTAGTTATTGTATATTGGTTTTTTTTTCTTTTTTTTCTTCAAACATTGATTCGCACCTGTCAGCGGTCTACGACAATCAGCGAATTCGATGGCTGCAGCAACGCAATATTATTTAAGGCGTGTATGGCATGATGGAACGAAAGTGGCCAGCAGCACCTTTTTCCGGGCTTGAAACTAATTCAGGAGAGAAGGTCTCTCATCCAGCTTCTTTTTAGCCGCCTTCTAATTGGCATGTTGCCCGTGGCCATGTCGTGAATTAATCTGTTGTTATGTCCTTCCAATTTAACAAAAAAGCGTGAGTAAAGTGTTCGTATGTGTTGTTGGATAGTCGGTTGTTGTAAGTCTGTATGTAGAGTTTGGTTACTTACGCATCTGGGAGCGTCCGTAATTAGTCTTACACTTGAATTATAATTATAATTAGTCTTTGGATTGAAAAGTTTGTAATTTTTGTAAGTGTGTCTTTTTAGCTGAGCCGAAAATCTGTGAGGCGTATGTCTAAATGGGTTTAAGTAAGTAGGTGTATGTATTCAGTTTTTGTCTAATATTCAATTTACAAGATTTGGCAAAAAGGGAGAAAAGAATTTTTAAGCGTATGTTCAAGGTCTTTTTTTTTCATTTTGATATGTGGGCCCCAAGTCATCCTTCTGTCGAACAGAAGTCCGAGGTAACGTATAGTTTCTGTCTGTGGAATTTTGTTGTCGCCGATATAAACTGGTGGGCATGTATCTCGTCTGAGTGTGAAAGTTATGTGTTGTGATTTGTCATGATTTAATTTCATTTTCCATAGTGAGTACCATTTTTGTAATTGAAGTAAGTGGTTCTGTATATTCAATGAGGCAAGACTGGGGTCATGGTGTGTTGTTAGAATTTCGGTATCTTCAGCGTAAGTTGCTGAATTTTAGAGTTGGTAGGTATATCGTGAGTGTATATGATGTAAAGTAACGGAGCCAGTATTGATCCCTGCGGAACTCCTGCTTAGATTGGTCGGATTGAAGAAATCTCTGAGCCCTGCCGGATAGAGAAGAATCTGTCAGAGAGGTAGGATTAGAGTAGAAGATAGTATGTGTAGGGTAGTACGGTTTTGAGTTTGAAGAGAAGCCCCTGGTGCCAGACTTTAGCAAACGCTTGGGCAACGTCCAGAAATAATGAAAGCTTCAGAACAAGACTAACTCTCGAGTCCATCGCTCCTTATATTTAGTCTGAAACAGAACAGTCTGGAAGGATCGAGACAAGCGTAGATTATCCCAAACGGTCAGGAACACGTACTAGAACAGTTTCCAACAACAACTCTAGAACTCTTTTAAATCATAAGTTTTGTGTTTTATCTCAGGTTACAATACATTCAGTTTATTTTGTGACCGTAATCAGTAGCCATTATTTTGGTATTTTTGACGAAATATATTACGCTTGGTAATGAAATCTTGATTTAAAAATAATGACTAAAGAAATGATGATTATTTAACGCTTGCTGGAATGAGATAAAATGTACATAATTTTATTTTTAGATTTTGAGAAGTTGAACGACCTCTTGATAAGAGGGCAAATCCTATCTGTACGAAATTGCGAACTAAACACAATTTTTTTTTTCCACACTGTGAGCTCTTTGGCAAGCAAGATAAAATTCTTTTTGATAATTTAAATAATTACTACAGGTGAAAATTGGCACGTACGTATTTACTTTGTTGACACGTTACATATTGTTGAACTGAGTTATTGTATTATATTAATCTATAATATAATAACAAATATAATAGCAAAGAATGTATTTTAAAATAAATTCTAACTAAGAATATTTAAATTATGTTTTGTTTTTATTAATCAGCTGATTGTATATTGAACTAGTTTTAAGAATTCCTTTTAAATTTCCTTATACATTTTCAATTCGGAATTCATTTTAAACAATTTGTCGGAACATCTTAGAATAATAATACTCTATTAATCTCAAATTTTTACTCCTGGGTTTGATAAAACATCCTGAAAACGAGATTGCAATAAAAAATATTTTTTCTGATTTTTAGAATTTTCTATGAGCTCTGCAAACAATTTTATAATAATAATCATAATAATAGATACATATATATTAATTTCTTTTGATATTTAAAAACATTTTTGTTCCCTGTGACACTTGACCACACGCATGTACCATATGACGCCACCACACACGTAGCGAGAAGATACTCCCGCATAAAAAACTCGTTGCCCTAAAAAATTATATCTGCTCCCTATACAAAAGACTTTGTTTGGAAAATAATTTTAAATATCTTTAAGGAAAACATATACAGAGATATCATATATATATATATATATATATATGGGACTTCATTATGTAAAATTTATTGTTTAAAAATAGGATTCTTAATTGATATCCCCGATAATATTTTAAATAAATTGATGTAACCTTGAAATGTGTGCCTTTACAATGTGCGAACCTCACTCGCATATTGTTAAGTTAGAGTTACTAACAAAAACTTATAATACTTAAAAAATAAACGATTTATTCAATCCAAAGAAGGCTTTATTTAGGATTGCAATGATATACTCGTACATTTTAAATCTTTTAATTTTTATTTGCATAGCTTCAGAATAGTTGCACAAATAGTGATCACCACTGCGGTTAAAAAGCGAACCAACGTTTGGTTGCAAACCCTTTAACACAAGAGATGACCGATATAAATAGGTCTAATCACACAAAATAATTCAAATCTTAATTATCTATCATCCTACTTAAAATGAAACTACCAAAGGTGAAATGATAGTCAGGATTAGCAGTTTGAAAAAAAAAAAATATTTTCGAAAGCCAACGTTTCGATCCAACTAGTGGATCTTCATCAGGGCTAAAAGAAAACAAATATATGAGTAACTATACTAGAGGATGACAATAAATGAATATTTTACAGAACTGATAATAATATAAAAGATGGTAAGCATTAACTTGAATATTTAAATAAGTAGCTGGTTAGCAAGATAAAACAGAATCTGATATTTACCTTCTGAGTCAAGGTAGATACAAAGACTGAAGGTAAAATAAGGTAAGAGGTAGTGGTAGGGGGTAGTTTGCCGACTTCAAAGGTTTATGAAGGGGAGACACAACGCTTTTGAAGTGAAAGGCTACATGACAACTGAGTGAAAATGAAATATTAAAAGCTAACAAAATATATGGTACTGTATACACATTGTTATGTCTGGACTGAATAATAACACAAAATTGAGATAATACATAAGGTAACAATGCATAAAAAATTGAAAAATATACAGAACAAGTTATACAATACTAAATATAATAATTGCGGATACATATGAAATCAAAACTAGGATTTGAGGATGCGGAAGATGTTAGAATAAGAGGATGAAATTACCTCTTTATCATTTTTATGATTTACAGGATGAAAATGGATTCTGAGAGGAGTCGTTTATCGTGGTTTGGTACAGTAGCTAATATGGAGGGGTTCTCAAAGTCAAAGGAATGGTTCCGGGCGATGGCATGTTCTGCTAATTTTGACGTAGACGAATTACGCGTGGAAATATTGTATTTATGTTGGTAAATCCGTTTTTAAAAATAATTTTTGGTTTCACCGATATGGCAACTGTTGCAATTAAGCGTGGAGCACTGGCAGAGTTGGGCAGTAGTTAACTACATTTGTAATTAACTACACAGACAACTACATGTAGTTTGTAGTTGGAAGCGCGCAACTACTATTTGTCAACTACCAGTTAAGTAGTTGTAATTTAAAACTACAACTACAGTAGTTGGGAAAAAGTAGTTGGGAATGGCAAGTACAACAAGTAGTTGTAAATGTAGTTTAGAGCGGCAACTACATTTGCTAAGCAACGTCTAATTAAATCACATGTTTTTGCTATTTTTATTTTGTGTTTAGATAAATATTCCATAGATAAATGGGCTCCATTATGGTTGATAATTTGTTTTAAAAATAGTACAATACATATACGTAATACAAAATTTTTCCATGATTTCCGGCAGTCAATTATTTTTTTTAACCTTAGTTCCTCGATCAATCCCATGTTTTATATATTAGCTGAATTGCATTTGATATACTCCTTATCGATAATACTAGATATCGATAATTACTCGTTATCAATAAAAGTAGTTGTAGTTTCAGGCCCATAATTACAGTTGCAACTACTAGTTGTAGTTGTAAAAATGCAACTACTTTTTTGAAACTACAGTAGTTGTAGTTGTGGTCCATCAACTACAAATTATAAAAGTAGTTGTAGTTTCAACAACTTCCCAACTACTGTGTCAGTAGTTTTGTAATTTGTAGTTCAACCTCTTTTTGCCCAACTCTGAGCACTGGATACGATAAACTACATTACACTTGCCTAGGAGTGGTATTGGGTCTTTGAGTTTGGTATACAGATTTTTTAATTTGTTGGTATTTTATAATACTAGGCGTATGTGTGGGAAACTGGATGAAAGGGATTTTTTAATTTTGTTGGAGGGTATGGGTATATATGGGATAGATCTGTATTGGAAAGTAGAGATCGGAGGTTGTGAAGAGTTGTTAGAGAAATTGTGGGTTTTAGCATTGTTATTGATCAGTGTTTTTATTAAGTGTTCGGGAAGATTAACATTTGACTACCTCTCACCTCTAAAACTACCAAAATTTTCCTTCATAGATCGGTTTCGGACGTACTCCAGACTCCTGGACAGATCGGGGACAGTAGCTCGCCCATCCAGGGAAGAGGTTGCGGACATTGGCCTAACGGTAGCAAAGAGGAACTGTGCCACGCTACTGGGACTGGGTTAAACAAAAGTGACAACGCCTGTCCCACTTCCGGTAGTCCGTTAGCTGTTAGCTCTGTCTGGCTTCTGGCTAGTATGAGGCTGCTGTAGTAGTATATATAGATGTGGTATATTATATAAATATTACTAAAATAAAATAAAAAATAATAAAGCTAATTTTGTAGTAATAAGGAGGTATGGTGACTCATTGAAATATCAAGCTCAAGGTTCAGGGTACACTCAGCCTCTTATAGTTTTGTTCAACGTCACTTTATGGTACTAAGGCTAATCGGTCGTTGGTACAGTTGGAGTCCAAATAACCAAAATATTTATTCTTTATTAAAATATTTTTTTTAAAATTATACTATCTTTAAAATGATAAGCTCTTATTTAAGGAGGATTCTATCTTATAAATAGCAATTTTATTACAGAAACATTCATCAAAATATATCATTATATATATTTTTAAACAATTTGTTTTAAACGACCAAATGTAATCCAGATAACGAAAATTCTGTTGTAGCACAAAAAAAAAAATAAAATAAAAAATAAATAAAAAAATAAATAAAAAGAAGTTTCTTTGTTTAACGTCACTTTATGCCACATAGGCTAATCGGACGACGGCTAAGGATTTTTACTCCCATTAAGAAATCCTAGGGCCACTAAGGGACGTGAACCCACGACCTTTATTATTGTAAGCTGCTATGCTAGCCACTACACCAAAGAGGACCACAAACACCCAGCCTCTGTGAGCACTTTAGACTGTTACATACTTGATTCTCCAAATACTGATGATTATCCAATCCGTTTTGATTTTTTATATTATTTGTTTTTTAATCTCAAAATCTACCATGCTTATCAACATATGTACTAAAATTCAGGAATGTAAATGGAACAATTAATCGTAATTCCTTTTAATAATTTTACGTTTTAGATCCTTTTATTTACCTTTTAATTTATTCCTTATTTTATTTTCGTTATTTTTTTTTATTTAATGCATCAGTAAGATTGACTGTATCAGTAAGACTATAAACTGAGTTTTATTACTAGGACACGTTGGCTCAATAAATTTTATGACAGCTACACGAGCTAACCATAACGTCCTCCAACTGTTGACTAAATTTGGCCTGAGTCGAATCTCGTACACGGTGATACAAGGGCATCAAACTAAGGATGGAGCAAGTATAGAAACATTTCGCAAATTTTGTCTTACATTTTTATTTTTATCTTAAGTTTTTATAGAGGTGAGTTATAGTCACCTATTTTTGTTTACGATAGGTTGATTGTTAGATAGGATTTTCAGTTATTCATCTTTTATTTTGGTAAGTCAACGTTTAGATTCCTCGTATCTACATCATCAATCAACCTGTCGTTAAGTTTTTCTAAGTGACATACATTGCATTAAATTTTTTTATTTTAAATATATATATATATTCAAGTAAACATTAATTTCTTAGAAGCACTGCTTGTCAGTGCTGTCGTTAATAAAAAAATCTGGTGCGTGCGCGCAACACACAACTTTTACTTTTAGCAAAACACGTCAATTTCTAATCTATAAACACCTTACTTAGATTAGAAATTGACGTGTTTTGCTAAATATCATTTCCCAAAGTCACACATTTTTCTACATTCATGTCTTATTTTTGTTAATCGTTAAAGCCGTTTTTGAGTAAATAAAAAAACCCGTGAAAATGATACAAAATTTATTAAGTAAAGTCCCCCCTTCGGTTGATCAATTTTGATGAAATGTTAGCTATCACATATTTGGCATATACATACATCAAATACCCAGTTTGATCAAAATCTTAAAAGCTGTTTTTGAGTAAATAAAAAAAAACACGTGAAAATGACAAAATTTATTAAGTAAAGTCCCCTCTCCGGTTAATCAATTTTGATGAAATTTTAACAGCCATATCTCGGGTATATACATACATCAAATACCCAGTTTGATCAAAATCGTTAAAGCCGATTTAGAGTAAATAAAAAAAAACACGTGAAAATGTTACAAAATTATTAAGTCCCCCCTCCGGTTAATCAATTTTGATGAAATTTTTACAGTCATATCTCGGGCATATTAATACATCAAATACTCAGTTTAATCAAAATCGTTAGAGCCGTTTTTGAGAAAATCGAAAAAAACCTATAAAGTAATTAAGTAAAGTAACCCCTCCCTTTAAGTAATCTTGATGAAATTTATGCCGTCACATCGCGGGCATATACCTACTCTAAATACCCAATTTCAGGATCGCACGGTTTATAGTTTTTGAGCTAGTCTGTTCACACACACACAGACACACACACACACACATACACACACACACACACACACACACACACACACACACACACACACATACACACACACACACACACACACACACACACACACACACACACACACACACACACACACACAGACCATTTCGCGGGACTTGGTCATTTCGACTCAGGGGACCCCAAAACGTGTATTTCCGTTGAAAACCGGAAGTCGAAATTTTTCACGATCGCAATACTTCCACTTACTATATATTTCATATATAGGTAAGGGAAAGTAAAAAACCGGAAGTCGAAATTTTTCACGATCGCAATACTTCCACTTACTATATATTTCATATATAGGTAAGGGAAAGTAAAAATTGTGATTACTATGCCATCAACAGCTTAGCAGCCTACAACACTAAAAATCGAGGGTTCGCATTCCATGGTGCCCCTAGGATGATTTAAAAGGAGTAAAAAAAATCCTTCGCTATACCGTCCTTCGGATGGGACTTAAAATGAATGACATGAGCCTGTAAGATGTCAGGTACTCCCGCTAAATCCCACTATCCTAATTGGCAGCAATTTTTCTGAGAAGTTCCATGTTCGCTCAGGTTTAGTTTTCTTGGTGAGGACGCGCTAGCTGTAGAACTGAATAAAAAAAGTTGATGAAAGCCGGTCAAGAATTGGGCTGGAAAATATACAGATAGGACAAGGTATATATGGCAGTTAGCCGTAGAAGTGGTGGCGTTTTTGCTTTTATTGATGTAGAAGGGATACGTTTGAGCAAGTAGAGAAATTTAGATATTTTGGGGCGATGGTAACTAGAAAAAAAAAACGAAATAGATGAGGAAATTAAGGCTAGATTGAAATCCGGAAATGCTTGTTAGTTTTCAGTAGCGAAATTAGCTCGCGCCTTCAGTCCCAAAACTCATAAAAAAATTAGGATTTACAAAACTATTATTCTTCCTACTGTCCTTTATGGGTGCGAAACGTGGTCGCTGTCAGTAAGAGATGAGCAACAGCTTAGGATGTTTGAAAATATAGTACTGCGTTGTATATTCGGACCGAAGAGGGAAGAACTGACCGGAGAAATTTAGACGCTTAAACAAGGCCGATCTGAGTGAATTGTACCCGGTAAATATAATTGACGTCATAGCAGCGAGACTAATAAAATGGGCATGTGAAATTGCGTAACTTAGTAATGAACGAATTTCGAAAACGTTAATAAGCGCGGCACCGAATGGGAAACGTCCGAGGGGCAGGCCGAGACGTAGGTGGGAGGATTGCGTTCGGGCGGATCTATCGAAGTTGGGTTTGGAAGACGGTCGATGGATGGAGGTGTGCAGGGACCGAATGGTGGTGTCGGCATCGAACCTTCGGGTTCGTACAGCCTTCATTAATATTATCCATATGATAATTATCCTAATTATACCTGAATAGGAAAAATTTATCTTTGTATTAACCTTAGTGGCATAAAGTGACGCTCAGTGGGAAAATTTTGTGATTTAGCGGCCAAAAATCTATTACTCCTGACTAAATGACGATAATCGAATAATTCTTTTTTCATTAAAGAGCATGGGATTTTCTTTATCAGGGAGAATAAAAAAAAAATAAAAATACCATCACTCTAAGTATTTCAAATTAATTTTTAAATGAATCCTTTCTTCACTTAAATTTAAATAAAATAGTTTATAAGGTACAGGGTTATACATGGAGAATGAAATGAGTCAGGATTATTATCTATTGAGCTTTCTGCTCATATACATGTAGTTTTCAGGCACTTGCTATATTTGAAAGAAGTTTAAATAATTATTGTCTGATGAAGAAAAAATCCAAAAAATTAAATTAAAAATACCCTATTTTTTAGGAATTTTAAACGAAAAAAATATTGTCGTATAATTCAACGATAAGTATGTTTTATCATTTAGTCTAATTCGAGGCCGAAAATATATTGAAAGCTCAAATATAGGGGTTTAAATCTTAAAATCGATATATCGTCGATCGATCGCATTTGATCGATCGAATTCTATTATGGTATTTTAGCACCCTTCACCCTCTACCAGAATGGAAAAAATCAGAACCAACTATTGCCAATAAAAGAATTTATATCAATTTAGATACTTTTTTTTTCATAAATTACATAGTTAACGTGGATGAAATAAAAAAGCATTTTTTCCCAATAATTTTACAGCCATTCTTCTTATTTATAAATTTGTTTGGTGCATTAATATAAAAAGGCAAGCTCAATAGGAAAAAATAAAATTTATTTTAAGCAATATCTATGCACATGTCTCTGATATTATTTTTTTTCCTATTGAGCCTTACGTTTTATATTATTGCACCAAACATATTATATAAATAAGAAGAATGGCTCTAAAATTAGTGTGACGTTAAACAACCTATACATAATACATATACATTTCTACTCTCTGATAAATTCCTTAGGTCAATTAATACATGTCAATTCTTGTTCTTAATAAGTTAGTCATTCATTAAAATAAACAAGAAGAAAGCAGTTATTTCGAAATCTAATTCTCTAACGAGGAAAAAAAAGACTTCTTTTCCCAAGAGGACTTCTTCTAGGTTAGTTGTGGAGCGGAAATACTTTCCCTCCTTGTCTATTTCCACCAATCGATTAGGCCATCACTTCCGTTCCACTAACTAATCCTATGATGAAGCACTGGGTAAGTTGGCCACACTGTCAGAGGTCTTATTTGTAGCTATGGGGCAACAGGTAGTTTTCGTAAGTCACAATAAATAATTATTAAATTAAGTTTGGTACTTTCGTATTTTACGGCCGGAATGTTTCTTTATAAACTGACACACTCGGGTTATAAGCAAAAAACTTTGGAGTAAAAAAAAAATATCGTGGTTTTTAGTCGAAACTGTTTTCTTCAACATTAGGATGATCGATAATCAAAATTTTCAGTCAATTTTTTTTTTATGTGGAGAGCCGACGTTTCGATCCAAACACGTGGATCCTCGTCAGGGCTAAAATGAAGACACATATATGAGCAACATGTAAAGTATTATTGCTATGTACACATGTAAGGAGAGATTAATTACAGATTGTAACAATAGAAAGTAACAAAATCTAGATGGTTTACATGACACGGGTACAAATGAAATCTAATAATTATATAAAATACAGTAAAAATATGTATGGATAATTAATTAACTAGCTGGTTAACATGGTAAAATAAAATTTGATATTAACCTCAGTGAGTCTAGAGAAGATCCACATGTTTGAATCGAAATTATACAAAGGTTTTCAGGTATGTATTTTGAACTATTTTACTTAAATATTCTGTAGATTTTTTTAAATCGTAATAAATTTAAATCTGCTTATATGAGTTTTTCTTTTTTGGATCAACTCGACTTTCGTTATCTGGATTACATTTGGTCGTTAAAAACAAATCGTTTAAAAAAGATATATAATGATCAATTTTGATGACTTTTTCTTTAGCGTTTCTGGAAGTTGCTATGTATAACCTAGAATCCTCTTTAAATAGGAGTTTATCATTTTTAAGATAGTATAATTTAAAAAAAAAAATGTTTTGATAGAGAATAAATATTTTGGTTATTTGAATAGTATTCTTCAGTTACCAACCCGTAAAAATCTACTGTACGTGATGTTTTAGGTGAAATAAAACTCTAAAATCTCTCTAGATCTTAAAGAAATTATTTTCGGACAAAGAATAGAGGATATAAAAATGGGGATATCAGATAAGTATTTCCGATAATCTCAAAATTAAAACGACGCAAGTAACGCTTTTTCGAACAATTCCAAGCATAATAATAAGTCTACACAGTCAATAACCTAAGCTTTGTTCCAACAAGCAAGTAAAAACGGTTTACCCACGGTTTACGATCCCAAAAAGTGGATCTTCATCAGGGCTAAAAAGAAGACAAATATATGAGAAACATGAAAAATATCTGAGTTTGAAGATGATAATTAAATGTTTTTCATGTAATTATTAATTATTTATATATTGATTTATCTTTTCTTGTGGGTAACCACCTTATTTTTAACTTTATATTTATTCTATCAGAAAATTTATATTCATTAATAATTAATTGATTTTTGATTCATTAAATATTAATTAATTAGTAACAATAAGGAGTAAGAAAATAATGGTAAACAAATCCTACTGATGGTATGTTTACATGACATGGCTAATTTACAAACCTGATAATTATATTCATGAATATTTGAATAAGTAGCTGGTAACTATCAGATTTTATTTTTTTTTATTCGTTTTGAAACGTAGGCTTTAAAAAAAAAAATGTTTAAATGAAAATCCTGACTAATTGTAAAGGTAGTGAAAAATTAAAAACAGTTTTTTTTACTAAAAATCCATCAAATTGGTTGCTAAGCCGTCTCAAATCAGTTGAAAGATTAGGACTATGTTTTTTTCGCGTTATTATGTTTGAATCAGCTGTTCTTATGTTTGAAACTCTTACATATAAACTGAATTGGAAAAATAATAGTTATCCTATCATAGGTTTGTTCCAACAAGCAGTCTTGGATAAACTGTCATAGTACCATCGTTTGACTTCTTCACTTGTGGCTTCCCCCACTCTTTTGGTTGTTACGTTTGTTTTGATGGTTTTCTCGTTTGAAAATTGGTTTGTTGGAACAAAATCATACTGATGGTATGTTTACATGACATGGGCACTTTACGAATCTTATTATTATATAAAAGATAGTAAAATTATACATGAATATTGGAATAAGTAGCTTGTAATTATAATATTTTATTTTGTTTTATTTGCTTTGAAATGTAGGCTTTAAAAAAAAAAAAAATGTTTAACTGAAAATCCTGACTAATAGTAAAGGTAATGAAAAATGAAAAACAGTTTTTTGACTAAAAAACCATCAAACCGGTTGCTAAACCGTCCCAAATCAGTTGGGGCAAGGTTTTTTGTTTTGGATCAAACTTAGCGTTATTATTTGTATGTTTGTATCAGCTGCTTGAAACTCACACATATAAACTAAAATGGAAAAAGAATATTTATCCTATCGTAGGTTTGTTCCAACAAGCAGTCTTGGACAAACTGTCATAGTGCAATAGTTTGACTTCTGCGCTTCTGGCTTCCCCCACACTTTTGGTTGTTAGGTTTGTTTTGATGGTTTTCTCGTTTGAAAATTGGTTTGTTGGAACATTAGTCTGCTATTTAAGGCGTACTGAGCAAGCGAAAGAGTAGTGAACGTGACTGAACTTTTATCTTTGCATAAAATATAGGTATTTACGTTGTAAAGGACTCTTAGTGAACTTTGTAACGATAGGGCAGGCATTGACTTTCCAGAGCCACCTTGATAACGAGTATCCCTTCACTTGCTCTCTGCACAGCTCCCTCTATAATAAACAATGCTAAGTACTATTTGAGGTGGAGTAGCACAAGGTGTCGCAACCTAGCGGCCAACCCTGGCCCTAATACCCTACTACAAACTTGAATGTCAACAACCTGTCTAATATATTATGTTATAGGCTAATGACATCAGAGCCAAAAGGTGTTTTATAAAAGTCGTTAGAAAGAAATGTGTGGGTTAGGTACATATGATTTGTATTATAAATTTTGCATTACCAATTAGTCTAATTTAAATATGTTTTAAATTTTATAAAAAAAACTGTAACGAATTGCCGCATAATCTTTAGTTTCATCATAAGATAGATTATCAGGAATTTCTGTCAAATTTTCTTTGTTTCCACTCCACAAACATGTTCGACAGGGCTTAAATGAAGACAAATACTCGTATATGAGCAACATGTTAAATATCTATGTTAGAAGAGGAAATTAATTATAGATAGTAACATTAGGTAGTAACATAGTATTGGAAACAAAATCCAACATGACGTGGTTACTTATGAAATCTAATAATTATATAAAACTAGCTGTATATACCGGTTTCACCCGGAGAATTTCATTTTTTAAATCAATAAAATCTATAAACTGAGACTTCTATCGACTCAAACGGTCGATTTTGTAAAAACCAATGTAATGCGAGATCAAAACGATTATAATAACAATAAAGAATATACTCAGAGATCGGATGAAGTTATGCAATTTTAATATGGACAGGTGTTCGCACCTAGTCTGAAAGAACCACTGAGCGAAATTTGGAGAATTTAGGACAAACGGTATGGATTTCTATAAAGAACAAACAGCATTTCATCTTTATTTACATAGATAATAGCTGTATATCCCGGTTTCACACGGGGTATTTCATTTTTCTAAAGAAACGGCCGATTTCGTAAAAAAAAAAAACATTATACAGTGAGATCATTATGATTTTTATAACAATAAAGAATATCAGCTGTAGATCGGCTGAAGTTATGCAATTTTAATATGGACAGGTGTTCACACCTGGTCTGAAAGAACCACTGAGCGAAATTTGGAGAATTAAGGACAAACGGTATGGATTTCTATAAAGAACAAACAAACAAACAGAATTTCATCTTTATTTATATAGATATAGTAAAAATAAATTAGAATAAGTTACTCGTTAGAGCGATAAAATAAAATTTACCTTGTCCAGGGTAATACAGAAACTGAGATAAAAATTATTAGGAAAAATTACAATTTTTCTTACGTTTTATAGTTTTGATCAGGGTTTGAAATCAATATTATATTTTCCAAAAAATCATGTAATAATTATTGTATTTGATTTTTAATTTAAAAATCGTGCTTGATTTATGCATACAAGTTTAAATCAATTTTTTATGTTTATTGATTCGATTAAAAATAATCGTCAGAGTGGTAAGGTATTGCATAAATAATAATTGATCAATTGCGATTTTCAATAGTAAAATTGTTATTCAAAAATAATAATCAGCTAATGACTTATTTTACTTATGATAATAAATAGAAATGACAATTAATAAAAATTATCAAACAATTGAAGCGTGGAAATGCATAAGGGCTAAGTGCCAAAAAAAAGTTTTTTTTTGCCAAATTGTTATATGTGCATAAGCCATTCTTCAGAAATGGGTATAAGTAATGTTTTGTTGTTAGAAAAGAGTTCATTGAACGTATGAAAGATGGCATGGGTTTAAGCACTGAACGTAGTTCACCCTAGAGGGTATAAGCCACATCACTTCTGCAAAAATTTCTTAAGGCACTTATATCCTTATGCATTTCCACGCTTCAATTTATTATACATTTTATTGTTTTGATCAGGATTTGAAATGGATATTATATTTTTCAAAAAATCATGAAATAATTATTATATTTATTGTATTATTATTATAATTATTATATTATTGTATTTGATTTTTAATTTAAAAATCGTGGTTGATTTATGCATACTTTAAATAAATTTTTTATGTTTATTGATTCGATTAAGAATAATCATCAGAATGATAAGGCATTGCATAAATAATAATTAATCAATCGCGATAAAAAAAATTTGATCAGTTCATCACCTACTACTGCAGCGTCAAAAAAAAAAAAATATTAAAATAATTAATTATAAAAATATTACTCAAAAATGATCATAATTTTCAATAGTAAAATTGTTATTCAAAAGTGACTTAAGTCACTTATGATCAGAAATAGAAATCACTCTTGATAAAATTCATCAAACAATTTAGAAAAATTTCATATTAAATTTTTGATGATAATTCATTTTTTTTTTTTTTTATTAATATGAAATCTAAACCTTGTTTTTTTTTTACAAACGTAAGTCCTTTTGATTACAATATTAAATAATGGATTGCTATATTTATGTACATTTTTTTACAATTTAAATGTCCCATGTAGATATAAAATTCTCAAATTTCGCATCAAGATTTAGCTTTAATAATGTTCTGTTTGACTACATTAATTTAGTTATTAAAAATATATTTCTAGATTAATTTTATTTCTTTAATGAGCTGCCATTGTTAAAATAATCATGACATCAGCTGTTCTATATCCGAATTTTTCCAGTTCTCAATAGGTTTTACGTCAGCATTTAAACAATTGACACTGCAGCTGTCATTTTGTCTTATCAAGACGGAAATCCTCATCATAAATTGATTGTTTCAACACTTTTATATTGTTAGGTTTTCGTTTAAGAGGAAGAATTTCGATCGTTTGACAAAATTAGAAACTGAGGTTCCCAACGTATCCTATAGCCTAGAGAAGAGAACAGAAGGTTATTGTTTGAATGGAACAATAGGAAAAACAGAAAGGAGATGTGATGGGACACCGAAACGCGAGGACAACAATCTGTGGGAATTCTAGTCGTCAGCAGCTGATATCCAACCTGACTATTCCGAAATAACAAGAAACAGAACTGACTTCAAGAGAACATGGACTCCCTCCCTTTCATAGCTATAATATTGCAAGTCTTAACTTTTTAAATGATAAGAAAAAACCTTAAAATATTATTCAGAGGTGTGTAATAATCAAATGTGTTCTTTACGATATGATGATTGAATAGTCAGGTTTTTGAGTTAAACATTTTTACTTTCACTTACCTATATATGAAATATATAGTAAGTGGAAGTATTGCGATCGTGAAAAATTTCGACTTCCGGTTTTCAACGGAAATACACGTTTTGGGGTCCCCTGAGTCCAATTAACCAAGTCCCGCGAAATGGTCTGTGTGTGTGTGTGTGTCTGTATGTGTGTGAACAGACTAGCTCAAAAACTATAAACCGTGCGAACCTGAAATTGGGTATTTAATGTATGTATATGCCCCCGATGTGACAGCAAAAATTTCATCAAAATTGCTCAAAGGGAGGGGGTACTTTATTTAATAACTTTTTAAGTTTTTTTTCGATTTTCTCAAAAACGGCTCTAACGATTTTGATTAAACTGAATATTTGATGTATGTATATGCCAAAGATGTGATAGCCAACATTTCATCAAAATTGGTCAACCGGAGGGGGGACTTTACTTAATAAATTTTGTATCATTTTCACGTGTTTTTTTTATTTACTCAAAAAAGGCTTTAACGATTTTGATCAAACTGGGTATTTGATGTATGTATATTCCAAAGATGTGATAGCGAAAATTTCATCAAAATTGGTCAAACGCAGGGGGCACTTTATTTCATAATTTTTTTCCAATTTTTACCTTTTTTTCGATGATCTCAGAAACGGCTTTAACGATCTTTATCAAATTCGTCTTGTTTAATGAAAATTAGGAATTCTTTAATATCAGGTAAGCTTTATCATTATTAAAATGTTCTGAGGGGGCTTAAATGGAGTAGGGGCCTTTTTTGTTTGTTTCCTATAAAGTACCTTTGTTTTTGTTTATATGCAGAAATTAACTGTCTCTCGTTACGCCTAAAAATAAGAAATGGCTAAATATGAGATATGATAAAAATAAAGAAAACATATAGAGGATAAAAAAAGGAAAATACTCAGTCAACTCATAAAACTCGTTGAGCCCACGCATGCTGAGTACGCCTTTAATGACAGACCATTGTTCATAATTAAAGCCATTCTGTTCATTTGAGAAGTGGCAATTAACAAAACGCATTAATTTCTAATCTAAGTAAGTTGGTAAGTGAAAGTTGTGTGTTGCGAGCACGCACCAGATTTTTTATTATAATATCGATTTAACGTTACAATATTATTAAAATAGACATTCACATAAAATATGGCTACTGATTATTTAATTATTAGTGGTAATCAAATTATGCACACTGTGATTCCCATGATTGGGGATCGTGCGTGTTTATTTCGATCTCTTCTCCATATATATATTTTTCTCCATATATATATATATATATATATATATATATATACTTCTCTATATATAAATACTACTCCATATATATATACTTCTCCATATGTATAAGAGGCTTTGTCCTGACTGACAGAATCAACGCAGAGCAAAAACTACTTATGATTAGAAACTTCGGAGTTTAGATTTTAAAAGAGATGTAGGTAACCACTAAGAAAGGAATGTAACCCCTAAGAATATCTAAAATGTAAATGGCGAAATTGTCGTTTAACTCTAACGGACATCTATTTTCGAACTTCGAGAAAATATATCTAATTAGGACTCATTTTAAAGAATTTGATACGACGAGTTTAACTCGAAAGGCCCTATTGGGCGTCGAAAACCATGTTTTACAGCCGAAAAATGAAGCGTTCAGGACGAGTAAGTCATTTTTTGTTTCGGCGGTTTTAGTGAACTCTCTCCATTGCGCGTCACGGTCTCTTCTACCGAGCCGGCAGCTTCCCCCTCCAACATTCCACCTGCCGGAAGCTCAAATTCTACTAAATCTCCTTAACATCAGTTAACATATTATATTAGATCAATACCAAGATAATGGTCACAGAATTGATTTTAAAGGCTCGCGGGCGAAGCCGCGACGGGGAATGCTAGTAAGTAATAAAGTAATAACCCTACATTTACATCTTAATCAGAGCTTCTTAAGTCCAGAGTGAAACAGAAAGTCTCTTTATTACTCTGTACTCAGAAGCCCTGATGAAGATTCACATGTTTGGATTGAAATTTTGGCTTTTCAAAAACAAAAAATGTTTAACTGAAAATCCTGACTATTAATCATACTATCTTAAATATTATTTAGCCAATCCTTCCCCTTCACTGATACCTAAGGGGAAGGATTTGCTCTGCCTTGAGCCGAGCTCTGTGGTGTAGTGGTTAGCATCCGCGCATGTAACGCTGGAGACCCGGGTTCGACTCCCGGCGGAGCCAAATCTTTTCTCTTCAAAGAATAAATTATTTAAAAATGGTGGTCACCCACAAATTAAGATTAGATTAATATATTAATTTATTAAGTTCAAAATGGCTAAATGGATCTCTGAAAAAACAATTAAATTTATACTAGAGTATAAATCACACGAATGCCTCTGGAATTTCAAATCAGCAACCTATAAAAACAAGCAAATTCGTCTTGCTGCTTATATCAAGTAAGTAAAAGCGATGAATTTACCTGACTTCGGTGTACCAGAGGTAAATAATATTCTAAATTTTATATATTTAGTTTTTCTAAATAATATTTATTTCACTATTCAGAATGAATGGCACAAAGAAAAAAAAACCATGTGGGGGAGTAGAATAGCATATACATACTTGAAAATACTGCTTTAAGACTATGACACTAACTAAAAAAGATAGAATCTAGTATTTAGCGAAATCCCATTAAGTAAGCTTGAAATGCATGCAATGATAACATGATTTGTGAGACCTCTAAGACCTCTTTATACGCAATGATTATTATCTTTATTTACATGTTAATAAGTCAACTTCAACATTTTCATCCTGAGATCGTTTAAAGAACTTAACCTTGTAAACTGGTCTATTCGGTCCATCGTAATTACCCCTGGGGGATCAAACAACGAAGCAACGTTTTGTTACATACTTTGTTCAAAAAACTAAAAATGCAGAAATATTTCCAGAAGGTGCGAGCTGAATGAATCCAACACAATAACAATCGATCCATCG
Source organism: Aelia acuminata (assembly GCA_911387785.2). Taxonomy (NCBI): domain Eukaryota; kingdom Metazoa; phylum Arthropoda; class Insecta; order Hemiptera; family Pentatomidae; genus Aelia; species Aelia acuminata. The sequence continues at coordinate 4,808,175 of OU426979.1, read as the reverse complement.
AAAAGAAGAAAGGACAATGAGGTTGCTTATGCCCGACGAGAGGAGAGTAATTACAGGCGGAGTGGGCGTTCGCGAAGGAGCGCTCATCACTTTCCTCGCTCGGACGGGAACGAACATCTTCTTTCTCTCCTCAAGTGGAAAGTTATACGGGTTATTACTATATTTGCCTCTACTCCAAACTTGAAGAGGATTTTCGACTGCTTTCATATTAATGGGCGGGCATTAGCCATCGTATTAAGGTCCTTTAGTTCTGCTCTCAACTGCGTGAAATGGAGATATTGTGTCGTGTGGAGTCCATTAAAAGTTATTGCAATCTCTCCTAGTTCCATTATAAATTCAATATTCAACCCTCGGGAGGTGGATCGTTATAAGTTTAGAGAACTGTGTGGACCGATGGCTTCTACATATGAATTCGTTGAAGTCAGAGTTTCCCCAAGCATTTTATTGATTTTATACCATACTTATATCTCTAACTCCTTTCAAAAACATAATAAATCAAAAATGGCTATTTGTAGTTATGTGCTGAATGCGCTGAACAAGTAGTAGGTATTTTTAAACTAAATCCAAGCAACGTATATGAAATGTTTTACAAATAAATACATAAGAAGTAAAATTTTTCTTAAAACTGCTTAAAATTTAAAGTTTTTATATTTTGATACCAAAGTGGGCTTAAATAATTTTACTAACGTAAATTTATAATGGAAAAATGGCAATCGTGCGTTTATAACTGACGAAACAGTGACTCAAAAGAAACCTGCTTCGACGTTCGGAAAAACTAAGCCCCTAGTGCATCGCTTCTTATATATAGTTCGTCATGGAACATACCAAAATATGTGATTACGTACTAATAAATCAATGTAACGGTTCAAAAAAATTCTAGAACTCTTTCAGTGTTACAGATATAATAATCGGATCTTCTTTAAACAAATGAAAAAAAAGTAAATCATCTAAAACTATCTTATGGATGAAAAAAATTAAATCGGAACCTTAATATCCATTCAAAAACAATAGCCAGAGTCGAAAAAGAATTGATTAAATTAAACATAGGTTTGTTTACAAATATTTAAGAGAACACCAAGTAAAACTTACATGAATACAAGACAAATTTGAGAAATTCATTTAATTGCTTGGTGCCAAAGAATATTAAAATCAGTTCTTTTATTGACCGGAACATCTTAGTAATAATAATAATAATTTTATTTAAAAAATATTATCAAAAATATACCAATGATATTATAAAATATAAACTAAATAGGCTTGAGAAACGGTCAGCCGGAGTTTACTTACATACATAAAAAATAATGATAATTTTGGAACGAAAAAAAGAAATTTATTATTATTAATGCAATGCAGTTCGTCAGTTTGTGTGATTTGCAATCTGCTAATTACCAATAAGCAAATCGGTTGAATTCCTACTGGATGAATTGCTAACTTTATACTAAGTTAGCATATCTCTCGGCCATCGCCTCAAAAGACGTCGGGGTGGAATGTAAGGGCTTATGTTAGATATTAGTGTCTGTGCTAAGGGGTTCGTTTTGTAAAGTTGTTTCCTTTTCAGTGCGATGTGGGTTATCCATGTGAGTCTCCTGTTCAGGTGAAGTCTCAAATATCTTACAGCTTGGGGTTTAGGGATATGATTATCATTAAAATTTAAAAAGGTTGTTGAAAAGAAATTACAAAAAAAAAAAAATGATAAATTATAAAAGCATATAGTATTCTAAAATCAAAGTCATCTTAATTACATCCAAGTTAATAAAAACTAGAAAATAAAATACAATTTTAAAATTAAATTCCTATGCTCCCAGGAGTCCTCATTACTAATTAGTTTTCTATATTTCCAAGCAATTTTGGATTATTCACTTGAAAGAGACAGCATTCGACCAATAAGTAATTCAACCATAAATTAAAAAGATAAAACTCTTTCTCCAAAAACTGGAGGCGATATGGGGGATAAATACACCGATATATACACATACATGTACTCCTAGTATTTTATATACATTGGTATACATAAACATTGATGCGCTTGCAATAGTTGCAGTATCCTCTTTATCAGGAATATCCTAGCCTAGGAAGATATGGTAGGAGGAGATAAGGCAGGTAGCGAGAACAGATGTGCCAGGTGGGGAAGGCAGCTGCTCTGGAGTTCCTGGCATCTGCCAGGACGTGCGTATCCTGAGGAATCCGTCCCTTCAAGGGGATATAGGGCAGTAATTGCTAGGTCCTTTGAGGATTAGTAGTGCTAATATGGAATAACATCCTTCAAGGAGAAACGAAAAACTTCGAGTTAAACCATCCAAAAGAGGTTTTAATAACATTAAACATTAGCTCCTTAATATATTATAATAAACTTATTTAGGGGTGTGTAAAGGTCAACTTTAAGATAAGATGATACATTATCAGGATTTTCAAAGGTTTTTTGTTTGGAGAGGCTACGTTTCGATCTCTACTTTTATATATACATTGTTACCTATATTGTAAGTTTTTACAATTCCTACGTTTGTACTTTTATTTTACACTTAGTCGTTATGTAGCCTCACACTTCAAAAGCTTTGGTTTCCAAACCTTTTGTTGTTGGCAAACTAACCCCTACCACCTCTCACCTCATAATTTTTCCCTCAGTTTCTTTAGTACTCTGGACTCAACAAGGTAAATAACAGATTTTATTTTCTCATGTACTTATTCAACTATTCACATATATTTCACGTTATCAATATAAATAAAAATGAAATTCTGTTTCTTTGTTCTTTATAGAAGTCCATTCGGTTTATCCTTAATTCTCCGAATTTCGCTCAGTCGTTCTTTCATAGCAGCGAACACCCGTCCATATTAAAATTGCATAACTTCATCCGATCTCGAGGTACATTCTTTATTGTTAAAAAAATCGTTATGATCTCACTTTACATTGGTTTTTTTACGAAATCGATCGTTTGAGTCGAAAAATCCTTTGATTACAGAGTAAAATTACCAGTTGGGGTCGCATTTGCGATAACCATAAATAAAGCTCAAGGGCAATCACTGAGGGTAGCTTGTATCAATTTGGAATCCCCATGTTTTTCTCATGACCTAAAGACCTAATTAAATATGCCCTAGAGGGTAAAACTGAAAATATAGTATATCCTACAGCGTTAGAATAATAATCTATTAGTGCTATTTTTTTGTATTTTTGTTTATAGAATTGTTCACGTATATTAGAAAAATGAATTTCCCTGGGTGAAACCGGGAAATACAACTAGTTCTATATAATGCTTAGATTTCATAAGTACCCATGTCTTGTAAACATAGCATCAGCTGGATTTTGTTACTTCTTATTGTTACTATCTGTAATTAATCTCATATTTCTGACTGAAAATCGTGACTATGAATAATCATAATTTTAAAGATAAAAAAAGTTGGTAGTTGAAACTGATCAATATGAGAGGCTAAGAAATTTCGTTGGAAGAAGGCGAATAATTACTTTCACTCACATCACATCACAAATTTAGAACTAATGAGAATTAAAAGAGAGATCCAAGTTCCAGATTTGGAATAAAGACATTTCGATCGGGAAAAGGAAAGTGTTCGAGAAAGAGTAAGAAGATGTGAGGAGAAATCAATGTGGCATTGGTTGCAAGTAGCTTAGATCCAGGAGGCACTTGTTTATTTAAAACAGGTGATAAAAATTAGCAACGGTAGCAGTTCAGGGCTTTCAAATAAATAAACGATAAAATTTAAATCGATTTAGGATGCTTTGTTAGAAACATTACACTTAAATAATGTCAAACTTTCACCATAATTATGAGTAAATTACATGCATATGTATGTTTTTGTACTAGCTCATTGTATAAAAAAAATAAAAATAAATTAAAGTGTTAAAATATTAATAAATCGCTTAAATAGCAAGGCTCCATTAAAAAAAACTTGAATGATTTTCAAATGAGTAAATTTAAATATTAATTTAATTATTATTGTGGGTAACCACCTTGTTGTTAAGTTATTTTAAATAATTTATTTTTTAAGAGAAAATATTTGGCTCCGCCGGCAATCGAACCCGGGTCTTCCGCGTGACATGCGCGGTATGCTAACCACTGCACCACGGAGCTCGCTTCCAAACGGTGCCAATTCCTTCCTCTTCACTGACACCTCTCCCACGATATCGCAAGTTTTGCGAGCATTTATGGAAGGTTGGCAATTTTTGTCCAATTTTGGGCATATCTTGACGTTCCTCAAATTTTAAAATTATTTTATATTAACTTAATCATTATTGTGGATAACCACCTTGTTGTTAAGTTATTTTAAATAATTTATTTTTGAAGAAAAAAGGTTAGCATACCACGCATGTCACGCGGAAGACCCGGGTTCGATTCCTGGCGGAGCCAAATTTTTTCTCTTCAAAAATAAATTTTTTGGAGTAAATTTAAAGTTTATAAAGTTAAAATATGAAATATAATGTTAACATGTATATTAATATATATATTTCTTTAAATGTCAAAATGAAGAGAAATCTATTTTTGTTATACAATATTTCAATGGCATTGAATCAAGTTTACTGTGCCATGGTCGAATTTCTACACCATCTGTTGCCCCTCAGACACGCAAGCTAGTCTGATTAAACAAATTAATTTGAAATATTTCAGAATCAAGTTCCATGATTATTTTTTTTTTTTTTGTAATAACTTATACAGAAAACGATCTCCTCCATCTACCTAATACATGGAAATTAAATTTTAAAGTAGTTTTATAATTTTACGTTTTAACATTAAATAAGATTTAATTTTAACTAAATTGTACTTTGAATACCCCCTTTTTTTCTTTTTCTTTTTTGTTTGTCGAGTCCTTGAAAAGAATGCGACTTTAATGTTTTGTTTATCTTACAAATGACCCTAAATGTCGGAATTTGACATTTAGTGAAAGAATCTTTATAGGTCCTTAAGCTGGGAATACTGTCCCATGACTGTCGGGGCAAGAACCACACATTCCAAACGAGTGCTGTTGTAATCTACTACAAAAAAAAAAAAAAATGATAATCAGGATTTTCAGTTAAAAAAAAAAAAATTATTTTCGAAAGCAAACTTTTCGATACAACTTGTGACAGCGAAAATTTCATCGAAATTGGTCAGTCGTGTGGGGTACTTTATTTAATAAATTTTTACCTTTTTTTCTACTCACTAACGATTTTGATCAAACTGGGTATTTGATGTATATATACGCCCGCAATGTGGCAGCCAAAGTTCATCGAAATTGATCAATTGGAGGGGGGCACTTTAACATATTATTGTTTAATTAACGTCACCTAAGCTAATCGGACAATGCTACAGTGGGAGTACTAAATTTTGCCTATCCAAGTATAGTTATGATAGGGATCTTTAAGGTGTACCTGATATCGCATAGGATCTATGTTACCTCCTATCCAAGGGACGGCATAGCCAAAGATATTTTACTCCCTTTAAAAAATCCTAGGGCTACATGGCGGGACACTAACTCGCACCCATTGGTACTGAAAGCTGTGATGCTAGCCACTATAAGACACGAGACCCAATTAAGATATTTTATTGGAATTGAAAGATGAATTTAAGAACAAAGAAAAATTAAGAAATAATTCTCTATATATCATCTCAGGGAGTAAATGGTGAAGTTGAATTTAGACCGAAATGGATTATGTGCCTAAAAAGAAGCATGGAGGCGAGTAGGGAGGAATTGCCGGTTCTGGCGCCTCAATTTGGGGGATCAAATTGGACTTTGGACCCTGGGCTTGCCCAGGGCCACGTGGTCCAGGGCCAAACCAACCTTAACCACCACGTGGTCTTAATCCCTAATCCTAAAATATATGGTTTTGCAACTTTTTCGGACATGTTTGAACTTGTCAAACATGTCCGAAAACGTTTTAAAATAATATATTTTGGGGATTAGGGATTAGGGATTAGGGATTAATTAGGGGATTAAGGATTAATTAGGGGATTAAGGATTAATTAGGGGATTAGGGATTAAGTCCACGTGGTGGTTAAGGTTGGTTTGGCCCTGCACCACGTGGCCCTGGGCAAGTCCAATTTGATCCCCCAAATTGAGGCGCCAGAACCGGCAATTCCTCCCTACTGAGGCGGTTTCTTAGTAGTGAATATCATCATTCGAAATTTAGTTATTATTATTTGCTTTAAATCTGTTGTAATCGATCGGTGAACAATCATTCAAATCCAATGTCTCATTACTGATAAGATTTATTCAGTTGATTTAATGACCGTAATTAGTTGTTACAAAATTTGATAAAAATATAAATATGGTGTTTTGCACACGTACGGAGTAACTTAATATATTCTTTTTGTCAATGGCAACTGTATATTTATCAAACAGAAATGACTACAATAGATTTCCGTCCATCGACAGCAGAAGAATTACGACTTCCTGCCCGCACAGATGTCCCGAATAGAAGCTGGCCGCGATAAACCCATTAGGATCCAAAGAGGACAGATGTGTTCGCAAACGCAGACAAGGCAATCGGCACAATGGGATTTGCAGCGATAAGTGTTGTTCGAGCCCATATCCAGGTGTATGTGTCACATCGGGGAACGGAGTGGCGCGGTTTCGAAACGTTATCCTTGTCACACGTGACCTTGGCTGTGGGAACGACTCGCTGAATATAGTGGATTGCTTATGTCACATGACCTATTTGCGGAACGTGGCGCCGGGTATGACATGGAATTCTTGCGATAAAGCGACGAAACGGAAGATACACTCTAAGCATATGGTTTCGATCAGTTCGTACCATAACCCTAATTACGCAGTATTCAAAGTTTCCTACTTTCTCCTTCAAAAATCGACGATTCTAAAAAATTACAAAGCCTTTTTTTCTTTCTTTGAAAACATTTGAAAAGGACTGAATGGATGAAAGAGATGCAAATCATTTTGAAAATTAGCGATAATTTAAATGTTATTAGCAAAGTTAAGTTATCGCCAGTGGATTTGGAATTCGGCGCAAACACTTTTAACCATTTTAAGGAACTAATAAAGGAAAAAGGGAGATGCACTTATTTATATACTAACTCATTGTGTATTTAATTTACTATTTATTGGCATAATATCGCACGTCGGCAAAAATATATATTATGATTTTTGAGTTATGCATACCGTTAAAATCAGAAGAAGAAACCTACAATACCAGAATATAATCGAATATTTGTTATCAAAGACTATTTTCCATTGTCGCTGTTTGTTGGTACTTGGTGAAATATCGGTTGCAGCTAAAACTTTACATGGGATTGTACAAAAAAAACAAAACAGATTTTTGAGTTGTAATTATCTTCTTGCTTATATTTATCTATAAAAAACATGTTTATGATTTGTCGTGATTGTGAATCGATGTTCTGGAAGTCGAAGTCGGCAAGAAGATGGTTGGTTACGACTCAAAAAAACTTTTTTTTTGTATAAACACATGTGAAGTTTCAACTGAATTTTCAATTTTACTATTTACCTACAAAATTGAATAGGGAAAATAGTCTTTAATCACAAATAGTTTACCATTGGGCATTTAGTGTCATTGTTTGTTTAATAGGACGATGCTATAATGGGAGTTCTAAATTTTGCCTATCATTGTATAAATGGATAACGAGTACCTGACATACTTTTTTAACTACTTTAGAAAAGGCACTTTTCCGTGAGCATCGGCCAAGATCTCAGTATCACTCTTTGGATGGAATTCATACGATCTCCGAGTATGTCCGAAAGTAGACGAAGACAGCCGAACTGTATAGTTAGACTGACATCAACTAAAAATACTTAGTTTTTTTTTGTTTGTTTGTTTCAACGTCACTTTATGCCACCTAAGGCTAATCGGACGATGCTACAGTTGGAGTCCTGAATTTTGCCTATCCAGGTATAATTAGGATAGGGATCTTTAACGAGTACCTGACATCGTACAGGCTCGGGACTTCCATTTTACGTTCCATCCGAGGAACGGCATAGCCAAGGAATTTTTATTCTTTTTAAATCTTAGGATCACGGCGGAACGCGAATCTGCGACCTTTAGTATTCTACTGATTGATACTCACTGTAACTGAAAAGTAGCTCTCTCTACCTGCCTTAATACGATCATCCCTTAATAAAAGAATATCGTAAATTGCACCTTACGGGAACTGAAGTGTTAATACTATTGTGTCTATATTTTGGTATTGTAAGTTTCATCATCTGAGTCCAACGGTATGCATAACTAAAAACTGATATATTTTGAGACGTAACCATCTAGCAGTTTGTTTCGAGCGAAACTGCAACGAAGTAGAGAAGCTCTTATAGTGCATCGGAAATTGGATATACTTGCAGCAAATTATTATTTCACGTTCCACGGTGTAATGTTTCTTATGAATATCGAAACAAATATCCCGGCCCGTCGTACAGAGCGATAAGGATCACAAGAGGCTGCGGTGGATCTTGCGGTCGTAGGGCTTCGTATATATTTTTTTTTGTTTTTGTGCCAACTCCACCGCTTCGAGTTTCTTCTCGTCGCTACCAGGTGGCGGGTCGGTGCTCTGCGGTTTCAGGATCCAGGAGGCTGTGAAGAAAAAAAGATGGCTACGTGATACCGCACACGCAGATATATTCGCTTCTATGGGAGTGGTTAAAGTTTCTTCAGCTTATTGCGAAAATGATCTTGCGATCAAGCGAAGAAGTCATATTATTACCGACAATCAGAAGAGTGAATAAATATATACATATAAGAAATAGTACTACCGTATGAATAATAGATGAATATACTACTGTCCTTTTTCAATATTCCACATGATTCTAATCATATGTGTTTTGTTTTATTTTATACTACGTTAAGAAGATAGGTAAGTATTTCTCAAGAATGGAATAAGGAATTCATAAAATACGAAAGATTCTTAACCAACACTTATTCATGAGATAGAATGATAATAGTTAGGATTTTCAGTTACACATATTTATTTTATTTTTATTGTTACTATCTGTAATTAATTTCATCTTCTAGCAATGATACTAGAACATATTGCTCATATATTTGTCTTCGTTTTAGCCCTGACGAAGATCCAGATATTTGGATCGAAACGTATGCACTCCAAATGAGTGAAAAAAATTTGACTAAAAATCATACGGTTAAAAAAAAAATATATCCCGAGGTCAAATCTTCACATATATTTACTTGACACAGGATATTTTTACCTAATTAATTAGATTTTACATCATGTACAGGTTTATGGCTTTTTAAAAATTATATTTGAAAAATGAAAATGTATTTTTTACAATCCTAATGTAACCACTCTGCACGCGTTCGTTAAGATAATGCAAGATAAAGATAATATTTATTGAAGGTGTTCCGAGAAGGGAAGAGCTGCTTAATTTAGAAATACGGCGGAAGATAAAGCCAGGGGGCGTGGAACTTAAGCCCTAAGCCACACAAAGCCTCTCCTGTTGATGAAACGCACTCGGAGCACGAAACTTCGCATGTCGCTCGGTATGTACGGGAGGGGACTTCATTAGCCGGAGAGGTTCTGCCTAGAGGAGTACTTTACGACCTTAGGGTATTCGTTATGGACCACCATATGGTGTCAAAATGGTACCATGTGTTCATGTGCCATAAGTACCATTTCGGGGCTTCGTTTTATTGCTGTGTTGTCAGTACATATCGAGTACTGGCGTCACACAGCCGGGGTAGGGGGGGGGGGGGTACAGAGTCTACGCTTAAACCCCAATATTTTGCAGGAGGGGACTGTCCCCCCCAATGTAAAAAAAAAAATAAAAAATAGGATTTTACCAATTTATCCAAGTTTAACCAATCAAATTTAATAAAATATAAAATATTTATATTATTGATTATAACCAATTTCTTTATCTTAATTAGTTGGATCGAAGCGTTGGTTTTAAAAAAAAAATTAACAATAATTAAATTTAAAAAAAATCATAAATAACAATAACAATTTTGAAAAATCCTTATTCCTGTGTGTGTATGCGAATATCATTTAATTGACGTTGGTGGTAAGTGGATGATTTTTAGCCCTGCTTCTCTTGCCTAAAACAGTAGGGGACAGCGGGGTTGGTTGGCATAGGGGGTAGGTTAGCCATTGGCTTATAGTTTCCGTCACACCTATTGTGAAGGCCCCATCGTTGTACCATGTGACCCGCTCGACCTCGGGAGTCTTGTCCTGAGTTTTCAATCCGATGCTTACAGTGTACAGAAGAGTGTGCTTCATTGATTGATTTTACAACATATAAGTAAATTTTTATATTTTCAGTAAATTTGGTTCAAAGGCATGACAAAACATTTGACTCCGATTCTGTTCACATAGCCACAAACTCCTTTGAAAAACCTAACCTTTCGACTAACCAGCTTCTTGTTTGATTGTTCTCCCATGTCCTGGCAGCCATCTTTCAGTTGGCTCTCTTCAACTGGGGTTTGTTTGCGCAGTAGCAATTCACAAAAACAATGTAAACATAAATAAAGGTGATACTACCAATTGTCTTTAGTTCCAGCAAGGAGGATGAGAGCAATTTTTCTTATGCAGAAAGTGACGACAGTCTAAACTTCTATCTTCTTTTATTGTCATTCTATTTTCCCTTAAAAGCTGTTAAAAACCAATTCATAATTATTATAGGATTATAGTGCAGCTTTTAATAACAATAATATCTGTCAGGCAGTTCTTGAATGAGATGGCTAAACAACCATACCTTCTAGGCCAACCTTCCCCACATAGGGGGTTAATTGGCATACTCTGGATTGACGAATTCTTCAATTTTCTATGATCTTAGTATTAAATATTATGTGGTGAAAAAAAATACTTGAAGTACACTAATACTTGGAGTTTACAGTGGTATCAGCCCTATTGGGATTATATTAACAGGAACGACTCAACAATCAAAAGTGAACATAGTAAACAAAAAGTGAAAACTGTTGCCAACCAACCCCGCTCTCCCCTACGTTATGCCACGGAAATTTTTTCAAAAACTAATAAATTGAACCATTATTATGTATTTTTTATTTCAAAATAACTGAAAATAATGTAGAGCAAAATAATTGATTTTACAAACAGAAAACAACACATCGTTTCAATTTTCCCGTTCTTCCTCCGTGAAGCTTGTGTATGGTAAGTGGTACTTTTCGGTCCTAGGCCTGAAAAAGGTGCGCTAACCTCACCTTCAACTAATTCATGTTAATAACATCTGTTTAAATGAGATAACTTGTAGTAATACCCTGTTTCTTTATAAGTAGCATGCTTGAAGTGCAAAATACCATGTAAATGCCAGAAGGCAATGCCAAACCAAGGATCTAATATAATAAATAATAATAATTGTACCGTTTCGTCTTAGGGCAACCGTGTTTAGTCTTGTTGCAGTATTATAAATATTAATGTTAATATATAAGTCTTTTTCTTCTATGTTGATTAACAGATTTTTTTTTTTTAAACTACCCGTTTAATTTCTTTTTTTATATCATAACTTTAACACTTTCACTGCGGACGACAAAAAGGTGGCCCATCCACAAGTGCGGCCCGGAGTCAATCGACCCCGTAGTGCAACTACCCACAAGTGTGGCACGGGGCTAATTGATATGTCTCCGTTTAAAACGATAAAACCTCTCGGAAAATGAACTAAATTGGTATAATTGAATATTTTCTTACTCTTTGGACATCAACAAATATATGACTGCCGCAGGACGTGTTTTCATCCACCCGTTTTTTGTATAATTGAAGATTTAACTTACACTTTTTACTTTATTAGGAACGTTTTCTGCTTTTTGCGATAATTTTGATGGTCAGCGAAGGATTTGAATTTTTTTTATAAATAAAGATGGGTGAGTATGAATTATCATTAAATTACGACACATAAACGTCAAAATTTATAATATAGGAAAATGAGAAAAACAAATTTGAACAGACAGCAAAAAGTAAACTTAAAAGGCATTTTGTTATTAACAGAGGTTGGGAATATGTGATTCACAGATAAAACACGAGGAATAATATGGGGCTTTATGACTTCGTGGCGGACTGCAGCCCAAATATCACTCTCCAGGCAGGCACTGGGTCATAAAGGCCCGTGCGATTTTCAATGATATACGACGTTTTTATTAGCTTTAAAATGCATAAACATAGTTTTATCAATTATATTTAAAAGTAAAAAGGAAAAACAGTCAAAGTGTTTTTTTGACAGTTTACTTCAAAACCCATCTGTACTGGGAGATAGTTACGCACGGGGTCATTCGATCCCGTGCCGCACTGAATGTGTTAATTTATTTATTAAAAGTGGGTATAATGGTTAGCATAGAAACTTACAATACTAAAAGTCGCGTCCCGGGGTGGCCATAGGATTTTTTAATGGGAGTGAAAAATCCTTGTCTGTGCCGTCCCTCGGATAGGACGTAAAATGGAGGTTCCGAGCCTGTACGATGTCAGGTACTCGTTAAAGAACCCCATCCTAATTGTACCTGTATAGGCTAAATTTAGGATTCCCACTGTAGTATCGTCCGATTAGCCTTAGGGGCATAAAGTGACGTTAAAACAAACAACAAATGTAAAAAGTGCTTTAATGTACTCAAGTATGCGCAGTCTTATGAAAAGCGTTGTTCATAACACGCACCAAAAGTAGGTTTTCGCTGCTTGGTTTAATTTCCGCGCTCGGCTACGCCTAGCACTTTAAACACGACCACGCACTGAAAACAACCACTTTTGGTAGTAGTGATGAAAATGAATTCAATTTTAATTTAAAAATTTGAGCGGTATGAATACTTCACCTGGTAGTAGTGTGCATATAATGATCAATCAAAAGGGATTACACAGTGTAAAAAAAAAAAAAAAAATCGCATCGTTCCTAAGTAAGTTTATTTTGTTCTAAATATCTCTTCTAAAGTGCAAGGACAGACAAAACATAAAACAAAAACAAAAATGATAAAAAGAATAAGGTTTTTATTATAGGCTATTCGATGATATTATAGGCTCTATCAGTGGATGAAATGACGACATCGCTATAACTCAGGACCGCTCGCCTATTTCCCATCTCTCGCACCCGGATCTTTTTCTTTTCTTTTTTTTCCTCATGGAAGGAGCCTACTTTCCCTGCGCCCGTCCCGACCTTGGGAGTACGTCCTGGAATTGTTTCACCTATCTATGGTCTATTGTTCTTGAGGCAACATTACTCCTTCTTCGGCAAGCTCCGCAGAGATAAGAGTGTATTCGAGATAGTAATTGTTTGAGTAACATTACAACTACTTAAAAACCTGTAATTTTCTATAAGTTTTTTAACAGTTCAGGCATTAAACGATGTCATAATAAACTAGCATGCACATATTCCGTCCAAGTCAATATTTCTCTTTACTGATTGCTATCCCACCGATCTCGCAATTTTTTGAAATTATTTGGGGGAGTGGACAATTTCGGTCCAATTTAGTGTATGTACCTGGTAGCTCAAGTGGTAAGAGCGCCTTACTAGTGATAACGAAATCCAGATTCGAATCCCGGCCAAAAAGATGTAACAATAAAATTCATATTATCATGACAAAGAAATATTTGAATTTAACATGTTATTTTTACTTAACCTTGTTTCTTTACCTTTACATAAGTTAAATTCTATCTTTAATAACAAATCTTCCATAGTTTACACTAGTCGTTTAATATATGTAAGTGTTGTTGTAAAATTTATGAGGCATGTGTAGTATCCTTCGGAAAAATACCTGCCCTCCAATTTATATAGAAAATTTTCAAATTAGACAAACTGGCACTCTCAAAACTAGGTCTTATCCTTGTCAAAAGGATGACCTGGGGCCCGCATGTTGAAACGTAAGACCCTTAACAACCGACTCAACCAACTCTACTCACTTTTTTCTAAAACTAGAAAACTGGGACTGAGACAAAAATTAAATACATATTTATTCTTGATAAAATCAATATGGACATACTCTTCACAGATATACGGAACACCTAAAAAGACCCACTTACACCGACTTCAGACCTTTCAATCAAGAATATTAAGACTCATAGGAAAAGCACCATGGTATGTCCCTAACAAAACACTACATGCTGACTGAAACAGTAGACCAACATATAAAGACACTTTATAAACGTTTTCATACTCACTAACAAGGCAACTTCAACCGACTGATTAGAGACATGGCAACAGGTGATATACCAATAAATAGGAAATTGAAAAGGCGTTGGATGAGAGATCTCCTCCGTTAACAAACCAGATTAACTGAAACAAGCTAGATAAAACGTACCGCTGGGTGCCATCCTTCCTCATGCCTAACATGCCTTTATTTAAATTTGCGTAGCTCAAATTTGCTGATTTTCGATCTTGTTGACAGGCGCAAATCAAGATGATGAAGACAAAAAAACAAAACAAAAAATAACCATTTTGCAGATATGGACTGCATCCCCCACAGCATTCTCCTGGCAGGAAATTAATTATTATTATATAATCTTCATGTATATATTATTTCTCAAAGCCTTTTTTTTGTCGGTACGCCATAACTTCCTTAATACTTCGTCAAATTTCATGAATGTGGCATCATTTTAAAGCTTTCCTTAACCGCTACACCGAAAAAATATACAAATCACTCATTTCGCCTTCGATTGCAAGTTATAGGCGCAAAACCGCGGTTTTGGTAATAAAGGTTTGGTAGTAGAGGTTTCTACATTTTTTCGATTAACCCCTTCGTTTGCGAGTTGTAAGCGAATAACTGCAATTCTCAGCGAAATTGGTCGCAGGATTTTTTCGAAGTAGTAATTTTATTCAGTTTGTCGAGACGAACATTTTTGGTTACATACACTTTTCCGATTATCGCAGTCATTTGCAAGTTACAAGCAAAAACATACGATTTCAATCAATAGAATCTTTTTTTTTTCTATTTAAATGTGGCGTTTTCCAGGGTGCGCTCTTTCAGTGAAATCTATGTCTGTGTAAAACAAACCCACCAAAAAACAATCACAGATGACCTATCGTAATTTCAAATCCAGTGTTCATAGAGGTCCGGTAAACACGTAAATACTATGTAAATATTTTAAAGTTATGCTTCAAAAATAAATAATCTACAATTTAAACACATCTATTCTTATGCCCATGACGTACTATACGATACTAAATACACGGTGTGTACTTTAATTAATGCTTCGCAATGGTCAGCTAGTTAAGATAATCAATATATATTATAAAGCAAAGTGTACAATGTGCGTGCCGATAAGGCTCAAAAACGACTCTACGTACGATTAAGTAAGTTATGTCGTCATGTGGCCGTATAACTCCTAATGGAGAAGAAGGTTTCCGTATGTAATTAGCCTAGCTAAGAATGACATAGGAGTTTATGAATGAAAATTTTAGTTCGAGCTTCAGACTACCAGGCAGCGCTAGGGTGCGTTTCACTCAATGTTTATTGTTAATTCATCCAGTTAAATTTGTAAAGGTTAAGTAATGTAAATGTAAATTTTGTCAGCTGTTCTTTTTAAATTACTTAAAAGTCAAGCGAAAATAATTAGTTTCACCTTTTCTTTTAAAATAAATTAATGATTTTACATATCTGCAATCAATTGGAAAACCGACTGGATACTTTGCAAAATTAATTTTCTCATAAGAAGATTAATTGATAAACACATTACATTTAATCAAGATCTAACATATACTTAAGTAAATTTAATGCAATATGAGTGAGCGAATAAAAACAGACATAAAACAAAAAAGAAGAGCTGAATAAACTGATTATAAACCGATAATAACAAGCTTGAAGTGTTCTTATTGTATGTAGTTATGAAAAAATGGTTTTATTACTATGTATGATGAGCATTCCAGTTGACAAAATGATGAATTGACTCCAATAATACAATTTTTTCAATAAGATTTTATCACCGCTCATAGTTCAGGATAAAAAGAAATATGATGAAAAAATTGTGCCCTCATGATATTTTGGTTTTCACTTAGTAACAGTAGTAAGATTGGAGAAGTGCAGAGTTCGGCCAAATTAGCGTGGGGGGTGGGGAGATATATTAAGGGAGGTTGAACTGGAAGAAAGGTCTTACAAAAAAAGTTTCTATGAATCTTCGGTAGTTTTTAAACTTCTGGATCTAAAAGGCCCATCACAGTAGTCGACGCTTAAGTTGTACTCGAAATATAGATTTTTAACTATTATCTAATAACTTATTATCTGCTCACTGCTTGGAATGGGCTTATAGGATTCAGAATCATA
This sequence comes from Aelia acuminata, assembly GCA_911387785.2. Lineage (NCBI taxonomy): Eukaryota > Metazoa > Arthropoda > Insecta > Hemiptera > Pentatomidae > Aelia > Aelia acuminata. The sequence goes on along the minus strand of OU426979.1, from coordinate 4,792,028 downwards.
GAAACCATCAAAAACGATGCATGGCTCGACAAAGTTGCAGCAAAATTAATTGTTCATTCACCATTTTCAACCCTCTTTAAAGTATATAGGGTTCCTTATTTGGGCGAACTCTGCAGATCTCGAATCTTAATATTGATACCGTGTTAAAAGTTTCAAGAAAGTGCTAATTTTTTTCTATATTTTCTTTAAATTTAATGTTTTTCTGTTATAAAAACTACCACACAACTGCCGGAGCGAAGCCGGGCACCCAAGCTAGTATAATATAAATGAAAAATTAATATAATTAGTCTCTTCCTGCTTTTGTACAAAGCAAAAACACTGGCATACGTGAAACTTACTAAGGAAATAACGGTGACACGTAGGAATTGTAGAGTCACTCATTGACAGCGCTGACTATGATATTTCTCGCTAAGTAGCTGTTACGAGAAGGAACTGTGACACATTTAATTATGTAACTAGGAACATGATTACGTACAGGAAATAACTCCGTTACTCTAAATAAGAAAAAAATTCAGTAGGTCAGCGTTGTTTTTACAGTTTTTTTTTTCTCTCTTTTTTCCTATCAGAGACACCTTCACTGAAGATGGCCACTGGTGAAAGCGAATATGCTTTATAAGGCGTAATTACAAAGGTTTTATTGTAAACGTGATCGAGAGAATGGAACTGATCAGATGTGAAAGGGTTATAGGAACATTCGAGGGACAATACCTTATCTAGGAAGGAGAAAGACTATATAAAAAGATACCTATTTGGATATAGCTAATAACAAAATAGTATGTAAATTTTATAGAGAAGAGTTATTCATTATGACTATAATTCACCTACATTACCTTAAAAGTATCCAGAACTTTGTTGCTACTCTTACCTGAAACAATAAAAAATAAAATTAATAAATTCATATAAAAATCATTGTGAAAGCTATATTAAAGTCTGGAAATTCTTGCAATTTTTTAGTTGCATAATTCCTTAACTCACTCACCCAATTACTCAAGCTTCTTCTTTCCCTAAACTTAAAAACTAAAATTTACGAATCTTTAATTCTTCCAACACTCCTTATTTACAATATGTAAGTATGTACCTGTGGACATTTGCTCACAGATATACGAGATTGCCAAAGAAACGTATTTACAAAAACGCCATACCTTTAGACAAAAATATGATGACTCATTTCAAAAGCATTTTGGTACGTGACTAATCAAACCTTACATTCTGGCTTTGACATGCCAACTTTGATGAGTAAATTAAAACGCTGAGGTCATTGACAAACCTTTTAAGTTCAAAATAAACTTTTTAAAAACCCGCGAAATGGTCTCTACGTGTGTACAGACTAGCTCAAAAGCTGTAAACCATACGAACCTGAAATTAGGTATTTGGTGAATGCATATTCCCGCGATGTGACAGCCAAAATTTCATTTCAATTGGTCAAACGGTACACTTTAATTTAAATTTTTTTCTCAAAGCGGCACCAACTATGTTGATCAAACTCGTCATGTTTGATGAGAATCAAGTATTCTCATTAATATCAGGTTGATTTTATCCTCATAGAAATTATGTATTTAATTAGTAATAATTATGTATTATGTATTATTCATACATTTAATTACGTAAAATCTCAAAGTTTAAGAGCTAATAGCACTACGAACTTCTGAAAGCTTTCAAGTCAAATGATAAAACCAATGGGACTGCAAGGTTTAAGAGGATAAGAATGTTTTTGACCTTTATAATTTATAATTGTGTGTTAATTTAGCCTATTAAATTTAACAGTTTTATGGTTACAGGAAGTCTTACCTTTCTAAATGTCAATATGTCAAATATGAATACTTTTCCGTAGATATAAATTTATATAAAAACCTCTATTTATCGTAGCCCAAATTAGTATTTATAGCCCCATTATATTCCTAAACAAAAAGATGTTTTAGAGTCGTTTTAAAATGTTAGCATTATACGACATGAAGACTAACTTATAAAGACTCAATACACTTATCTTCACGGAAATATTAACCTCCTTTCACATTAGACTTTCCTATCGTCATGAGGAAATTAAAAAGGGGCTGGATGAGAGATCTCTTTCTTTAACAGTCTTGTATATCTGAAACAAGCCACACAAAAGATACTGTTGGGTGCTATCTATCCCCATTCCCTGGCATGATTACGTTTGATTCGCATATAGTTAAAACAGCCACCAATTCTGCTGATATCAACATTTTTTTTTGAAAGGCGCGGATTCACATAGGGAGTAAAAAAAAATCAAAAAAATCGACCAACTATCGAAAATTTGAACACATCTAAGATGAATACGACAGAAGTTTAGTAAGTAGAAGTAATGAAAAAAGGATAAAGAAAGAATTAATATTAAGCACTAACAAACTAACAAATCGAATCTTTCAGCTTGGGCATCTCAAAATTTGAACAATGTACAATAAAAAAAAAAATAAAAAAAAATTTATTCTGCTTTTTCTTTTCAAATGTTACGTAAAGATTTCTTGAACTCGGACGCTCTTTTCGAATGTTTCGGACTCGATACCGACCTCATCTTCGCCTTTTGTTGGCCACTAATTGATATAATCCGGCACCTGTCGGAGAGATATAATCCGACACAATCCATCTTCCAGCCAGAACGGTCCATCCATCAACTGGAGCCTCCAGCGCTCTTCCCCCCAGGTCGTCGAACCCATCTCTCCTTTATAGATAGCGTTTAGCGCAATGAGCTATGGATTAGTCGCTTAGGTCTGGGTATTTACTCTCAAGATAACTCGGTTGAATTATTGGCTTCGCTCTATCTGGAGCTCATAGGAAATTCAGAAATAGTTAAGTAAAATACATTTCGTCTTACATATGTTAAATCATTTGTATGCATTTTCGTTAGTCCAAAATTATGTTATAATATCGAATTGGCCAAAACGTAGCCAATCTGAACGGCGCACAGTGGTTGAAAATCGACTATTTTCGGAAAAAAACAAAAAAAACCCGATCTGTGAGCCGCAAAAAAATAAAGTTGATATTATCATAACCACGATTGAATTCACTATAAAATGTATAGGTTCGAGCCCCGCTTAACCGGCTATTCGGATTAGGAAAGAAGGAAAATACAAAAGAAATTATACATCAATTTTCGACTCGAAATCGGCTAGTTTAAACACTTTTGCTGTTTCATGCTAGTAATATATGATAGTACTTATGGTAGTAATTTATGATAGTACTTGCAATATAATTTTATTTCATGAAAACACTCAAGTTAGGTAAAAAAAAAAAAAAATCATACATAGGAACTATCAATTATTTTTGTCGATATGTTTTAATTCTTAACTATTAAATGTATATCATATTAAAATATAAGATTGGGATCATCCAACTTTAATATAATTTTGATAGGAGATGGTGGGATTGACTGTTCAATGTAGGTTTAATAACTGCAACTCTATCTGTGAAAATTTAGTTCCCTTATTCACGCTAAATAATAGCTGAAACTTTTTTTTTAATACCAATCTTCTAAAAACAAATGGATGCTTAAAAATTAAAAGTGCCGAAGCCTTTAAGTTATCGGAGGTCATGTTAATAAACTTATTATAATTAATTTCCAAATTCATTCTAAAATCACGGTAGGTGAAAAAGTTGATTTATTATCGACCTAACAACGATTCAGACTGACTTTATAAATGATGCTACAGACCTGGTAAGTAAGGCATGATGTTTTACTAAACGATTAGTAATATCCTAATTCGAAGCACAAGCTCCATAGCGAATAAACTGCACAAAATAGCTTTTCAATAAAAAAAAAATCCCACATGTACAGACGCAGGTGGACGCAGCTAGAATATGTTTTAATATTTCCTTGAATGTATCTTCTTCTTAAAAAAATGGATTTTAAAACTGCGCTCGGCTGCGATTGAAAAATATGGATTACCAAAAAAAAAATTTTGTCTTAATTTTATTGCATTTATTCGGGATTTTATTTCTGGGTTAACACATAGACCAAATAGCATTATTTTTATGCTAGTGTAATATGTGAGATCGCTTTTCATGATTATGAAGGAAAATCGCTCTAAGAAACAAAAATGCGAGTAGTAAAAATTATTATAGTGCTATAAATTTTCCATTGAAAAATAAACCTTTTCAATGATCGATTTACAAAGGGTCCTAACAAGTTTAAAAATCAGAATATATCCGAATAAATTGATGGAATGTGTCAGGTAACTATTCTATTAATTAATATTGAAAAGAAAAAGAATATTCCAATACCTTCAAAAAATGGGTTTTTTCCGCCTTTCAACCACTGTGCGGCGTCCGCAGGATTTTTCCTCGTGGGCGGGGGGGGGGGGGGCGTAAAATTCTTATCACCGGGAGGGATTGATTTGAGGAATTTTCATTATGTAAGGCTCAAATAAAACTGCATATTTTAAAATTTAAAATATTTTTGTAACTACTTAATAAATAAATTGAGATTTATTTAAATTGAAGCTTTTGTTTCTCATTTCTTTTTTTTGGGGGGGGGGATCGACCCCTTAAATTAAATATACGTTGATAAATAGTCGCGATTTTCAGTTTGATCATTTAAAAAAAAAAAAAAAAAAAAACAATATTGAGCTGAAAATCCTGACTAGCTGTCAACCTATCAAAAAGAAAAACAGTTGCCCACTACATACCTCTAAATTAAATTACGCATATAAACGTATTCTTCTGGGTAGGGACATTAAAAAAAAAATAAAACACTGAAATTATCCGACACATTATAAAATCGGGAAAAATCTATTTTAGAGCAATAGCATATTCAGGGACATTATGATTGTTAATCTGGAATGGAATTTGTAAACGTTTTTATATAAATTCATATTAAAAGTTACTCACGGTAAAAAATAGAATTGAATAAAAACTTATTTAATGCTACTGATTTTTTCTTTCTACTTTTGGCACTATAGTCACAGGTAATTCACAAAACTCGTCAATTCCATCCGTCATTATAATTACGATTTTGGTCTAAATTTAAATCAATTTCTTTTTTTTATTTGCCCCTAATTCTAAAGGTTTGGATAGGTGCAGGGGAAGTGGACTCCAATAGTAGACCGAACCGCCATGACACAGTTGGGATCTAAAAATCTCTCTCGAGGGGGGGCCGCGAGTATCGGAGAAGTCCTTCAAGTTAGGCCGAAGCTTCCAGTTATGGGCAGCCAAGATCACGCACCAAAATAACCTTTGCTATCTTTCACAACACTCTCCAAGGTGGGACAATTCCATTATGCTCGCCCAGCCAATTATCGATACTATAATCGAGTTGCTTTCATTATTTTTCTAATTTACTATAATAAAATTTCGAATCATGTAATTACGGGTGACCGCCATCACCTCTTTAGGTAGGTTTTTGTTATTTAAAGGTATACTGTAATTCACTATGAGTAAGATTTCAGTTGTGGGAAAGGAAAATAAAAGTATACGAGCTAAAGTCAGTCTTTAGTATAGTCGACTTTTTTTTATTTATTTATTTATTTACTTAACGTTAAAAGATTTTTGTTTAAGTGGTGAAGTGAGAAATACACCATCAATCAAATCAGGCCTTCCATTAAGAAATAATTTGGCATGAATAGTCTTCCTAATATAAACATTTAACAATCACTTATTTCTTATTGATATCTTTTAAAAAGAGTAGCACTTAAAAGGGTCAAGATCCACTGTATCCTGCTTCGGATAGATAGACAGTAATGAAGGACCCCAAGGGCATTGGATGGATGGACACTAATTAAGATGAAATCCAATGAGGCTTAGACTTTATTGTCCAAATATTTGATTGGGTCCTAAATCCTAATTCTAACTTCTATATAGCCCCCAAGTTCTACGTTATCGTGCCTGCACAGGCTTCCGGTGTGGCTATTGTTCTGAGTTCGGTATTGGAAATACAGTAACAATAATTGAATCGTTTGGTTTAAGGATATCTATATCCACTTTTTGGACTGGATTCGACTCTACAACTTACTCGCTGGTATGAAAGATATATAAACCTCCATTCACATTTTAAATGGGTATAATACTTACAAGAAAAATAATTTTCATTTTCCCTTGTACAACCATCCTGTTGTATCTATTGTGGAAAGATAAATCGACTGATTCCGCCGGGAAAAATATTATAACCCGGCCCCAAGTTGCTTTAATACTTTTCTGTAATTTATATTTATGGCTGAATTTTTACAACTAGCAACGCTCTGACACTATTTTAGGGCGGATGGCCATTATGGCTGATCTTGAGTTAGAATATGCCTGTAGTATATATAAGTAAAAAATTGTGTTTTTAGAACCCCGGATTATCCCGATTATATTTATTAAATGTTCTCTTTATTTAGTTTCCAGTTAGTATGGATAAACGAGGTTGTACCATATATCAAATCTAATTTTGGATTAAATGCGAAAGTACCCAAAATAGCCTTAAGTTAATTGGCTAGCACGTAGTAGGTACCAGTTAACAAGAATCAACAAGATGTTAATTTATTTTACAACTGTGAATAAAAAACTTTGTATTGTTCAATAGCATAGTAAATAATAGAAGAAGTATAGGGGGGTTGGGGCACAGTGAAACAGTCGGTGTGCTAGGTGAACCAAAAGGTTTAGAGCAACCAAATTCAGACAGCAAGCGGTAAGGGTGACTCCAAACAATGTCAGCAATTTTCCCCTTTCTACTCAGAAGAACAAACAGACTCCACGTGGCGGTTTTGTGGGGTAAAACTAAAAATTTTCGTCGAACCGATTTTCGTCTCTAGGTATAAGTAATTATTTTATTCGGTCTGTTCTTACAACTTTTTCATTATGCATATATCTCTTAAGATTTTGCCTGACTTTGGCTTTCCTACCTCTTCACGTTCATCGTAGGAAGTTAAAGACATTATAATGGCTAGTATGGGGTTCCTTGAAACAGGGGCGTTCGGGGTACAGTGAAACGTTTCATGGAGTCCGACGAGTATTTTATCGAGCATGTGTTTTTCATTGTGCAAAAAGCATTCGGTTTTTTCATTTTCTTACAGTTTGGTGCGAAATTGAGAGCGGAACACCAAAAAAATCTGTCTCAATTTATAACAACTTTCTTCCAAAGTCAAACTTCCCTCTTTCCTGAAGAATTTCGTGGCTATCATAAAGCAGAAGAACGAAAAACCGATTGAAAGCCGAATACATTTTTTTTTGTTAATTACCGTGTTGTTTTTTTCAGCTGTTTCATTGTACCCCGGGCATGGGGCACAATGAAACAAAATTATTGTTTTGTAAGAGAGCTGCTCTCGTTCAGACATAATGCATAAAATAATTTTTAACGCATTTCTTACATAGATTAGATCCTAAGGTAACATGGAAAAAATAAAAAATTGAAAATAATGTCTCAGGTGGGGTGCTATGGGTAAAAAAACTTTTGTCTTTCATTTTGCCCCATCTCCCCTTACCACATCTGGAATACATTAAGTATTTATAACCTCCTGACCTAGATAATTAATCGACTACTTAAACATATAGATTAGATAAACGATTAGATAATTTATGATGGGATATAAAGCTATTTTAGACGAAACGGAAACGCTTGACATATTTCTGAGAAATGCAACGGAAGCTAACGATAATATCCAAGAAGACTGAATGGAAGGAAATCGTCAATGCCTTATAAATATTTCTCAATTTATTGCGCCCATTCATCCTTATCGATTCCAGGATATTGTAAATTTATCGATATCATTGCTAAGGAATAATTATTTCTTCTTTATATGGAATTGTTTTATCCGTTCATTATTTTAACAATTGATTGTTTTCAACGATTCTATAAATATCTTCGGAATTAATAATTCATTTCTTCTTAGATGGATTGAGTGAATGAATTCATCAGTAATTATTGTTTTTGAATTTTTTCTTGAGAATAAATTTCCAGTGTTTTATTTTAAATATAAGTAAGTATTAAAATATGAAAATAAACTTACTACTAAATTGATCTTCGAAATTCAAGTTCCAACTTGTTTGTTTGTCATTGTATGCCACTTATCGGAAGTTGCTACAGTGGGAGTCCTAAATTTTGCCTATCCAGGTATAATTAGGGTAGGGAACTCAGAAGAGTACCTATCGTACAGGCTCGGGATCTCCATTTTACCTCCTATCCGAGGGGTGGCATAACCAAGTTTTTTTTCCTTTTAAAAAAACCTAAGGCCACCGCTGGACGCGAACGACCTTTAGTAGTGTAGGCTGCTATGCTAACCACGACAAGTGACTGCAGATTGTTGAAGTTTACTTTTCTAAAAAAAAAAAATATCTACATATAATATTATTGTTTTTTTTCCGAAATATTGTCTATCCAGGCATAATTAGGATAGGGATCTTTAACGAGTGACTGACATCGTACAGGCTCGGGACAACATAGCCAAGGATATTTTACTCCCTTTAAAAAATCCTAGGGCCACTGCGAGACGCGAACCCGCGACCTTAGGTATTGTAGGTCGCTATGCTAACCTCTACCACACTGAACTATCTTCGGGTTCCTAGTCTTAAGTTTTCCATGGCAACGCGTATTTCCTAGAGCGTTTGTCCACTCGGCCATCCCGCCATCCTTGTTCATATGATACTCAATAAATATATGAAATTAATACGAATTCATTTAATTGGCAGTTTTTGTTGTTCATATTTTCTCGCGGCAAAGCAACTCCCCCCCCCCCCCTGCTAACTCCCATTGTCTATCTTTAATGTACATAGTATACTTTTATAATACTACTATACTACTATACTAATATCTAGTACACTTTTATTTTAATTTGATATGTTCGGATGAGAGGAAGAGAAAAAATAATGCTCCGTTCATACATTTTATTGCAATAAAACGATTACACGATAAAGATAAAATTTACAAAAATAGAATGCGACAGCTGAAAACGAAATACGAGGAAAATACATTAAGTATATCCCCTGGCTTATCACCGTGGGTGGATTTCCATTTAGATCGGATGGCGGAAATCTCTTGTCTTGGAAGCCAATTGACGGGGGGACACTCCAGAGATTCGGATGCCGGTGAAGAAAAAACATGGGAAAGCTCTTCGATTGAAGATATAGTTGAGTTCTTGATGTAGGACTTCTCAGGATGTCTATAAGGATAACCTGATTCGAAACACATGGAGAAATTTTATTTTTTTTTTAAGGATTTTAAGATTGATATATCTAGTTAACATATATATAAACACACAGAAACAATTATATAGTAACAAAATAATCTTGAGTAATTTCTCTGATGGGAGATTTCATAACATTTTAAATTATTATTATTGTAGGATGATAAATAATCAAGATTTTCAATTTGATCTCTTTTCTGTTCAGGAAAGCCAACGGTTCGATCCCTACATGTGAATCTTCATCAGGGCTAAAAAGAAGACAAATATATGAGTATATATGTTAGAAGATGACAATTACACGTTTATAACGTTGTTATCAATTATAGATAGTAAAAACAAGGAGTAACAGAATAATGGAAAACAAAACCAACTGATGCTATCTTTACATGACGCGGGTACTTCACAAATTTCATAATTGTATAAAAGATCGTAAAATTATATATGAATATTTGAATAGGTAGCTGGTTAGCAAGATAAAATAATATCTGATATTTACCTTCTGCGTCCAGAGTAATACAGAGACCGAGGGGGAAAATAAGGTGAAAGGATTCTGTTAATCTTTAATGTTATTACCTATAATTTAATAATTACACGCTAAGCATTTAATTGTCATCTTCAACCATAGATATTCATATATTTGTCTTCTTTTTAGCCCTGGTGAGGATCCACATGTTGGGATTGTAACGTTGGGTTTTCAAAATAAAAAAGGTTTAAAAGAAAATCCTGACTGTTAATCATCCTGTAATATTAATAATTATTTAAAATTTTATGAAATCTTCCATCAGAGAACTTACTCAAGATTATTGTTGTTGTGTGTGTGTGTGTGTGTGTGTGTGTGTGTGTGAGAGAGAGAGAGATAGAGAGAGAGAGAGAGTGAGTGAGAGAGAGAGAGAGAGAGAGAGAGAGAGAGAGAGAGAGAGAGAGAGAGAGAGAGAGAGATGATTTAGCGGCCTGACCGACCCAGTTAGAGATCTCCTCATTAGCCGAAGTGGTTTCACTTTCTTCTCATCGTGAGAACTTTGAGGCGTCATAACATCCGTCGTTATGTGCAATCTAGTGAATCCACAATGTTTTTGTTTAGTTTTGTTTTGTTTTTTTTAAATTTTAAATATTTCTGCTATACATACTACTCACATAAAATAATATTAAGGAAAACAAAATACAAAAATCATCAGAACACTTGCATGAGATATTGGTCTCTCTCTCTCTCTCTCTCTCTCTTTCTCTCTCTAAAGTGTTTGAGGTGCCTTTAGGCCCGATGCACACGGACGACACTTTTCTGCGATGCGGACTATAAGCCAGGTCACGGGTACCTGGAGTACAATGGACCGACCGGATTTACCATTATACTCCAGGTACCCGTGACCTGGCTTATAGTCCGCATCGCAGAAAAGTGTCGTCCGTGTGCATCGGGCCTTAGACTGTACGAACGTCACCATCGAACACACTGTCCCCCCCCTGTCCGGCAAATCTAAATAAGACACGAACTCGAACAGGCACTTTATCTGTTCGCCTGCGTGTTCGGGGATAGCGCTAGTGTCGCTTTTGTGTTAGTTAAGATGGGCTTCTAGACCTTCTTACAGCATTTGTATGACGTTGTTCCAAGTCAGCCGTCTTCGTAATGACATTTATTGTATTAAGGTGCATAGGTGCGGTCAGACATCATTGTTTGCTCGACTTCACGTTTCAGTGTATATAGCTGTTCGTGGTACGAAGGTACGTCAAGATTCGGCGAATCACCTGTTCGTGGTTCAAGGGCCTACACCACCTTTAAATAAGACGCTACAATTATTTTCTGAATTTATCATCATAAAAAAAATATTAATGATTATTATTCGAAATACCTACATGTTATATTATCATAGTAATACTGTTGATCACTTTACAGATATTAATGTCACATAAATGTAAAATATATCTCAATATATCTAAAATGCATTTCACTCATTTCAAACTAAACGTTTCTACCAATTTATTACATATTATTATTATTAGTTGTTTGTTTGTTTCAACGTCACTTTATGCTAAGAAGGCTAATCGGACGATGCTACAGTGAGATTCTTAAATTTTGCCTATCCAGGTATAGTTAGGATAGGGACCTTTAACGAGTACCTGACATCGTACTGGCTCGGGACCTCCACTTAACGTCCTATCCGAGGGACGGCTTAGACAAGGATTTTTTACTTCCATTAAACATCCTATGGAACCCCCGACCTTTAGCATAGTAAGTTTCTACGCTAACCACTACACCACAGGTGACCCCATTATTATTAATTTATAAAAACGAAAACTGTCAATTCATAAAAACATGAATGAATGAAATAGTATCAATATAATAAATAACGGTTCCAAATGTACTGCATATAACTGGGACAGAGGCGTTCACTTTTGCTGACCCGAATGTAGTAAGACTGGTCCCACGGTCTGAGAGACCGCTAGTCTGCCCTCACACCGAGTCGTAACTCTTAGTCAACCCCTCATTAGCGGACACACCCCAAGATGTTTACCTGGATCACTTTTCTCACCTGTCATTAGCGGTATATTGGCCTGGGTAGTTGGCAATCGGGACAGAAGACGAAATTTCGTTTAAGAAGAAATAATAACAAAAAAAAAGTATAGAAATTTTGATATTTTTAAGGCGAAGATAACTAGGAAAAATAAAATCGATTAGAAAAAGAGGTTAGATTAAAAGAGGGAAATGCTTGTTATTTTTTCGTCACGAGATTACTTTGCTCATGCCTTCACTGACGAAATTTAAAAATCTTGGAAATTGACACGTTTGATAAACGCTATTGCTCAAATCCACACATTTTTTCACATGAATTTACTTATAGTTGTTTGTTTTTATTTTTTGCTCTCTAAAGTACACTAAAATTTTTTTATTGTTAAATAAAAGTTTTTATTTGTGATCGTTCCGCAATGCAAGCATAATACTCCATCGAGTCTGATTTTATAATTCTCTATGTAGTTGTTGAAAACTTCATTTAGTATGGGTCACCTGTGGTATAGTGGTTGGCATGGCAACCTACAATACTAAAGGTCGCAGATTCGCGCCCAGCGGTGGCCCTAGGATTTTTTAATGTCAGTAAAAAAATCCTAGCCATGCCGACACTCGGATAGGACGTAAAATGGAAGTCCCGAGCCTGTACGATGTCAGGTTCTGGTTAAAGATCCCTATCCTAATTATACCTGATAGGCAAAATTTAGGACTCCCACTGTAGTAACATTGTCCAATTAGCCTTAGTGGCATAAGTGACGTTAACAAACAAACAAACTTCATTTAGTTACCATGGAAACAAATAATTTCCATTAAATATTTATGGCAGCTCTTTCCAATGACCCAGAACGCCTTTACTTTCAAACAGCGTGAGCTCAATATGTCTTACGAGTTATCGGAATATTTTTCTTTTTTTCTCTTGTACATGTTTACTCGGCCTTTTTTCCATATTTCACATTTGTTATTTTTTTTTAGCGAGAGACAGTTAATTTCTCCATATAAAGAAAAAAACAAAGGTACTTTATAGGGGAAAAAAAAGTCCCCTTCCACGTTTAAGCCCCCTCAGAACATGTTTATTATGATAAAACTAACATGATATTTAAGAATGCTTGATTCTAATTAAACGTGGCGAGTTTGATCAAAATCATTAAAGCTATTTTGGAGAAAATCGAAAACATGAAACAAATTTTATAAAATCAAGTGCCAAAAACATGGCCTACAGAACATCCTGATTTTAACCCTCTCTCTTAGTAAGCGATATCATTTAAACGACTATTGTACACCCAGCCATTAAATCGCTTTAACCGTGTAAGTATTGTTTCAAACTATCATAGGTAAACGATGACAAACATTTGCGTGTTTCTTCGCTACAATCTCCTCGCAAAAGGAAGTGTTATAAATTCAACGTGACCGATTTCCTGTGGGAATAGGGACTCCTTCACTGTAATATAACACCCGTATTAATAATTTATTGATGAAGTACTGCTTGAAAGGTCGTGAAACGTCTGAGTTTACACGCGTGATGTGTGAGTTCCACTGGGTCACGGGGTGTTCCTAAGGGAGGTCAGCGAACATCTGGCCTAACGCGAGATTTCTAGGTCACAGCCGTCTGAAACCTACCTCATGTCTGCTTTTGGAGGATTCCGTTTATAATAAAATTTGTTCATATAAAATAACATAAAAATAAATAAATAAAATATTTTAGTAACTAATCAATATATATTATAAAGCAAAGTGTACAATGTGCGTGCCGGAAAGGCTCAAAAACGACTCCACGTATGATTAAGGAAGTTATGTCTTCGTTTAGCCGTATGACCCCTTACGGAGAAGGTTTCCGTTTTTCTCTTAAGAGTGTAAAATTAAGGAGAAAAGGGCTGGAATTTTAAGCCTCTCGCACCATTTAATTAGCCTCTCTGAGATTGAGATACGAGTTTATGAATGAAAAATTTAGTTCGAGCTCCAGGCTACCAGGAAGCGCTAGGGTGCGTTTCACTCAATGTTTATTGTCCATTCATTCAGTATGTAATCGTTCTATATTTTTTCAGCTGTTCTTTTTAAATTACTAAAAAATTAAGAGAAAATAATTAGTTTGCGTTTCAAAATAAAATAAGAACTTTACATCTCAGCAATAAATTAGAAAACCAACTGGATTCCTTAAAAAAATAGTTTTCTCATAAGAAGGCTAATATATGATCAGCGCATTACATTTAATCTATTTATAATATTTACTTTAGTAAATTTAATGCAATAGGAGTGAACATTTCTTAGTAGTACATTAAGCGAATAAAGCTGGACATAAAAAAAGAGATTTTGGTTTTCACTTTTTAATAGTAGTAAGATTCGAGATATGCAGTAATCATTCAAATTACGGGGGATGGCTTAAGGGAGGTTGAAATGGAAGAAAGGTCTTAAAAAAAGTTTCTATGAATCTTCGGTAGTTTCTATACTTCTGGTTCAAAATGGACCATCATAGTAGTCAATGCTTAAGTCTTACTCGAAATATAATTTTTTTAACTGAGATACCAGATTTTTCAACAATAACCTAATAACTTATTATCTTCTGACTACTTGGAATGGGCTTATAGGATTCAGAATCACAGAAACCATCAAAACGATGCATAACTCGAGAAAGCTGCAGCAAAATTAATTGTTCATTTACCATTTTCAACCCCATGTAAATTATACAGGGTTCCTTATTTGGGCGGACTCTGCAGATCTCAAGTCTGCAGAATATTGATACCAAGTTAAAACCGAATTTTCAAGAAGGTGCTAATTTTGTTCTATATTTCCTTCAATTTTAAAGTTTTTCTGGCATTAAAACTACCACACAACTACCGGAGCGAAGCCAGGCACCCTAACTAGTTTATAATAAATACATGGGCGTACGCAGGGGGAGGGCAAGAAGGGTAGCACCCCTCCCCCCTCTAAAAAAATGAGAAACAAAACATACAAATTATATAAATTCATATTCATTTACTGTATGTATTAAATATTATATAAAGCAAATTTCAATTTTCGAATTTAAATAAGTTTGCTTGCTTGTTTAACGCCACTTTATGCCAGTATAGCTAATCGGACGATGCAACAGTGGGAGTCCTAAATTTTGCCTATCTAAGTTTAATTAGGATAGGGATCTTTAACGCACAGGCTCGGAAAACCTCCATTTTATGTTCAATGCGAAAGGCGGCATAGCTAAGGTTTTTTTTTTTACCCCCTTTAGAAACTCCTAGGGCCACCGCGGAACGCGACCTTTAGTATTGTAGGTTGCTATGCTAACCCGTACACCACAGGTGAACCCAATCAATTAATAAGCTTTATTTGAAATATTGATTGAGCCTTTAATAGTCAAAATACTGTGCGATTCACACCCCAATCATAAAAATTTTACTAGCCTCTCTACAAAATTTTCACAAGCCTGCCCGACGTAGACGAAATTCTACGTACGCCCTTGATCACTAAAAACAACTGAATCAATAGTTTGGTCGACATGTATAAAATAGTCTATGCATGTGAAAGATTTCTGAAAGTGGTTGAACTGATTGTTGGAATAAACCTAATATCTACATTTAAGTTTTGCATTGTTAGGGTTACCTGTCATAAAACAGGTTTTTTTTATTTTACCTGGTTTTTTTTGTTTTACCTGTTTTATTTAATTTAGCTCTAGAATATGTCATTAGGGAGGTGATAAATACCGGAAAGGGTTTGAATCTGGGGGGAAATATATCCGTACTTGGTTACGCTGATGATTTGGTTTTGCTTGGCGACGACGTGGAAACGATAGAACTAAATACAAAAGCATTGATGGAAGCCGGAAAAGAAGTAGGGCTAGAAATAAATACGGAAAAAACAAAATATATGGTTAGTTGTAGAAACGGTGACAATTTTGGCGATATTGAAGTAGAAGAGGAAATATTCGAAGCCGTTGAGAAATTTAGATATTTAGGATCTACTGTAACTAGAAAAAACGAAATCGAAGAGGAAATTAAGGCTAGATTAAAGGCGGGAAATGCTTGTTATTTCTCGGTTGCAAAGTTACTTGGGTCACGCCTTTTATCCCGAAATTTAAAAATTAGGATTTACAAAACTATAATTCTTCCGACTGTTCTTTACGGTTGTGAAACATGGCCGCTTACAGTAAGGGATGAGAAACGCCTTATGGTGTTTGAAAATAAAGTGCTGCGTAGAATATTCGGGTCGAAGAAAGATGAGGCAACAGGAGAATTTAGACGGCTACACAATGCGGAATTGCGTGAGCTTTACCCGGCAAATGTAATCGAGTCTATAACTGCGCGTCGGCTAAAGTGGGCATGCAAAATAACGAGTCTTAGTAGTGAACGAATTCCTAAAAGATTGATAAACGCTTTGCCGACTGGAAATCGGCCGAGGGGTAGGACTAGGCGAAGGTGGGAAGATTCGGTGAAAGCAGATCTTGTGAATTTGGGATTGGACGGTGGTAGGTGGAAGGAGGTATGTAGGGACCGATTGGTGGTGTCGGCGTCGGGCCTTCCGGTCCGTTAAGCCTTATTGTATTGTATTGTATTGTAGGGTTACCATGGTTACTCCTAGATATATAGATATATATTAATTATCTCATAATTATAAGTCGGCATTCGCTATCTTGTCTATGAGGAGAATTTAACAAATGAAAGTTGTGTAATGGTCAACTTTAAGATAACATGATAAACTATCAGAATTTTTAGTTAAACTTTTTAATTTATTTATTTATTTTTTTTTTTTGGAGAGCGTATGTTTCAATCTTTACATGTTGATCTTTGTCAGGGCTTGTTGAGTTTTAAGTTCCAAAATGTACAAAATATTCGGGGGAAATCACTTAGTACGAGAGTAGAATTTTTTTTTCTAGCTTTTACATAAATTTGATTTTATGTACAGGGTTTCTCAAAGGACTATATACAAGCATGTTAATAAAGATAACATCTTACGGTTAATTAATTAACACCCATTTAGGAGAGCTTAGAGACTTGGACGAGGCGAGAAACTTGGCTAAGTTAGTTTCTCTGATTTGGAAAGTGAAACCGCTTCTCGAAGAGGATCTAGCCATCAGCTGTTTGGCCATCTAGGGACACCAGGGGATAACTGGATCCATTTAATTTAAGCAGATCGTAAAAATGTTTATGGCCATCGGAGATTTCTTGATGGAGTCATTTTATAAATTAATTATATGTAGATATTTTTTTTTTTTTTTTAGAAAAGTAAACTTCGACAACCTGCAGTCACCTGTAGTGGTTGGCATAGCAGCCTACACTACTAAAGGTCGTTCGCGTCCAGCGGTGGCCCTAGGATTTTTTAAAAGAAAAAAATCCTTGGTTATGCCATCCCTCGGATAGGACGTAAAATGGAGGTCCCGAACCTGTACGATGTCAGGTCCTCGTTAATGATCCCTATCCTAATTATACCCGGATAAGCAAAATTTAGGACTCCCACTGTAGCATCGTCCGATTAGCCTTAGTGATAGGGATGATTAATAGTTAGGATTTTCTGTTTGATTTTTTATTATTTTGAATAGCCAATGCTTCAATCTCTACACGTGGATTTTCATTAGGGATGCTATTGCTCTGTTCAAAGTAAAACTCTAAATGTATTAAATTCTCTCTATAGCCAACTTATCATTAATGTGCCCTGGAGCTTAGTAACCATGGCAATCCTAACAAACCAAAACTAAAAAGCATATTCTAGGTTTGTTCCAACAAATAGTTAAACCACGTTTAGAACTCTTTCGCATGCGCAGTAAGCTAACTTTCTGGTTTGACTGGTTGTCCAAACCAATTCAATCAAACATTTAAATAAGTAGGCGAAATTATACCAAAAAGTATAAGTAGTATAAAAAGCAAACCTTTTTTAGAGTCATTCTTTGTCAATTCAAAAAAGGCTTGGGCCTCACCATTTCAGATTTTCTTGAAATTTGGTATATGTGTACTAACTGTATCTACTAGAACAATTGTGAAATATTACCGAGATATGTCTACCCGTTTTTAAACTATTGGTCTCTAAAGCCCTCAAAAATAGCTGTAGGTATTTCCAAATTTGATTAGGACTATGAGATTGGTGTAGTTTAACAGCGCATTCCATGCCATTTCATATGATATACAACAATGTATAGGTTGGTATTAAAGAAGTTTTCTTAAAACTAAATGAAAATTTTAATTTCAATTATCTCAAAAAGGGCATTTTTAAAAAATATATTTTTTTGAAAAATATGTAATATTATATCTATTCATACAAAAAAGTATAAAAGTGGGATGAAAATTTCTTTATTACTAAAGAAATTGAAAACTAGTGATAAAATTCCATAAACCTAAAATTTTATGATTAAAAATAGCTGTAAATATTTTACGAATTTGACTTGGACTATGAGATTGGTGTCGTTTAACAGCGCATTCCATGCCATTTCATATGATATACAACAATGTATACGTATAGGAAGTATCACCTATTTAAAAAAAAAATATATATATATAAATTTAAAAAATGCCCCTTTTGAGAAAATTTAAATTAAAATTTTAACTTGGTTTTAAGAAAATGTCTTTAGTACCAACTTATACATTGTTGTATATCATGTGAAATGCGCTGTTAAACGATACCAATCTCAAAGTACTTGTCCAATTTGGAAAACATCTACAGTTATTTTTAATTATGATTTTTTCTGCTTCTTTTTCTTTTTCTACACATATTTTTGATGACTTTAAAGACCAATAATACCAAAACGGGTAGACATATCTCAGTAATATTTCACAATTGTTCTAGTAGGTACAAGTATTACACATACCAAATTTCAAGAAAATCTTCGATGGTGAGGTCCAAAATGATATATTTTTTTGTTCATTTGACGTGGAATGGCCCTAAAATAATATACTGTTTACAATTGAAACATTTAATGAGGTGTTTATAAGTAAACTTTCCCCACAAACCTTCGAAATAGCGCGTTCTTTAGGAAATAAACTTAACTAAGGTTCATAAATACGGACCTAACCTTTACGTAAGTATACAAGTTTCAAGTTCATCGAATCTTTTACCTTGGTTTGAGAAAATTGGACTCATTATTTCTGGCAGTTAAAAATTACAGAGCGAGAAATTAGTCCCTAGCCCGGGGTAAGAATTATAAAGCTAAAATATATGGCGAGGGATCGGCCATGATTTGTGGAAGTGTGGGTGCAGTACTGCCTTCAGATTTTATCGTTGGCATTTTTTTTTCTCATTATTATTTACGTTAGCAACGAAGGATTCAAGGGCAAATGTAAAAGCTAAATTGATTGGTCAAAAGAACATTACTATTATTGTTGAAATTATACAGATAAATAAAACATTAGTCAGTAATATCACTCTTAATTTTGATATATTACGACTAGTGCAATACAGCATAGAAAAAAAAAAATTATTTTAATGGTTCATTTACACTCTACGAACTTTACCTTCGAACAGCCTTTACGTCGACTGTTCCGGTGTTCTAGGTACTTCATCTGTTCGTCTGTGTTCGGGGGTAGCGCAAGTGTCACTTTTGATTTGGGTTTTTCCCAACTGACAGGAGTTGTTTCTGATATTAGTGCGCCGTTCTAATTCGCCTCCTATTTTTTTTTTTTTTCAGATAATATAAAATATATTGATAATGGAGATTTTTTCTTTATCATAAGCTAGCTTTGGGTGCGTCAGCCATATTGGTTCGCTTAACGTCACGTCGGTACGGCAAAGTTCGAAGGAGAACTTGTTCGAAGGTGAGGTTCGTTGAGTGTAAAGGCACCTTAACCTCTAAAGGCTCCTTTACACTGTGTCGAACCTCACGTTAAGTATAAATGGCCGTTCGTTTAACGCCGGTAAGGCAAGGTTCGAAGGAGAACTTGTTCGAAGGTGAGGTTCGTTGAGTGTAAAGGCACCTTAACCTCTAAAGGCTCCTTTACACTGTGTCGAACCTCACGTTAAGTGTAAATGGCTGTTCGTTTAACGCCGGTAAGGCAAGGTTCGAAGGTGAGGTTCGTTGAGTGTAAAGGCACCTTAACCTCTAAAGGCTCCTTTACACTGTGTCGAACCTCACGTTTAGTATAAATGGCTGTTCGTTTAACGCCGATACGGCAAGGTTCGAAGGAGAACTTGTTCGAAGGTGAGGTTCGTTGAGTGTAAAGGCACCTTAACCTCTAAAGGCTCCTTTACACTGTGTCGAACCTCACGTTAAGTATAAATGGCTGTTCGTTTAACGCCGGTACGGCAAGGTTCGAAGGAGAACTTGTTCGAAGGTGAAGTTCGTTGAGTGTAAAGGCACCTTAACCTCTAAAGGCTCTTTTACACTGTGTCGAACCTCACGTTAAGTATAAATGGCTGTTCGTTTAACGCCGGTACGGCAAGGTTCGAAGGAGAACTTGTTCGAAGGTGAGGTTCGTTGAGTGTAAAGGCACCTTAACCTCTAAAGGCTCCTTTACACTGTGTCGAACCTCACCTTAAGTATAAATGGCTGTTCGCTTCACGTCGGTACGGCAAGGTTCGAAGGAGAACTTGTTCGAAGGTGAGGTTCGTTGAGTGTAAAGGCACCTTAACCTCTAAAGGCTCCTATACACTGTGTCGAACCTCACGTTAAGTATAAATGGCTGTTCGTTTAACGCCGGTACGGCAAGGTTCGAAGGTAAGGTTCGTAGAGTGTTAACACTGCCGCCGCTTAATCCGGAGAGTCGGTTAATCAGTATCTACTAAATTATGAACTATAGGATTAAAAGTATATATATCTATGACTCTTGTCTTGAAGTGGAACTTTTGTAGCTAGGGGAGAAAATCTAAGACTCATCAAACATCAATAAGAACGGAATTAAGAGATCCCCCCCCCCCCCAAAAAAAAAAAACGTTGGCAAGAAGACAAATAATCCTTGTTTAAAATTATTTCGTATAATCTTACTTGATATAGGTGTATAAAACTATTGTCTTCAAGTGAAACTTCTTTTCCTAGTGGGTAAGATCTGATACTCAGTCAAACATAAATAACAACCGAACTAAAAGAGATACCATAGGTTAAATGATGGTCAGGATTTTCAGTTACAATGATATTTATTATGGTAAGCCAACGTTTCGATCCAACTTGTGGATCTTCATCAGGGCTAAAAGAAAACAAATATATGAGTATCTATGCTAGAGGATGACAATAAATGGATACATTACAGAACTGATAATAATATAAAAGATGGTGTATACATAAATATTAAAATAAGAGGCTGGTTAACAAGATAAAATAGAATCTGATATTTACCTACTGAGTCCAGGTGGATACTAAGACTAAAGGTAAAAATAAGGTGAGAGGTAGGGGTAGGGGGTTAGTTTGCCGACTTCAAAGGTTTATGGCGGGGAAATCCAACGCTTTTGAAGTGAAAGCACATGAAAACTGCGTGAACAAAAATATTTAAAAACTAACAAAAATTTTACCTTTAGTCTTAGTATCCACCTGGACTCAGTAGGTAAATATCAGATTCTATTTTATCTTGTTAACCAGCCTCTTATTTTAATATTTATGTATACACCATCTTTTATATTATTATCAGTTCTGTAATGTATCCATTTATTGTCACCTTCTAGCATAGATACTCATATATTTGTTTTCTTTTAGCCCTGATGAAGATCCACAAGTTGGATCGAAACGTTGGCTTACCATAATAAATATCATTGTAACTGAAAATCCTGACCATCATTTAACCTATCGTAATTGAAGAACAGTTGACCATCTCTCATCTCTACTAAAAGAGATACCCTATACCCTCCGCCAGGTCAGATCGCAGGACTCCCCCCCAGAAACAAGGAGAGGAGGCCAAGAGGGTCGTGCTGCCTAAGGAGGTCATAAGTTCACAGTTTGCCACACTCCTCTCAGTCACTATCCCCCCTCCCTCAACCACAACTCGATATTTTTAAGTAAAAGAAATAAAAAAATTTACATCCCTTTCTAATATCTGTCAATGGCTTGTCCGAAAAGAGTCGTAACATTGTTTTTTTTTTTTTTGTTTTTTTTAGGAACAACTTTCTTTTGTTCCTATTGTGTTTTGTTCTACGTGACCTCATCTATTCAGGAAATAAGTCGAATTTCATTCCATGACTTGGAAAAGTTCTTTTTCTTTTTCAGAAACAGAAAAAAGTTTTACTGTGACATTTTCCTTCAAAATCCTTTAATATAGACATATATTCCGCAAAGGTGTCATTGTTCAATGAAGTCAGAGAGACACTGCAGAAATCTGATCCGGGAAAACCATTTGAACCAAGTAAAATAGAATAAAAACATAAACCTATACATGCATAAAATATGCACATTATACAGTACCAGTCATAGGTTTAGACTCACCCTTAGATTTTGTAAAAAATAAATAAATAACAAAATTTTATTTATTGAACAACACAGCAACTATAATTTTATTTTTAATTCATTTTTAACTAGCTGTATATCCCGGTTTCACCCAGGAAACTTGGAAAACAATGAGAAAAGTCGTGGGTTAAGAAAATTTCATTTCGTTCGTTAAAAATCTAATGTAAAGCGAGATCATAAAGATTTTTATAACAATAAAGAATATATCCAGAGATCAGCTGAAGTGATGGAATTTTAATATGGACAGATGTTCGCACCTGGTATGAATGAACCATTAAGCGAAATTTGAAACCATTAAGCGAACCTATACATGCATAAAATATGCACATTATACAGTACCAGTCATAGGTTTAGACTCACCCTTAGATTTTGTAAAAAATAAATAAATAACAAAATTTTATTTATTGAACAACACAGCAACTATAATTTTATTTTTAATTCACTTTTAACTAGCTGTATATCCCGGTTTCACCCAGGAAACTTGGAAAACAATGAGAAAAGTCGTGGGTTAAGAAAATTTCGTTTCGTTCGTTAAAAATCTAATGTAAAGCGAGATCATAACGATTTTTATAACAATAAAGAATATATCCAGAGATTGGCTGAAGTGATGGAATTTTAATATGGACAGGTGTTCGCACCTGGTATGAAAGAACTACTGAGCGAAATTTGGAGAATTTAGGACAAACGGTATGGATTTCTATAAAGAACAAACAAACAAAATATCATCTTTTTTTGTATAGATTGTATTCAAAACAATCATATAATTTTTGAAATGTTATCTCTTTCTTTACAATTATTTTTTTAAACTTGAAGATTGTGAATTAAATGCAAGTGAATCTAAACTTTTGACTGGTACTGTATATTGAAAATTACTTTGTAAAAAAAAAAAAAAAAAAAAAAAAAAAAGGGAAAACAGTTTGATATTGATGGGATATGTTAAGATTTATTTAGTAACTGAAATTATATTCATATTGTAACGTGAAACACAAAACATATGATTTGAGTTCTCTACTTGTTTTTCGAACAAACTGTTCTAGTACAAGTTGAAAACTCTTTTAAATCATATGTTTTGTGTTTAACGTTACAATAAGATTTTTAAATTAACCCTTAACTACTCACCTGAATCAATGTTACTTATCTACTCACCTCGGGTCAATATGACCCAGAAAAAAAAAAATAAATAAAATAAAACAACCTTAGGGTGTAAAATATTAGTTTTAAACTACAGGAGAAGGCTTAAAAATATATATCTATTTATGTACACAATAAATGAAAGTTTTAAAATATGAATAACATGTTGAATTATAGGTCTGAAGTGAAGTACTGAAATAAAGGAACCCTTTAAATTACTATTATTATCATAATTTCTTTTGATTTGAATTCAAAAAATTTTCTACGAACAACCTTTGCGGTTAAAACAGATAAGAAATGAGTGGTTTTATAGAAATTTAGTGCCCTCATCGGACACAAAAAAATGGCTTACACAACTACTCACCTCGGGTCAAAATATCGATTTAGATAAAATAAACACCTCCCTTATTTTTCAGACACTGACAAGATTTAACTGGAGCCAAAACAAATGATATGTCAAAGTTTGATCATCCAATGCCAAAAAGGTGTAAATAGAATGAATTGAAACTTGGTAGGGTCAATATGACCCGACGAGAGTGGTTAAGGGTTAAAGAATAAATATAAAATCAAAAAATGAGTTTCAATATAAAGCCACAATATTTTTTCTCAAAATTAATCCGTTTCACTGTATTGTTACAAGTAACTACTGTTTAACATAATTTTTATACCGATACCGTTCAAACTTTAAAAGTCAGGCCCTGAAGGTAAGGCAATTCAACTTATATAAAATAATGTCATAGATTTGTAAGAAAACAAACATATGCTACTAAGGCTAATCGGACGATGCTACAGTGGGAGTCCTAAATTTTGCCTATAGGTACAATTAGGATAGAGATCTTTAACGAGTACCTGACATTTAGGCTGGGGACCTCCGTTTTACGTCCTATCCGTGGGACGGCATAGCTAAGAATTTTTTACTCCTCTTAAAAAATCCTAAGGCCACCTCGGGACGCTAACTCGCGAGCTTTAGTGTTGTAGACTGCTATGCTAGCCACTAAACCACAGGCGACCATAGATATTAAAATGAGACTATCAGATAACGATATTAAAAAAACAATTCACTTAAATTGTAGGGAAACAAACATATGCTACTAAGGCCAATTGGACGATGCTACAGTGGGAGTCCTAAATTTTGCTTATCCAGGTATGATTAGGATAGGGATCTTTAACGAGTACCTGACATCGTACAGGCTCGGACCTCCATTTTACGTCCTATCCGAGAGGCGGTATAGCCAAGAATTTTTTAATCCTTTTAAAACGCAAACCACTTTACTACAGGTGACCCCGCATTAACTTTACCATTATTTCCAAGAATATATTACCAGCTGATTTCTCAACATTCCTTCTTAATTCTTCACTTTATCTATTTCCTTTTCGGAATAGAAGTAGTTAACGTAAGAAAAATGACGAAGCAAACCTTCTAATGGAACTCTAGGCAATACAATAGTTCATTAGCCAAGACTACCATAATTGGCGTGAATCCATTATTACTTATGCCTGTAAATATATTACACATAATTAAATCCCACCGGCCACATTGAGAGATCCATCTCAATCCTCGCTCGCATCCTTTGAGGGATATGCCGCCTAGAGCTAGAAGGATCTACGGAGGGACATAGACAAAGGATCTGCAAGGCAAGATGGATATCCTGGCGAGGATTGGGCCACTCCCAGAACACCCACGGCCCAAGGACTCCCGATTATGGTATAGCTAAGGACACGCTTTGCATCCAGGTGATTAAGAATAAAAACAGTACACACCTGTTAACACATCAGAGAACGGCTGACGCAAGGAATCCTTCTTCTAAGAATTAATGGTAAATTAAGGATTCTATAGTTTACCATATGACAGTCCATTTTATTTCAAAAACGCGAAGCTTCAATTTCTGGTTAATAAAAAACTGTACCACTACAACCCATGAAGGGTCTTCAGTACAGGGGTTCAGTACAGGGTAAGAAAGCACTGTTTGTTGGAAAACGGTCTTGCAAGGAGGTGATTTGACCGTGATGACACTGAACCGCCAGATCTTTTCCCGTAGTTTTTGTCAACTAAGGGTAGGTACCCACTTTATAGTGGATGGGTTCACCCGAGCAGAGTCTTTAAGCCTCAGAAACGACCTGTGGCAGAATATTAAAGATATGCTACGCTAAGCCGGATTCGAACTCGGGGTCTTGCGCACAGCAACTCGATGCCTTACCAATGAGCTACCCCGGTTATAATTTCGAATTAGTTGGAATAAGTGAATAAACTAACTGAATCGATATTATTAGTAATGGGATGATAGAGTTGACTAATTTTTCTTCGATCTACTTAAAAGATTGAACCAAAATTATAATAACTACATTTTAAATGAACGCTCGACTTATTCACTAAGGAGAAACCGCAAAGCTGTTGAGGGGTTAGCTGTGGTTTAGTGGTTAGCATAGCAGCCTGCTATATTAAATGACGAGCGTTCGCGGTTCGCGGTGGCCCTACGATTTTTTAACGGAGTAAAAAGCTATGCCGTCCCTCTGATAGAACGTAAAAGAAGGTCCTATCGAACCTGTACGATGTTAGGTGCTCGTTAAAGATCCCTATCCTAATTATACCGGGATAGGCTAAATTTAGGACTCCTACTGTAGCATCGTCCGATTAGCCTAACCAACTTACTTTGATTATAAATTGACGTGTTTTGTTAAATGCCATTTTTCGAAGTCTCACATTTTTCCACTTTCATTTCTTTATTTTTGTTTGTATTTGCTCTTTAAAGTACACTGAGTTTTTTTATTACTAAATAAAAGATTTTACCCGTGATAATTCGTCAATGCAAGCATAATACTCCAAGTCGTCTGATTTTATAATTATCTATGTAGTTGTTAAAAACTTCACGTAGTTACCATGAAACAAATAATTTCCATTATCTCAAAAGAACTTCTTTAATTATAAACATCGTCTGTCATTAAAGGTGTTATGCGCATATTTGGGCTCAAGGTGTTGTATGAGTTGACGGAATATTTTTCCTTTTTTCTCCTGTATATGTCTATTTGATTTTTTCATATTTCATATTTAGCCATTTCTTATTTTAAGGCGAGACAGATAATTTATCCATATTAACAAAACCAAAGGTAATTGATAGAGAAACAATAAAGGCCCCTTCTCCATTTAAGCCCCTTCAGAACATTTTAATAATGATAAAGCTTACCTGATATTAATGAAAACCTGATTCTCATTTAACATGACGTGTTATTAGCATAAACAAACAAACAAGGAATCATATATAAATTATACTTTTTGTATGAATTTGACATAATATATTTATGATTTTTTTTTAATTAGCGGTGGAGAGTTGATGACCAAAATGTAAAATCAACAACTATAAAAGATGAAGAAACTCCTAGGATTTTGGAGGATGAGAACAGAAGATATTACAACCCCGATGAAGAATCCAATCCTTCAACTCTAAGATATCCTGGAGGACTCTATTCCTGGAACAATGAATCCAGAAGCAGTAGCTCACGACTGGAAGGCCTAGCATTAAAAGCGGAAATTACCACCGCAGTTCCTTTATTTTCTTCTGACTTTTCTATTTTCCTTTTTCATTTGGAAACCCATTACACGTTATTCGAATCTGAGAGCCGTGTTTCCGTTCGTCTTCTTGCTTTTTTTTTTTTTTTTTGTTTCTTCTTCTTGGAGGGTACATTACGTCCCTCCGTGGTAACTTAAATAACCTTAGAGAAAGATGGGTGTGGCGGTTCTTACATCCTTAATTGTCTTTTCCAATTAACTCCTGAGTACAGAAGGCATTATTTTATTATCTCACTAACGAGGACAATTATTTGAACAATAAAATGAACATAGTAGCGTTACCGTACCTTAACCAACTGGAGAGGTAAAAACTTCAAAGAATTCTGGAGAAGTTAAAACTTAAAAGACATTAGCAGAATATAATTATCTGAGGTGTTTGTGATTTTTTTTTAATTGTTTATCTGTCACTTTATGCGAATAAGGCTATTCCGAGGATTCTAACGGGGAGTCCTCAATTTCGCCTATCTAGGTATATTCAG
This sequence comes from Aelia acuminata, assembly GCA_911387785.2. Taxonomy (NCBI): domain Eukaryota; kingdom Metazoa; phylum Arthropoda; class Insecta; order Hemiptera; family Pentatomidae; genus Aelia; species Aelia acuminata. The sequence goes on along the minus strand of OU426979.1, from coordinate 4,764,907 downwards.
GACAGGAATCTTTAACGAATACATCGCACAGGCCCCGGAAACCTCACCGGAAAGACGGCATAACAAAGGATTTATTTACGGACCCGCGACCTTCAGTATTGTAGGCTGGTATAATAGCCAATTCACTTCAGGTGACCCTAACTCGTTATAATTTAATGTTTAACTTATTCAACTTTAAAATTGATATAAAAATGTATTATTTTTCGCTCGAAACTATTTGCTCCATTGGTGGAATATTTGTAATTAATGAATAATTTCCCAAGTCGGTATTTGTAGTTACATATTAAAATTGATAATACAGTTAATACAGCCAGCTGTGGAATTATATCAGCTGTCGAATATAAAGAAATACTCGAGTCGGACCCATTTTTATGTGTAGCTTGTCTTGAAATTTTTTGGTCTATGTTGTCTCGGATACACATTTGTGTAGGAAGGTCCTTTAAGCTGTATGGCAAATCACCAAATAAAGGAGATGTAACTAGATTATAAGAATTGAGAAATAAAATGTGAAATTGTAAGCTGTTCTAAAACTTTTGAGGGTTTAAATATTTTTTATTTGAAGAAAATAATAACTTACAGTGTCAGAATACTACTGTAAGTGAAAGTGCTGAAATTAATAACAAGGTTATAAGAAGTATCAACTTGTAACGATACAGTAACATAAAACGAACCATATGCTTCGAGCTACAGTGCAAGACTAATCCTCCAGTCCATCCCTCCTTATATTTAGTCTGAAGTAGAACATTCTAGAATAGTATAGAGGATTCTCGAACAATCCAGAAGATCCAGAACATTTACTAGAACAATTAACTAACAGTTCCAACAAAAAATCTAAAACTCTTTTAAATCGCATGGTTTTGTTTCATGCTGCTTTATAAATAAAACCATTTTTTTTTTCTGCACACTGCATCAAAAACATGTGTTTTCAAAACTCGGTTTGAGTCCGTAAAGTAGTACTTTTCGGGCCTAGGCCTGAAAAATCTTTTTGGTGCGCTAACCTTACCTGCTACTAATATAATAGTATATTTCATTACTAGCACCGAAATTGGCCTTTTCCCGTGCGCTACGGAAGTCGAGTTTCACGTACGAGGCGAAGCCGAGTTCGGGAATAGTTTGAGTTAGCTCGGGAAAAGCACTTTTAGTAAGTGTTATGAACGATATTTTTCATTACACTGCAAACTGGCAGTATAACAGAAATCCCAAACTAACATAATTAATTAACTTAAATTATAATTTCAAACACTAGTATACTGTTTGATTAGTTTATTGATCAACAAACAAAAGCTGAATACAAATTAAATAAAATACTGAAATAAATAAGGGTTAATAACGAATAAAAAAAAAATAACGGATTAAAAAATAACGATATTTTTCTGCCACTTCAGCGGCTTTTTTCATTAATTCATCGGGCAATGCCATTTCTTCGAAACACTAAGTAAGCTGACAACTTTTGAAAATATTTATGACACAAAAACTAATTGTAATCGGTGGATTTTCAGTTTTCTTGATTTCAATTTTTCATTAAACAGCTGTTCTTAATACAATCAGCAAGCGCTACTGGTGGCCGGGAAACGAAATAACAAGTACACGGAAAATTTTCGGTGCACTTTTAGAAGTAAACGGGAAACAGCTGTTTTCTGTACTGTTTGCATGCATCGAAAGTAGTTACTTTCCGTGCAGTGTAATGAAAATTAATAAACATGTGTTTGAAGGAGGGTACTTGTAGCTATACTGTGCTTCATCTCAGAACTTGAAAATAATACTTTAATCAAAAGTTATCGCTATTCCAAAAGGCAATGCCAAGCAATGGTTTTAATATAATGAATAATCAGAATTGTACTATAAATATTAGTGTAATATATAAGTACTTTTCTTCTATTAGTTTTAGGTTAAAAAAACAGTTGTTTTTTTTTTAAAAGTTGTCAATTTAATTTCTTATATTGTATCTGTAAGTTATTAATGAAATATAAAAGTGTTTTAATGTACTCAATTGTGAGCAGTATGATATAAGTTATTGTTCATAACAAGTAGCCAGAGTGTGTTTTCGGTGTTTGGTCTAATTTTCGTGCACCAAAAACGACCACTTTTTGTACTCGTGATGAAAGTAACTATTGTATTATTATAGACCGGATGTTTATTTTGCAGATTATAAGCGGATGTAGTTATATAAAGAAAAAAAAATCGAGATAACTTTTTACTTAATAAAAATGTTAATCACAGAGGAAAAACTATAGTAAAAAGAAGGTTGATAGAAATATTAAAGGATTATTCCACCGATAAAAAGTTTATTGCCGAGTTATTTCAAGACGCTTTGTGTAAAAATACCGTTTCTTTGTCATGTGTAAAAATAATAAAATTGAGTCACGGAAGGCTATAATAAATTAAACTGTATAGAGCTTAAACTATGTAAAAGAACATGGAACTCTAGCAATAATATTGAGACATCTTAAAAATACGTCTTTTGGGGAAATCGACGTTTACTGTAGCGTTAATATTCTCTTCATATTTCTCTTGGATCTAATGAATGTGAATTCTATATTTGTAATGCATGTCAGTCAGAAACTTTCGAACTTTACATAATGTTATAAATAGTTCTAAAACGATTTTTTGTTACTAAGTTATAACGATATTATTTCCAGTTATAAGAATACCTAGATTAAATAGAAATGTAATATTAACAAAAAAATTCTATTATATTTTCTTTAGAAGAGAAAATAAAATAAATAACATAATTCTTAAGATATGTTCATTTACACCTTATTTTTTTTAAAGATAATAACGTACGTTAAATTTTCATTATATTTAACTTTCAGCTAAATATATAGAAATTATTTTTACTTTCTTAACACTTTGGCTGCCATGTCAACTGAAATCGAGTAACTGTTCTCTTCTCCTAAAATATTAAAATTGTGTCGAAACCAGTGCGTGACTATCAGGTATTCTTTTTCGGCAGTCAAGTTTTAAAGTTCTAATTATTTGGCAGAGGCGTCATTTTAGTATGAGCCACCGGTGGTACACGCCGGTTCTGATTCTAACCGGTATAAATAACTCAAAATTGATATCTTGCCGACGTGCAATATACATTTTTATTCTTTTAATTAGCATCTTTTCCGAGCTATAAGAAATTATTGACTTGATAGAGGAATTTTACTCCTTAATACCACGTATAAATCTAGATTGCCTTTGATCATATAATTTTTTTCTTTTTTTAATTATTTTTCTAATTCCTTTCTCCTCGGAGTAAATTATTCAATACCGGTAAAAAGAGAACCAAAGGTAGTAAAAATAAAAAATAACAATCTAACGCCCACAGTGCATAGAGCAAAGGGCGAGGCTGTACTGACACACTGACTTGGAATCTTTTGTTCTTAGCTTCCTCCGTATTGAATATTCTCAACATGTTTTGCACTTTTTTGCCTCTATTCGGAGCAATATTGAGTCAGCACTTCGGTGTTTGCTTCCTTGATCCTTGACTCACACCTAGAGTGATAAAAGCTAACCGCAAAAGAAGATAAAATGGAAGTGCTTTAATGATAAAAACGGCTTTAATGATTTTGATCAAATTCGCCATGTTTATTAAAATTAAAGTATTCTTTAATATCAGGTAAGCTTTAACATTATTAAAATGTTCTGAGATGGCTTAAATTGGGAAGGGGCCTTTTTAAGTACTTCTTATAAAGTACTTTTGTTTTGTTTTTTTATTATCTGCCTCTCGTATCGGCTAAAAATAAGAAATGGCTAAATATGAAAAAACAATCAAGTAAACATTTACAGGAGAAAAGAAGAAAAATATTCCGTCAAATCGTAAAACACGTTGAGCTCACGCATGCGCAGTATGCCTTTAATGACAGACCAATGCTTTATAAATAAAGATGTTTTGTTCATTTAATGGTAATTATTTGTTGCATGGTAACTAAATGGTGAATAAAATCAGACGAGTATTATGCTTGCCGAATTATCACAAATAAAAACTTTTTATTTAATAATAAAAAAAATTAGTGTACGTTGGAGAACAAATAGTAACAAAAATAAGTAAATAAATGTGAAATATGTTTGTCTTTGAGGAATGGCATTTAACAAAACACGTCAATTTCTAATCTAAGTAAGTTGGTAACTGAAAGTTGTGTGTTGCGCGCATCGCACCAGTTTTTTTTTATAAGAAAGATACTAGGAGAGCGAATACAGCAAAAAAAAAATAAAAATAATTCTATATAAGATATCCCTTTCGAATGACACCGTTATGTCAAGAGTTACTGAGTGGCACAGACGAGGGAGCGTGTAATGTGCCATTTCCTCCGTTATTGTTATAATTACTAAACCGTAAACCCGTCACGGTACCGTCATTGCAGGAGCATCGGAGGGATCACGGTCCGTGACGAAATATTGTGCAACGCCATCTTAAAATATTGTCTCTATAGTAATTGTTCGCGAACTTTGTGGCGTAAGTATGCTGTTGTATCAAGAGTGGGGAGAGGAGAAGAAACTGAAAGATAATGTTGAGTCTCCTAGAATTAGCCGCCGGTATAATACGTAAGTACCAAGAAATACTTTACCCATAATTTAAGGGCGCATTAAATGATGCTCCTTTTATTCGAAGATATCTAACAGTATCAAAGTCTCACAGTAATCACTCAAAAGATATCACAAGATGAGCAAGTATTGAATAGTGCATATGGTCGGTTTCAGGGTTTTTTTTTTCTTTACCTAAAGTTAGAAAACAAAACCCCTGGGTAAAGTTCACTCAGTTCGGCGTTGTGTAAGCGTCTTAATTCTCCGGTTACTTCATCCCTCTTCAGTCCAAATATTCTACGCAGTACTTTATTTTAACAAATCCTAAGCTATTGCTCATCCCTCAATGTCTCAAGCGGCCACGTTTCGCATCCGTAAAGGACCGTTGGAAGAATGATAGTTTTGTAAATCCTAGCTTTTAAGTTTCGGAACAAAAGGCGTGAGCTAAGCAATTTGGCGACTGAAAAGTAGCAAGCATTACCGGCTTTTAATCTAGCCTTAATTTCCTCATCGATTTAGTTTTTTCTAGTTCTACCATCGCCCCTAAATATCTAAATTTCTCAACGTATTCAAACATATTCCCTGCTACATTGATATCAGCAAAATCATCACCATATATCCTATATATAGCTGGAACTATGGTTTAAACATAATAGCCAATGGCATTGACCCATATAGCCTAAGAACCAATCGCAATCCACAATCACTTGGAACAAGTAGCCAAGACACGCCCATAACAGTAATGACCACCAATTGCGGGCAATTTCCCTCAACTGCTCAGTTCTCATGACATTTCACCTACTCCCGCGAAGGGAAGTGTATTGCGCAAGGGTTTGTCCAAGGTGTCCTGCTGTCTGCCAGGACGAGTGCGCAATATTGCGCACGAATTTGTGTGCCATTTGTACCATTCGCAACGGTCGACATTTTCATCGATGTGAATACTAAAGTTGATTAGTTGACTTTTGCCTTACATCCAAAAACGTCTTGCCTCAAAAGTCGGCTATTTTTAGTTATGACTGCTTTCTGAATGCGCTGACAGAGTAATTGTTATGCTTTTAAGAACGCCAAATCTTAACTCACTCCAAGCATCACCTTTCATATTTTCAACCAACATATTATTTTACGCATTTATATTATAAATTCATTGGCATAGTTTTGCAGAGATTTTTACTCGATCGAGTACTTATTTTAAATAAATAACTACTTTAATAAAATATTAAAATCTCAAAAGATGGCATACCGATCACTGAGAGAAATTTCAATGAAAATAATTGAACTTCCTTGAATTTGTTTTGTTGAATGCCATTTCTCAGTCAAACAATTTTCCACTTTCATTGACCTTTTTTTTGTATTGCTCTTTAAAGTACACTAATTTTTTTTATTATCAAATAAAAGTTTTTATTTGTGATAATTCGGCAATGCAAGCGCAATTCTCCAAGTCGTCTAATTTTATAATTCTCTATGTAGTTGTTGAAAACTTCATATAGTTACCATGAAACAAATAATTTCTATTAAATGAATCATCATCATCATCATCATCTAATGGCGCTATGGTCCTTGCAGGACCTTGGCCTCCTCCACTATTCTTCTCCACTCAGACCTGTCCTCTGCAGCCCTTTTCCATTCCACACCGCCGAGAGTTCGAAGGTCATCTTCTACGTCCTGCAGCCAACGCAGTCTCGGCCTACCTCTCTCCCTTCTTCCACCTGGGTTCCCTTCCATTATCATTAAATGAATCGAACTTCTTTAATTATAAACAATGGTTCACCATTGTAGTTTTGCGCATGCGCATGCGTCGGCTCAACGTGTTAATGAGGAGTTGACGGAATATTTCATTTTTTTCTCCCGTACTTGCTTATAATTTTTAGGCATAATGGGAGGCAGTTAATTTCTCCATATAAACTATAACAAAGGCACTTTATAGGAAAACAAAAAAGGGCCCTTCCCCATTTATGCCCCCTCAGAACATTTTAATAATGATAAAGCTTACCTAATATCAAATAATACTTGAATATCATTATTTTGACGAGTTTTATTAAAATATTTAGTATTGTTTGAAAAATCGAAAAAAAACGTAAAAAGTTATGAAATAAAGTGGCCCTACCGCTTGACCAATTTCGATTAAATTGTCGCTGCCACGTCGCGGACATATACATACACTAAATACTCAATTTCAGGTTCTTACGGTTTTTAGTTTTTGAGCTAGTCTGTCCACACACAAAGACCATTTTGCGGGACTTGGTTATTTGGACTCAGGAGACCCCAAAAAGTGTATTTCCGTTGAAAACTGGAAGTCAAAATTTTTCACGATCGCAATACTTCCCCTTACCATATATTTCATATATAGGTAAGTGAAAGTATAGGGTAAACTATACAGTTATTGGCACCCCAACTTTAACATAAAGAAATAGGTAAACAAGTCCTAATTTTATTTCAAGATATACAAGAATCTAATGTTTGAAGGGTCTTCTACTAAGTCATCTATGAAGTAAGACTTTAACAAACTAACCATAGAGAAGATTTCACAATTAAATCCACAGGGTGCCAAACTAACTAGATTTGGCACTTTTAACAATAAATATTGTCATATTGTAAAACTATTGAACTTTTGGGCCAAAAAAACCTCTTGAGTCTTTATGAGGATAGATAATGAAGAGCTATAGGAAGTTTCAATTTGATCCCTTTATAAAAAGTATTTTTTTTAATTTAACCACAGAAATGTATTCTTAAGGGTGCCAATAACTGTACGGTTTACCCTAGGTTTGCCTAGATCCTGGAACAGTTTCGAACTCGTTTCAAACTTCACCATGATCTGTTGCAAACGGCCTCTTATTCTTCCCTATCGATCCAGGTTCGCTGACCCCTCTTCCACCAACCAACCTCCTCCACCTCCACTACTACTCACAGATCGTGCTAAGGACCTAACTGTACCCGACTCTGTCGGGACAATATGTCTTCCATAGCGATATTATATTCCTTCCTGGCAATAATGTCGCATTGATAACATCGCCGAGGATGTCTCCGGCGACGAATAACAAGTCTCCTTGGAGTACGTGGTTTACGTTTCTGTCACGACATCGTGGATGCCACGTCGCAAGTATCGCATTACATTCTATTTAAAAGAACTATGAAAAAAAACATTTTAAAGATAATTAATCGTTAATATAGTAGAGGTGGACAAAAAGTTAACAAAAAAAAAATAACTTAACAATTGGGATATAATTTCAAAGTTAAACATCTAAACACAAAACCATGCGTATGGAAAAAATCTAAGTAAAAATAAACCAGGTAGCGACATAAAACGTTTCGATTATATCACTAGTTTTTAGGGAAAAGGGCTTAGGTCATAATTTTTATGAAAAATGAGGTTTTTATGTCTTTTTGATAAAAAGAAGTCTGTTGCACCATTCCTCAAATTCACATAATTTTCTAGATTCATTTACTTATTTTTGTTTGTATATGGGACGTTCTTTTACAAACCGAACACCTTTCTGACCGACACATTTTAGATTTAACTGAAACTTTTTTTACGGGTTCTATATCGAAAAAAAAGAGATACGTGTAAGAGGATTTTTTTTAATTTTCGATATTTTGAAAAATAAACAAGATCGAAAATTCGTGAATTTGATGATTTATCGGTAATAGATTATTTTTCAAAAATTCATAACTCCGGTTCTGTTTTAGCTAAAAAATCTAATTTTTTTTTATTTTGAAGGTAAAACGACAAGCATTAAGAAAAAAATACTTTCAAAACAAATTGTCGAAAAATTCAAATTGTTTTTAACAATTTAAATGTTTAAATCGGTTTTTAACAGTGGCGCCACCCATGAATCAACTTTTTACTATTTTTATCGTATTCTGCGTCAAATTTTCTATCGAAAACGCTTTTAAAAACGATGGAGAAGTTATTTTTACTGTAAGAAAAAAATTAATTAATTTAGCGCGGTACGTCACATCGACACGTGGGTCACATTTTACGGCACATATTCTTGTTTTACACCGTTTATCTCTTAAATACAAATAATTGTTTCAATGTTTTAATTAAAAAACATATTTTAGTAGCCAAGAAGATGGGAAAAAATAGAAAAAATACATAAATAAAAATAAATAAAAAACATTGTTGAAAATGAAATTTTTTTATTAAGATTTCGATAATGCATTAGTTAATAAGAACAATATTTGGAATATAATAATAAATACAATATTTAAAAATAAGAAAATGTTTACATTTTCTGTTTAAAAATTTTTACAATATCCTTTTTTTCGCAAAGATGAAAACCGTTTTGTTTCCAATTGCTGTAAAGAAATCGGATTAATACAATGATATTTTAAAGTTCCTTTTATTGTTAAAGCTTTTTGGAAACGTTCGGACAATTGTTTTTCTTCTAATTTGTATTCATATGCTAAATAAATTAATTTTTTTCTTACAGTAAAAATAACTTCTCCATCGTTTTAAAAAGCGTTTTCGATAGAAAATTTGACGCAGAATACGATAAAAATAGTAAAAAGTTGATTCATGGGTGGCGCCACTGTTAAAAACCGATTTAAACATTTAAATTGTTAAAAACAATTTGAATTTTTCGACAATTTGTTTTGAACGTATTTTTTTCTTAATGCTTGTCTTTTTACCTTCAAAATAAAAAAAAATTAGATTTTTTAGCTAAAACAGAACCGGAGTTATGAATTTTTGAAAAATAATCTATTACCGATAAATCATCAAATTCACGAATTTTCGATCTTGTTTATTTTTCAAAATATCGAAAATTAAAAAAAATCCTCTTACACGTATCTCTTTTTTTTCGATATAGAACCCGTAAAAAAAGTTTCAGTTAAATCTAAAATGTGTCGGTCAGAAAGGTGTTCGGTTTGTAAAAGAACGTCCCATATGCTCTTTAAAGTCCACGACAATTTTTTATTGTTAAATACAAGTTTTCACTTCTGATAATTCGGCAATGCAAGCATAATAATCCAAGTCGTCTGATTTTATAAATCTCTATTTAGTTGTTGAAAACTTCATTGAGTTACCATGGAAACAAATAATTTCCATTTAAAATGTACATATTTTTCAAAACACGTTGAAAAATCTTTCCCATGAACAGAACGCATTTAATTATAAACAATGGTCTATCATTAAAGGTGTACTGCGCATGCGTGGGTTGCATTTGTTTTAAGAGTTGCCGGAATATTTTTCTTTTTACCTCTGGTATATGTTTACTCGATTTTTTTTAATATATCATATTTAGCCATTTAAGATTTTTAGGCATAACGAGAGACAGCTAATTTCTCCATATAAATAAAATCAAAGGTACTTTGTAGTGAAAATCCTTCGCCATTTAAGGCCCCTCAGAACCTTTCTATGATGATGAAACCTACTTGATATTAAATAATACTCGATTTTCAATTAATATCACAAATTTAGTAGAAATCGTTAGAGCCATTTTTGAGAGATTCGAGAAAAAAAAAATGTAAAATGAAACAAAATTTATGAAATATATAGCCCCTTCTATTAGATCAATTTTGATGAAATTTTCGCTGTTACATCGCATGCGTATACACACACCAAATACCTGATTTCAGGTTCTTATGATGTATCGTTTTGAGACAAACTAGTTCACACACCCACAAACACGCACAGACCATTTCGCTGGAATTCAACTGTTTCAACAAAAAGTCTTGAACTCTTTTCAATCATATGGTTTGTGTTTGACGTTGAGAGAGAGAGTGCGAGTTCTTTCTATTACGTCTTTTTTACTTTCACTTACCTAAATATGAAATATAAAGTAAGTGGAAGTATTGCGATCGTGAAAAATTTCGACTTCCGGTTTTCAACGGAAATACACGTTTTGGGGTCCCCTGAGTCCAAATTACCAACACCCGCGAAATGGTCTGTGTGTGTGTGTGTGTGTGTGTGTGTGAACAGACTAGCTCAAAAACTATAAACCGTGCGAACCTGAAATTAGGTATTTAGTGTATGTATATGCCCGCGATGTGACAGCAAAAATTTCATCTAAATTGATCAAAGGGAGGGTGTACATTACTTAATAACTTTTTACGTTTTTTTCGATTTTCTCAAAAACGACTCTAACGATTTTGATTAAACTGAGTATTTTATATATTAAGATGCCTGAGATATGACCGTAACAATTTCATCAAAATTGATCAACCGGAGGTGGCAATTTACTTAATAAATTTTTACGTTTTTTTCGATTTTCTCAAAAACGGCTCTAACGATTTTGATTAAACTGAGTATTTGATCTATTTATATGCCTGAGATATGAGTTTAAAAATTTCATCAAAATTGATTAACCAGAGGGGGGACTTTACTTAATAAATTTTGTATCATTTTCAGGTGTTTTTTTATTTACTCAAAAACGGCTTTCACGATTTTGATCAAACTGGGTATTTGATGTATGTATATGCCAAAGGTGTGATAGCCAACATTTCATCAAAATTGATCAACCGGAGGGGGAACTTTATTTCATAGCTTTTTTTCCAATTTTTCGATTATCTCAAAAACGCCTTTAACGATTTTCATCATAATCGTCATGTTTAATGAAAATTAGGTGATATTTAAAATCAGGTAAGCGCTATCATTATTCAAATGTTCTGAGAAAATGAAAACTGAGGAAAAATGAGTAACTTTGAGGAGTGGCATTAACAAAACGCATTAATTTTTTTTATCTAAGTAAGTTGGTAAGTGAAAGTTGTGTGTTGCGCGCACGCACCAGATTTTTTTTTTAAATAAAAGAGAATGTTACATACAGCAACACTAACGTGGTTTTAATAATTTTACAAGACGAAAATAATAATTCGTAGTGTCAGAAAAACAATAACATACTCAAATATTTAACAATGTTACAAAAAGTATCAACTTGTAACTATACAGTAATACATACAAAAGTAACGATACTCTAACGTGAAACACAAAACATATGATTTAAAAGAGTTTTAGACTTCTTGTTAGAACAATTACCAACTGTTTTAGAACCTTAAACGCTAGTAGGATAAAAACTAAAAACAGCTGATACGGAGACAACGAAACTTAAAAGGCAATCTAGATTTGTTTGTTGTATTTTTCTCGATAAAATGTGAATTAAAATAGTCTCAATTTACAGGTGACACACAGTTTCCTTTGTTCCCATAGCGACAATATCTTATCAGGCGATAATTCGGCCTTCAGTTATCAGTGCGAATTCTTTCTATTGCGACTCCATGCTTTCAGCCAATTGCATTCGACAATACATTGAGGAAATACTCGAAATGTTCATTTTTATTTTGAATATCTTATATAAACTTACAAAAAAATAAAAATAATTTTTAATAAAACAGAACAAAGTACATAGGAGAGTATGCGACAAAGTTAGAGTGCGGACACCTGTGGTGTAGTGGTTAGCGTAGCAACATACAATAATAAAGGTTGGAGGTTCGCGTCCCGAGGTGGCCCTAGGATTTTTTAAAGGGTGTAAAAAATCCTTGGCTATGCCGTCCCTCAGATAGGACTCAAAATGGAGTCCCGAGGTTGTACGATGTCAGGTACTCGTTAAAGATCCCTATCCTAATTATACCAGGATAGGCAAAATTTAGGATTTCCACTGTAGCATCGTCCGATTAACCTTAGTAGCATAAAGTGACGTTAGAGAAACAAAGATAAATGTTTTTAGAATGTTTGTCCCCTAAAAACAGTCAGTAAGATAAGTTTTTTAATAATGGGCAGTAAAAAATCTGAGTGTTAAAAAGATTGGATTGAGAGAAAAGGGTTACAGAAGTTAGTGACAAAATTTGTGAAGAGATATTTACATCTTTTTTTATTTTAATATATAATAATTTATTACTTTTAGATTATTCATTACTTAAATATGCCTAAAGTTTTATAGAAAAAATCCTTAAAAAAAAAAGTAGATGAAAGCAATTTCTGAAACTTTTTAAAATTTTATGTTATGACTTGTTTTTTTAATATACAATTAAAAAGGAAAAAAATTGAGGGTTTTGATATCTCACCAATCAATCAATCGTTTGAAGAAAATAATATTAAAATAAATAAGTTATTATCTATAAGAGTCACATATTGAAGTGTTGTGTTTTTCATCTGATATAGAAAAATAAATTTAAAACGGTATTTTAACACTTATGCGGTTAAAGAATTTTTATTAAAGTAGAAATAATAATTTACAGTGCCACACAAATAAACAGAAATGATTAAACAGGTTACAAAAATTATCACTTTGTAACTTCATTTAATTTTTTTTAACTGCTCGTAATGACCAATATCACACAAATAAAACAGCAGTATAATATTGAGAAGTTTATGAATACACCTAAATATGTATTGTAAAAAAAAAAAAAAAATAAATAAATAAAATTATGAATCTCCATATAATGGAAAGATTCTTTTGGAATTGTCAACTCGTTGCGAAAATTCCAAAAATCTGATTAAAATTAAGGATGTCAGTTCGACTTATATTAAGATATCCTATAACTTTGGTTTCTCAAGAATAAGACCATTTAGAGTTTACTGCTGGTTTTCTCCGAATTTTTATAATTTATTTTTATGAAATTAAAAGTTTTTTAATTATGCGAACTAAATGCTTGAGAGCGATTTGAAAAATCCTACTATCAGCTCATGAGGTCTACTGTTTAAAGTAGCAATAATAATTTTTTTTGACCTATTGAGTTCAAAAAACAAATTAAGAAAAAATGATTGAAAATGTTAGCATTTCAAGATACTTATAAAATAAATTTAAAATATTTATTTATAAAGGAAGGTACAGTTATTTCGTTAATCGGAAACAAAATTGGGTCACACCGTTTTAAATCGATCTCAGTAATATTATATCCAATTAGTTCTACTGGCGAAAATTCCGTTCGATTCCTGAATATAATGATCAGAATTTTATCTTTATATATCGAGAAATCGATAATTCAGATTTAAGAGAAAAAAATCGATTATTATTTCTAACTTGGTAGAATATTATGAAATGTTGGAATGAAAGAAATGATTGGATCGGTTCTAGTCGTGTCGGCTATGTTTATGTAAAGTCGCAAACATAACAAGGTGTCGAAATGTCACTCCATTCGATATGCTTTTTGTCTTAGCACTAATGTCCGTGTAAGATGGCATAAGAGCCTCCTTTTTGAGAAAGTAACAAGGCGTTTATGTTAACTATAAAGTTACATCAACAATTGTTGAGGGGAAATTATTATAATTTAGGCTTTGTATTTATTTACATTGTATATATTTATTTACAGCACATTACAGTGGCCTAAAAAAAGGTCGAAATGGGAAAAAAGTTACGAAATAAAGTATATATCTTGACTACATTGACACACAGTCAATATGTGAGATTATACTACATAAAATATAAATACTAAATGCTACTTTTTATAAAATTATAATGTATTTAATATATGTATTTATAATATATTGTTTGTTTGCTACAGTGGGAGTCCTAAATTTCTCCGGGTGAAACAAATATATACAGCCAGTCAATGATAAATTTAAGAATTATGTAATTGCATTTAATGTTGCAGTTAATACCTATCAATAATTTAATCAAAAGATCTTACCTTGCTTGTGTACCATAAAACAATTGCATGAAGTTAATGAAGTTAAAACGTACCTGTAACAAAAATAAATTTATTAATATATTTTAAGATGTTATATTACTAACTATGACAAAGTTTTAAGTAGATGTTGCCTCTCACTATTTTTAGAGATTTTAAAATATACTCTGAATTGTTTCGGACGTTTAAACTCAATTATTAGTGTTAACAAAAATACACAGCGAAATGCAAAAGAGAAGTTATATCCGGTAAGTTTATAACTTACTGGAAGACTTGATTTATGTTATTCCAATTTTGTAAAACAGTGAAAATTCAAATCTTCCATTTTGATATAAATATATTTTTAAATTCATTACATCATTCACAACGTTTCGAGGCTAATGCTTCATCTTCAGGCGTATTCCTTACTAATCCCACTTAACAATATTTTAGTTAATATTATAGTTAAACAATACATCGATTCCTTAAAAAAACAGTGAGGTGGCCTAGGAGAGAGGTGTAATTGACAAATTTATATATTGACGAGATTTTTAAGGAATTGATGTACTGTTTAACTAAAATATTGTTAATTGGGATTAGTAAGGAGTACACCTGAAGATGAGGCGTTAAAACCTCAAGACGTTGTGAATGTTATAATGAATTGAAAAATATATTTATATTAAAATGGAAGATGAGAATTTTAAATGTTGTATAAAATTGGCAAAATAGTAGATTTTCTTATCAATATTAAGAGATATCTCTGTCATTTTTTTTTTTTTTTAATTTTTAAAACAAACTATGACAAGATCTTTCCCACAGGACTTGGACCATATCAAATCCAGGAATGATAATCTTCTACATGTGTCCGTCGGCGGACAAGTGTCGTCTTGTCTTGAGGAATGTGAGAAATGCGATCATCGAAGCTTGGTTCCAATAAGCCATATGAACCAGATTTGGAAACACTGCGCATGCGTACAACTGTTATCGCATGGGAACTTTAAAATGTAAGCCTTGATATAACTATATATGTATAGCCTTGTAACTTTGATATAACGTCCTACTTATGTTAGAAGAATGTACTCCATTTCATTAGAAGGGACAACGTTATTATTATAAAGTTCAAAGACTCTTTGAAAACATTTTAGTCATAGTCCTCGCCTGCCTCGCAATCATTGTCATTTTCAGTGGAATATCTGTCTTTGTCTGTGCTGAGTGTAAAGTTTCTTGGCTCAGATTCTTGTTGAGGAACTTTGTTCGGTCCTTGTGATTATGGTTCGCTAAATGAATAGGTACAAGTTCTACCTTGAGCAAGCTTGAACCTTATTTGTCTCTCTCTTCGGAATATATTTTAAGATGAAATTGATTGTTTTATATCTGTAGCCGTGGTGGGAATACACAATTGAAACGGTCAAAACTGACCGCCTACCATGGTGCCAGAAAAGTAAAAAAATATTGAAAAATTTAATGAGCGAAGTAAAAATAAATTACCTTTCCTGAATATAGCTCATTGTAATTTAGAAAAAATAAAGAACACAAAACTCATCGATAAAATAAATAATAATCGATAACCAGTGATAGATTTATCAACATAAGTACTATTCTAGAAAATATGGTTATTAAAATAATACTAACAATATTTAACCCATTGCACTCGAGGGCTCCGCTACGGAGACAATGCAAATAATTTTCAGTTATACATATAAGAACATAAACAAATCGTAAAAACTATTTATAGGATATTTCGCTTATGGTCATAAATGACGGTCTCGTCTCGCGATGTTGTTCATTATTTTTATAGTACGTTAATCTTTTAACATCGGCTACGTTTAATCTATTATAATATTATAATATATATTATAATTATAATCTTTTATCTATTTTATAGTATGTTAATTTTTATTATATTTAATGATAAAATGATAAAAAAATATATAAAATTTAAAAATATTAATTTTCTTTTTTTTTTGTAACTGTGTCCTTGAAGCTTCACAAATTCATATAACCTAAATTTCATTACAATTCCTTACTTGTTTCTAAAATTTTACTTTATAATATTACGTTTTCAAGGTTTACGTTTTCGGGAATAAGTTGCGTCGAGTTGCCGGTAGGTACCGTCCGAAACTGTGCCGAGTGCAAATGGTTAAATTTCATAAATCGTAGAAGATAAAACTACGAATGTATTTTATCAACGCAAATAACTTATAAATCTTCCTCATATGAATTCACATCTAGTAAGTGGGCTGTAATAGACATTTTTAAAAAAGTTCTGCGCATGCGTATCAGCTACAGAATTGCTTTTTGTCAATAAACAATCCCAAATATGAAAATTTTGCTGCTATGCCAGCCTCTATATAATACCTACTATAGAGGTAGATATATGAAATCGGAACAATGAGGAACTGCAAATAGATGAGACATAACAGAAAGCAATAAGATGATACTATCTTAATGTAAATATTTGCGGCTATAGGAAGAGGATACGACTGTGGTTTGCAATCCTATATCTTCTCTGTATTACCCTACATATTTCTGTTTCTTTTACCTCTTTTCTTATTTTAACCTCTTTGGATCATTTTCTTATGGCCCACTGATCTTAAGTCACCTCGTTTTAGAATACTCACTGACTTACTTTCTCTACGATTTTTTTTTCTTCTATTCTTTATTAAAGCATAAAGCGTGTTATAAGCATCAGCGTTCCCACAAAACTATATTTTTTATTCTTTAGTTAGCGTATTTTCTGAGCTATAAGAAATCATTGACATAATAGAGGAATTTTACTCCCCAATACTAGTTATATATCTAGACTAGCTAAGGTGCCCGGCTTCGCTCCGGTAGTTGTGTGGTAGTTTTAATAACAGAAAAACTATAAAATTAATGGAAATATTGAACAAAATTAGCAATTTCTCGAAACTTCGGTTTTAACTTGGTATCAATATTAAAATTCAAGATCTGCAGTGTCCGCCCAAATAAGGAACCCTATATATATACTTTAGAGGGAGATTGAAAATAGTGAATGAACAATCAATTTTGATGCAACTTAGTCGAGTTATGCATCGTTTTTATGGTTTCTGTGATTCTGAATCCTATAAGCCCATTCCAAGCAGTCAGCAGATAATAAGTAATTAGATAATAGTTGAAAAATTATATTTCCAGTACAACCTAAGCGCCGACTACAGTGATGGTCCTATTATATCCATAAGTATAGAAACTATCGAAGATTCATAGAAACTTTTTTTTAAATACCTTTATTCCATTTCAACCAACGTTAAGTTATCCCCCCGTAATTTGGGCGGACTCTGCAGATCTCGAATCTCACTGCTATCACAAAGTGAAAACCGAAATTTCATGAAGTCACAATTTCTTCACCATATTTCTTTTTATCCTGAACTATGAGGGGTGATAAAATCTTATTGAAAAAAATGGTGTAATTGGAGTTAGTCATTTAGTTAACTGGAATGCTCATCATAGATAGTAATATAACCAAATTCTTTTTCATAATTACATACAATAAGAACACTTCAAACATTTTATTTTCGATTTATAATCAGTCAATTCAGCTCCCTGTTTTGTTTTATGTCTGTTTTTATTTGCTCACTGTACTACTCAAAAATATTCACTCATATTGCATTAAATTTACTTAAGTAGGTATGTATTATATATTAATTAAATATAATGTGTTAATCAATTAACCTTCTTATGAGAAAATTAATTTTGTAAGGTATCCAGTCGGTTTTCTAATTGATATGTAAAATCATTATTTTATTTTGAAAGAAAAGGTGAAACTAATTATTTTCGCTTGATTTTTTAGTAATTTAAAAAGAACAGCTGAACAAATACATAACCTTTACAAAATGAACGGAATGAATGAACAATAAAACCGAGTGAAACGCACCCTAGCGCTTCCTGGTAGTCTGCAGCTCGAACTAAATTTTTCATTCATAAACTCGTACCTCAATCTTAGAGAGGCTAATTAAATGGTGCGAGAGGCTTAAAATTCCAGTCCTTTTCTCTTCAATTTTACACCCTTATGAGAAAAACGGAAACCTTCTTCTCCGTTAGGGGTTGTATAGCAACACGCTGACATAACTTTATTAAACATACGTTGAGTGGTTTTTGAGCCTTATCGGCACGTACATTGTACACTTTGCTTTATAATATATATTGATTACCCATACCTTTACCTATGTTAGATATGGAAAATGTTAGATATTTTGGTTGATTAAATAATTGAATAAGATGATGAAAAACAAAAGAAATAGATAAGATATTGAACACGAACAAGATCACTCGACTGCTAAAGTATTACAATTAATTCTTTTAATCAATTTTATTTTAATTTTTTTATATATTTTTTTTACTTTTTTAATTTTAAACCTCAGTCTCTGAATTACTCTGGACATAGAAGCCCTAAGGGATCGAAACGTTTTTCAAAATAAAAAAATAATTATTTTTAAATTTCCTTGATTAATATATACAATTTTCATGAGATACTAGTATAAATCTTATCTATATAAATAAAGTTGAAATTCTGTTTGTTTGTTTGTTTATTTGTTCTTTATAGAAATCCATACCGTTTGTCCTAAATTCTCCAAATTTCGCTCAGTGGTTCTTTGATACCAGGAGCGAACACCTGTCCATATTAAATTTGCGTAACTTCAGCCGATCTTCAGCTGATATTCTTTATTCTCCAAAGTTCGCTAAGCGTTTCTTTCAGACCCGGTGCGAACACCTGTTCATATTAAAATTGCATAACTTCAGCCGATCTTTAGCTGATATTCTTTATTGTCATAAGAATCATAATGATCTCAATTTACAATGTTTTTTTTTTTTCGAAATCGACCGTTTCTTTAGAAAAATGAAATTCCCCGTGTGGAACTGGATATACAGCTATAATCTATGGATAAAAAGGCGAAATTCTGTTTGTTCTTTATAGAAATGCATACCGTTTGTCCTGAATTCTCCAAATTTCGCTCAGTGGTTCTTTCATACCAGGTGGTCCATATTAAAATTGCATAACTTCAGCCGATCTCTGGGTATATTTTTTATTGTTATACTAATCGTTTTGATCTCGCTTTACATTGATTTTTACAAAATCGACCGTTTGAGTCGATAAAAGTCTCAGTTTATAGATTTAAAAATTGAAATTCTCCGGGTGAAACCGGGATATACAGCTAGTATGTTATAAATTCTTTAAATGAAATACATCTTAAGCACGTATGATAGTGAATTGTTAAACTATTCCTTCTATAAGAAAAAGGATTTGTTGACTATTGTTATTTAGTGATGTATAATTATTAAACCAGGAAATTGTCCTGGTGTATGCTCCATTACAGTTGATGCACTAAACCTAAAGAATAATTACAATATCCCCGGAAGTTAAGGTAACAATTATTTATTGCAAAAGATTAATAAAAAAAATGTTTAACTGAAAATCCTGATAATTTGTCATCCTACCGTAAAGAAAAACAGTTGACTATTACACACCTATAGATTAAAATAATCGATAGTAAAGCTTTCTATATCTTGAAGTGCATAGAGATATAAGCTTTTAACTTGTGCGAAGTTGGTAAATAACAACAAGATGGCTACTCACGACGACTTACCCTTCTTCACTAACGAGTAACTCCTCTGACAGTTGTTTTATTCTTTCATTTAGTTTTCCTCTTTCTTTTGTCTCTTTGTTTCTTCCCTATCACGTATCCCGTGTCCTCAGCGTCTTTTGTAATCCGATGAATAAGGTTACCTTCCGTATTGTCAGCGGAAAAAGAAATGAATGTAGTAAGGTTCTATTCTCTGCTTGGTAGGATGAAGAAATAGTTTTCTTCTTTTTGTTTTATTATAATTTTTTTTTTATTACACTATGTTACTGGAGAGATGTTACCGCCAGAGTATTATTGTCTGTTTCTATTACAATATAATACGCTAATAGGCAGTGCTTTTATCTGTCAGGCAGAGATCACAGGAAGGTAACTAGAAGTAGTTTATTGTTACAGGTAATCATGTATTGTTACAGTACTCGCAGTAAAAAAAAAAAAAAAACTTCAACTTCCATAATTCGCAACAATAAAGAGACAATATTAAAAAAAAAGACTCGTAAAATAATAATAGCTACCTATGATACTAATGGCCGCGGGTTCGCGTCCCGCGGTTGCCTTAGGATTTTTTAAAGCCAGTAAAATTTGCTATGCCAACTCTCAGATAGAACGTAAAATGGAGCCCCGAGCCTGTACGATGTCAGGTACTAGTTTAAGATCCCTATCTTAGTATACATGATTAGACAAAAGTTAGGACTACCACTGTAGCATCTTCAGATTAGCCTTAGTGCCATAAATTAACGCTTAACAAACAAATAAAAAACCGTTTAAATGTTATTCTGGCATTGAGGAGGCCGTTCAATGTAAACTTCTTCCAATCTTTATTAGAACATGAATGAACCTTTAATGATATGATGAAAAAAAAAACAAAAAAAAAACTTTAACACACTTTTGGTACTTACTTACTAAATCGACTGCCCTGTTACATTCTTATTACTTGTCTATTGCTATAACTGTGTTTCGTACCTTTCTTTTCATTTTGACTTATTTAAAACTTTTCTTTTGTTCAATAACAACTTTTTTTGTTAATATTAATGTTTATTTGGAAAATAAGGCTTTTTTAAGATATTATTTCTGTGATTTCTATTAATTCCTTTGACTAAAAAATGATAAAAATAAATAATTTTCTATAAAATGAATTTATAACCATATTATATATTAAAAAGAATGGGGCCGATTTATTTTTTCACTTTTGACTCCTTAATGTTTTTGAGAACTGTTTCTAAAATTTTTAGTAATTTTTAAATTTCCCTATCATATATTTTAATTTTTTTTTTGTTGAAGATTAACCAATAATTAATTTTAAATAATTTAGCTCAGTTTAAAGAGCACTGCGATGGAGATGCAGACCACCAGGGTTCCATTAATTCTCTCTAATAAAATTACTTAAAAATTATAAATTAATTATTTAAAGAGTAAATATAAACATAGAAATAGAAAGAAAAACAAATCTTTATATTATTTATACCCTTGATTTATTTTCAATAATGTTTATTTACTTTATTTTGTTACCCAACATTTCAAATAGTCTGTTATGTTAATTTCATACAAAATAATAGACTCAAGGCTAACTATTAAAGTGTTTTCTAATGGGGTAATGGGTTTATTTTAATATTTTCAATTAAAATGAACAAGAAGCAAAGCGTTATCAGTGTCCTGCTTTAAGCAGACCGATGGGTAACAGTCTTGGTTGCAGGTTTAATACGTAAGTACCTCTACTTTAATATGGAATATTCGTTCGTGGTATAAGTAAATCTATTTCTATAAGTTGGAATAGATTCAATGGTACTGTTGAATTTTTCCCAGCTTCGTTGACTCGAACCTGCACCGACACACTCCGATCTTAATCCATCCTTGTAGTACCACGAAGGACAAACCTGCAAGGATGGTCATCGTCTTCATAGAACACTTTCCTCATCCTGACTCACGGACTGCGCATCGCTATCTGACGCATGAACACAGTAATGCTATTAGTGACGGTGCGCATCTTTCCGAAACGTGGTGACGCAGAGTACGCATGTCCTTCCTTGTGGAAGAAATACAGAAAGAGTTGGACGCTGGAAGCAGATGGGCCCAACCAAAGACCTTAAGGTAATAATGACTCCTATCTCAACGCCCGTTACATCGATATCACATAATCGATGTCGTAAGTGGTCGGTTATAGAACCTCATTGTTATAACTGTATCGGCTCTATCATGCTGGCTGTGGGCAGAAGATAAACAAACAGCGTGATGGCGGATGTGACCTATTTCAGGGCTATGAAATTATAATGTTATTGTCTGTAAGAAGATAGTAAATTCTAACGATTGCTAGAGCAATAAATAAAAAAAAACTATCCATGAAATGTTAATAAGGATATCTTATCTTAAAAATAAAACTCAATTGAAAACATGTAAATAATCCCTAGGTCTCGGATTCTAACCTCTTAAGGAAGACAGACTTCGAAAGATCTAATATGAATAAATAAAAAATTTTAAAGGTGGCAAACAGTCAACTGTTACCCTTTACGATAGATTGATTGATTGTCATCCATATTATTTGATCAATCAATATGAATAAGCAAATAAAAGGTGTTTTTACGGCAAGAGATTTAAAATTGTATCATTTTTTAAACTACATTATGTATGGCTCACATCACATTTAACTACATTAAACGAATAACATTTCAAAATGTCTGAAGGAAAAACTATGACATCATCAATCTCTAAATGTCAAGTACTTCTGTTAATAGATGCTTGAGGAGAATGATAAAGTGTTACGACACGTCTAATAATATCGCTGGCTCAGGCTAGAATATTACTAATATCGATTATAATAATAATAGTTTATCGAATCGAATTTAAATTTGACAAATGGCTGCCATATTCATGAGAAGCTGCAACCTTGACTAGTGACAGATTCAGAAGGCCTCGGAGGCAGGGAGACAACAGGATGTTGCCAAAGAGTTTAGGAGCTATTAGGTTGAAGACAATGGGAGATTGTAAGGTGTCGGGCGATCAAAGTCGACTATAAATCGATCCTGATATTTTTGTTTGCAAATGTGGCGCCCGAACAATCCAACGCCACAGCTGTGCCACGCCCGCATTCTACTTCCGTCACCTCCAGTCACGGCTGACATTCTTTCCATCGATCATAACAGATATAATAGTTTTAATAAAATATAATCGTAATTTTCAGAAGCTGAATTAAAAATAAAACTCACATGAATTTAAATAATTTTTGTTTACAAGAAATTCCGAATTTAAAGTGCGAAATTATATAATTCACAATGTCAGACATACAATAAAAACTAAAAAATTTAACAACGTTTGCAAAAAGTAATTACTTATAACTACAGAGTGACACACAGGGAACCATATGCTTCAATCTTCAGAGCCAGACTAAGGCTCCAGTCCATTGCTTATATTTATTCCGAAATACAGCATTCTAGAATGACTTAAAACAATCTAGAACATGTAGTAGAGCAGTTGAATAACTGTTCCTACAAAAAGTCTAGAACTCTCTTTAATGTAAGAGACAAAATCATATCCCCCTCGCCTAGAAAATATGATAAAAGAAAAATTAGAATCCATCTCTATGTCGTCCCTCGGATAGGACGTAAAATGGAGGTCCCGACCCTATTCGATGTCAGGTACTCGTTAAAGATCCCTATCCTAATTAAACCTGGATAGGCACAAATAAACAAAAGTTAAAAATTAGATAAGTTGTACTCATTTACCATATTTATTATGTATTGTTCAGAGCCAGGGGATATTTAATAAAACTCGGCATAATATAATAATTATATATATATATATATATATATATATATATATATATATATATATATATATATATATAATAGAGAAAGTAGGATAACTAAAAATTACGCTTGAAGAAAGAAAGAATATTAAGAAATTATCTGAATAATAATTCTTTTAACAATGGCCTAATCTTGAAGGCAGTGGTTCTTTTGAGAGCGGTTTCGGATGAAAGGAAGTTAAACAAAAAAAAAAACAACAACAACAAACTGTAGCCTTTGAAGATTAATTAATTATTTTTATGAGGCAGTGTCAGGCTCTATAATCCAGTTACGGCATTATCCGCCTTCGAATTATTTAATTGTAGCCGCTAAGTGAAGAATGTGAAAGCGTAAACGGTTGAGTAACTAGCTTCCGTAGCAGAACTATTTAATTTTCAAATATATCTCCATGAGATATCAGCTGTTTTATAAAGTCAGCTGGACAAGAGGAACCTCATGAACGAGCCCTTGGGGAACGCTATTCGAGAATAAACAATCTAACTGGGTTAAAAGGTCGATATTTCAACCTTTTAACTTTTAACAATTCAAAACCTTTTAAATAATTAACATTCCAATAGTTACTTTCTCTTACCTATGTATGAAATATATAGTAAGGGAAAGTATTGCGATTTTAAACTAATTCTACTTCAGATTTTCAACGGAATTGCACGTTTTGGGGTCTCCTTATTGGTATTGTTACATCCTTCCTAGGTATTGTTACATTTTATGTAACAATATGACAAGATATTACAAAAACATTTGCCGAGCGAAAATTTGGCAACAGACCAGAAATGCCAGACAAAGTATTCCTCGGTCAGGAATTATGAGTGAACCCAACCTAAATGAATCATCAACTGGAATTTCCTGACCTTGCTGTGACTATATTAGTCAAAATGGGTCTGCCTTAATGTTAAAATATTCTGTTCAAAATAGTTTCTTAAATATTTATAGGAAATTCGATCAGCTGTGTGCCCTTCCCAGATGATTCAGAACTGTCATAGAGGTTATATCTTATCTTTGTTTGTGATGTATTTCTTTTTTTTTTATATATATTCTCTATGCGATGCGTCAACGTACTTCCAGTTTTCGGAAATGTTTGAAGATGATGATGTAGATAGCGCTGATAGGTTTGTAATCGGGAATTTCGATTATCCTAATGCTTGTCGAATTGTTGTCGGATTTAATAGATATTGTAACACTCTTGAGTGTTTACTTAAATAATATTAATTAAACGAAAATAATAATTCAGGATGCTTGACAAACAGTAAAAACTAGAAAATTAATACGTAATAAGGTTACAAAAAGTACCAAAGATAAAGTGACACAAATATAACCATATGATACGAGCTTCGGAGCGAGACTAACTCCCAGTCCATCTCTCCTTATATATAGTCTGAATACTAAAACCGTCACAAACCTGTACTAGAACAGTTTGTTCTAACAAGTTTAGAACTTTTTTAATCACATGTTTTTTTTTTTTTTGTTTTGTTACAATTTTTTCTCATTACCTTAGTTTAATATTTATTATTTCAGAGTTAATTTGTTCTTTTCTTCCTAGCGGAACGCTCATGAAGCAGTCAACATGAAGGATCGGGTGGGAGTTTAATGCCGAGTTTTATTAAATATCCCCTGGCTCTGAATAATACTACACACACACACACACACACACACACACACACACACACACACACACACACACACACACACACACACACACATATATATATATATAAATATATATATATATATATATATATATATATATATATATATAAATTATATCAATCGACATAGCGGTTCCAAAAGTAGCCATTTTTCACATACTCTTTTGCCCTAGCATGTTACATATTCTAACTCCTAGAAGGGAGATTAGTTCTTAATATCACAAAATACATTCATCTGATTTGTAAAATATAACAGTTACTAAAGAAGAAGAAGGATTTTAAATAACTTTCTACTTTCATTTAGCTATATATGAAATATATAGTAAGGGGAAGTATTCCGATCGTGAAAAATTTCGACTTCCGGTTTTAGACGGTAATACACGTTTTGGGATGCCCTGAGTCCAAATAACCAAGTCTCGCGAAATGGTCTGTGCGTATGTATGTGTGTGAACAGACTAGCTCAAAAACTATAAACCGTACGAACCTGAAATTGGGTATTTGGTATATGTATATTCCCTAAATGTGACAGCAAAAGTTTTATCAAAATTGGTCAAACAAATGGAGTACTTTATTTCATAACTTTTTTACCATTAAACTTATACAGGAGGAGTAAGGAAAAATATTCCGTCAACTCATAACACAAGTTGAGCCCACGCGTGTGCAGTACCCCTTTTTATTACAGACCATTGTTTATATTTAAATATGTTCTGTTCATTTAATGGAAATAATTTGTTTCGTTGTAACTATAATAAGAAGTTTTTAACGATTATGAAATCAGACGGCTTGAAGTATTATGCTTGCATTGCCGAATTATCATAAGTAAAAACTTTTACTTATGTTATTTTATAATAAGAATATGTTACTAAGAGAAATGGCATTTAACAAAATACGTCAATTTCTAATTTAAGTAAGTCAGTAAGTGAAAGTTGTGTGTTGCGCGCAATGTACCATATTTTTATTATTAAAAAATAGAAATTTGTGACGATTTCAAGAAATTTTTCGCTCTTTATAGCATTTGATCACAGGAAATTAGAGCCAAATATAAATCCGGACAATTGACAGTAAATTCACGTATTTCACCTTGCCTAAAAATAAAATCGTACTCGTCCAGTGAGTCGACAAACAGTAGTGGTGTGGTTCGTTGCGATTTGAACAATGGCGCACTTGCTGTGTTGTTGATTATTGTTGTTGCAGCTGTTGTTGATAGTGCAATTGAACCGGATCAGTGCTTGTTGATAGAGCATGCCATCTTGCCACTTCTCAACAGTCATTTTTGTCGTCGCTTCTTTTTTACAACAATCTACTATTTTGTAGGGATTTTTTTTGTATAAAATCTGGTATACAGAATGTACTACTGTTACAAAACATTTGTTTGGTTATCTAAAATATATTCAGCGAAAATCCAATTGAAACCTTATATTATATTAACAGTCACTATTAAATATATTCAACTTTAGTTTTCAACAAAATTTATAACATTAATAAATAGGAAAAACAGTACGGAATAATCGATGTAAATATAAATCGATACATTTTAATCTTAATGCGATAAAGTTGAGTATCGATAAAACTAATGGCGTCCGGAAATGATGTCGCGAGCTTTTAGAGCCTTGTGACATTTGAACAGAGAAACGCATTGAGGAAAGAACGTTCAAACTCTGATATCCAAACATGGACTAAACCAATCCTGTGATTATCATATACTCGCAATATATAACCCTCTATCAGTGCTCCCATTTTGGATCAGGATTTTTATGTTTTCCTTATAATACTATAAATAAAAACTGGTTCTTTTCGAGTGATATTATCCTCGAATTCGAAAGAGTAAGCTTCAAACTTCCTATCTATAAGGCCTTAGCAACAAATTAGGCCTTAGGAGGGAAGAAAAGAATTTCCATATTTTACTTATAAAAAAGAAAAAGACTGGAAAAATACTGAACTAAAATATTCCACAAGATAGCTGACATATCTTACAATAAGTGGTTTAGTCGAAATTCATTAAGATAGGATCATAAATTATTAGGATTTTCAGCCAAAATTTTTACTTTCACTTACCTTATGAATTCTATAGTAAGGAAAAGTATTGCGATCGTGAAAAATTTCCGGTTTTCAACATATAGCCAAGTCTCCGCGATATGGTCTGTGTGTGTGTGAACAGAATAGCTCAAAAACCATAAACTGTATAAACCTAAAATTGGGTATTTGGTATATGTATATGCCTGCAATGTGAAAGCTAAAGTTTCATCAAAATTGGTCAAACGGAGGGGATACTTTATTTCATAACTTTTTGCCCTTTTTTCGATTTTCTCAAATGTGGCTCTAACTATTTTCTCTAAACACGTCATGTTTAATGAGAATCATATATTATTTACTACCAGGTAAGCTTTATCATTATTAAAATGTTCTGAGGGGGCTTAAATGAGGAAGGGGCCTTTTTTGTTTTCCTATAAAGCACCTTTCTTTTTGTTTATATGGAGAAATTAGCTGTCTCTCCTTACGCCTAAAAATAAGAAATGGATAAATATGAAAAAAAAAAAAAACAAGTAAACAAATAAGGAGAAAAAAGAAAAATATTCCGTCAACTCATAAACGTTGAGCTCATGCATGCGCAGTTATAGAGCCTTTAATGACAAACCAATGCTTTATAATTAAAGATGTTATGTTCTTTCAATGGAAATTTTTTGTTTCATGGGAACTATATGAAGTTTTCAACAACTACATAGAGAATTATAAAATCAGACGACTTGGATTATTATGCTTGCATTGCCGAATTGTCGCAAGTAAAAACTTTTATTTAATAATAATAAATTTAGTGTACTTTGGGGAGGATATACAAATAAAAATAAGTAAATGACTGTGAAAAAATGTGTGACTTTGAGAAATGGCATTTAACAAAACACGTCAATTTCTAATCAAAATAAGTTGGTAAGTAAAAGTAGTGTGTTGCGCGCACCACATTTTTTTCCAAACATGTGGATCTTCATCAGGGCTAAGAAGAAGAAAAAATCTGGTGCGTGCGCGCAACACACAACTTTCACTTACCAACTTACTTAGATAAGAAATTGACGTGTTTTGTTAGATATCATTCCCCAAAATCACGCATTTTTCTACATTCATATCTTATTTTTATTAATCGTTAAAGCCGTTTTTGAGTAAATAAAAAACCCCGTGAAAATGATACAAAATTTATTAAGTAAAGTCCCCCCTTCGGTTGATCAATTTTGATGAAATGTTGGCTATCACATATTTGGCATATACATACATCAAATACCCAGTTTGGTCACAATCGTGAAATCCGTTTTTGAGTAAATAAAAAAAACACGTAAAAATGATTCAAAATTTATTAAGTAAAGTGCCCCCTGCGGTTGATCAATTTTGATGAAATTTTTACAGACATATCTCGGGCATATAAGTAGATCAAATACTAAGTTAAATCAAAATCGTTAGAGCCGTTTTTGAGAAAATCAAAAAAACACGTGAAAATGTTACAAAATTTATTAAGTAAAGTCCCCCCTCCGGTTAATCAATTTTGATGAAGTTTTTACAGTCATATCTCGGGCATATAAATAGATGAAATACTCAGTTTAATCAAAATCGTTAGAGCCGTTTTTGAGAAAATCAAAAAAACCTAAAAAGTTATTAAATAATGTACCCCCTCCCTTTGAGCAATTTTGATGAAATTTTTGCTGTCACATCGCGGGCATATACCTACACTAAATACCCAATTTCAGGTTCGCACGGTTTATAGTTCTTGAGATAGTCTGTTCACATACACACACACACACACACACACACACACACACACACACACACACACACACACACACACACACACACACACACACACACACACACACACACAGACACACACACAGACCCACACACAGACCATTTCGCGGGACTTGGTCATTTCGACTCAGGGGACCCCAAAACGTGTATTTCCGTAGAAAACCGGAAGTCGAAAATTTTCACGATCGCAATACTTCCACTTACTATATATTACTTATATAGGTAAGTGAAAGGACACATATATGAGTAACTATTTTATAAGACACAAATTAAATGTCCATCATGTAATTACTAATCATATTACATACGATTTAGCACGGTAAAATAAAATCTTATTGTAAAATAAAATTTTCGTTTAAATTTTTAATATCAATGTATTTTATGATGGAAACATTTCTAGCGACCTCTCTTTCTCACTCCTTCGACTTCGTGAGGATTCTTCATGCCGTCATGAGCGTAGAATCCTGTGGCGAATCTCCTCCTTTTCTTCTTCTCCGGTATCCTGTTGCGGACGTGTCCTGGAACGACCTTGCAAGGTCCCGGGCGATGACTCCAGTCCTGGAGAGTAATCTTCCTCCAGCTTGGAATCCGACTGCTGCGGTCTCCAGTCAGCAAATTGGCCTCTGATTTCGCCTCCCACGTTTTTTTCACCCAGAGAACAAATACTTTTCGGATCTGGTTCCTCCATAACATCCTATCAATTCATACTTGAAGAGCTATCGATTTTAATATTGTAATAAAATATTTTTCTTTGTAATTTTATAATGTCATATATAAAAATGTAAGAGCTCTATGGTTGTTACTTCAATATTTGAAAAGTAACTTATGGATAAATCTGAAACTTTTAGATGAAGCTAACGTTCTGCTTAGCCAATAAGCGACCATAACTATTTTTATGGTCTTTTAACCTAATAAATCTTCTTCTTAATGTTTAAAGAAAAAAAAAATTAAATTTTGATTTATGTGGACCCCAAGTCACCCTTCTGTGGAATATTAGTATAATTTTATTTCCAATTTTTAAAATGTAGTAACAATGTTTTTCTTTCTTTCTGTCGAGTACTTTACTTTCAAACACATTTATTTTTTTTAAGTTCCAACACAAAAAACAATCATTTAAAAACAGGCAACGGTTATAAGAAAGAAACTAAATGAAAACAGTTTATTTTAATTAATCTAATCTTAATTTGTGGCTGACCACCATTTTAAATTATTTTTAAATAATTTATTTTTTTGAAGAGAAAAGATTTGGCTCCGCCGGGAGTCGAACCCGGGTCTCCTGTGTTACATGTGAGGATGCTAACCACTACACCACAGAGCTCGGCTCAAGGCAGAGCAAATCCTGTCATCAGTGATAGGTATATAATATAATGGTATAATAATATCAGTGAAGAGGAAGGATTTGCTCTGCCTTGAGCCGAGCTCTGTGGTGTAGTGGTTAGCATCCTCGCATGTAACGCAGGAGGCCCGGGTTCGACTCCCGGCGGAGCCAAATCTTTTCTCTTCAAAGAAATAAATTATTTGAAAACAGTTCATCTATCAATTTATCAAATAGAAAACCGAAAAATTGTTATGAGAAAACAATTTTATAATTAGGCTAGAAAAAACTCATTCCTTCTAAATAGCAATAAATAATAATTGTTAAAATAAAAAACGATTATCAATAATCAGGATTTTCAGTTTAAAAATGTTTTTATTTTGAAAAGCCAACGTTTGATACAACTTTTTAACTATTTTTTTTATTTTTTTTGGACAAGAGACTGAGATGGAGAACCCACATCGGACTGAAAAGGAAACAACTTAACAAATGAATTGGAATATTACCTAGGTAACTCGACAGACGTTCGAAAATATCAATAACAAACAAACTTACTATTTAAAAAGTACTAATACGACCATTAGGGACATACGGGATAGAACTATGGGGTTCTGCAAAACCCTCAAACATCCAAAGAATCCAGTCATGCCAGTCCAAGGTATTGAGGAAAATAGCAGACGCAGCATGCTATGTGACAAATGACTTACTGCACAAGGACCTGAATATCCCAATAGTCATCGATACGGCCACACAATACTACAAAACCTTCCACCAAAGACTAACTTTTAACACGAACCCCTTAGCACAGATACTAACATCAAACATAAACCCTTACATTCCACCCCGACGACTTTTGAGGCGGTGGCCGAGAGACATGCTAACTTAGCATAAAGTTAGTAATTCATCCAATAGGAGTTCAACCGATTAGCTAATTTGCAGATTGCAAATCAATGAAAAATGATACATTCTTGGATTTGTACATAAATAATAAAAAAAATTTTTATTACCCTGCACTCAGAAGCCTTGATGAAGATTCACAAGTTGGATCGAGACGTTGGCTTTTCATAATAAAAACATTTTTTAACTAAAATATCCTGATTATGAATTAACCTATCATAAAGAGTAACAGTTTAGTATTTCCGACCTCTAAGATTATCAATAATATTTGTTTTATTTTATTAACACACAAAAGTATGCATAAAACGCAAATAAAAAAATATAAAACTTTTAATATAAATGGAAACCATAACAAAACTCTTCCTCACCGGTCTTAAAATATTCCAACGATACTCGAATCCTTATAACAGTTCTTACGAGAAAAACGTAGACATTATGCAACGGAATTCAGAAACGGCACGTCACAGACACGTTACATGTATTACGAAATATCCAAAATAATAATATATCCCTCATCATATTGAGAAGAAAATTGATGACGGAATTTCTCGAGAAGTAAACATTGAATTATAGAATTGTTTGTTGATCAAATCACCTCTAACCATCGGCAAGGTCGAAGTTTCGCTTCGGTCGAAAACGGCTGCTTCAGAAGTTCCTAGATGCTAACAATCCTTTCACTTTCCAACGTAATGAGCTGTCAGTGAGAAGTTTTAAGTATAGATATTACAGGGAGATATGAATGCTATGCAATGTATTCTGGGATGTGGACATTAAATATGCGAACGGTGTAGGATTGGTGAAACTTATCCGCCAATCATCTTCAACACACTATTGCAAAATCGATAATTATTTCGATGACCACTGTTGGCTGAGATGTTGTTGAGGTTGTCATTTCCTGATCGTGTCTGAAAGGAATGGCACCTCTTCGGAATATGAGAAATGACTCCATGAATGTATGTAAAACCACCAATCTTTTTGAAAGTGTACGCAAATTAAATATTCTTTTATTCATAGCTCTTCTCCAAGCGTTTCCTGAAGGATTGGACTACTTTTCCCTCCTGGATGGGAAGGAAAACTTTAAAATGATGCCTAAATCATCGAATATGATCAAGTATCAAAAACGTTTTGGCGTATCGAAAAAAAAATAGACTTTTTAGAAATAATGTATGGAATATTCATACTGGGATATTGCTCTGGTTGCCATAGTAATTAATTCATATTTTCTCAGTTTTAAACTTAAGTTTTAAACTTAAAAACAGCTGACCACTACACCTGTGGTAGTGGTCTATATAGTAAAATATAGATCTATATAGTAAAATATAGATAGTAAAATATCCTTAGCTATGCCGTCCCTCGGTTAAGGACGTCCCAAAAAGTAACTGGTGTTATTTCAGCAATTGGTGTTCTCCATACATAGAGAAACAACTATAAAAGTATGCCAGACGCTCCTTCTTGTCCCAGATGATTCAGAATATCTTGGCCAATCCCTGGCAAAGAGCTTCTCAGATGACTCAGAGTTGAGGACTCCGGTATTTGTGATTCATCTCATCTCCATATCAACGGTCCTCGGGTGTCTAGTCCTCAAAGGAGGCGTCGTCCGCTTGGGTTCAAGGATCGCAGTAAGGACGAGACAAAGAAAAGAAAAAGAAGTTCATTTGAGAAGCGGTACTCAAATCAAGGTGATAAATATTCTCCTTTGAGTATATGATGATTCGGATATCTTGGCTATAGTTTTTTTTTTTAGGACTCAGTACATAAAATTTTACAGGAGAATAATAATAATCTATATAAGTTTGTTTGTTTGTTTGTTTATTTGTTCTTTATAGAAATCCTCACCGTTTGTCCTAAATTCTCCAAATTTCGCTCAGTGGTTCTTTGATACCAAATGCGAACACCTGTCCATATTAAAATTGCATAACTTCAGCAAATCTCTGTGTATAAACTTTAATGTTATAAAATTCGTCATGATCTCGCTTTACAATGTTTTTTTTTACGAAATCGACCGTTTGAGTCGAAAAAACGGCCTAAAAAATCATTTTATAGATTTTTAAGAGGCCAACCAGGCCCTATAAGACCGTCCCTTGGCAGGTGTCGAGTTCTGGGATTTTTAAACCATATGTTGTTTTTTTTTAACATTACAATATGTTTATTGCCATGTATGGTGGATGTATTTTTCAAAAATGCCTCCTAAGAAGCGAGCTTCAATAGGAGTAGTGAGCTCAAAAGCTAAAAAAACAACGTCCAATACGAGCAGCAGAAACTCTTGACGAACATCAAAATAGGATCGAACAACAGAGGCTTAGACAGGCAGAATCGCGGGAAACAGAGTCTGACCAGGAATACGAGGCCCGCCTTGCGCCACAGAGGCTTAGGCAAGCCGATTTGCGAGAAGCTGAAACTGCAGGGCAATATTTCTGTTGGTTTGTTTGTTCTTTATAGAAATCCATACCGTTTATCCTAAACTCTCGAATTTTCGCGAACACTTGTCCATTTTAAAATTGCATAACTTCAGCTGATATTATTTATCCTAATAAAAATCGTAATGATCTCGCTTTACAATGGTTTTTTCACGAAATCGACCGTTTCATTATAAAAATGAAATTCTCCGGGTGAAACCGGGACATACAGCTAGTAATAAATAAATTAAAAAAAAAAGAAATATAAAAAAGTATTCATGATATGAATACTGTATCTTAAAAAAACATTTGGAATAGCTTTTAACATGAAATTTATTATAAAAACTTTTTCTTGTTATAACAACATCCACGACAGGATACCCTTGTCCATTTCCAAACCGACATTCGTAAAGTAACAAAGAGAACCTGGGACCAGATATTTCGCAGGAATTCCTTGGCCGAAGAACAAAGAATTCGCAAGTGACCAAGTTGCGACCTCTTTGGCAACGAACATTAGACTTACGTGTTTCGACTTGAGGACTTGTTCGTATTCAAAAACAGCTGACATAATTCCACAGCTGACCGCGATATGTCTCATCCGCTGCATTTAGGATCTTCGGACAGGTTGCGGTTGTGGTATTTTTTTTTTTTTCTTTTTTTTTCTCCATTGGTTAATGATTGGTGTGAGGTAGAAAATTACGAGGCAGGAAACCCGAAACCCTAATTCATGTAATTTTATTTTCTTGTCCGAAATGCCTTGGAGGTCATATATGAATAGTCATAATTTAAGATATATCTCTGTTCCAACAAAACGGATCTAGAACTCTTACGCATGCGCACGGTTCATGTTTTATGTCATGATGGCAACATAGAACACGGCAAGAAGATGTATACTACTAAAAAAATGATTTTTGGATAATCACACGTGAAGTTTTAACTGTATTATCAATTTTAATAAGTACCTACAAATACCGATTTGGGAAATTATTCACAAATATTCTACCAATGGAGCAAATAGTTTCAACTAAAAATAATACATTTTAATATTAATTTTAAAATTGAATAAGTTAAATATAAAATATTACGAGTTAGGGTCACCTGAGGTGTAGTGGTTAGCATGGCAACCTACAATACTAAAGGTCGCAGGTTCGCGTCCCGTGGTGGCCCTAGCAATTTTTAAAGGTAGTAAAAATACTTGGCTATGCCGTGCCTCGGATAGGATGTATGGAGGTCCGGAGACTCTACGATGTCAGGCACTCGTTAAAGGTCCCTACCACAATTATACCTGGATAGGCAAATTTTGGACTCCCACTGTAGTAACCCACCGATTAGCCTTAGTAGCATAAAGGGACATTAAAGAAAAAAACAAGTCTTTTGCTTATGAAAAGATTAATAGTAATAAAGGCATAGAAAACTGAAGATTCGATGCCAAAACCACTAATCGCTCCCTACACACCTCCAACCCTTTCAAACCAAACTTTACAAGATTAGCCCAAACGAAATCCTCCCACCTTCGCCTCGGCTTACCCCTTGGACGTATTCCAGTCGACAAAGCGCTTAATAATCTTATAGGTAGTCGTTCGCAACTAAGACTTGAAGGAAAAGATTATTCATAAAAATCATCAATTCAATGCTGATCTAAATATAATCCTAGGCCTAGGTTCATAAATATGCTAAAAATCTAATAAATAAAATTAGCACTTATTAAGAACCGGTAAAAAACGTAAACTATTAATAAATCATCATTCATATGAAGACTTTTAATCTCTTTAAGGACCTCTTTCCCAGGACCTTTGCATTTAGCCGAAGACGCTACCTCTACAAGGCTAGAACCGATAAAAGAGTTACTACGCTTCTAAAAAAAACGAAAATAAAAAAAAAAGAACTTCAAGGCTAAAACTTTCCCTGCGTTAACACACTTCTTTCCAAGAGATCTTTGTGAACTTCTTCGATAAACTTCCAATGGCTTTGATCAACTAGATTTTGTCTGGGGGCATTTAGGTAAAATTATAAGAAGTCAGACTAGGGGGGGGGAGCAGACTGGTTAAGATTTCATGAACAGGGTTGTATTTTGACCATGTGAGGCTTAATTAATTGTTAAAATAAAACTTAATGGTATTTGACAATTATTATCCGCCCTGAGATGATTGACTTTTATTTCATGGAGGCCCCACGGAATAAATCTCGACCTACCCACCATGATTAGAATAGTTTCGTTACACCTCTAGAGTAACCCCCGTAGCCACACATGGCCAGGAAGGGGCACCGAAAAAGAAAAGAAAAAAGGTATTTGAAAATTAAAATATGTTTTATATAATACTTAAATAAATCTAGTAAATACGTACGAATTTAGTAAATGTATAGCTTTTGTTGCTCATGTTTTCTAAAGGGGGCAGAGCTTTTTAGACTAAGCGCTCATGAAGTCTAGTTTCATTCGCTTCTTGATATGAATAAACTGGCCACTCCTTTTCTAGGTAAAAAGATTAATCATAGGATATCTCGTTATGTTCTAGATACTGCGCTGATGAATGAAATTCCTCAATCAGCCTCCATTGAGTTATATAATGATGACGTCATGAACTCATTGAGGAATCCAAAGAGACCGAAATCAATACTGGACAAGAAAAGTTTGTACATTAAATTTCCTCTTAAATCCGATGAATAACTCATTCCGAAAAAATGAGTTAGTTATTAAAAAAAAAAATCTTCGATAAATGTAATATGTAAAGGTATGTATTAATTATGTTTTGAATCTTATTGTAAATGTTTTAATAAAAATAATATTATAGTTTGCTAACACATATTTACTAATATGCCTATGGTACCACAGAATCTATTAATATGCATACAAATCGGAAAAGGATATTTATTTACGAGATCTATAGTTCACTATTTAGATCAATGTAAAGAACTATAATATTAAAAAATTACAATATTAGAAAAAAAAAAATGATGTCCAAATCGGTACCCCTTATTTCAAAACGTCTGGTTCATATTTATTGAATTAAATTTAACACTTTTAGTGGCCACCTGTGGTGTAGTGGTTAGCATAGCAACCTACAATACTAAAGGTCGCAGGTTCGCTTCCTCAGGGGGCCCTAGGATTTTGTATGGGAGTAAGAAATCCTTGGCTATGCCATCCCCCAGATAGGTCATAAAATTGAGGTCCTGAGCCTGTACGATGTCAGGTACTCGATAAAGATCTCTATCCTTGTTATACCCGGATAGGCAAAATTTTAGTCTCCACTATAGCATCCTCCGATTAGCCTTAGTAGCGTAAAGGAACGTTGAACAAATTTAACACTTCCGATTTAAATATCATGAAAAATTTAGATTAGATAGCTTAATCATTGTATTTAAATTCAGAATGTTAAATTTATTTTAATTGAAAATGGGCGTGATGTTATTAACATCCAAGTACAGAAACTGGATCTGAATGAATAGTTTTCAATGAATAGTTTGATTTTTAGAATGATCTTCTTACTGTGCAAATTATTATAGATATAAATTATAATTTTTTTTTTAATTTAGGCTTACGTTACAACATTTAAATTTCAAGATTGATCTAACAACTTATCCGTGGAAACAGGATTTACACTAGTTGGTTCACTGAAATCGGCCATGGCAATCAAAAAGCGATCTTTTCTTTCTAAACTTCGTATAAAAAACTAAACAGGTCTTTAGATTACTATTGCTTATGCCTTTAAATGAAGTAACGTATATAGTTTTGCTTCAGTTAAAACAAATCAAATGTATTTAAACCAATTTTTTTTAAATTTAATGAATAAATTTATGTGCACTAAATTTCTTACTAAACTTAAAATGACATCAGCAATTTCTTTCAACTTTACCATAACATGGTTTTTGCTATATCGAGACTGGAATAATAAAAAGCAGGTTGGAGCGAAAACAATGGTACGGTTGTCCATTGTTGACTTCTTCGACCAGGTAATGGCGAACCCCGGAGACAATCGACAATTAGGACAAAACGTGTGCAGCATCTTCCATGGCACATAGAAGAGGATGTGGTCTTCCTGGAAATGCAAGAACTATAGGATTTTCGAATATTATTCAAGGAGTGCAAAATAGCAGTTACGTAACAGGAAAGAACACATAATTCGAAGTGTGTCTCTGAGGGCCTATGCTAAAGTTTGCTCATTAAATTCTATGGTTAATAGACATTTCTCCATTTATTTTTGCCACATTCATTTACTTATTTTTTGTTTGTATTTTCTCTCTAGAGTACACTATTTTTTTTTATTATTACATATTATTAAATAAATTTTTTTACTTGCGATAATTCGCAAGCATAATACTCTAAGTCGTTTCATTTTATAATTCTCTACATAGTTGTTGAAAACTTCATTTAGTTACCATGAAACAAATAATTGCATTGTTGATGGTGCAGAACAGAATGGTTTTGATTATAAACAATGGTCTATCGTTAAAGGCGTACTGCGCATGCGTGGGCTCAACGCGTTTTATGAGTTGACTGAATATTTTTCTTTTTTTACCCTGTATATGTTACTTTATTCTTTTCATTTTTCATATGTAGCCATTTCTTATTTTTAGACTTAACGAGACACTGTCAATTTCTCCATACCAATTTTGACGAATTTTTTGCTGTCACATCGCGTACATACACCTACTTCAAATATCCAGGTTTATTAAGATCTTTAGAGCCGTTTCAGAGAAAATCGATGAAAACGCAATAATGGGCAAAAATTATGAAATAAAGTATCCCCTCCGTTTGACCAATTTTGATGAAATTTTTGCTGCTCCAACAAAAAATCTATAACTCTTTTTCGTGTAACAAACCAAAATCATATGTTTTTTTGTTTCATGTTGCAATATAAAACCTTCTTGCTTTATTATAATTTAGAAAACATCGATATTTTGGTGTCGACGTCTATAGTCCACGTGCAGAACAGGCGCGTACCAAGCCTCGAAGGAAGAACCACCAGATGTGTGTGTGCAGAGGAAGTTGCAGTAAGTTATAAAGGTCCAGAAATAGCTCGATGGCGATGGCGATGAATCATGAGTAGCAACGTTCGCTAATGACTAGTTCCCTCGCGGTCGCATATTTCTCTTAGCTCTTTGCTCACTATAATCAGTTTCCAACATGTTGCGGCTGACGCTTTTTAAAATTGCTCTCTAATAATCATTTCCCAGCGGCTAAAGTTACTCAACTCCGAGACCAAATTACCAAAGTTCTACTTCTCGTACCTTGAATCATATATTAACTCTTTCTATTTTTTCTTCTCTGGATGCTTTTTTTACAATGAAAGGAGGGATGTAAAAAGTAGAAACAATAAAAAAAAAAACACGAAATATAAAAATATAAACACAACATACTGATCTATTAATTAAAAATACGTAAAATAATTTAAACAGGATAGAAAAAACATTTAACCGTGTAATCAGAACTTAAGATTTCAGAAATCCTGTTGTACATTAATTTAATATATTTTTGTGGGTAACCACCTTGTTTAAATTATTTTAGATAATTTATTTTTTGAAGAGAAAAGATTGGGCTCCGCCGGGGGTCGAACTCGCGTGACATGCGCGGAATGCTAACCACTGCACCACAGATCTCTGCTTTAAGCGGATCCAATCCTTCCTCTTCACTGATACCTCTCCCTCGGTTTAGCAAGTTTTGCGAATATTTACGGGAGGTGGATCGTAAATAGAAATCCTGTTGCTTTCTTTATGCTGAAATCAGTGAACATTGAAGTATAAAAAAAAAATGACAATAATGATATTTTAACGCTGATTTTCAGGATTTTTTCGCATTTTATTTATTTTTAAACAAGTTCCTAACTTTTTTCCTTATACATACATCACTCCCACTTCCCTTATTTATTGGGAAATCTGGATGTTTTCAATGTAAATTGGAGGACATGTAATTAGAGTAAATTTATAGTTTATAAGAAGAGTAAAATATGTTCAGAACTTATATTAAGCCTCTAATTTAACGTTCTTACCTCAAGTTATTCGGGATATTATGTGACTTTTTTACTCTATTATAAGAAATACGAAATGTAAAATGTTTAAAATTGAAATTTTCCCTATTGATTAGATAACATTTTTGTTACAAAAACATCTGATTGGTTTAAAAATTTGACGATCTTCGAAGAAAAAATACAATCATAAATATAGACAACTAATTTCTCACATTTCGATTCAATAAATCCCTTATAAATAAAAAATCGCAGATAATTATATTGTAATATTTCTTTCGATACTTCTAAAGTCTCTAAGCCTTCTGAAAAGAAAGACGCCTTAAAAACATTAAAAAATATGAAAGTTCTATTAAAGGGTAGTTCCAACATAATTAACAATTTTTTTTTCACATAGACTTATTCTATCTTTAATAAACTTTTAAAAATTATATATAAAAGGACTTTTGAGAAACCCTTAACGTCCACAAATTCAAATTTTTGGAAAAATTAAAAAAAAATTGTACTTTTGCATTAAGAGATTTCCTTAACTTAAAATTATTTTCTCCGATACATATTTCTACTTAGAATACATTTTTCATGATTTGATAAATATATGTTCATTCAATAGATCTGAAAAATGTACGTTTCTTTGACATTTATGATTTTTTCTGATTATGGAAGACAAACATATACTTTGGAAATTACTATACAAAACTCTTACAAGCTTACTTAGACAAAACACTTATACATTGTCAAATAAATGAAAAATAACTGGATGTATATATATATAATAATGATCCATATAATAATCATCCATCCTTATATATCCATCTATATCCATCCTTCTAGTTTAACACACTCTCAATACATAAATCTTATAGTTATTCTTTAATCATAAAGCATCCAAAGATCTCTTACCATTCATTCAGTACCACCATACTTACATTCCTGTATTATCCATCTTGTTTATCGTTTTTAAATTTTCGATTTACACATTACTTTGTATTTAGTATACTACATTTCATCT
Source organism: Aelia acuminata (assembly GCA_911387785.2). Lineage (NCBI taxonomy): Eukaryota > Metazoa > Arthropoda > Insecta > Hemiptera > Pentatomidae > Aelia > Aelia acuminata. The sequence goes on along the minus strand of OU426979.1, from coordinate 4,724,452 downwards.
TATTGACTTAGGCTTCATTGCTAGAGACCATTGTAACCTCATTATATGTTCACCTATGTTTTATATATTTCTCATATTATCTCAGATATCCCATTTTAAGTTTTATCTCATTTATTACTTTCATCAAAAGCTATAATTTTTAAATTCTAAAAAAATATGTTTATTTTATCTAACTTGTTTAATGTTTCACATACTCTTACTCGTACATCTGTTTACATAAATTATCAGATTGGTTGTTTTTTTTGGTTTTTCTCATTTAGCCCTGATGATGACCTAAAATTTGGGTCGAAACGTCGGCTAAAATAAAATATGTAAATAACACATATTTTTGCTTATTATTTTGACCGCACCCCCAACCAATACCTGTTCATTATTTATATATATATATATATATATATGGTTGATATGAGCAAGATTCAAAGTATATGGTTCTTCATTTAAATCTTCTTTACGTTCTTTGACAGTAAAAGACCAAGCAACAATTTTACGCCAAAACTTGCTTTCTGCTTTGGATACAGAAAGATATTATTTAATGTACTGCATTTGTTGAGTTTCTCCCGACAAAGATTATTTGAATGTTCTGTAAAAGCCGATAGACCAACATGGCTTGTTGGTTATTTTTTGAATGCTTTCACGTTTCGGCATGTAAGAGGTTCAAAAATAAAATAAAACAAAAATGGATTTTTTTTTTAACATGTCGAGTTTCTCTAATGACTGATTTAAATGTAAGAATGAAAACAGTAATAAGTATAGAATGAGATTAATATCCTTAGTCAGTAACAGCCATATTTGGTCTGTTAAGTAAATGTGCAAATTAGGTCTTGGTCGCGTGGGCTGCACGATATGCAAATAGGTTTGGTTGTTTATATCTGGTAGTCGCTGCTAGATAGCACCACTGTGCTTTACGACGGGGACAAAAAAGCGAAAATAACTCGCGGGGGAGCGCCAGCAGCGACAGCTTATCGAATAAATAAAAGACAAATAAATAAATCGATACTCGAGGGAGAAAACGCCTATCGATAGGCGCCGGGAAAATGCAAATGGAGTCGCTCCTGAATTATCGTTTCCCCTTTGGAAAACATTAACGTCCTCAAGAAACACAAGGCCCTTGTAATGTGATAAAACATTACTTTGCAAAACTTTATGAGGCAGCGCGTCCCATTTAGGGGGCCATTGTAAATTCAAGAGTGTCTAAGTCAAAAAACAAAGGTTAGCTTTAGCGCTCGGCCAATGTCACAATTCCAGGGTACGTACAGATGTAATATAAAGGTTATAGTTCCATTAAGAATCAAGTTTTTTGTGCCTTTACAATGTGCCTTCAAACCTCAACTACGAACAGCAAACTAAATAAAATAAAATATAATAAAAACTCGAACTCAGGGATAGCGCTAGTGTCGATTTTGAGTTAGTTAAGATAAGCTTCTAGACGTTCTTTTAGCATTTTTCTGACGTTGCTTTTATCCATAATAAGTTAGAACAAAAGTCAGAACAGCAGCTAGTTCCAAGTCAGCTGTCTTTGTAATGAAAATTGTTGTATTAATTTGATCATAATTGTGGGTAACCACCTTGTTTTTAAATTATTTTAAATAATTTATTTTTGAAGAGAAAAGATTTGGCTCGGCCGGGAATCTAACCCGGGTCTACCGCGTGACATGCGCGGTATGCTAACCACTGCACCACGGAGTCCCTTCCAAACGCGGAAGACCCGGATTCGATTCCCGGCGGAGCCAAATCTTTTCTCTTCAAAAATGAATTATTTAAGAAAATTGTTGTATTAAAGTGCATACTTGCAGTAAGACATCATTGTTTGCTCGAATTCACGTTTCCTCATTTTCACGTGTTCAAACGATTTGGATCAAACTCGCCATGTTTAATGAGAATCAAGTATTCTTTAATATCAGATAAGATAACCCCCCCCCCCAAATTTAGGGCTAAATCAGCACATGAATTCTGTCTGTATCTTTGGGTGAATCCTTAATGAGTCCCATGAGTAAAGTAAAGAGGAGCCAACTTCATTCTTGGTACCCAACTGTATAAATTACTGACGATTATATCCACTTAGCAAAATAAAAAACTATTGTCATTGAGGAATAAAGTGTTCTCTTCCGTTGGCACGTGAGTACTTTCAAAAAATGGTGTCTATATCTATTGAAAGAATGGAGAGTGGTAAGTGAAAGTCGTGAGATGCGCGCACCGCACCAGATTTTTACTTTCACTTACCTATATATGAAATATATAGTAAGTGGAAGTATTGCGATCGTGAAAATTTTCGACTTCCGGTTTTCAACGGAAATACACGTTTTGAGACCCCCTGAGTCGAAATAACCAAGTCCCGCGAAATGGTCTGTGTGTGTGTCTGTGTGTCTGTGTGTGAACAGACTAGCTCAAAAACTATAAACCGTGCGAACCTGAAATTGGGTATTTAGAGTATGTATAAGCCCGCGATGTGACAGCAAAAATTTCATCAAATTTACTAAAAGGGAGGGGGTACTTTATTTAATAACTTTTTAAGTTTTTTTCGATTTTCTCAAAAACGGCTCTAACGATTTTAATTAAACTGAGTATTTGATCTATTTATATGCCTGAAATATGACTGTAAAAATTTCATCAAAATTGATCAACCGGAGGGGGGACTTTACTTAATAAATTTTGTATCATTTTCACATGTTTTTTTTATTTACTCAAAAACGGTTTTAACGATTTGATCAAACTTGGTATATGATGTATTTATATGCCAAAGATATGATAACCAACATTTCATCACAATTGATCAACCGGAGGGGGGACTTTGCTTAATAAATTTTGTATCATTTTCACGTGTTTTTTAAACTACTCAAAAACGGTTTTAACGATTTTGATCAAACTTGGTATTTGATGTATTTATATGCCCGAGATATGACTGTTAAAATTTTATGAAAATTGATCTACGGGAGGGGGGACTTTACTTAGTAAATTTTGTATCATTTTCACGGTTTTTTTTTTATTTACTCGAAAACGGCTTTAACGATTAACAAAAGTAAGATATGAATGTAGAAAAATGTGTGACTTTGGGAAATGATATTTAGCAAAACACGTCAATTTCTAATCTAAGTAAGTTGGTAAGTGAAAGTTATGTGTTGCGCGCACGCACCAGATTTTTTTTCTGTGCGGTCATTTTTAATGTAGCAAAAACTTCTTCGCCTTAAAAAGCCTAGTTATGAACTAGATGACCTTTCATATATCTCTAACGTCTCCTTAGACCTCTTCAGATCCTTAATAATCCTTTTAGCCTTCAAGATCCCCCGGAGTCTCCTATTCAATACTCCATAACAAGGAACACTTTCCTTTAATTTAGCGGGGAGCGGAGGACTATCGCGCAAGAAAGGTGAGGATGAAAGTTTTTGAAAGTCCTTCTTCTTGTAGCAGCTGACTATCAGTGCCCAGGATCTTGGCCACCGAGAAGAAAGTTCAAAGAAGTCGAGGAATATATCAGGGGAGCGATCCTGAGGCGGTGCTGAGGTCATCCGGTAATTGGGAGGGTATGAATGCTCTTCAGAGGGTTTACATAACGCGAGCGGCACAGGTGATACTTCTCGAAGATCCTATTGTAATGTATTTTCGGACAATTATCTGTGTTGTACAGATGATTGAGAACCAGAACATATCAAGTTCGAAACCCGTAGCTAGAGACATTTAATAATACTCTGCATTAAATACTAATAATGGAAAATTTGATGCTAATATAAAAATAAGTATTATGGGCACCCATTTAATTTTTTTTTTTTATATATAAAAAGTTAAATAACTGTTCAACAAATGTAAAAGTTTAACACGTTCACACCGGGACAGTAATTCACGCTCTTTGCCCATTGGCGAGTTACCTTAATGATTTTCGCTCTATCGGACGGGAGCTATTTCAGGGCATTATGTAGTATTGGCAATCAACAATAATAAAATAAACAATAAAAAATACTATCCTATTAGTTATGTTTATAACAAGATATTAATTATAATTGTTATTTTGTTAATTATAAATGTTTATACGTTTATAAGTATTTCAATATCAATATAAATATATATAAAAATAAATGCAGTCAAAGTTTTAGAGATCTAATTATTTAGCCGAGGGGGCAGTCAAGTGTGAGCCACAAGGTACACGCCGGCGTGGACTTGTGTTAATGTTTATAATAAGATATTAATTATAATTGTTATTTTGTTAATCATAAATGTTTATACGTTTATAAGTATTTCAATATCAATATAAATATATATAAAAATAAACGCAGTCAAAGTGTTAGAGATCTAATTATTTAGCCGAGGAGGCAGTCAAGTGAGAGCCACCGGTGGTACACCCTGGCGTGAACTTGTTAATTAAAGAATACCTATTAGCATCTGGTAAACATATGATGTTTATATGCATCTGAATAATGTTTATATATGTGTATATAACACATATAATGTTTATATGTGGTATGTGTATATTATTTAACAGGCTAAAGAATTATTTAAAATAATTTACAAAATAGGTGGTCACCCACAATAATGGTTAAATTAATATGAAATAATTTAAAAATTGACGAACGTCAAGAGATGCCCATAATTAGACAAAAATTGTCCATCTCCCGTAAATATTCGCAAAACTTGCGAGATCGTGGGAGAGGTGTCCGTGAAGAGGAAGGATTTGGCACCTTTTGGAACCGACTCCGTGGTGCAATGGTTAGCATACCGCGCATGTCACGCGGAAGACCCGGGTTCGATTCCCGGTGGAGCCAAATCTTTTCTCTTCAAAAATAAATTATTAAAAATAATTTAAAAAACAGGTGGTACCCACAATAATGGTTAAATTAATATGCTAAAGAATCGTTTTACTATCATTTTCTGGTTATAAAGTAATTCATGCAATAGATATTTTCATAAAATCGATTCTTAATATGAATTGACTCAGGAGCGAGAAGGAGGTATCGTATCGAAACAAGAAAACAAAATAGAAAATAAAAAAAAGTGAGACAAGAATGGAACAAATTATTCCTTTCAACGCCATTTTGGGCCTTTCTTTGTTTCCTAACCTCTTTCCCTTTAAGTGGAGCTGTTTTGAATAGCCGTGACGTTGATGGGAAGAAAAACCTCGTGCAATTATTCCCATAAGAGCCCTAGTTCTGAGAAACTGCGATGTCCTTGCGAGAGAAAGCACCCGACGGACAAAGAGGTTCTCAATCGCCAAAGAGGTCCGTATTCTCTCCGCTATTGACAGATGTATTCTGTTCCCCCTACGGTGGACAATACCGAAATCTGAGGACCATCTGGGTAATAGAGTCTTCTCGAAAATAAGGGGCGTGCTATCTTCAGTAACATATGCTAGAAATGTTAGGATATCGTAAATTTCAAAAGGTAAAACGAGGAACAGATAATTTCTCCTTATAAAAAAAAAACAAAGGTACTTTAAAGGTAAACAAAAAAGGCCCCTTCTCCATTTAAGCCCCCTCAGAATATTTTATTAATGATGAAGCTTACCTGATATTAAAGAATACTTGATTCTCATTAAACATAATCAGCTATTTTGAGAAAATCGAAAAAAAAAAACTACGTAAAAATGGGAACAATGTTATGAAATAAAGTGCCCCTTTCGTTTGATCTAATATATTTTGATGTAATTTTTGCTCTCATAGAGCTGGTGTATACACATACATCAAATACCAGTTTTCTCAAAATCGTTGTAGCCGTTTTTGAGAAAAAAAAATCTGGTGCGTGCGCGCAACACACAACTTTCACTTACCAACTTACTTAGATAAGAAATTGACGGGTTTTGTTAAATATCATTTCCCAAAGTCACACATTTTTCTACATTCATATCTTATTTTTATTAATCGTTAAAGCCGTTTTTGAGTAAATAAAAAACCCCGTGAAAATGATACAAAATTTATTAAGTAAAGTCCCCCCTTCGGTTGATCAATTTTGATGAAATGTTGGCTATCACATATTTGGCATATACATACATCAAATACCCAGTTTGGTCACAATCGTGAAAGCCGTTTTTGAGTAAATAAAAAAAGCACGTAAAAATGAAACAAAATTTATTAAGTAAAGTGCCCCCTGCGGTTGATCAATTTTGATGAAATCTTTACAGACATATCTCGGGCATATAAATAGATCAAATACTAAGTTTAATCAAAATCGTTAGAGCCGTTTTTGAGAAAATCAAAAAAACACGTGAAAATGTTACAAAATTTATTATGTAAAGTACCCCCTCCCTTTAAGTAATTTTGATGAAATTTATGCTGTCACATCGCGGGCATATACCTACACTAAATACCCAATTTCAGGATCGCACGGTTTATAGTTTTTGAGCTAGTCTGTTCACATACACACACACACACACACAGACCATTTCGCGGGACTTAGTCATTTCGACTCAGGTGACCCCAAAACGTGTATTTCCGTTGAAAACCGGAAGTCGAATTTTTTCACGATCGCAATATAACATTAAATTAATAACATTAATTGTTAGAAATTTATTATCGATGCCTTTATAAAATTATAGTTTAATAATTTTAAGTTATATCCGCGCTTTTTTAACTTCTGGATTTAGAATATTACAGAAGAATCTCAATAACTCGACAACTAATAATTTTTATTTAATAATTTAGGTGCAAAACAGGATGGAAAAATATTAATGGGCTCTACAAGCCCGGAGTAATCCTTGGGTTAAAAAAGGTCACAATTTACTAGGTATTTTATAAATTTTATATTTATAAATATGTAATGTAAAAATACCTATATTGCCTAAGCACCATGCAAAGTGGTAAGAGGATCTTAAAGTGAATGTTGCCGCCATATCATGAAGTACCTTTCAAACCACGACCTGGGAACTTCACCTCAGCTTAGCGTGCTGCAAGTTCTGTTTTGCATCATACTTTGGCAAGATGCAGCCTCTAGTCTTGAAGGCGAAAGTGCATAATGCTAGGTTTATTATAGGTTTCGTTTGCATTGCAATAGTGTTCTGACATGGAAAAAACAATGATCCGTCTAGATGAGGGTTTAAAATACGATAGCTAAAAAAAAATATAATCCTATCTAAATTTTTATTTGGAATTTAAAAAATCTTGTTTATAATTTACGATCATAAATGAAAAACTCATATATAGAAGTGTGCAGGGAGCGAGTTGTAGTGTCGGCATCGAACCTTCGGGTGCCTTTACACTCTACGAACCTGACCCTCGAACAGGTTCTCCCTCGAACCTTGCCGTACCGGGGTTCTACGAACAGCCATTTATACTAAACGTGACGTTAAGCTAACAAATATGGCTGGCGCACCCAACGCTAGCTTATGATGAAGAAAAAATCTCCATTATCAATATATTTTATATTATCTAAAAAATAAAAAAATAGGAGACGAATTAGAACGGCCTCTAATATCACAAACAACTCCTGTCACTTGGGAAAAGCCCAAATCAAAATTGACACTAGCGCTACCCCCGAACACAGTGGTGATTTTCGAGGGTAAAGTTCGTAGAGTGTAATGATACCTAAAGGGTTCGTTAAGCTTTCATTATTATTATTATCTTTGTAACTATCACATTCTTCTTCATATGACATTATTCATTGTCAACTCTTCAGCAATGTTGGCGTCATCAGATTCTTCCCCATCATATTTACTGCCTCTGATATGATAGTTTCAGAGTATTCTTCGTTTTCTTTAGAATTACTGATAAAATTTTGGGTTAAACATTTTACAACCGAAGGCCTTGGAAAATGGAACATTGGAAGGAACCGACAATGAGGCAGCATTGGGAGGAAGTGAAAGGAAATGCTCCTAGGATTTGAGAGCAGCCTTGTCCCGGAAAACTATTTTCCGCTCGAGGGGGCCCAGGTTGTTGGGGATCCGCCCCACTGGCTACAAGTTCACAGGCCCCGCCGAATCATCCTCTCTATCTCTCTCTCTGCTCTCTCCCTCTGCTCTCTTTCTATAGAGGAAAGTAGTTAGTTTCCGCATCAACGGTTCTTTTTTATCATTTATTAATACGCCAGGCGAGCAATTATCATTTTCTCCCTCGTTTTAGTAAAGCCTTCTTTCGTGATTAATTTTTCAAAATACATTTTTTTTTATTTCTGTTGGCTCTACCATTTATTTTTCTTTTAGCCACCTGAACCAGCCTTCCTGTCTTGTTTTACGACTATATGTTACAAACCAACAGGTTTCGAGAGGACAGTTTAACTGAGAGTAGTAACCTATAAAGAATTCCGTTTTTTCAATCATATCGAAAGTCTGCAAGAAGATGGTTCCAACTCAAAATATTTCAATTTTGCTTTATGTATGGAATAAGAATCACGGGAGCCACAATAACAGAAAGGCGCAAAATGCCTTATTCATTTAGAAAGGGGATGATCATGGAAACGCAGGTAGAGGGCTAATTTGGAGTAACAGTTAGTAGCAGTGATACTTTTTACTTTAACTTACTTATATATGGAATGTATAGTAAGGAAAAGTAGTGCGATCGTAGAAAATTTCGACTTCCGGTTTTCAACCGAATTACACGTTTTGTGGTCCCCTGAGGCCAAATAACCAAGTCCGGCGAAACGGTCTGTGTGTGTCAGCACACATGTTAACAGACTAGCTCAAAAAATATAAACCGTACAAATCTACCGTACGAAAGTAAAAACTTTTATTTCATAATAAAAAAAAAAAAAAAATAGCAAAGTGTATTTTAAAGAGCAATTACAAACAAAACTGAGTAAATGAATGTGGAAAATTGTGTGACTTTGAAAAATGGCATTTGAAAAAACACGCCATTTTCTAATCAAAGTAAGTTGGTGAGTGAAAGGTTTTTTGCGCGCTTCGCACCATATTTTTATCAATTAAGTTTATATTTAATATCGTAACGTGGAACAAAACATATGATTTTAAAGGGTTTTAAACTTATTGTTGGAACAAACTGTACTATCACATTTTCATGACTGTTCGAGAATAATCTACGCTCGCCTAGAACCTTCCAGACAGTTCTATTTTAGACTAAATATAAGGAACAATGGACTAATTATCCTTACCAGTAAATATTTTTTGTAACATTGTTGATTATTTGAGTTTTTATTATTTTATGTGGCACTGTAAATTTTTATTTTCATTTATTAAAAATTATTTAAACCGACATAAGTGTTACAATACTATATGACTTATGAGTAATAACAAACAAAAATAAGTAAATAAATATTCCCCAAATAACCAATAAAAAGCTTCAATGAAAATTAACCCGCTAAGGCACTGAAGATAAGTTGACATTGATCTAATCACCTGAGAACAGGATAAAAAGTCGTGGCCTTACAAATCGAATGTTCCGTAACAGTCGAGTCGTCCTCCCCCCTTCGGGAACCTCTCCTGAAAACATCCTGATTCCTGGAGGATTGACATCTATAATTAGGATTCCGTACCCTCAGGTAACCGGGGCTGCGTTCCTCGTTCTTCAGTTAATGGTCGTCCTGAATGGAGATTGAAAAAAAGACAGACACAGCGATAAGAACTAGCTCGTTAGAGAAGGATGGCCTATCAGACGGCTCGGGATTCCGCAGCAAAAGGTCAGTCTAGTTCCCAGGTGTACCTCAAGGCGCCCTGCTAGGGCCAACTTTATCTCTTTCGTATCTTCTATATCTTTGTGTGTGGCCATAACGGTACGTGCTATATATATATATATATATACATTTTATATGCTTATTATAATTTTTATATATTTAAATACATACATTTTATATGCTTCTTTTAAATTTTATATTTATTAAAAATTTTATCTATTAAATAAGATCTTTCGATTGAAAGTTAAATATATTATAGATATACTAAAAAGATCAGTAAATTGTAAAATATAGGAATAGTCATACATCTACAAAATGCCAGTATCAGGCTGATGCTTCGAATCCAAAATGGTGATTTATAGAGAAATAGCATTTCATATGCCGTATGCAATACTGAAGCTTAAATAAAAAAAAAAATAAATAAAATAAAAAGCCGAGAAAAGAATACTAGTATAATTCCGAGAGAAAAAAATCTGGTGCGTGCGCGCAACACCCAACTTTCACTTACCCAATTACTTAGATTAGAAATTAATGTGTTGTGTTAATGCCACTTCTCAAAGTTACACATTTTTCCACATTCATTTCTTACCTGATATTAAAGAACACCTAATTTTCATTAAACATGACGAATTTGATAAAATCGTTAAAGTCGTTTTTGAGATAATCGAAAAAAAGGTAAAAATCAGAAAAAATGTTACGAAATTAAGTGCCCCCTCCGTTTGACCAATTTTGATGAAGTGTTGACTATAACATTTTTGGCATATACATACTTCAATTACAAAGTTTGATCAAAATCGTGAAAGCCGTTTTTGAATAAATAAAAAAAAACACGTGAAAATTATACAAAAATTATTAAGTAAAGTTTACCCTCCGGTTGATCAATTTTGATGAAATTTTTACAGTCTTCTCTCGGGCATATAAGTAGATCATATACTCAGTTATAACTAATCAAAATCGTTAGAGCCGTTTTTGAGAAAATCGAAAAAAACTTAAAAAGTTATTAAATAAAGTACCCCCACCCTTTGAGAAATTTTGATGAAATTTTTGCTGTCACATCGCGGGTATGTACATACACTAAATACCCAATTTCAGGTTCGCACGGTTTATAGTTTTTGAGCTAGTCTGTTCACACACACACACACAGACCATTTCGCGGGACTTTGTTAATTGGACTCAGGGGACCCCAAAACGTGTATTTCCGTTGAAAACCGGAAGTCGAAATTTTTCACGATCGCATGACTTCCACATACTATATATTTTATATATAGGTAAGTGAAAGTAAAAATCGATTTATATTTATTTATAATATTGATAGTGAAGTACAAAGGGCGGTAGCTGGGGCATAAATTTGAGATCGAGAATTCAAAGACATAAGAACAAAAATAAAAATCGAAATAAAATTAGTACGTACGACCGCAATATGCAAGCAAGCCACAAAAATGTGCAAGCAGCCCACAAAAACAAATTGCTTACTGATTGGTTTAAAGAAGATTTGAACAAATAAGAAAACTATAAATACAGAGTATTATGCCTGTATGTCTTGGTCTTAATGAATAATAGAAATATGTAAGTAGTTTTTAATTAAAAAATTTAACACGGTCCCCGAGGTCCGATGCCTTATGGTACACTCCCCACTTAACAGCCGACTTTCACATTAAAATGTCCGAAAGGCCGAACACTTCAAACACTCATTTTAGTCGATTTTTAATGAGATTATTACATTTTAGTGCAGAAAATGTTGTTAACAGCTGAAATATCTTTTGTTTTTTAGAATCGGACTCCGAGGATTTTCGATTAAGAATGGCGTAAATCCTGTATCGGCCGGTCCTGCGCCTATTATGTCTACTTCCAATCCTTACCAAGAGATAATGCCCTTAAGAAGCTCATTAAATTCACTTTTCAGTCAAAAGATAACGCTTTCCTCAGAGCATTCCCATCGGACTCCGACGCCCGATATCGTCTGTGGCTCACCGTTTAATACGGGTTACCCCTAAAATACGCTGCCGCACCTAACCCGTTATACATGTATTGGTGAAATATGATTTTTTTATTTCAAGCTAAAATATTTTTTTTATTTTAGCAAGATCGACATGAACTGCAGGCAGTTCTGAGTTCATTGGGAAAGAGAGGTGAATGTAGACATTTAGTCGAAGACTAAATAAAGGCAAGGTTAAAAAAAAAAAAAATAATGGAATGGAGTAGCATTGGGGTACAGCACCGGTGACAGAGGGAACAAGGAGAATCTATTGACGGAAAAACAGCCATGAACTAAATAGGAGTCAATTAAAGCTAATTAAGACCTACTGGAGGCTCCAGGTGTCTACTCCAGCTGTTCCTGGAATATCAGGTAAGGGAACACAAGACAAGTTGTCCCACGGACCAGCTGGGAATCTACCGCAAAAGGCCCCCGGCTCAAAAGTATAATAAGTAGGAATAATAATCGATAGAAGATGTCATAAAATCGATATATTTCTTCCGATATTCGATATTATAACTGTGCATGCAGGATAGAGTGTTTTCTGGCTTGTATCACTTTGTAGAGGAGATCTTGGTTTGTTTTACCAGTTCCTTTATGCCGATAAGGCTAATCGGGCGATGCTACAGTGGGAGTACTAAATTTTGCCTATCCAGGTATAGGTTATTAGAATAGGTATATATATATACCTGGTATAGTATAATGGAATAGGTATCCTTAACGAGTACCTGACATTGTACAGGCTCGGGCCTCCATTTTACGTTCTATCTCAGAGACTATGCCGTCAAAGCATAGTAAATTTTACCGGCTTTTAAAAATACTAGGGCAACCGCGTGACGCGAACCCACGACCTTTAGTATTATAGGTTGCTACGCTAACCTATAATACTAATCCTATAGGAGATATTGGTGAATAAATTAATTAGGGTGTCAACCATCATATGCTCTAAATAAATTTAAAAAACCTATTTTACAAAGCCCAACCTTTGTCATCACATTTTTTCTTAAATCTAAGATTTTGGACTTGACAGACTTTACGCTGCAAGAACAGATATCATCTACTTAATATCCTCCTTAAGCTAAGGAGGAATATGAAGCTGAATATGAATATGGAGCTAAGGAGGAATATGAATCTAACCGTTAGAAGAAAAATCTTTTGCATCTTAAGTTCTCAGTACTTTTCGATTCATTGTTGTTCATTTCTTTTTTTTTTTTTTCAAGGGGCCTAAGAAATCCTAAATTCATCAACAGCCTTTTTTACTTTCACTTATTTTTTACTGCGATCTGCTTTTGTAAATACATCGCGAAGGTTAATCGATAGAAGTATTTACGGCTCATAGTAAATTAAAACTCAATTTAAAATGTTTTACTCTAATGCCTTTCCGGAATACAAAACTAGTGAGTTCCTCAAGCGATTCGAAAACTTAGAAAACTATTTGTAAGGTATCTTGAAGATTTCTCAGGAACCCTTCATCCTATTTCTTACGCACTTTCTCAGAAGGCCGACGAGATAAGGGAAACCTTTATTGCCCTAGGGGACTCGTGGGTAAGAAGAAGTTGAGGAAATGGACTCTACGGGATAATAACAGTGCTATTAACTAAGAAGGAATTTCAAGGGAGAATTGTCTTGTGGTTTTTGTAATTGGCAGAACTTTATGAGCACCTTGGCGGACTCAAGTCGTGGACAAGAAAAATACAAATAATTGGGTTTTTTTTTTACTTTTCAAATGTTAGTTATCAACTATTAGACTTGTCAGTCGCACTAGATAGGAGACTTATACGCTACTGGCGAATGTGGCTCAAGCATTTAACAGTCTGGTACAAAGGAATACTTTTCAAACTTAAATCTTTCCTTCCTTCGACTTAATATCTCTTACTTATTTTCTATTCTATTCGACAGGTTATTTTCTATCCGACAATTAACAGAGGTATCTACAATGCATCCAATTAACGCCGGAGTCCCACAAGGATCAATACTCTCACCCCTGCTGTACATAATATATACTTATCATATACCAGTATGCTCAAGCAGTATAAGGCCCGATGCACACGGACGACACTTTTCTGCGATGCGGACTATAAGCCAGGTCAGGGGTACCTGGAGTACAATGAACCGACTGGATTTACCATTGTACTCCAGGTACCCCTGACCTGGCTTATAGTCCGCATCGCAGAAAAGTGTCGTCCGTGTGCATCGGGCCTAATAGCAACAAACGCAGACGACACAGCTCATCTCACTAGACACATTGATACCAGCCGAGCTTCACTGACTCTCCAACATTACCGATGAAAGCTAGAGAAATAGTTTAAACAATGGAAAATAAAACTCATCCACGAAAAATTTCTGCACAGACACAACGCCTGCCCTCCAGTTTATATAAACTATGAACCATTTCAACCATGGGCGTCACCAGCACCAAAATATTGGGGGGGGGCGTCTTAATATTTTCCTAGATAGGTTAGGTAGAAATTCGAGGGGCTAAAAGTTGAAATAATAACCCATAAAAACAACCGTTGGGACTTTTAATTCATCCTCCATCGCTGTATTTTAAAGGGATTTATCGTCTTTTAAAACTTGTCCATTTATGCCTCAGTTATACATTAAAATAGGGAGTTGTTAAGGCTTAATGTTGAAGGATGTGGGCCAAAATTTCTTGATTGAATTTTATCCGAATTTTTCTTCTTATCCTGATCCCACTAATTTCATTACTTTCCATCAACATCTATAAGCTTCACTGAATTGATGAAAAGTAGGATCAAGCTGCTTAGTTTAAAAAAGAAATGTTGAGCAAAAAAAACAAAACAGTTAAAGCTGAAATAAAAAATCTGGTGCGTGCGCGCAACACACAACTTTCACTTACCAACTTACTTAGATAAGAAATTGACGTGTTTTGTTAAATATCATTTCCCAAAGTCACACATTTTTCTACATTCATATCTTATTTTTATTAATCGTTAAAGCCGTTTTTGAGTAAATAAAAAACCCCGTGAAAATGATACAAAATTTATTAAGTAAAGTCCCCCCTTCGGTTGATCAATTTTGATGAAATGTTGGCTATCACATATTTGGCATATACATACATCAAATACCCAGTTTGGCCACAATCGTGAAAGCCGTTTTTGAGTAAATAAAAAAAGTACGTAAAAATGATACAAAATTTATCAAGTAAAGTGCCCCCTGCGGTTGATCAATTTTGATGAAATTTTTACAGACATATCTCGGGCATATAGATAGATCAAATACCCAGTTTGATCAAAATCGTTTAAGCCGAGTTAGAGTAAATAAAAAAAACACGTGAAAATGTTACAAAATTTATTAAGTAAAGTCCCCCCTCCGGTTAATCAATTTTGATGAAATTTTTACACTCATATCTCGGGCATATTAATACATCAAATACTCAGTTTAATCAAAATCGTTAGAGCCGTTTTTGAGAAAATCGAAAAAAACTTAAAAAGTTATTAAATAAACTACCCCCTCCCTTTGAGCAATTTTGATGAAATTTTTGCTGTCACATCGCGGGCATATACCTACACTAAATACCCAATTTCAGGTTCCCACGGTTTATAGTTTTTGAGCTAGTCTGTTCACATACACACACACACACACACACACACACACACACACACACACACACACACACACACACACACACACACACACAGAGACCATTTCGCGGGACTTGGTTATTTCGACTCAGGGGGTCCCAAAACGTGTATTTCCGTTGAAAACCGGAAGTCGAAAATTTTCACGATCGCAATACTTCCATTTACTATATATTTCATATATAGGTTAGTGAAAGTAAAAACACGAAATATAAAAATATAAACACAACATACTGATCTATTAATTAAAAAGTCGTAAAATAATTTAAATAGGATAGAAAAAACATTTAACCATGTAATCAGAACTCAAGATTTCAGAAATCCTGTTATATATTAATTTAATCTATTTTTGTGGGTAACCACCGTGTTTAAATTATTTTGGATAATTTATTTTTTGAAGAGAAAAGATTGGGCTCCGCCGGGAGTCGAACCCGGGTCTTCCGCGGTATGCTAACTACTGCACCACAGAGCTCGGCTTCAAGCGGAGCCAATCCTTCCTCTTCACTGATACCTCTCCCTCGGTCTAGCAAGTTTTGCGAGTATTTACGGGAGGTGGACCGTAAATAGAAATCCTGTTGCTTTCTTTATGCTGAAATCAGTGAACATTGAAATATAAATAAAAATGACAAAAATAATATTTTTACGCTAATTTTCAGGATTTTTTTTTTTGGCTATTTATTTATTTTTAATTTATAATTTTATCAAGTTCCAAACTTTTTTACTTATACCTACATCACCCCCACTTCCCTTATTTATTGGGAAATCTAGATGTTTCGATGTAAATTGGAGGACATGTATTTAGAGTAGATTTATAGCTTATAAGCAGAGTAAAATATGATCAGAATAGATATTAATCCTCTAATTTAACGTTTTTACTTAAAGTTATTCGGGATATTAAGTGACTTTTTTACTCTTTTATAAGAAAAACGAAATTTAATATGTTTTAAAATTGAAACTTTCTCTATCAATTTATAATATTTTTGTTACAAAAACATCTGATTGGTTTAAAAATTTGACAATCTTTGAAGAATATGTCACTTTTTCAGTTCTTTAAGAAGACAATCATAAACATAGACAACTGATTTTTCACATTTCGAGTCAATAAATCCCTTACAAAAAAAGATCGTAGAAAATGAAATCGAAAGTGAAGATCAGACAAAGACTGATTAAAACAAATTTTTGGGACAGCGAAAAAGACTCACATACAGAAAATACAAACATTACAATTAAAAAAACCAAGACTGATTACACAGATTTACAAACACCTACTGTCTAAGAAAATTTATACATAATACAAAAGATTCCACTAAAAAACTCTAAAGACATTAGAACCTACTTGTACAGAATAGGGCGACAACTGATATTCCTTAGCAAACCAGAAGAAGGGTGAAAAGGAGCTGGCTAAGAGATCTCCTAGTATAAAATTTAGGAGGTAGCGAACTCCGTCAGGCCCGGGATTCTTACCATGTTAGGCTCAATATTTTTTTCAAGACAATTTGGTATTCAAATCTTTTTTTTATATAAGTAATCTATAAAAATAAAGATGAAATTCTGTTTGTTTGTTCTTTAGAGAAATCCATACCGTTTGTCCTAATTCTCCAAATTTCGCTTAGTGGTTCTTCATACCAGGTGCGAACACCTGTCCATAATAAAATCTTATAACTTTAGCCAATCTCTGGGTATATTCTTTATTGTTATAAAAATCGTTATGACCTCGCTTTACATTAGATTTTTACGAAATCGGCCGTTTGAGACACACACGGCACGATAAGGCCGTTCCCCTGGAATGGCCCTGGGTCGACGTTTTAAGTCTGAACGAGTCCTTTTCGAGTTATTGGACGAAGAGTGATTCCAACTAATGCATTATTATATGCATGCGCAAACAACCCGGAACTTCAGACAAAGAGTTCTGACGGTCGCGGAAGTTGGGAGGTGCGGCATGCCTGGGTCGTCCGGCCCACACCTCTTACACTGAAGTTTCATATTATTTGTTATATATAACTTATAACTATATATATGTATATATATAATACGTTTATGAAGGTGACTATGCTAAACTACAGATATAACTCGTTGATTACTATTCCTACCCTGATTAACGAAATAAAACTTTCGTAAGAAGCTAATTACATACAGAGGCTGTGAATTCCACCCCAAGACCGCAATCTGAACTAGTTGCAGTGGAGTCATTATTAACTAATCCGAAAAGGATTGCTCAAGCTAGCCTGGCTCGACCTCCGCCCAAAATAAGTCACTTTCTCTATTATCCATTCTCAAGGACTTTAACCGATCAATAACTAGGTCTATATTAACGATTAGTAAGTATCAAAACTGATGATAAACTTCAATTCAACCGTTATTAAACTTTAAAGGACTGTTTACACGGTTTTTGGAGCTTAGCTAGAAAATATATATCACCTGGGGTATAGTGTTTAGCATGGCAATCTACAACAGTAAAGGTCGCAGGTTCGCGACCCGCGGTGGCCCTAGGATTTTTTAATGGGTGTAAAAAATCCTTAGCCATGCCGTACCTCGGATAGGACGTAAAATAGAACTCCCAAGCATGTGCGATGTCAGGCACTCGTTAAAGATCCCTATCCAAATTATACTTGGAAAGGCAAAATTTAGGAGTACCACTGTAGCATCGTCCGATTAGCCTTAGTAGCATAAAGGAACGTTAAACAAACAAACATTGCTTTGCTATTTTGCCACAAGTGACAATAACAATTTACCAAAAAGTCTTGTTGACATGGTTAGAAAAATGCATCTAAAAACATGGAATTCATGTGGAAACTATTGGCAAACGTATTCTTTTATTCCTAATTAAAAGAATTATTCCTTAATACGATCATTTCTTAGAAGATTATAGGATATATTATAAGCGTGTTGTTTATGGAGTTTAAAATTTAAAAGAAATGAACTTGCCTAAGTTCAATAGTATGTTTCATTCCGCGAAAAAGGGTTTTTAATCGGTTCTTTATTTTATTTCATTGGTCCTATTGAGTAAGTAATTAGGATTTGGATATTGCCTTCTTCAGTTGAGATTAGAATGCTTTTTTAAAAAAAAAAAATCTTTTTAGCCAAAAAGGGCCTTGGTTAAGTAGCAGCTTTCGAATTTCGCTCGCTCAAAAGGAATAGTTATAATTTATATATATATGTGTGTGTGTGTGTGTGTGTGTGTGTGTGTGTGTGTGTGTGTGTGTGTGTGTGTGTGTTTTAATAGTGTTCTTGAGGTTAAGTCAATAATAAAGAACTATATTATGGCGACGTTTCGAGACTACATTGTTCTCATACTCATGTCCTACTATGAACAAACAGGATGGAATACAATTATTCGTGTTGCATAGGTAAAATTACACTAAAGGTAACTTAAATACCTTTATAAAATAGAAATATAGTTTGTATTATTGTATATAATTCAAATGATAAAAGTGTATTAATATACTTAAATGCTGCTGAGGAAGGATGTTGCTATATAAACCTCATAGCAATACCGTATCAACATTTTAAGTATATTTATACACTTTTATCATTTCAATTATATACAGTCATACAACCTATGTATTTTATATATTTATCTTACTGTTAACTTTAATATAATTTTACCAATATAACTCATGTAATTGTATTTCAACCTGTTTGTTCATTGTATGGCGTAATGTTGAGAACAATATAGTCTCGAAACTTCGTCATAATATATTTTTTTATTATTGACTAAACTTCAAGAACCCTATTATAACATATATATATAATATATGTCAACATTCTGTAGATAATAGCTTGTTTTTAACATATAAATAGGCGAGACACGCGACCCAGTTGCAAACTGTCATTGGATCCAACTGACACTTGAAGTCGCCTTAATTACCAATTCTCGAGGAGGAGAAAATTACTTTCTAAAAAGACTTTTAACTTTTTTTTCATTTATTTCAATTTTTTTAATGCACTACTTTTTCTATTTTCCTGAGCTTGACAGAATTTAAAATAAAAATCCTACAGCCTTTATCTGTATCTAATGAATTCATTAACAAAAACGATGTTAACAATGCAAAGTAACGAATGACAAAACAAACAAATCAAGGTTAAATAACAGATAAAGAAATAATGAGATACAAACTGTAAATTTATAATAACAAACAAAGACATATAAAGCTAACTTACATAATAAAAGAAGGCGGAAACCGCGAATGACAATGACCACAATCGAGTTTTATTGTAAAACTCGATTGTGGGCGACCTCAATGCTTCTCGCCTTGAACGGTGCGATCGCGAACGACCCCATACACTTCGCCTCTTTGCATAGCTAATATTAATTGTATACCAAATGGTGTCAATGTCTTAGCATAATTCTTAATCCATTTATAATATATTAATAAGAAATAAAACAAAAATAAACTAACGATCGAAATAAACAATTATTGTTATTAAAAAAAAAAAAATTATTCCATAAAATTTTTTATGAATTTACTATGAAAAAACGTGGTCATTACAACAGACAAAACAGTAATATTTGAACAGTCAATCTTATTAATCAATCTTGAGATCGTTACTAAGTGATCTAAAACATTTTCATCCCAGGATTACTAAACAAAAGAAAAAAAAAAAAAACACTTGAAGTCACCTGTGGTATAGTGGTTAGCATAGAAACCTACAATACTGAAGGTCGCGAGTTCGCCTCCCGAGGGGGCCCTAGGATTTTTTAATGGGAGTAAAAAATCGTTGTCTATTCCGTCCCTCGGATAGGACGTAAAATGGAGGTCCCGAGCCTGCACGATGTCAGGTACTCGTTAAAGATCCCTATCCTAATTATACCTGGATAGGCAAAATTTAGGACTCGCACTGTAGCATCGTCCGATTAGCCTTAGTAGCATAAAGTGACGTTAAACAAAACAAACAAAAAACTGTAGCATCCTGGAGAAAAGTCCACAGAACAATTTGATATTGTAAAATTAAAGTAAGATTGACAACCTTCCTTTGCATTTGATAATAAAAACTTTTGTAATAGCCAAAAGTGAATGAATTAATTCTGTTCATTTCTATTAAAAGATTTTTCATGAATAAATATCTTTATCATGATAAAGATGAATAAAAGATAATCATGAATAATTTTTATATATATTTTGTTAATGTATTTAATTTAATTTTAAATATTTTTATATTTCAATGAATTTGACATTACCTCAAGTAGCCTAAGCTAACTTACTAGAGGCTAAAATATTCATTCAATTACAAAATTTTCTTATATGTGACAATAATTACTCTGGCATCCTATCCTTAAAATTCAAAATAATTAAAATGATAATTTAAGAAACTTTTTTAGTAAACTCCACACTCTTCCAAACTGTTTTTTGAAATAAAGAAGGACAATCTTTTTTGTTATTTCTCAGATTTTACTGAAGTATTTCTGGTTAATACCTACAGTTTTAAATTTCAATACAGTTAAACTTAAATAAAAATAACAATTTAGTATCTACCTTGGGAAGATGATTCTAATCAAATCCATGTTATTCGTCTTACCTGTAAAAAAAAAAAACAAAAAAAATATATTAATACAAAGTTAATAGATAGTGGGCAATAAAAATTCCACACTAAATATTTACAAACAGAATGTTATCTAATATATGTGCCCCTGACGTAGTGCATGCCGGAGATAAAATATATCCAACTATGTAACATTTTTTAACAAAAGAATAAATAAATATTATATACATGCTCTAAATTATTATTATTATCTATTTAAGTAAACTACATATGCATCCAAAGTACAATGAAATAATGAACAATTACTCAGGAAGTGTATATAAATAAAATCTTAGTCGAGAATTTTTTAAAGACACTGTACACATTAATAAGGTATGCATAGTGCCAGGCTAAACATTACTTAACTTGAAGGGGTTAATTTGAACCCATAATGTACTATTGCTGTATCTTATTATTTCATTAATTCCTTCTATAACATTATTAATAAGGAATATCGCAGCTAAAGAAAGAACTTTTACTTGTTAAGTAACTAAAAACAATCATAGATTTTTTTAAAGGGAGTAAAATTCCTTGGCTAAGCCGTCCCTCGGATAGGACGTAAAATGGAAGTGCTGAGGCTGTACGTACCTCAGGTACTCGTTAAAGATCCCTATCCTAATTATACCTGGACTGGAAAAATTTAGGATTCTTACTGTAGCATCCTCCGATTAGCTTTAGTAGCATAAATGGCCGTTGAACAAAAAAAAAAAAAAAAAAATTAGAACAATTCATGCAATCTATATGGGAGATATTTTCTTCACTAAGATACAAAACACTTTTCCTTTTTTAATATTATTTAAATTCTCATGTCGAGTTTTGGACAGTTCCTCAAAATATCAAATAAAAGAAAACATTTTTTAAAATACACCTCTCTGTTTAACTCTAAAAATGAAATTGAATGGTGCAATAAGATTAAATAAAAATATTCCGAATTTTTACGATGGCATGGTGAGATTTGCTAAAATTTATATAATTATAAAAAAAAAATTGACTTCATAATGACCTAAAATTTTTGCATCAAGTACTCGAGAAAAGTATAATTTTTTCTATATTAAAATTTGAATATATAACTTAAGTAGTAATAAACTACATATATATATATATATATATATATATATATATATATATTTATATATATATATATATATATATATATATATAAGTATATATATAAAAGAGGAGTGGAAAGAGACAAGTATGTTAGTGTCCTTGTGGCACACCCTTCGATACAATTCCAGCAGAGAGCGGGCTTATGCTAATGTAATCCTTTGCTAAGCCTTTATATAACGTTTGCATCAATAATTGAGTAGCCGATAATATTCATTATGCCTAATGCGCTCCCATTTTGCACATTTGTTTATTTTATAACAAGAAAATGGAAACATTTTCAGATTATTTTTACATATAAAATACTTTATATCAAAGCTACTGTATATATAAAATTAAATATATTTTATAGGCCCTAAAAACCGCCTTGTAAAAATACAGAAGGCGTTGAGTGTATCCAAAAGGCAGTGGCGAGAGAGTACCGCCAAAGGGAGAACAGAAATAGTCCTAGATAAGACATCCGGTGTTTACACCAAGCCGTTATCACTTCCGACCCCCCAACTTGCTCTATCTCAAGTGTGGTCCATCTTCTTTTCTCTAACCTGAATCTGCAGCCATTTTGGTCATTTATATATAAAATTCCACCAACAGACAAGTTACCACCCAATTACAGGTCGTTAATCTCTTCAACCTAAGTTCGATCAAATAAGTAATTATTAGAAGGATAAGTTTTTACGACTATAAGCTTTTATTTTTTGATGCTTTTAATACTGAGTTATAGTTTTCTAAGGTTCTAATTTTTATATCTATTTAAATATCTAGTAGGAAGAATTATATATATTATAATCAACAAGTTTATAAAATAGATTTTATAGAAAAATCTGTAACACTTATGTGCGTTTAAATAATTTTTTTTAACGAAAATAATAGTTCAAGTGTCTGAAAACAATAAAAAATCAAATAATTAACAAGGTTACAGAAAGTATCAACTTGTAACGACACAGTTACATAAAAATAACTATATGAATCGAGCTTCAGAGCAAGACTAACTTTTCAGTCAATCGCTCCTTATATTTAGTCTGGATTAGAACAGTATAGAAGGTTCCCGACAAACGTAGAAGATTCTAGAACAGTCACGAACAGGTATTAGAACAGTTTTTAACTGTTATAACATAAAGGTCGAGAATTCTTTCAGATCATATGTTTTCTGTTTCACCTTACAATACATAGGTATAAGTTTATTTAATATTTAATATAAGGATTTTTTAAAGGGAGTAAAAAATCCTAGGCTATGCCGTCCCTCGGATAGGACGTGAAGTGGAGGTCCCGAGCCTCCAGTACGATGTCAGGTACTCTTTAAGAACCCTATCCTAATTTTACCAGGGCAGGCAAAATTTAGGACTCCCACTGTAGCATCGTCTGATTATTCTTAGTGGCATAAAGTGACGTTAAACAAACAAACAAATATATATATTTAATAATAATATATATATATATATATATATATATATATATATATATATAGATATATATATAAAGTAGATACACAAAAATTAAATAGGTATTATGTAGTAATAAGAAAGCTAGATATAAAAAGTAATTTATAAAATAAAAATAATAATAATAAAAAATTGGAGTTGCTATTTTAAAATAAAAAATCTGGTGCGTGCGCGCAACACACAACTTTCACTTACCAACTTACTTAGATTAGAAATAGACGTGTTTTGTTAAATATCATTTCCCAAAGTCACACATTTTTCTACATTCATATCTTATTTTTGTTAATCGTTAAAGCCGTTTTTGAGTAAATAAAAAACCCCGTGAAAATGATACAAAATTTATTAAGTAAAGTCCCCCCTCCGGTTGATCAATTTTGATGAAATGTTGGCTATCACATCTTTGGCGTATGCATACATCAAATACCCAGTTTGATCAATATCGTTAAAGCCGTTTATGAGTAAATAAAAAAAAACACGTGAAAATGATACAAAATTTATTAAGTAAAGTCCCCCCTCCGGTTGATCAATTTTGATGTAATATTGGCTATCACGTCTTTGGCATATACATACATAAAATACCCAGTTTGATCAAAATCTTTAAAGCATTTTTTGAGTAAATAAAAAAAAACGCGTGAAAATGATACAAAATTTATTAAGTAAAGTCCCCCCTCCGGTTAATCAATTTTGATGAAATTTTTACAGTCATATCTGGGGCATATTAATACATCAAATACTCAGTTTAATCAAAATCGTTAGAGCCGTTTTTGAGAAAATCGAAAAAAACCTAAAAAGTTATTAAGTAAAGTCCCCCCTCCGGTTAATCAATTTTGATGAAATTTACGCTGTCACATCGCGGGCATATACCTACACTAAATACCCAATTTCAGGATCGCACGGTTTATAGTTTTTGAGCTAGTCTGTTCACATACACACACACACACACACACACACACACACACACACACACACACACACACACAGACCATTTCGCGGGACTTGGTCATTTCGACTCAGGGGACCCCAAAACGTGTATTTCCGTTGAAAACCGGAAGTCGAAAATTTTCACGATCGCAATACTTCCACTTACTATATATTTCATATATACGTAAGTGAAAGTAAAAATCTGGTGCGTGCGCGCAACACACAACTTTCACTTACGAACTTACTTAGATTAGAAATTGACGTGTTTTGCTAAATATCATTTCCCAAAGTCACACATTTTCCTACATTCATATCTTATTTTTGTTAATCGTTAAAGCCGTTTTTGAGTAAATAAAAAAACCCCGTGAAAATGATACAAAATTTATTAAGTAAAGTCCCTCCTCCCGTAGATCAATTTTGATGAAATTTTTACAGTCGTATCTCGGGCATATAAATACATCAAATACCAAGTTTGATCAAAATCTTTAAAGCCGTTTTTAAGTAAATAAAAAAAAAACAAGTAAAAATGATACAAAATTTATTAAGATAGGTTAAATGATGGTCAGGATTTTCAGTTACAATGATATTTATTATGGTAAGCCAACGTTTCGATCCAACTTGTGGATCTTCATCAGGGCTAAAAGAAAACAAATATATGAGTATCTATGCTAGAGGGTGACAATAAATGGAAAATCCTGACCATCATTTAACCTATCGTAATTGAAGAACAGTTGACCATCTCTCATCTCTACAAAATTTATTAAGTAAAGTCCCCCCTACGGTTAATCAATTTTGATGAAATTTTTACAGTCATATCTTGGGCATATTAATACATCAAATACTCAGTTTAATCAAAATCGTTAGAGCCGTTTTTGAGAAAATCGAAAAAAACCTAAAAAGTTATTAAGTAAAGTACCCTTTAAGTAATTTTGATGAAATTTATGCTGTCACATCGCGGGCATATACATACACTAAATACCCAATTTCAGAATCGCACGGTTTATAGTTTTTGAGCTAGTCTGTTCACACACACACACACACACACACACACACACACACACACACAGACCATTTCGCGGGACTTGGTCATTTCGATTCAGGGGGTCCCAAAACGTGTATTTCCGTTGAAAACCGGAAGTCGAAATTTTTCACGATCGCAATACTTCCACTTACTATATATTTCATATATAGGTAAGTGAAAGTAAAAAATAAGACAGGACAAAGTAGAGAAGTGCATGTAATATATATTGCAGCGTTATATCGTTAAAGGAAAGCATATGGCAACATATAAAAAATCCCAGACGTTTTGTTAGAACGAACTGTCATAGCCCGCGTTTGTGACTACGAAGTTCGAGAACCATCCACGAGTTTCTGGACCATTCCTTACGACTATATATAAAAAGCGAGTGACTGGAGTGTTAGTCTTGGTTGTGAAGCTTCTGCCATATGATTATTAGTGTGTTACAAAGTGATAATTTTTGTAATCTTCATTAATATTTATGTTGTTATAATTCGTATGACATTGAAAATTCTTCTTCCTCTTTGAATAAAAATTGTTATACCCACAGAAGTGTTACAATATATAGGTGGATTTAGTTTATAAATACATAAGCAGAAGTTATTAAAACATGCCATAATAGATTATAACTAACCTTATTGGTGTATATGTGTAAGTGGGCCCCACCCAACTTTGCAAATCAACCAATCGCAATCACTCATCTATGGATATGGACCAATAGGATGCTCCGATAGATGAAATGAACAAAAACGCCCCCGTGCGATTGGCTCCACTATCTGTGCCAAGGAGATAGAAAGTTGACGCCCCCTCAATTCGGCCTTCATGTCCTCACTAAATTCTATATCATTATTATATTTATCGCTCTTATGTTCTACTTAATATATATCCTATAAAAGAAATTTTTAAACAACGTCCCTATATAGTAAGGTATATTGGACCATATGGGTGTCTGGACTTTTACATGCAGTTCATGGCAACATAAATATTGGCTCCGGTTCTTCTATGAAAATATTCTAAGCTTTCTCATAACAAATTTACAATATATTCATAAAATGATATTATTACAAAGAGATTTAAGTTTAAATAACTTTTTAAATAATAAATTTAAAAAAAAAATCCGAACATTTACTTATAATGCGTGTTTATATATGTAAGTGTGGAATTCATTTTGTTTATTTATTTGCCTATTTATTTAATGTCACAAAGTAACATTTTTTGTTTTGAAAATCAGCTAAAAGGAGATGTTTTAATGTTATTTATTGACGAAAAAATGCGATTCTTTCAGTTTACCTGACTCCTACACCAATAACCTTGTTTTTAGAATAAACAGATTACGTTTTGAAATTCTTTAATGGCATATTATCATTCAAAAACAGCAAGATTTTTATCAAAATAATTTAATAATTTTCATCAGTGTTAAAGAGAAAATAAATTAAAAAGTGAAATAAAGTGCATGTATATAAACATATCATCAAAAATTACCCTTAGTAGCGTAAAGGGACGTTAAACTAACAAAAAAATCATATGCATTAGTCTATGGATTATTATTACAAATTGTAAATACAATATTGAAAAATAAAATATAAATTTATACAGTAAATTAAGCTGTTATAAATAATTTATTTATTTTTTCTAAAAATGTATATCGTACCCTCCTATTAACTAACATAACTCAAAAAATTGATTTTTCATCTTGAAACCCCCTAAAAACATAGAAATCGACATAAAATAATGAACTATAAACCAAATTGAAGATATTTGTTTTGTTGATTTTTATAAAATTGAAATACTAATGAGTAAACAATTTGAAACTATGTTTGTTGTTCGAAAACTAATAATATTATCTCAATGTCATCACAGATTGCAGTTTTGCATTAACTAATGAGAGAGGCTGATTTTTTAAGATTAAATGAAACACTAGAAATTTAATTTTTTCTGATATACGTTATTTGAAGATATGGTAGTCTTGGATTGAAGTTGCGGTTTAGAATAATCCGAGAACATATTTTATTGTAATGTCCCTGGAAAGTACGAAGTTCTAGAGTAAATGGGACCAATTAGATTCTCGGTACACCACTGTATGAATTACTGAGCTTACTTTCCAATAATATAGAAACAATTTTCATAAGGTCACCTGTGGTGTTGTGGTTAGCATGGCAACCTACAATACTAAAGATCGCGGGTTCAATTCCAGTGGTGGGAATTGAATGGGAGTAAAAAATTCTTAGCTATACCGTCCCTTGAATAGGACGTAAAATGGAGGTCCCGAGCCTCGTTAAAGATCCCTCTCCTAATTATACCTGGATAGGCAAAATTTAGGACTCCCACTGTAGCATCGTCCGATTAGCCTTAGTAGCATAAAAATGGACGTTAAACAAACAAACAAACAATTTTCATTGCGAAAATTTTTTTGAAAGAATTGAGTGTTTCCTCCTCAGTAGCGCTTAAGTAGCCATTAAAAAAAAAATTGTCTATTTTTAGTCAAAAAAGAAGGGTGGTAAGTGAAAGTTCTGTGATGCGCGCACTGCACCAGAATCTTTTAAGACTCATACTTTCCTCCGACTATCTTCAATATTGTGGAAGGTCTTAATTTTCCGGAAAGATGAGAAAAATATTATAAAATTTCATAAAAAATCCTCTGAAATTAGTTCAATGTTTATTAAATATATAGTCTAAATAATAATAATAAAATGTATATTAATATAATAATATAGTTCTAGTATAATAATGGAGGGACCATGACCTCCTTTAGTGACCGGTATTCTTGAATATCCATCCCCTCCCACCATCTTAAGTAATCGATTCCCTTAATAATCGACCAATCTTGATTAGAATAATATCCTTATCGATTATTGTCTCACGTTCCAGTCTCTTCAATCGGAAATTTAATCGATTTATACCATCCTAATAGCCAACGGAATAACCATTATTATTTACAGATAACAGTCAGAGATTAAATGCATTAGATATCATATTTTTAATCATAAACAAAGTAAAAAGCAAAAAAAATAAATAAATACGATTTCAGTCGATTAATCTATATTTTTATTAATTTCCTAAATGTTGTGCTATTTTTTCGTTTTTTTTTTCTATTTTCTCAAAAACGTCTTGATTAAAATCATCATGTTTAATTCCAATCACGTAATCTTCAATATCAGGTAGATTTTATCATCATTAAAATTTTATTTATTAACAAAACATAAGATTTTGTTTATACGGAAAGATTAACCGCCTCTCATTAAGCCTAAATATAAGAAATGGATAAATATGATATATTAAAAAAAAAAAAAAACCGAATAAACTTGAGAAAAAAGAAAAATATTTCGAAAACTCATAAAACACGTTTTACCACGCATGCGCAGTACGCCTTTAGTGCGTATAGACCATTGTTTATAGGCAAAGAGCTGTCAACGTGTTTCAAAACATGCATATTTAATGGAAATTATTTGTTTCCATGGCAACTAAATGAAGTTTTTAACAAATAGAGAACTATAAAATTGTGAACCATTTGAGGAATGGCGTTTACATATTTATCAAAACACGTCAATTTCTAATCTAAGTATCTTGGAAAGTGAAAGTCGTGTGTTGCGCGAATCAAACCAGATTTTTTTAAAACTCTAGCATTCTTGTAAATGGAAATCTAACACAAAGATAGTCACAAAGGTTGATGCAAGAAGCAGTCACCCAAATGCTAATGCGAGGTCTGTTTCTGTGTCAATGTCATTGTGTCGAGAGATTTGTTGATAGCTGACGTGGAGTGGCAACGGAGAAGAAGCTTGTAACATGATGTCATTGTGAGTCAGTTCCAAGATATTAGTAGGTATGCAGTCATCTTCTAATATTTAGTTCTTTGTCAACAATATTATAATAATATAAATAACCTTATTTTAATTGTTCGCTACAATATATACAATGTATATATATATATATACATATATAAGTGGATTGTGAATGTTGTTCTTGTATTTTTCGCGTTAACTAGAAAGTTTTTATTACTTTGACATTTTAGTTTTAAATGCGTTTAATTTTATTATAGGAAATTTATGTTTATTTATGATTCAACAATATTTAAAATCATTTTGATTTCATTTCTTTATAGTCTCCTCCACTTCCTTTCCTGTGAGATATTTTATTCATATTATTAATATTACAATTGTTTTATATAGCATATTTTTAGATTTTATGCTGTATATTTTGTTACATATTTTATAGTTTTTTACAGTATATTTTATGGCTTATTTACACGCTTTTTAATGCATAAAAATCCAAGCTCTGCGTATCACTCAATTAAATCTTGGCTTAAATAGTTAAAAAAGGCAGTAGTTAAAAACTTACATCCTTAGCAGAATATGTAGCTCTATCAGAATAGATATGTATATAGATATAATGTTATATGTTATATGGGGGGTATATAGAGGGTATATATTACCCCCTAGCGTAATATATAAAAAATATTGAACAATAACAAACAAATAAATGAATGACATAAAAAGTTATATTAATTTCAATTTTTTTATTAATAATTTAATAATAATATATTTTTTATTAATAATTTAATATTAATATAATTTTTATTTAATAATTAAAAATTAAATCAAATCTGAAATGAAAAAATAAGTTTTAAAATGAGAGAATTTTCTTCATGAAGATTATGTACTTCTTTCTTATAAAATATAAAAAAGAAATTAACTGTCGTCTCGTTATGCCTGAAAATAAGAAATGACTAAATATGAAATACGCAGTATTCCTTTAAAGTCAGACTATATTTATAATTAAAGATGTTCTGTTCATTTAATAACGATTATTTGTTCCATGGTAACTAAATAAAGTTTTCAACAACTACATAGAGCATTATAAAATCATATGGGTATTATGCTTGCATTGCCGAATTATTACAAGAAAAACTTTCATTAAAGAATACAAATTTTAAATAACTTATTTTTTGAAGAGAAAAGATTTGGCTCCTCCGGGAGTCGAACCCGGGTCTCCCGCGTCACATGCCCGGCTGCTAACCACTGCACCACAGAGCTCGGCTCAAGGCAGAGCAATATCAGTGAAGAGGAAGGATTTTCTCTGCCTTGATCCGAGCTCTGTGGTGCAGTGGTTAGCAGCCGGGCATATAACGCGGGAGACCCGGGTTCGACTCCCGGCGGAGCCAAATCTTTTCTCTTCAAAAAACAAGTTATTTAAAAAATAATTTAAAATGGTGGTCACCCACAAATTAAGATTAGATTAATACAAATTTTAGTGTACTTTAGGGAGCAAATATAAACACTAATGCGGAAAATGGTGTGGCTTTGATGAATCGCATTTAACAAAACACGTCAATTTCTAATCTAAGCAAGTTGGTAAGTGAAAGTTGTGTGTTGCGCGGATCGCACCAGATTTTTGTGTAGAAGAAATTAAGAAAGATTGACCTATTTATCCCGCCTAGAATCTTTCCTTGTTTTTTTAATTTATTTATTGGTGTAATATTATATTTTATGATATAATTATGATTTTACTTTAATAAAAAAATATAATTAAATCATTTAAGCTATATTACGGAACTACAATTAGAATGATTTAACTTTGGCAAAAATGAAGCAAAACTTCATTTAAAGTTTTAGAGCCAAGTTACTGATTACTCTGGAGAAATTCAACAAGTTCTTTGCTTAATGACCTTATTCGCAAGAACTGCGAAGAGCAAGAACGAGCCACAAGGCAGTGATTTACACAGAATCCTAATTTATATCAAACTAGAAGACTTCTACGACTTAAGTTCTTAACTTAAAACTATCATTTATTTCCTATTCTAGATTAACTCCTTACATTAGGCATTGATATTAAAGAAGACAGACAGAAAGATAGAGATAAATATCTTGAGGTAATAATCACAGTGATAATATCACCGTTATTGAGATAACAATCACAGATCTGCCAGCTCAGGAAGTAACCGAGTCAACAACCTCGAACTCTCTTCCATGAGGAACTACAACGTTACACGGTCACTGGCAAAAATAACTGTTACAAATAAAAATTCTAAAAGCAATCAACAAGTATAAATATATTGTACTACTTGTATGCTAGATGTATAGTAGGTATTATCGTTATTAACAATGGAACAAATTCTTGTTATTTATACACGATAAGAAAACATGTTTTTGTCCATTTCATTAATATAGAATTATCAGAAAGTTTTAAGGGAAAACTTTGTAAAGGTGAAAATAGCACTATTTGATACATTTTATTGTCTCTGCTTCTAGACTAAAACACGATTTACATTTTAATTATTCGATAGTTATGTTAAGGATGACTGATGATTCAGTTATGTTAATTCGACATGTGAAATGGTAGGTAACTTTATTTGAAAATCCTTATTTACTATATAATAACAATGGTATTGAAAAGACTTATAAGTTCTATACCAACTAGCTTACGAGCTAGCCAGCGACGGCATCGAACCTTTGTGTTCACTTTTTACTTTCATTTACCTATATATTATAGTAGAAAAGTATTCCGATCGTGAAAAATTTCTGGTTTTCAACGGAATACACGTTTCAGGGTCCCCTGAGTCCAAATAAGTAGTAATCTGTGGTGTATCCCCGCGATGTGACAGCAAAAATTTCATCAATATTGATCAAACGGAGGGAGTACTTTATTTAATAAATTGTGTCTCATTTTTAGGGCTGTTTTTTTTTTCTTTCGATTTTGATGAAACTCTTCATGTTCAATAAGAATCGAGTATTCTTTATAAAAATGTTCTGTGAGGGCTTAAATGGAGAAGGAGACTTTTTCGTTTTCCTACAAAGTGCCTGGAGAAATTAACTGTCTATCGTTATCCCTAAAAATAAGAAATGGCTAAATATAAAAAAAAATCGAGTAAACATATATAGGACAAAAAAAAAAATATTCCGGAAACT
Organism: Aelia acuminata; assembly: GCA_911387785.2. Taxonomy (NCBI): domain Eukaryota; kingdom Metazoa; phylum Arthropoda; class Insecta; order Hemiptera; family Pentatomidae; genus Aelia; species Aelia acuminata. The sequence continues at coordinate 4,692,428 of OU426979.1, read as the reverse complement.
CATAAAACACGTTGAAACCAAGCAGTCGCAGTATACTTTTAATGACTGACCATTGTTTATAATGAAAGACGTTCGGTTCACGGTCAAGAGTTGTCAAGGTGTTTTTAAACGTATTTAATGGAAATTATTTTTTTCTATGATAACTAAATAAAGTTATTAACAACTAAATAGAGAATTATAAAATCAGACACGATGGAGTATTATGCTTGCATAGCTGAATTATCACAAGCAGTAATTTTTATTCAACAATAAAAAAAATAGTGTTCTTTAGAGAGTCAAAACAAAGAAAAATTTAAAAATTTAATGAAAGTGGAAAAATGTATGAATTTTAGGAAGGGCGTTTACATATTTATCAAAACACATACATTTCTAATCCAAGTAAGTTGGTAAGTGAAAGTTGTGTGTTGCGCGCATAGCACCTCATTTTTATTATTGTTTTTATTTGTTTCTTAATCCTTCACAGAGGCTTGTATAGTTCTTATTACTAATTTATTTAACTTTTGTTGAAAACTATATTTATAAAAAAAAAAAATATTAAATTATGCGGTACTAGTCTGTTAAACCCCCACAAACAACTTATTAATGTGAAGAAATCGATAAGCTTGGAGATCGATCTTTGAGAAGGTTATTTCTAAGAGGGAGGAGGTTATTTCTGTCATTTTAAAATCATTATCTGTGTAACCAGTGGAAAATGGATAATTAGTCAATGAAATTAAATATATTGTCTAAATTAGTAGATAATGAATAGAAAGCATTTTAAACCTTAAACATGGATGAAGCTTAAGCATATTCCCATATTATTATTATATCAATAATAATAGCATATTCGCACATTATTACATTAAGCTTAAGCATATTAGGAAATTTTTGTCTAATTTTATTTATTTATCATAAATTGTGAAAACTTAATAAGGAGTGTGTCACTTGTTGGGGTTTAACAGATTAGAATGGAAAACCTAACAAACTCGCTATAACCTAACCTTCCACTAGATATCGATTTCATTCGATTAATTGTGTTAGTTGTGGTTTAATAGACTATTAGCAATTATGCAATTTTAATCGATTATTATATATAAATCGATATATGTATGGCGATCATGTTGCAGAATGCGATGCAGACAGTGTGCATAGCCACAACAGCCTTGACGTTAAGGTCGTACATTCCAGCGAGACCAGTTCCTAGAACGGTTTGTCGCGTCACAATCTGAGGTTCGAACCTCATCAAACCGCGGTACCTGGGTTCTCGGAGGTTCTGAGGTTCTCTTTTTGCCTGTGCGGTTGTTAGTGTGGTTTCACCGGCTTTTGTTGATGCGTAGCCTACGATTTGTAACGCCAGTATATAGGAGGGTAAGGCTGGGAATAAATTATGGATTCATATGTAGTGTCCAGAAGCTCGAATCACAACGAATTGCAACAGTGATTGAAATAACATAGAATTAAATTACATAAGGTTGGTCATAAAATAAAAAAAATCTGGTGCGATGCGCGCAACACACAACTTTCACTTACGAACTTACTTAGAATAGAAATTGACATGTCTTTTTAATTGCCATTTCTATAAAAAAGATGACTTCAATTTGATGAAAATGAAAGCCGTTTTTAGGATAATCGAAAAAAGGTAAAAATTGGAAAAAAAAAAAAGGTATAAAATAAAGTGCCCCCTCCGTGTGACCAATTTTGATGGAATGTTGGCTATCACATCTTTGACATATACATACATCAAATACCCAGTTTGATCAAAATCGTTAAAGCCGTGTTTGAGTAAATAAAAAAAAACACGTGAAAATGAGAAAAAATTTATTAAGTAAAGTGCCCCCTCCAGTTGATCAATTTTGTTGAAATTTTGACTTTCACATCTTTGGCATATACATTCATCAAATACCCAGTTTGATCAAAATCGTTAAAGCCGTTTTTGAGTAAATAAAAAAAGCACGTGAAAATGATATAAAATGTATTAAGTAAAGGCCCCCGTCCGGTGAATCAATTTTGATGAAATTTTTACAGTCATATCTCGGGCATATACATACATCAAATACCCAGTTTGATCAAAATCGTTAGAGCCGTTTTTGGGAAAATCGAAAAAAAAAAACGCAAAAAGTCATTAAATAAAGTACCCCCTCCCTTGGGCCAATTTTGAAGAAATTTTCGCTGTCACATCGCGGGCATATACCTACACTAAATACCCAATTTCAGGTTCGCACGGTTTATAGTTTTTGAGCTAGTCTGTTTACACACACACAAACACACACACACAGACCATTTCGCGGGAATCTGTTATTTGGACTCAGGGGGCCCCAAAAAGTGTATTTCCGTTGAAAACCGGAAGTCGAAAATTTTCACGATCGCAATACTTCCACTTACTATATATTTCATATATAGGTAAGTGAAAGTAAAACATTTTATTTGGTGCCTAGAATGTCTTTCAGCTCTTCTTTTTTAGCTCCATTATACATTAACAGTAGTTTTATTTAAATTTATAAATATCTAATGAAATAGATAATACACACGTGAAATATATGTTTAAATGAATAATTTTAGCACGCATTTCTCCTTATTTTAGAATATTAAACTATTAGCTAGCTGTTAGTAATTGTTTGTTAGAATTAAAAAATAATGATATCTAGTAACAACGCGTTTTAGTATGATTTTACCCCCCGGGAAATCGTTTTAATTACTTTTTGTTATGGTATACTTTTGAAATGCTCAACGGGATCATGGATACCCATATTAATGCAGATTACTGCTGGAACCTAAAATCGAGACTGTTTGAAGAAACATTCAAGAAATTCACGCAAAAGAAGCTTCCGAAGTGTGAATTAATTTGAAATGCAATTGGTTTAGTTACAAAGCAATTAATAATAATGTGTGTGTTTATTCTTATTATTAGTGGATTGTGATGTCCCTGTAAATTTTTATGAAATCGTATGAGTCCGTATGTATTCGCAGACAGTTGGCACGCGCAAGTCAGTATGTAGAGTAATGTTGGAAACGTATAGAGGTGCATGTGTAATAAGTCTCAGAATTTTTGATTGGAAGGTTTGTAGTCTCTGTATGCGAGGCTTTCTTGCAGATCCGAAAATTTGGGAGGCGTAAGACCAAATTGGTTTAAGTAAGTGAGTGTATGTAGCGAGTTTCTGTCTTTATTTTAGTTTTGATCTTGGTCTGAGTAGCATGTATAATAGTTTGCTTCTTTGATTTAGGGTCTTCAATTTTTACTTCCACTTACCTATATATGAAATATATAGTAAGTGGAAGTATTGCGATCGTGAAAATTTTCGACTTCCGGTTTTCAAAGGAAATACACGTTTTGGGGTCCCCTGAGTCAAAATAACAGAGTCCCGCGAAATGGTCTGTGTGTGTGTGTGTGTGTGTGTTTGTGTGTTTGTGTGTGTGTGAACAGACTAGCTCAAAAACTATAAACCGTGCGAACCTGTAGCATCGTCCGATTAGCCTTAGTAGCATATGTTTGTTTCCCTACAAATCTATGACATTATTTTATATAAGTTGAATTGCCTTACCTTTCAGGGCCTGACTTTTTAAGTTTGAACGGTATTGGTATAAAAATTATGTTAAACAGTAGTTACTTGTAACAATACAGTGAAATGGATTAATTTTGAGAAAAAATATTGTGGCTTTATATTGAAACTCATTTTTTGATTTTTTATCTATACTTTAACCCTTAACTACTCGTCGGGTCATATTGACCTGTACCAAGTTTCATTTCATTCTATTTACACCTTTTTGGCATTGGATGATCAAACTTTGACATATCATTTGTTTTGGCTCCAGTTAAATCTTGTCAGTCTCTGAAAAATAAGGGAGGTGTTTATTTTATCTAAATCGATATTTTGACCCGAGGTGAGTAGTTGTGTAAGCCATTTTTACTTTCACTTACCTATATATGAAATATATAGTAAGTGGAAGTATTGCGATCGTGAAAATTTTCGACTTCCGGTTTTCAACGGAAATACACGTTTTGGGGTCCCCTGAGTCAAAATAACCAAGTCCCGCGAAATGGTCTGTGTGTGTGTGTGTGTGTGTGTCTGTGTGTGTGTGGGGGTGAACAGACTAGCTCAAAAACTATAAACCGTGCAAACCTGAAATTGGGTATTCAGAGTATGTATAAGCCCGCAATGTGACAGCAAAAATTTCATCAAATTTGCTCTAAGGGAGGGGGTACTTTATTTAATAACTTTTTAAGTTTTTTTCGATTTTCTCAAAAACGGCTCTAACGATTTTGATTAAACTGAGTATTTGATCTATTTATATGCCTGAAATATGACTGTAAAAATTTCATCAAAATTAATCAACCGGAGGGGGGACTTTACTTAATAAATTTTGTATCATTTTTACATGTTTTTTTTATTTACTCAAAAATGGTTTTAACGATTTTGATCAAACTTGGTATTTGATGTATTTATATGCCAAAGATGTGATAACCAACATTTCATCACAATTGATCAACCGGAGGGGGGACTTTACTTAATAAATTTTGTATCATTTTCACAGGTTTTTTTTATTTACTCAAAAACGGTTTTAACTATTTTGATCAAACTTGGTATTTGATGTATTTATATGCCCGAGATGTGACTGTAAAAATTTCATCAAAATTGATCTACGGGAGGGGGGACTTTAGTTAATAAATTTTGTATCATTTTCACGGGATTTTTTTATTTACTCAAAAACGGCTTTAACGATTAACAAAAATAAGATATGAATGTAGAAAAATGTGTGTCTTTGGGAAATGATATTTAGCAAAACACGTCAATTTCTAATTTTTTCTTAATATGGGGGCCCCAGTCAATCTCCTTGGAATAATAATATAAACATTTTAAAAATCCATCGATAGACGATTAACTGTGAAAGTTCCATCTGGAAAGGAAAGGCTGAATTTTCGAGACAACTATCTCCTCCCTACTCAAATAGGAAGAACCCCAATCACGGAATCGTGGGATACCGTCATCGACACGTACATCTCCTCCTAGGTCCTCTAGTTCGGGGAAGAAGGAATACGGGGGTCTAGCGGAGTTCACTTTCCCCGGCAACACCTGCAGAAAATGACCGTCGGGCAGATCTTGAAGAAGATAGGTTCTATTAGCAGCGAGGGAGAAGGCGTTTTCCATGCAGGCAGTTAGATCGGGAAACCGGTCTGCGGAGATTACTCTCCTAGGATGGAAGTCAGACTCTCATTTAGAAGGGCCAATGATACTGAGATTAAAATATAATTCTATATAGATACAGTCATATTAGGCTTCAGTAACCGAACAATAAAATCTGTTGTCCTGTTTTGTCTTTTTCTTTTTTGCAATAGAACCAGAGCCCGGATTTTTATGCAGTTAGAAGCGTCAAAACACGCCATGTAATATGAAGCATGGGTAAATTCTAAGAATACGCTATTAAACAACAGTAATATTCAAAAATACTGATGTTTATAAAATACTTCACAGGTAAGAAAGTGGAGGAGACAGTTTAGAAATTAAAATAACTTTTTATGTCATTCATTTATTTGTTTGTTAGTGTTCAATATTTTTTTATATATTGAACAATTAATATATTATATTATTAACAATTGCATTTTGCAACTATTTAAGCCAAGAATTAATTGAGTCATAAGCAGAGCTCGTATTTCTATACAGTAAAAAGCGTCAAAATATGTAAAAAAAATTTGCAGCATAAAATCTAAAAATATGGTACTAAACAATTGTAATATGAAAAAAATATCTCACAGGTAAAAAAGTGGAGGAGACAATTTAGATATTAAACCAAAATTGTTTTAATTTTTTTTTACTCTTAAGTAAACATATATTTCCGATAATAATATTAAAAATATTCAAAACTAAAATATAAAATTAATCAAACTTACTAGTTTACACGAAAAATACAAGAACAGCAGCAATAAAGATAAGTAAACTAACAACAAATTTAAAAATAAACAAAACTAGAGAATTAATCATTAAAATTAATTATTGAATGCATTTCTAAATATATTTCTGTAAATCCTAACTTCTATCATTTAAAATATTTTTATAATTTGAAAATAATCTTTCGACGATAAGTGACATAATTGAAGGGAATATATAAGCGCCTAAAATTATTGGATCGTTGTCAATGCCGCTGAAAACAATTGAATTATTCACGATCAAAATTTTCTTAATATTTTCCAGAATATTAAGCTCTGAATGTTTCATAAAAAGGTTTTCAATTTTTTTTTCAAAGTATCTTCTACATGGCCTGGGATGAGATTAATATTTTTATTTACTAAAAAGGGAGGTGGAAAGACGGAAATCTTAGTAATCATTTATTCGAAGAAGAACTTGCGAACTTTATGACCATGATCGAAATTGGGAATCTTAGCTCTCACGTTGGAATTTACTTTTTACATTTCTAATTTTATTGTTTACTTTATTAGATTATTAAAATATGCGAATATATGAAGTTCAATCATCAAATATGCAACTAGTTATTAGTTCGTTCCCAAACAAGTCTTGAACTGTTCTAAACCATATGTTGTGTGATTTGTTTCACGTTATAGTATATACATGTAGCACACAACTCCGTGACATAAAAAAAAAACTACCAAATAAAAATATTAACAAAAGAAAAAACTTACTAAGTGACGAAAACCTATTTAAGGGAGTAAAAAATCCTTGGCTATGCCTTCCCTCGGATAAGAGGTAAAATGGAGGTCCCGAGCCTGTACGATGTCAGGTACATGTTACAGATCTCTATCCTAATTATACCTGAATATTCTAAATTTAGGACTTCCTTTAATGGCATAAAAGTGACGTTATACAAGCAAAGAACTCCGGATAATTGACGTTCCGGTTAATCGACTGTCTACTGTCTTTGCCGAAGGTATCAACATAATTTTTAATAATACAGTAAAATTATAGAAAAACCTAAATAGATAAAAAAACCGATACTTTTAATAAACTGTAGGTATAAAATATACTTGTAACATATCTTATTCATTTATTAAACCATTTCAAATGCAATATTTACAATTCTTGGAATAGGTACAAGTAAATATACATACATATATACATATACATGATGCAATGCGAGTTTAGAAAGGGTTATAGGTGCCCTAGTAGTTATCAACAAAGTCTTAGTTTGTGTTAATTCATTGCATCCTAGCATCGTTCGATTAGCCTTAGTAGCTAGCATATACATAAACAAACACACATACTTAAACAATACACGCATATATATAAACAAACATGATTAAAATAATTAAAAGTAGACTACAATTAATCATTATAATATATTGAATATGATATGTAGTACAATACAGACGAGAAGAGCGGTTCCAGTTATTTTAAAAGGTTATAGGTAACCCGGTTGGAACCGGTTCCGTGGTGCGGAACGAGGTTACTGGAGCCGATTGGCGGTGGGGGGAGGAAATTGCCACTTTGTCCTTTAATTGCCGACTCCAAACCAAACTCACCCGAGAGCATCTTCCTTCATTTCCCATTTCACTCTAAATGGTAATTGCTTAACTTCCCAACTGGGAACCGTGTATTTATGTATATATTTATAATATTAGAAGTATATTATATATAATACCCTACAAATAAGCTATAAAGAAAATAATTCTTTTAAAACCAAAAATAAGTCCGGTTTTATATTGAGCAAGTAAAAATACTCTAATCAAACAATACATCTTGATTATTTCATGGTTTTGATGCTTTTAAATAATAATAATTACTATTTAAAAATCGTTCATTTGTAGGTATGAGGGTTAACTGAGTGCGCTTTAAGAGTCGTATGTTTTCGCAAGATTGTCAAATTTTTAAATCAATCAAGCAACATTTGTTAAACTTTTATCAAGAACTTGAAAAATGAAAAGTTAGTTTTTAAAATTTTAACGATTTATAATATGTTGTCCTTAAAATAGGTAAATACAAAATAAGAAAATTAAGTTATATCAGAGGTTTAATATTTATTCTGAACACCTTTTATTGTTTTTTAAGGCTAATCGGATGATGCTACACAGTAGGAGTCCTAAATTTTGACTATCCTGGTATAATTAAGATAGGGATCTTTAAGGAGTACCTGACATCGTACAGGCTCGGGACCAACATCTTACGTCTTATAGGAGAAATGGCATAGTCGAGGATTTTTACTCCCATTAAAAAATCCTAGGGTCACCTCGGGACGCTTTAGTTAACCTTTAGTATCCTAAGTTGCTATGCTAACCAAATTTGGTGTTGGTCCCCAAGAACTTTTAAATCACTTTTAATTTACTCATTATGTTTCAATTCATCAAAATTCGTGTTTTTCATTTTTAAATGACGCTATGGTGCGATATGCTCACCGTATATTTTGTGAACTAATTAATAAATTTAAAAATAATAATAATACAGTGTTGTCGTCTATCGAACCGTTGTTTTCTACCAATTCACGTAATTCTTCAAACAATTATTAATGCATATGTAAAGGAGAAGTTTTGATTGATTGGTAAGCTTTGATTGGAATTATTAAAAATCTAATCGTTTCTTAAATAATACATATTATTTTTCGTACAGGCTTCTAAAATATTTAATCAAACATCATTGGAATAGTTAACTGTTCTAAATTCTTCGTGTTAGTGACTAACCAGCTACGAAGTTGGAAATCCCCTAAAGAAATGACTAGGCCTCCCCATTGTCAAAAGACTTGGGAGAAATCCGGATTTGAACCATCTTCTTGTTAAGAGGGCATGAAGACATCCAGGGTGTCACCCGACACAGATAACATAACTTCTCGTATAGATAGCGAAACCTTCCGGTAAAGTCAGAGATAAAATCCCACATAAGTAGTTCATTTTGTAGGTCTATGTGAGTAAAGGTTGCTTTATTTAAAGAACATTACACGTTGAAAGGGAAACTTTGACAAAGCCTCTACCACTCCCCTGGTAGTTATAAAAATGTGTATGTATTAATTGCCCTAAAACGATATTGAAAAAGCAAGAGAAACAAGTTTGGAAGAAGATTTGTAAAAATACCCTTGATTGTTCCGACCTTGGTGAAAAATTAACGTTAAAGCGGGCGGAAGATTACAATTTCGTAAGCCTCAAATACACAAAACTGAACACACAAAACTTTACCGCTGACTTGTTCGTACCAATATTAAACTGTACTCATTCTCCGGATAAACCGGGTTTTCGGTAACTCGGATCGGCCTCGTCAGCAGTCAATTCGGGTTTTAGAGGTCCTGATGTATAAATCAAGAGCGGATCCAGGGAGCTTCACAGAGTCATTGCCCCCCAAATATTTTGGCTTTTCAATGTTTTTGTATTTCTAATCAAATAATGTAATTAAGTAGTTTCTAACAGAACACTTTTGGTTGTTAAGAGCGCCGAACTCCTAATACAAGGTAATAATCTCATTAAAAGCATTGCTAAATCCGCCCCTAGCATAAATATTTAAAAAAATTCATCGCAAACGCTTGGTTGCTACAATGTAATTGTTACAATCAATCTCCCACCCACTCCCCTGGCCCGGGAAACCTCGTTTAGCCTTACAGGCAAGGAAGGGGAGGACCAATAAAAAAAAAAAATAATAAAATAAAAAAAATGTAATTGTTACGGTTAAATTAACTACGAACAATCTTATGATTCGCCTAATAGATGGAATTAATGTTTTCGAATCTTCGCAAATGATATATACAGTAAACCCTCATTATTTCGAACTCGGATGTAACGAACACCTCGATATAGCGAACCAAAATACTATCCACCCAAATTAGCATTATATTTTTGCTGAACACCTCGTTATAGCGAAATCCCTCGGTTAGTGCGAACTACGAACTAAATTTGATGCCTATGAATTATTATATTCTGTTATAACGAATTACTAGAACTTTTATTAATTTTTTTTTACTGTATTACGTAGAATGAGTGCGGGAAGACGAAGTATCTCCAGTTTCTTCAATTGAAGTGTTTTTTTACTCTTAACTAATCCGATTTCCTTTTGCTCTCTCTTTCTGATTTCAGTGATCCAGTGACTTTTTTCTCAAAACTAGCTCAGTTCTGTTTCGACCTCTGTATTATTCGAATGAGTGTTCTGTAGTCGTTTATACTGTTTGTTTTTTAATACACAATGAGTTCGTTGGTAAACGTGTGTCACAAACGTAAATCCTTATCTATTGAGGAAAAATTGAAAATTCTTTAGGATATTGAATCGGGAATTCTAAGTAAGAAAACCATCACAGAAAAATATGGAATTCCAAAATCAACATTGTCAACCATTATAAAAAACAGATAAAATTTATTCAACCGCAGCCCAAGGATTAACTTCAGCATCAATTAAATGACTGCGCTCTGCGGCTCATGAATATTTGGGAAAAATTGATAAATTGCTTTAAACAAATGAGATCTCAAATACCAATCTCAGACCCTCTTATTAAAGTTAAGGCTAAATAAAGAACTCACAAGTGAACTTGGCAGGTAAAAAAAAAAAAAAAAAAAAGAATCCTCGGTTATAACGAATCTCGTTATAGCGAACTATGAATATCAAACCCCCAACCAGTTCGCTATATCGAGGGTTTACTGTATGTATGTATAAGGTATGTTTTACTTATCATAATAAATTATATTAAAAAAAATAATAATAATAAAAGAAAAGACAAGATAAAGAAATTTGAAGGAAGGGGTACACGAAAGAGGAACTGCAGGTCACAAGTGTCCCCTGCAAGTTCCTGCATGCAGCGAGTGACGTCACCGGGGAGATCTTTGTCGATGAGTGCCGGATCCCGGGCGTGCCAAATATTCAAAACATCTTCTTAGCTATTGTCATAAACCTCCCTGGAATGTCGTTTTATTAATTATCAACCATCGATTATTCATAGGACAATCACATTATCAAGTAGCAATCGATTTTCTATTTTTCTGACTGTTTCCTTAAAGGTATAGTTACTTTTTACTTTAATTTAAATTTATGTAAATATGAAAATTGTTTTTATTTATGTAAATTTTATTAACTCGGGGTGTATTTCAATACTATAATTAAATTTGCTCATTTTAAAGGCTTCTATAATTTAAACTATAGATTAGAATGAAGTGTTTAGGTTAATTTTAAAGAATAATGTTATTTTAAACTCGCACAATTCTCTTTGACATTTAATAATTTTAATACTTTGCAAGTATCCATTTAAATAATTAGAACCAGTGTTCGTTTTTTTTTTTTAAATTAAAAGCTATGGGGATCTCTAAACAAGGTAGGATTTTTGAACACTTATTAATGGATATTTATAAATACAAACAAATTAGCTGTATATACCGGTTTCACCCGCAGAATTTCATTGTTTAAATCTATAAAGTGAGACTTTTATCGACTCTAACGGTCGATTTCGTAAAAACAAATGTAAAGCGAGATCATTACGATGTTTATAACAATAAAGAATATCAACTAAAGATTGGCTGAAGTTATGCAATTTTAATATGGACAGGTGTTCGCACGTGGTATGAAAGAACCACTAAGCGAAATTTGGAGAATTTCAACAAACAAACAAATAAACAGAATTTCATCTTTATTTATATAGATAAATAAAAAACTTTTTTTCGAATTAGTTTAATTATTTATTTGAATTATCGAATAAATAGACTAAAGTACGTCGTATATGGTAGAAGTGCGTCGATTTATAAATGGATAACTCATGGAACATGAAAGATTTTTTTTTCTTAATTAATAATTAATTTTTAACTTTGTTAGTTTGCAATACCATCGTGAAAAAACTATTAAATATGCATAAAAAATATTACTTTTTTTGTTTAAGTTAAAAAGTCTAGACAAAAAGGCACTTAGACCTATTTAGTTATTTAGGGTTTCCGACACTTTTTTTTATTGTTTGAAGGCACCAAATAGTCTGTGTACCCCTAGTTTACAGTTAACTTACTATCTATTACAGTTTAAAATCCTTCGACTCAACACCTCCCTTAAACTTCTATACTTCATGGTAATGATACAGTATCTTATTTTCTACTAATCTAAAAATGGTTCAATCTCTTATCAGAGGTATTTTGAGGTATAACATTGAGTTTTAAAAGAACAAAATAATTAGCACGGAATTATTATATGGTTTCTCCTACGAGTATTTAATACCATCGTTTTCCTTAATTTTGTCGAAATAGGCCACTTGATTTGACTTGATAGAACGAAATTAAAGCTCGCAAAAACTAAACTTTGAAATAATTCAAGCTTTTATATATTTGATAATTGTCCTCCAATATCCTAAGACGCGCTTGATTAGTATCAACTAACTAAAAAGTACGATTTTCTTTTCTTTTTTTTAATAATTCAATTTGATTTATTTGAAAAGTTTTGTTCATTGTCCTCCTATAAATTTTGTATACTGAAGTTCTGGATATTAAAATAACTCATCCCCTAACCAGTGGTGTTTTTATGGTATTTTGCTGAGTTTTAAAGAAGCAAAAACTGACCAGTACATTATTATATTTTTTAGGGTATCTGATACTAGCGGTTTTATTATTATTATTTTTTTTCTTTAATTGGGATATTTGTTTTTTATCACCGCTTTCCTATAATTCATTCTCATATACAACTTAAGTTCTGGATATAAAGTACACTATTCAGTACCTTGCTGTTCCTCTGATTAGAGGTATTTTCTGGTATATGTTTTGGCATTTTGCTGAGTTAAAAAAAAAAAAAACTGACGAGTGCATTATTATATGTTTTGTATGATATTAAAATAAGCCACATGGTTAGAATAAACGAACTAAAAATTACGAAAAAAAAAAACTTTAAAATAATCCAATTTGATTTATTTGATACATTTTAATCATTTCCCTCCTATAATTCGTGATAATATACTCTTCTGCATATTAAGTGTATGATAAAGTACTTTTCAAATGTCTCTTCCTCTGATTAGATGTATTTTCTGGTTATTTTAGGCGCTATTTGTTATTTTTCTGATAAAAAGTAATAATTTTTTTTACTAAGGGCATTTGATACCCAGGTTTCCTTAAACCAGCGGTTTCCTTAATTTTATCAAAAAAGGCCACATGATTAGAATCAACGTACTACAAAGTTCGATAAAACTAAACTTTAAAATAATTCAAGCTGATATATATTTGACAAGTTTTGAATAGTGTTCTCCTATAGAGTAATTCGTGCTTATAAACTTAACTTCTGTATATAGAGTATACCATAAATTACCTAGCAAACGGCTCAGCCTCTGATCAGAGGTATTGTCTGGTGGATTATTTGGTATTTTACCGAGTTTTAAAAAGTAATAAACTGACAAAGGCATATTTATATAATTTTTTACTAAATGTATCTGATGCTAGCCGTTATTTTATTTTATAGAAATAACGAACTTAAAAGTACGAAAAAAAAAACTTTTAAGTAATTGAATTTGATTTATTTGATAAGTTTTGATTATTGTCCTCCATAAGTCGTCCAGATTTACTTAAGTTCTGGATATAAAGTACTTTTCAAAGATCTCATCCTCTGGTTAGATGTATTTTCTGGTGGGCGCTTTCGTATTTTGCTGAGTTAAAAAACAAAACAAAAAAAAAACTGACCAATGGATTATCATACGATTTTCCCTACGGTTATCATATTTTTTTTACTAAGCGTATCCGATACAAGAGGTTTATATTTTTGTTTGGCAAAGGCCACTTGATTTAAAAATCAACAAACTTAAATTACGAAAAAAATTCAAGATATGTATTTGATAAGCTTTGTCATCCTGTATCTTAAGTCGTGCTATTATACTTAAGCTATTTATATGAAGTACACTCTAAGTACCTTGCAAAAGGCTCATCCTCTACCCAGAAGTACTTCTGGATCGGCTCCGAAGACACCATCCTCTGCAATAGATCCTGGCTGAGATTTAGGAACCCCCCGGCTACGGGGCTGACACCACTTGCGACTCCCCGCATCGCGAACACAGACTTCACATGCCACGAACACTGTCTACACCCTTCGGCTCTGGGCCAGGCACTGATGGAAACCTCATCCCCACCAAAGCTCTCCCCCTCTGGAGCAGGGAATTCCCCCTCTAGTCCGGGGATATTTCCCTCCTCAGACGACCACTGACCGTCCTTGGGTTCGGGCCTCTCTCCGCCGGTTTGTTTACTGTCGTTGCAACTCGACATCGCGTACTTTCGCAACATCAGCAACCCTGAATTAGGGATGTAGCGCATAAGATATTTACTGTCACTGCCGTGACCAGAGACAGTTATTTAAAAGTTACTGCGAAAAAAAAAAATTATTCAGAATTGTAATTAACTAGTGACCGACCGCAGTTTCCGTTTCGGCCAAGCCGAAACTAGCTTTTGTGTCTGATATTTCAGAGAAGGGAGTATGAATACACGATTTCAGCTTATAAGCTCGATCTCTTTCATGGCCTTCAACACCCTGGGATTTAATTGTGGGAAATATCTGTTATTTTAGTAAATTACACTTGTGTTGTATTTCGATAAAACATACATTTTTATCATTCAAATCAAAATAGAAAAAAATATTTTAGTCATTAACCTTGTTATAAAAAGGGGGCTCAAGTTGCATCAAATGGTGGTAATAGGCTTTGTTTTTTGTTCTTGTATAGAATGAGACTCAGATGCAAAAACCAACTTTTCGAACTTGGCGGGGGGGGGGGGGGGGGGGGCTGCCCCTCCCGGGTCACCAAAACTTCAAAAAAACTTTTTTCCGTGTTAACAATGAAGAAGTTTGTTTTCGAAAAAAAAACTATACATTTTTAAACTAGATTATATCTGACTCAGCTAATGTCCCTATTGTGTTAGTTAAGATAAGCTTGTAGACCTCCATTCAGTATTTTTCTGATGTTGCTTTTATCCATATTTAGGGCATAAGTCAGAACAGCTGCTAGTACCAAATCAGCCGTCTTTGTAATGAAAATTATTGTATTTCAGTGTAAATAGATGTTCGTGGTACGCCGGTACAGCAAGCTCTACTAACCCGTAACTTTTTTATATTGTTAACTAGCTAGGGTGCCCGGCTTCGCTCCGGTAGTTGTGTGGTAGTTTTAATACCAGAAAAACTTTAAAATTAAAGGAAATAGGGAACAAAATTAGCACCTTCTTGAAAATTCGGTTTTAACTTGGGTATCAATATTCTGCAGACTTGAGATCTGCAGAGTCCGCCCAAATAAGGAACCATGTATAATTTACAGGGGGTTGAAAATGGTAAGTGAACAATTAATTTTGCTGCAACTTTGTCGAGTTATGCATCGTTTTTGATGGTTTCTGTGATTCTGAATCCTATAAGCCCATTCCAAGTAGTCAACAGATAATAAGTTATGAGATTATAGTTGAAAAACCTGGTATCTCAGTTAAAAAAATTATATTTTGAGTAAAACTTAAGCGCCGACTACTATGATGGTCCTATTTGATCCAGAAGTATAGAAACTACCGAAGATTCATAGAAACTTTGTTTTAAGACCTTTCTTCCATTTCAACCTCCCTTAAGATATCCCCCCGTAATTTGGACGGTTTCTGCATATCTCGAATCTTACTACTATTACAAAGTGAAAACCAAAATTTCTTTAAGGCACAATTTTTTCATCATATTTCTTTTTATCTTGAACTATGAGGGATGATAAAATCTTGAATGCTGTTATTGGAGTTAGTCGTTTTGTCAACTGGAATGCTCATCATACGTAGTAACCAAACCAACTTCTTTTTCATAAACTTTTCATTTTCGATTTATATTCAGTCAATTCATCTCTTTTTTTATGTTTGATTTTATCGCTCACTGTACTACTAAGAAATGTTCACTCATATTGCATTAAATTTACTTAGGTATATATTATATATAGATTAAATGTAATGTGCTGATCAGTGAATATTTCTATACTGCCTTCTTATGAGAAAACTAATTTTTTAAGGAATCCAGTTGGTTTTTTAATTGATTGCAGAGATGTAAAATCATTATTTTATTTTGAAAGCAAAGGAGAAACTAATTATTTTCGCTTAATATTTTAGTAATTTAAAAAGAACAGCTGAACAAATATATAACCTTTACAATAAACATGAGGATGAATGAACAATAAACATTGAGTAAAACGCACCCTAGCGCTTCCTGGTAGTCTGGAGCTCGAACTAAATTTTTCATTCCTAAACTCGTATCTCAATCAATTAAATGGTGCGAGAGGCGTAAAATTCCAGTCCTTTTCTCTTCAATTTTGCACTCTTAAGAGAAAAATGGAAACCTTCTTCTCCGTTAGGGGTTATGTGGCTAAAATATGACATAACTTACTTAATCCTACGTGGAGTCGTTTTTGAGC
The DNA here is from genome assembly GCA_911387785.2 of Aelia acuminata. NCBI lineage: Eukaryota > Metazoa > Arthropoda > Insecta > Hemiptera > Pentatomidae > Aelia > Aelia acuminata. Next base: position 4,676,177 of record OU426979.1, on the reverse strand, counting down.
CTTTTCGGCACGCACATTGCACACTTTGCTTTACAATATATATTGATTACCTTTAAATATCTTTTTAATTTATTTAATGAGATTACAATATTTTCATATTTATAAAACTGTTGATGTGATAAAAAATTCTAGAAAGAAATAAAAGTCATTTTTCTATATATTAAAAATGCCATTTCTACGTTTTCATCATTCATGATATGAAAAATTTTGAGTAATTTTGAAAAAAAAAAAAAAATGCTGTGAATATTACTTATATGGGTCATTCTCACCAAAGTGGGCACTTTTTACGGCGTTTTTATTTTAAATTTTATGGTTACAAATAAACTTTTTTTTCGGTGTAATACTATTCCTTAGCCTATAAGAAGCAAGGAGTCGACGTGGAAGAACACCAATTCACGTAGAACGTTTTTTTTTTTTTTTGTTTTTTTTAAATTTCTCATTATTTAGGACTGATGATGCTTTGAAAAGTTGAGCACCAAAAGAAAGCTTCAATCCACGTCGCTATCTTCATTTCCCTGCAGCATTTTACTTACAGTAAGACAGGGGAATGAACGACAGGGGAATGAATTTTTAAGGTTTATTTGATAACCGTTGAAAGGAAAAAAAAGATATAATATTGCTATTTGAAAAACGAAATCTGTGCTACAAAATCTTTTATCTCTCAAAAATTAGAAAAGAAAAAACTTGCCTGACCAAAACTTTAGAGGACAGGGGAATGAAGACTATTAAACGTAAACTATCAAGTTTGAGAACTTATTTGCTTCTGGAGAGCTTGGATTTGTACTGAGGTTAAGTTAACAGTTGGGATTGCTTAGGGAAAGACCCCTTCCTGCTGACTATATATTTTTTACTAATTTCCCGCCTGAATAGTGTGGTGAAAATTTAATTTTAGAAATTGACAGGGGAATGAAAGAAAACCTGTGGGACATCATAAAAATTAGTTTTTTTCAATTCTAATCCTTTATAATCAAGGATTCGACTGCTTTTAGTAGTAAAAATTGACATAGTATACGGACGCAGAACTCTTTACTTTGAGCAGAATCAGACCTCGGGACATGACAGGGCCAGACCAGAAAAAGTTCGAAATTCATTCGAATTTCGACCTTTTTCTGGTGTGTTATACAATTTAAATTAAGTCGTATGGTGTCTACCTTTACAACTCGCCTGGGTTTACAAAATTGATGTCTTAGAGCCCTAAGTTTTTCTAAATCGCTATAAACGGCCTGGGACAAAAAAGTGCCCACTTACGTGAGAATGACCCATATGCGAATAACTCAGAAAAAGTCATAGAAATAGTGTAGTTGCACCAACAGTTGTGCTCATGCGCATCGTTTCCAGGCATTGTTTGCACGGCTCGCTGGAAAAACCTTCCATTTCTGTAATATTCCCATTGTCATTAGTCCGGCCAAGCGTAATCGATATTGAATCCGACCAATAGCAAATGTCCATGACAAAATCGATTGTACTCTACGTCACGCACTGACCCATCTTTTCTAAACGCATCGAGTGTATTAATTCTTAATGCGTTATTGATATATGTATATCTTCAATTTCTATGATTATGCCGTACCGGCATTCCACGAACAGCTGTTTACACTTGAAAATGAAGTCGAGCGATCAATGATACAAGCAACGACAGAAAAAATAATAAAAGAAGGTCTAGTAGCTATCCTAATGACTCAAGAAATGGCTAAATATGAAATATGCGAAAACTCAGTAAACATATACAGGAGACTCATAAAACATGTTGAACCCACGCATGCGCTGTGCACCTTTAATGACAGAACATTGTTTATTATTAAAGACGCTCTGTTCATGGGAAAGAGATGTCAACGTGTTTTAAAACATAGGTATATTCTTAATAGAAATTATTTCTTTCCACAGTAACTAGATAGTTTTCAACATTTACAATGAGAATTATTAAATCAGACGCGATGGAGTATTATGCCTGCATTGCCGAATTATCACAATTAAAAACTTTTATTTAACAATAAACACTTTTAGTGTACTTAAGTGAGCAAATACAAACAAAAATCAGTAAACGAATGTGGAAAAATGTGTGAATTTAAGGAATGGCGTTTACATATTTATCAAAACACGTCAATTCTTAATCCAAGTAAATTGGTAAGTGAAAGTTGTGTGTTGCGCGCATCGCAACTGATTTTTTATTTTAATACCCCGAAAGATAATTGTTTATAAAGAGTAGAGAAATTATTTTTTTCGTTTTTCCCCGATATTTACGTGCAAAACGACAGCTTTTATTTGTTTTATTTTATTTTATTTTATTTTCATTTTATTTTATTTTATTATATTGTTAATTATTATATAAAAAATAAAAAAAAAAATAATAAAGAAAAAAGCATAAAATATATAAGAAAGGAAAGCAGGGCATTATTCGGAACACTGTCAGTAGGTATTGTTAGGCAAACGAGATGTAAACAGAGGTACGAAAACTCATACAGGTTATATTTGCCTCTTCTTCTTTCAAGGACAGTAATTGGGGAGGTTCTTAAGATGTACTCGTATGTTTGGAAGTAACATATTTTCTGTGGGGGGGGGGGGGGGCGTTCTTTTTTTAAAATTCCATGAAGGGGCGAAACACTTTATAAAGATGATTTAAGATAGTTTTTTTTTTAAATTTAAATGAATTTTCATTCGTTAAAGTTTACGAATATGTATTATTTTCGATCGATTAGCAACTCCTCCCTAAAAGTTCTCTATGTTTTCCATTGAAAAAAGAAATTAAAAACGTTGATTATTATTTTTAAAAGTTTTGTTGTAAGACAGTTTCGATAGAATTGTAAAATTATTATTTCTTTTAATGAAAATAGTTTAACACGTTAGGTGCGGCATCGGTCCCCGAGGTCCGATGTCTTACACTCCCCTCTTAACAGCCGATTTTCACATGAAAATGTCCGAAAGTCCGAATACTTCAAACACTCAATTTAGTCGATTCTTAATGATACTGTTGAATTTTAGTGCAGAAAAGTTGTGAACAGCTGAAATTGTTGTTACTTTCACTTACCTATATATGAAATATATAGTAAGTGGAAGTATTGCGATCGTGAAAAATTTCGACTTCCGGTTTTCAACGGAAATACACGTTTTGGGGTCCCCTGAGTCCAATTAACCAAGTCCCGCGAAATGGTCTCTGTGTGTGTGTGTGTGTGTGTGTGTCTGTGTGTCTGTGTGTGTGTGTGTGTGAACAGACTAGCTCAAAAACTATAAACCGTGCGAACCTGAAATTGGGTATTTAGTGTATGTATATGCCCGCAATGTGACAGCAAAAATTTCATCAAAATTGCTCAAAGGGAGGGGGTACTTTATTTAATAATTTTTTAAGTATTTTTCCATTTTCTCAAAAACGGCTCTAACGATTTTGATTAAACTGAGTATTTGATCTATTTATATGCCCGCGATATGACTGTTAAAATTTAATCAAAATTGATCAACCGGAGGGGGTACTTTACTTATTAAATTGTGTCCCACTTTTATGTGTTTTTTTTTCATTTACCCAAAAACGGCTTTAATGATTTCGATCAAACTTGGTATTTAGTATATGTATATGCCCGCGATGTGACATTAAAAATTTCATCAAAATTGATCAATTGGAGGGGGCACTTTACTGAATGAATGTTGTCTCATTTTCACGTGTTTTTTTTATTTACTCAAAAACGGTTTTTACGATTTTGATCAAACTGAGTATTTGATGTATTAATATGCCCGAGATATGACTGTAAAAATTTCATTAATATTGATCAAATGTAGGGGGTACTTTACTTAATAAATTTTGTATCATTTTCACGTGTGTTTTAAATTACTCATAAAAGGAAAAAATAAGAAATGAATGTGGAAAGATTTGTGACTTTGTGAAGTGGCAATTAACGAAACACGTCAATTTCTAATCTAATTAAGTTGGTAAGTGAAAGTTGTGTGTTGCGCGAACGCACCAGATTTTTTTTTAGATTCGGACTCCGAGCCCTGAGTAAGGGTCTGGCCACACATGTCCGCAGCGGAGCACTAATATAGGTTATGTTCAGAATATTTTTAATTTAACTTACATATTATCTTTAGTTATGCCAAAAGTGGCCTGTGTCTGACATGTGTGGCCTGACCTTTAGGCATAACTAAAGTTAATATGTAAGTTAAATTAAAAATATTCTGAACATAACCTATATTAGTGCTGCGGTGCGGATCCGGTGCGGACATGTGTGGCCCGACCCTAATAAAACAAGACTACTACCTTCCGCGTCCGATAATATTGCAACAATTAGTTTTATGTGTTTAATTTTATACTACTTATCTAGTTCTATTTAATTTCTTTGACATTCTTTAATTATAACATAAATATTAGAGGCTACTGAGTCCAGGTGGATACTCGACAGGGTATCCACCTGGACTCAGTAGCCCTGATGAAGATCCTCAAGTTGGATCGAAACGTTGGCTTACCATAATAAAATCATTGTAAACTGAAAATCCTAACCATCATTTAACCTATCATAACATAAATATGAGAAGAAAACAATATTTTGTTTTTAAATACTTCATACTAAGTCTGTAATTATAAATAAAACTTATCATAGAGTGAGTGGTTGTAAAGCAGTTAAAGACTCCAAAAAAATCGTTTTAACATCGCAAAGATTAACAATATGGATGGCAATTCAAAATTCCAGTAGTTAAAAGTCGTTTTCAATAAAGTGTGGCGTAAATTCTGTATCGGGGCCTGTCCTGCGCCTCTTATGTCCAGTTCCAATCCTTACCAAGAGATAATGCCCTCGAGACGCTCATTTAATTCACTTTTCAGTCAAAAGATAACGCTTTCGTCAGAGCATTCGCATCGGACGCCCGATATCGTCTGTGGCTCATTCTAGTAGCCGGACCCATGGGATCCAATCCCGTTTAATTCAGGATACCCCTAAAATTTGTGTGATGCGCGCAACGCACCTGATCTTTTAGCTATCGTTTTCACGTTTATGCTTATATTGAAGTTACACTTTTACAATAATAACTACAGTCATTTGAAAGGAATCGACGAATCTTCTTATAGATACCCAGTAGAGATGGAACCTATAATACCATCTCCGAAGAGGAAAAGACGAAGAAAAATAAAAAGAATAGGAAGGCGAGATCTATAGAAGTCTAGAAGAGAGGTTTCCTATTGTAGTCAATCCGCTGTGTCCAATCTGCGACCTTGTATGCTTCGCTCTACCGTAATCTGCTCTCTTCTCGTCTGTGATCTCCCTGTTCAGGTCACCGTATTTATTATAACTTACAGAAGCAGTTATAATTTGAATCTACGATGTAATGCAATCTGTATTTATATTGTTACGTAAAAAAAAAAAAAACAGCATATGATTTAAAAGAGTTGTTGAATTATTGTTGGACCAGTTGGAAATAGTTATTTTCATCACTAGTACCAGAAGTGGATGTTTTCTGTGCGCGGTTGAGTTTAACTATCTAAATCTAACTATCCAAGCACCGAAAACAAACTTTTGGTACAATTTTTTATTAATTTAACCAACATTGTGGGTAACCACCTGTTTTTTTAAATAATTTATTTTTGAAGAGAAAAGATTTGACTCCGCCGGGAATCGAACCCGGGTCTTCCACGTGACATGCGCGGTATGCTAACCATTACACCACGGAGTCACTTACACACTCTTTATTTTCTCTTCAAAAATAAATTATTTAAAAAAATATAAAAAATAGGTGGTTACCCACAATGATGGTTAAATTAATAAAAAATTGACAAACGTCAAGAGATGCCCAAAATTGGACAAAAATTGTCCATCTCCCGTAAATACTCGCAAAACTTGCGAGATCGTGGGAGAGGCGTCAGTGTAGAGGAAGGATTTGGCGCCGTTTGGAAGCGACTCCGTGGTGTAATGGATAGCATACCTTTTCATCTGCTTATTACCCTAAAATAGAAGAAAAGTATTGATTTATATATTTACATTAATATTTATAGTACAATTCTTTATGTAATATATTAAAACCGTTGCTTGCCTTTTGGAATACTTTAGATTAAAGGAATTATTTTGAAGTTCTTGCTCATCTCTAAAAAGGTCGTCAATCCATGTTATTTTGCACTTCAAAGATACTATTTATATTATAATGAAGCACAGTATAGTTACAAGTACCCTCCTTCAAACACATATTTATTAATATATATTAGTGGCAGGTAATGTTAGCGCACCAAAAAGATTTTTCAGGCCTAGGCCCGAAAAGTACTAGTTTACTGACTCAAACCGAGTATTGAAAACACATGTTTTTGATGCAGTATGATGAAAAAACTTTTATCGTACGAGTACTGTTATAAGACTGTTCGGGAATTATCTACGCTTACCTAGAACCTTCCCGACTGTTCTGTTTCAGACTAAATATAAGGAGCGATAGACTGGAGAGTTAGTCTTGTTCTGAATATCGATCAGATGGTTAGGTTTGTGTTTCAGTATCGTTACAAGTTGATACTTTTCGTGACCATTTTGATTTTTTGAGTTTATGTTGTTTGCGTGGCATTGTCAATTCTGATATTCGTTTAATAAAAATTTAGAAGAAAATAGTAGTATTACCAAGAATGTCAATTAATAACATACGCGTGGTTAATTTAGCAATATGCATAGTTCATAACGAATATGTTGAAGTAAATAACAATTTACTTGATATAAATTTTTTGTTTTGTTAAACTGTAGTTAGTGACCAATAAAGAGAATACAGTAAAGTTTTATTATGGGTCATCCCTTATCAAATCAACCAAGATCTGAACCTTTAGGTCTTAGATTTTGATAAAATTACTTAGATATTTGTTGCATGCATCTATGTAAGGAATAAAACGAAATATTTTGGACTTATGGTTTTCAAAAAATAAATTTTTGAAATTATAAAAAACAAAGAAGTAAAAACGATACGTTTTTATTATACAGCCATGTCCATATAATATTTTAAAAAAATGTATTACTGAAAAATATGACAACTGTTTCAGTTTTATAACTGAAATACTTTTTATGATATAACCCATAAACTTTAATAACCGCACTTTTTTTTTTTTTTTTAAAGATTAAACTCTTTTTTCTCAACAACTTTAAGTACGAAAAATCTTAATTTTTTCTTTTTTCTCTAAATTTGTCTTTCATGCCAGAAGTAACCCAAAAATGATCAAAATTCAAGAATTACAATGAACCCTATAAAGCTATTTGTCCTACGATTCTTAAAAGCTTTGCAGTCTATTAGGATACGACTTATTGTAATTTCTTCACTGCATATTCTGCATGAGGTGAGGGACCTTTTTTCATGAATGTGCATGTGAAATTTCACGATGTCCTATTCTTATTCGACAGAGGACGGTTTTTTCCATTCGCGATGCTCTGTTCGTGGTTGTCCAATTGATTGGGTTCTTCTTTTTGGTTGTTAGCTTGGCAACTTAATGATTCCATCTGGCCTGCCACATTTTAAAAATTTCAAGTTTTATTTTTTAGACAAAGTCTTCGAGAGGAACATCAGTCAATACTGTTACCTCATTGGCTCCGGGAAATGTTGCTGAAAGGGCTGCTTTATATGCTAGTTAAGGTGCTAGTGGTAGTGATTCCGCAGTATGATGGTGTCACATTTAAAAATATGTTGTTTGGAAACTTATACTTGTAGTTCAATTAATTCGTTCTATTTTTAATCAATATATATTATAAAGCAAAGTGTACAATGTGCGTGCCGAAAAGGCTCAAAAACGACTATACTTACTATAAAGAATGTTATGTCGTCATATTGCCCTAACGATGAAGAAGGTTTCAGTTTTCATTTTAACTGTGTAATGTTGAAGGGACAAGGGCTGTAATTTTAGGCCTCTCGCTACATGTAATTAGTCCCTCTAATAAGCCCAGGCGAGTTAATGAATGAAAAAATTTAGTTCGACATTTGGAAGCCAGGAGCGCTAGCTAAGCTCAATTCATAAGGTTATCGTTCATTAGTTCGCTTTGTTATGGTTTTAGCTTCAGCTGTTTTCTTTAAATTACACGAGATTATGTATAAATAATTATTTTTTCCTTTTTATTTTTAAATAAGGTCATTACATATCTGGAATGAATTGAAATTAAAAATTAACAAAACCAACTGGATTCCTACGCGAATTAAGTTTTACAGAAGAGGAAAGAATTGGTCGAAACATTGCCTTTAATCAATATACAATATAAGTATATACAATATAAGTAAAATTTACAACAAAAGAAAAATTGCTTATTTGTATAGTGAGCGAATAAAAACTAACATTGAATAAAAGATATAACCTAATGGAATATATATCAAAAATAAAGTGTTCATATAATTTTTCTGTTTAATAGTTCTGGTCTATTCGTAAATTTTCAACCGAATTCGAAAAAGGAGAAGTTACTTGATAAGGATGCGGTATCGTCATGAGAATGGTCTCAATGGAATCAGAACATAGAAAACATAAAAAATGGTACATACCAGGATATATTTGCTGCCAAAATAATTTTTCTTATCTAGAAAAGGGAAGAAAACGCATTCAGAGAACCGCATTTTGGTCTATTTTTCTGTACTATTACATTTTAAAGTTATTCTTTCATTCCACCTATTCTACAATACCCTGAGCGAAGCCGGGCCCCACAGCTAATCACCTATAAGCTTAGGCCGAAGCGTTCAAAAAATATATATATAATAAAAACTCGAATTACCGATTATATTTCAATACTAACCGAAGACTTAACTATTATCTGTTAATAATATAGTTAACTGTTATTCAACTCAACTCTTAAAATATTCTTTACCTACCAGACAGGTGCAGGTTACCTGAAGTGGCTATCATAAAATTATATTAGTCTTCTAATGCTGCGGGCCACACAGCATGAAAAACAGTTTAGGCACCTTGCTTTCAGTGCCATTCACATCTCGGGGTACCATAAAGTCAATATGGCATAATTTGCAGGTCCTGTTCAAATCCTTGGAGCTCGCCATTTTTTTGCACCTGAGGAAGTTTTGCCGGTCCTTTGTGTGCTGCCGCTTCGTCTACCTGAGGGTTGAAGGGTCGAACCCTTTCAAACCACCGTAATCCCATTTCACACTCCTGTAGGTTTTTTTTTTTTTTTTTTTTTTTTTTACTTTTACTGCACTTGCTCTTCAGTAACGCGGAAAACGTACCAGGTAAGTGCATTTGCACAGGTAAAAAATTCCAGGGAAATTCACTTCAAGCCTTTTGAAGATAAAACGGTAAAACACTTTCGTTCAGAGTAAATAATAATTTTCTGGCTTGATTTGAAAAGGTTTAAAACTCTTATTTTAAGAAAAATAGTCGCCTGTGGTATACTGGTTAGCATGGCAACCTACAGTACTAAAGTTCGCGAGTTCGCGTTCGGGGTTTAAAGGGAATAAAAAATCATTGGCTATGCCTTCCCTTAGATAGGACGTAAACTGGAGGTTCCGAGCCTGTACAATGTCATATATTCGTGAAAGATCCCCATCCAAATTACACCTGGATAGGCAAAATTTAGGATTTTCACTGTGGCGTCGTCCGAATAGCCTTAGTGGCGTAAAGTGATGTAAAACATAAAACAACATTTTAAAATTTTAATTTAAAATAAATTTAAAAAAAAAAAAAAAAGGTTTTTCTTTCTTGTTTAACATTTACTTATGTTCAATAAAAAAATAATCCACCATTAATATGGTGTTTCGAAATAAAGTTAAAACATCCCAAAAAAAAGAAAGAAAAATTAATTAATTAAAATTAATAATTGACAAAAATGTAAGCAAAGTTGCAATTTGGTAGGTTGCGTGATAGTCAGGATTTTCAGTTTGATCTTTTTTAATTTCACTTACCTACATATGAACTACATAGTAAGGGAAAGTATTGCGATCATGAAAATTTTCGATTTCCCGTTTTCAACGGAACTACACGTTTTGGGGTCATATTTCTTATATTAAAACACTTGTTTAATAAAAATACATTTTAAGAGAAATTTATCGTATTATTTTGACCTCACCATTAAATTAACAGACGAGAATAGGTACACCTAAATGCACCTATTACCTGAGTGCATATACAGGGTGTTTCGGAATTGCACGGCACTATTTTAGGTAAGTGTTCTCTAACACAAAATAAACAAAAAAGTTCATATTAACATATATCTCAAACTCATTTATTAAACAGATATCAAAGGTTAAAGATTTATTATTTATTTACTGCATTAAGACTGACTGTACAACGTTTAACGTGTTTAATACTAAATAAAAGGTTTTAATCACCTGATAAACAAATGAACGATAAGCAATGACAGTAGTTGCTCATCTGTTTGTCTAGTTCTGTGTGTTTTAGTGTGAGTGAATCTTGTGACACAGTTCAATTTATGATTATCATGGGAGATACCACAAATTTATTCACTTTTGATGAACAAACAGACATGCTTTTAACTTATGGCGAGGTACATACAAACGGTACTGCTGCTGTTCGAAGATATCGTGAAAAATTTCCTAACCGAAGAATACCAAATCGTAAAATGTTTGAGGCCATTGAAAGACTTCTTAGGGATAATAGTACGCTAAAACCTATACGAGTGAACGCCGGTCGACAACGATTTCGACGAACTGCAAACGTAGAAGAAGAAATACTCGATGCTGTTCAGTTATCTCCTACTACTAGTACCAGAAGATTGTCACGTCGTTTCGATGTTTCCTCTACCAGCGTATGGCGAACTTTACGCGAACAACAATTATATCCATTTCACGTATCAAGTAGGCAAGATTTGTTACCACAAGATTATAACAAGCGCAGAAATTTCTCCCAGTGGTTAATTCGACAATGCACACGAGATCCTAACTTCCTGAACTGCATTTTGGTTACTGATGAATCTTGCTTTACAAGAAACGGGATTCTTAATTTTCGAAATACCCATACTTGGGCCGAAGAAAACCCTCATACGACTGGTGTTGGACATTACCAACATACATTCTCTTTAAATGTCTGGTGTGGTCTTCTAAGCGACAAAATCATCGGCCCCTTCTTTTTGCCACCTAGGCTGTCAGGTATATCTTACTTGCATTTTTTGCAAAATAATCTGCATGATATTCTAGAAGATATTCCGCTAGGCATTAGGCAAAGGCTGTGGTTTATGCATGACGGTGCTCCAGCTCACTTTTCTCATAGTGTCACTGATTATTTAAATGCAACTTATGGAGACCGATGGGTTGGTCGAAACGGACCTGTTAAATGGCCACCACGATCTCCGGATTTAACGCCATTAGATTATTTTGTGTGGGGCTGGATGAAGTCTATGGTTTATTCTGCGGCAGTTGACACGCAAGAAGAGCTAAGAAATCGGATCGTGGAAGCCGCAGTAACTATCAACCACCATCCTGATGCTATACGAAGAGCCAGAGAAGCATGGATTCGTCGTGCTGAATGTTGCATTCAACAAAACGGAGGCGCCTTTGAACATTTACTCTAAATGTTGTAATAATAATAAATAAATAGTAATAATAAATCTTTAACCTTTGATATCTGTTTAATAAATGAGTTTGAGATACATGTTAATATGAACTTTTTTGTTTATTTTGTGTTAGAGAACACGTACCTAAAATAGTGCCGTGCAATTCCGAAACACCCTGTATATGAGCATATATTATCTGAGTTTTCCCCCAAATATGTCTAATGTATGGCATCAATTATCATAAATGTACGGTACCCTAGTGCAGGAATTTTAATTTGCATTTACACGTGGATTCATGGTCACCGCTTTATTGGGTCCTCCGTCTAATTTGGACAAAACAAATTTTCCCTTTGTCCCAATAAGACGGAGTCGACTATGTCCCATACCTTAATTTGCCTTGTTAACAATTTCTATTATATACTGGGTGTCCCAGACCTAGTGTAAAAAAAAAAAATTGGGTAATACTACATGCTAAACGGGGTAGAATGGCGCAGAAATGAGTTTCCTATCTCAATCCGTTGAGGAGATAGAATTTTTTTGTTTTTATTCTTAAAATCTTATTTTTTTCTGAAAAAAAAATAAGATTTTCTCTACTTCGGTTTAGCGTAGAACCAAAAACGATGATATATTCTTAATCAGCATTAAATTTCCTAAAAGATTAATTAGGTTTGGTTATTAAATCTACTTTCAGTGGGCCTTTTAAGGCGCAAATCACAAAACATTTACTAAAACATAAATTTTTAATACATTTTTAAAATTCTTTGCTCCTCACTGGAGCACCCTGGAAGCCGTCAAATTTGTCTAAAGACTGCGGAATTTAGTTAGCTTTTTAGTGGTGTTGCCTACGATACAATTGCACTTCACCTTTTGAGTCTAAAAGATGTTTTTCTGATGAAAAACACGCTAGAAAATAAATACTTGATCGCCCTACGTAGTTACTAGAAAAACTACTTGATTGAATAGAAGTATTTACTAGTTATTTTATCTCTTGTCAATATGCATAAGGAGTAAGTTGTGAAGGTGGCAAGCCATCACCCCCCCTCTGCCCCCCCCCCCCAAAAAAAATAAAAATATTCTTATTTATAGGAAGTCAAGTGGGAGGGAGGGTGTTGACATAAATTCTTGCTGATTACTTAATGTTATATTAACGTAATTTTTTTTAATACTTATAAAAAATAACAATTTAGGAGTATTTGAAGAAATTAAATACACCAACGGATTGAGATAGGAAACTCATTTCTGCGCAATTCTACCCCGTTTAGAATGTAGCGTTACCCATTTTTTTTTTTTTTTTACACTAGGTCTGGGACACCCAGTATAAATGAACCCATTTTTAATAGTCTTTTAATAATTGCATATGTTTTTTTAAAATATATTTATTATTCTTAGTTTAGATAGTTGGCTTGGTTAATATTAAAAAAGAAAGCGAAATGTCAACAAAAATTGAATTAAATCAATTTGATTGTATAAAAGTTAATAAAAATATCGAAACTACTTTAAATTATTTTTAAAACCTTGTTCATCTATAGTAGCCTATAAACTTCCTCATAATTTGAAGATTATAATCTAATGAGAAAGTTCTCATAAGCTATAATAGCGATTTTTTATTTAAATTATTACCATCAGATCGGAGTTGGATGGTATATAATCGATGTTACTGCATCGATACATCGCAGAGTACGCATTGCGTGAGGTGACTGACCCCGGGTCGATAGGCGGTCCAGCGTGATGTCGAGTCCCGGTGGGAGGTAGAGTGTTCGGTTCGTCTGAGTTAGCTCGTTAGTTAAAGAGCAGGGCTTACACATTTGCAAACAACTAACTATTCAATGGGTATACATACATAGGAACCAAAAATTAACAAACTTTTATGTTAAAGATGTTTATCTTTTCGAGTTAGTAAGGAATAATAAAAAATCTGGCGCGATGTGCGCAACACACAACTTTCACTTACCAACTTACTAAGATTAGAAATTGATGTGTTTTGTTAATTGCCACTTCTCAAAGTCACACATTTTTCCACATTCATTTCTTATTTTGTTTTTATTTGCTCTATAAAAAACACTATTTTTTATTATTAAATAAAAGTTTTTACTTGTGATAATTCGGCAATGCAAGCATAATACTTCAAGTCATCTGATTTAATAATTCTCTATGTAGTTGTTAAAACTTCAGTTAGTTACCATGAAACAAAAATTTCCATTAAATGAACAGAATGGCTTTAATTATGAACAATGGTCTGTCATTAAAGGCGTACTCCGCATGCGTTGGCTCAACGTGTTTTATGAGTTGACGGAATAGTTTTGTTTTTTTCATATTTCATATTTAGCCATTTCTTATTTTTAGGCGTAACGAGAGACATTTAATTTCTCTATATAAACAAAACAAAGGTACTTTATAGAAAAACAAAAAAGGCCCCTTCCCCATTTAAGCCCCCTCAAAACATTAACGATAAACGATACTGAGTTTCTCTGAAATAAAAGAAAACGTTTATTGTGTTTTATACAAAAAGATTTTACAATAATAGGTTTTTTTAACATTTAAATAACTTTATTCAAATCATACCTGAAATAAAAGAAACGACATTAAAGTTTATTAATAAAACAATGTCAATCCCTCTCAAAAACAAGCTTCACAACCATCACTGCCACTCTTGAAACACCATAGGTCGCCTTTGCGCATGTGCGCATGTTCATATAAATTCAAATTAAAGAAATAGATTTTCTTTACATATATATATTACAGAAAGGTATGAAAACATCAGGAAGATAACTGTTTAAGTTCATTCTAAGGTAAAGCTGAAAATATAGAAGTCAACTGCTGTATATACGAACGTTTAGTCGCCAGCAACTGTAATTTCTGGTAACGTAACACGCATTTTTCCATTTATTTAACAATTTGAACGGATTCAACAGAGTTTTTTGGCAAGGTTATAAAGATGTTCTGATATTTTAAGGGGGAAAATAAGTCTAAGAAGAAACTTAAACATTTAGCATATTTTTTGTTTTTTCGTTTAACGTACTTTTATGCTACTAAGGCTAATCGGACGATGTTACAGTGGGAGTCATAAATTTCGCCGACCCAGCTATAATTAGGATAGGGATCTTTAACGAATGCCTGACATCGTACAGGCTCGGGACCTCCATTTTACTTCCTCTCTTTTTTAGAAAGTTTTTTCTCGTAAAAATCCTAGGTCCACTGCGCATTTAACGCATTCATTACGCAAAAGTACAATATAAATTGGATCAATAGTTTATTCAATAGCCACTTGAAAGTTAAAATTTTTTCGGTTTGAAAAGGAGCCAAATTTGCAATAGTTACTTAAATTTGGTAGCGATTAAAATAACACTTCGGATATCGAAATGCTATCACAGGAAACTCTCAATGTCTCCTTCGATATGTCAAACAGAATCTTGAATGTTGTCATACAGAAATTAAAAAACTCCTAGGGACACCGTGGGATCCAAAGCTACTACCTTTAGTATTGATTGTAGGCCGTTATACTACACCATAGGTTACATTTATGCCTTTTTGAAATCCATAAAAACCTGATATATTTTACCGTTATATTTCTCGATAGTGCTTTTTAAAATTTAGTATCGACCCAATAAGCAGCTAGTATATAGATTTTTCTATATCTTCATCGCTTTTTTTAGGCATTTAGAATTCACATTGTGTTGAATATAAATATTAAAAAAAAATAATAACAGACAAATATTTCGGAAATTCTAGAAAAAATCCATTAGTAGATAAGCCATCCACGGAGAAGAAGATCCATAAAGCAGAGGAGAGAGGGCAATAATGTGCAAGATAAAGGATAAATGAGGACCGAACGGAATCGACCCGAAAAGGACATCGAGGGCAGAAAGGAATGAAAGAGAATGGACTATTTTTCTTCCTCTCCCACCAAGATGGCACCACCGTACTCTTGTCGACTTATCTCGGAAGATCGGGCCAAGCGATGCGAGATGAATACACACCGAGCTGGAAGGAAGAAGCACGAAGGAAGTAGAAGACATAGAAATTGTTGGAAGAGACCATTACGAAACTAACGGTAACTCTCCCGTGTGCAATATGAAATATTCAAATCTTTTGTGTTTATTCTGTAAAGGGAAGGCAGTTTCAGTATGTAATTATTAGCACTGTACAGTACCTTGTTTCACATTGGAAAAAAAATAAATGGTCTAAATAATATAACACGGTCTTAACATACTCGTAACATCCTCCACCTTTTGATTATTTTCGGGAAAAAGAGAAAAGTATGAAGTAGTCTTAATAATAAAGGAATCGAGGCGATGCTGTCAAAACTGACAGCCTGACAGCACCAGTACGCCAACTGGCAGAATAATTCAACTGACAGACTGAACAAAAAAAAACATCAATAAATAAATAAACTGGGCCAGTAAGGCGCATTTACCGATTTCCAAACCAACAGCGAAACAATAATATGTAAGTTAAATAAAAAATAAATAAAATATAAAGATAAATAAAAAATTTTCATTTTTACACCTTCGTTTCCTGAAAAATTGTTTTGCTCTGGACTACTTTTATAATTAATAGTATAAAAATAATAAATGTAGTTCTCTCCAAAACCATTCTTCGGGAAACGAATGTGTAAAATTCGCAATTTTTTAAAAATTCAAAACTTAGATGTTTTCATCCCATGAATTTAAGGCAGACCTGGGCATTATTTTAAATAAAAGTATTTTAAATACAAATGAAAATGCTAAAATAAAAAAAAAAGTATTTTCATTTGTATTTTAAATAATAAAATAAAATAAATCTTAAGTAGGTTGTTTGAAGTTGAACAATTTTCGAAATAGTATAGTGTGGTCCTTTGCACTAGAGCTGTCACTCCTAAATATTGAGTAAGTATATTTATTTCAGTTTGATGTTGCTATTTTTTTTTTTTGTTTTTTATGGGGGGGGGGGGCGGAATTATTAAGATTGTACCGCTTCATCCGATTTCAACAAATTTTGTCACATTGGTGGTTTTTGATTATCTAAATAGACGTCTAATGAATCCATTTCACATAAATGATTTTAAGCATAGGTTTTGGGGTAGAGGGTTAAATATTAACTTTTGACCGCCATATTCGATTGTCACAAAATATGTAACAAAGATTGTTCATAAGTAAATAACAAGGCCCATTCCTCATCATTTTTATAAATAATAATAATTTTATAAATAAATAGGTTTTTTATGGGGGGGGGGGAGTTAATTGTAGACTTTTTACCGGTTTATTCGAAAGTGAAAAAATCTAAACCAATCTTTTGGCGACAACACCAAAAGATCAAAAGAAAGTAAACTTAGTAAAAATGTGTAAGATTGATATATTCAATAAAGTCGGTGATTATTTTCCGTTTGAGGTTCGTTCAAAATTGGAGAGGAAATTCAGGCAAGATTAGAGGTAAGAAATTCTAGCGATTAACGAAATTACTTAGCTCACGGCTTCTTCCTTAAAACTTAAGAATTCGGGTTTACAAAAATATTATTTCTCCTGCGGTTCTTTAAGAATGCAAAACGTGAATGCTAACATTGAATGATGAGCAAGTGAGGTGATAGCAGACAGATGAATAAAATCGAAGTGTGAAATTGCAAAACAGTGGTGAACGAATTCCATAGAAATTAATGGCAGTGACTAATGGAAAACGTCCGAAAGAAGAAAGGGCTGAGAAGCAGTAGTTCGCGTTAGGGCTGATTTGCTGAAATTCGTATTACACGGAGGTCGTTGGATGGGGTATGGGTAGCGAATAGTCTAAGGGGTAGCCCAATTAGTTTAAATAGGTTCCGAATCAGATTGGTTCTGTAGAAAAAGAAATTTAATTTAATAATTTCAACAAAATGAAAGCCAAGATGATCTGAGTATCAGGTACATTACACCAAGCAAAG
The DNA here is from genome assembly GCA_911387785.2 of Aelia acuminata. Classification (NCBI taxonomy): domain Eukaryota; kingdom Metazoa; phylum Arthropoda; class Insecta; order Hemiptera; family Pentatomidae; genus Aelia; species Aelia acuminata. The sequence goes on along the minus strand of OU426979.1, from coordinate 4,658,858 downwards.
ACAACCCAAAAAAAAAAATAAAAACTGTCGATTTATTAATCAATTGCAATATTGAAAAAAAAAAGTATTTATTAATCAATCGCAATGCACTAGCTAATAGGTTTTAAAAGTATTTTGTATTTTCATTTTAATTTTTTTTATTTAAAATACAAAATACTTTTTTTATTTTGCATTTAAAATAATTTTATCGAAAAGTATTTTAAATGATTTGAGGTTGCATTTTATTCAAATTTATTTTAAATACTTGCTATCTTATAAATAAAGTTGAAATTCTGTTTGTTTGTTCTTTATAGAAATCCATACCGTTTGTCCTAAATTCTCCAAATTTCAAATTCCAAAAATTTTAGTGGTTCTTTGATACCAGGTGCGAACACCTGTCCATATTCAAATTGCATAACTTCAGCCAATCTCATGGTATATTCTTTATTGTTAAAAAAATCGTCATGATCTCGCTTTACAATGGGTTTTTTTTTACGAAATCGACCGTTTGAGTCGAAAAACAGCCTAAAATATCATTTTATACATTTTGAAGAGGCCAACAAGGCCCGGTAAGACCGTCCCTTGGTAGGCGTCGAGTTCTGGGATTTTTAAACCATATGTTTTTTGTTTTTTTTAAACATTACAATACGTTTATTTACATGTATGGTGAATTTATTTTTTATAAATGTCTCCTAAGAAGCGAGCTTCAATAGGAGTAGTGAGCTCAAAAGCTAAAAAAACAACGTCAAATACGAGCAGCTGAAACTCTCGACGAAGTTCAAAATAAGATTGAACAACAGAGGCTTAGACAGGCAGAATCGCGGGAAACTGAGTCTGCCCAGGAATACGAGGCCCGCTTTGCGCCACAAAGGCTTAGGCAAGCCGATTTGCGAGAAGCTGAAACTGCAGGCCAATATTTCTGTTTGTTTGTTTGTTTTTTATAGAAATCCATACCGTTTATCCTAAATTCTCCAAATTTCGCCAGTAGTTCTTTCATACCAGGTGCGAACACCTGTCCATATTAAAATTGCATAACTTCAGCTGATCTTCAGCTGATAGTCTTTATTGTTATAGAAATCGTAATGAACTCACTTTACAATGGTTTTTTACGAAATCAACCGTTTCATTAGAAAAATGAAATTCCCCGATCAAACCGGGTTATACAGCTCAAAGATGAATTTCTGTTAGTTTGTTTTTTCTTAATAAAACTCCATACCGTTTGTCCTAAATTCCCCAAATTTCGCTCAGTGGATCTTTCTTACTAGGTGCGAACACCTGTCCATATTAAAATTTCATAACTTCGGCCAGTCTCTGGGTATATTCTTTATTGTTATAAAAATCGTTATGATTTCACTTTAAATTTGTTCACGTTTATTAGAAAAATGAAATTCCCCGGGTGAAACCGGGATATACAGCTAGTTTAAAATAAAGTATTTTAAAATAAAAATTAAAATACTTTTTGCCCAGCTGTGATTTAAGGGCAACCTAAAATATTATAGGTATATTATTATAGATATTATAGGTATATTATTATAGATATTATAGGTATATTATTATAGATTAACTTCCAGCAGTGGCCCTATGATTTTTTAAAGGGATTAAAAAATCCTTACCTATGCCGTCCGTCGGATAGTACGATGTCAGGTACTCGTTAAAGATCCCTATCCTAATTATACCTGGATAGGCCAAATTTATGACTCCCACTGCAGCATCATCCGATTAGCCTTAGTGGCCTAAAAGTGACGTTAAAATAAAGTGCCCCCTCCATATTACCAATTTTGATGACATTTCGGCATTCACATCTTTAGCATAAAGCAAATCGCTAAAGCAGTTTTTGTGTAAATAAAAAAAACACATGAAAGTAAAGTACAGTAACTAACATATCGCGGGCATATTCATACACCAAATACCCAATTTAAGGTTCGTACGATTTATAGTTTTTGAGCTAGTCTCTTCACACACAGACCATTTCGCGGGACTTGGTCATTTGGACTCAGGGGACCCCAAAACGTGTATTTCCGTTGAAAACTGGATGTCGAAATTTTCCACGATCGCAATACTTTCCCTTAATATATATTTCATATATAGGTAAGTGAAAGTAAAAAGCAAAAAAATAAATAAAATAAACAGCGTAACGCCAATATTACGCTCTTAAGAATTTTAACAGCTTAATTGCCAGTTTTTGCAAGCTGCCTTTTATTAATGCTCCAAAAAAAGAAAAAAAAAAGAAACACAGATTAAAACATTGGTTATCGGAAAAGCTTCAACATAAAAAAATATATTTTTGGATATAACCAATACCCCACTTTTATACTAATTAATATACATTTTTTCTAATATGCCCTATCAAACTCGTTTATTCTATTTTTTCTCTTTTCAAAAATCACCAATGTAGGGTAACTGTACCAATAGTTAACAGTTTAAGAAAAAAAATTATATTATTGATAATGTTCACCAATATATTCAATGTGAGGGTAATCTTTGTTATGAATTCAGTTAGGCCAATCCCTCTAGAAATCTAGGAATACAATATCCTATAGTCTACATTTACGGTTTTTATAAAAAATGATTTCTTAGAAACTTCTAAAATGAACCAATAGTTGACACATCTAAATGAAAAGGTTTGGAAAGTTGACATTTATGGTTTTAAAGTTGACACGCATTAATTTTTGATTTCCTTTGATTTTTTAATAGGTTAATACTTTTTTTTATTTATAAACTAGTAAATTCATAATGGAAAAAAAAATAAAATTTTCACAATATAATTATTTTTTACACAAAAAGCATAAATGAGACAAACGAAAAATCAGATCATTCAGCTAAGTAAATATTATAGTTTTTAGTAATGGCCAGAAGTTCGTTTTATTAATGTTGGGTTTGCACAAATTTAGGCTCTCCAATGATGAACTTCACTCTTCCAGTGCTCTTTAAGACAATTAAAGATGGCCACATTCCTTGATTGGATGAAATGTGTAGCATTCTGATAGAGTGCAACCAGAGTTGGGCAGAAGTTAACTACATTTGTAATTAACTACACAGACAACTACATATAGTTTGTAGTTGGAAGCGCGCAACTACTATTTTTCAACTACCAGTTAAGTATTTTAATTTAAAACTACAACTACAGTAGTTGAAAAAAGTAGTTGGGAATGGCAAATACAATAAGTAGTTGTAAATGTAGTTTTAGAGCGGCAACTACATTTGCTAAGCAACGTCTAATTAAATCACATGTTTTTGCTATTTTTATTTTGTGTTTAGATAAATACTCCATAGATAAATGGGCTCCATTATGGTTGATAATCTGTTTTAAATGTAGAACAATACATATACGTAATACAAATTTTTTCCATGATTTCCGGCAATCAATTATTTTTTATATACTCCTTATCGATAATACTATATATCGATAATTACTCGTTATCAATAAAGGTAGTTTTAGTTTCAGGCCCATAATTACAGTTGCAACTGCTAGTTGTAGTTCTAAAAATGCAACTACTTTTTTGAAACTACAGTAGTTGTAGTTGTGGTCCATCAACTACAAATTACAAAAGTAGTTGTAGTTTCAACAATTTCCCAACTACTATGTCAGTAGTTTTGTAATTTGCAGTTCAACTTCTTTTTGCCCATCTCTGAGTGCAACTAATAGCAAGTATCACATGTTCTTTGCAGAATCGGGAAGTGGGGAGAGTCAGATGAGACACGTGTTCCTTCAGGAGTTGCAATTTTTCTCTCAATGATCAATGGATAGAGCACACTAGCTATAAATTCATAAAATAAGACACCCGTCATCCAGCCAGACTCAGAATTCCATAACCACCCCCAGATGGAACACTATTTCCTAATTCTGGCGGTAGTTGACATTGATGTCAACTATTGAAATTATGGATTAATATCTGTTCTAATAGATGACACCTACATTTAAGCCCTAAACCATCGTATAAATGTATTAAAAAAGGGCCCGGTGTGGCTGTGCGGTAAAGCGCCGTACTCCCATGCCGGAGCTGCGGGTTCGAGTCCCGCCCTGGGTGGTGCTTTTCTTTCGTAGGAAAAGTATCACCCAGTGCCATGGGTGTTAGTATGGGCAGTATAGGGCTTCAGTGGAAGCCTTAAAGTCCCCCCAAAAAAAAAATGTATTAAAAAGGATATCAAATGATTCTTATGAACTTAATGAACACCATAAAAGCAAATAAAAAATAATTGAACTCAAATAAACCAACTAAAAAGCTTATTTTTCTTGACTTCCTCCTTAATGAAACAGAGTAGAAGAAACCAAGTTTTCAGGCCATTAGAAAATTTGCCAGTATAACGCCTCAAAAATAAGCTTGAGTTTTCATCAAAATAAGGTCAATGGCAGCACAGCTGACCCGGAATCTTATGATTCACACTTTTTGTGCAAAATGTCAACTATTGGAGCACTGTCAACTTATGGTACAGTTACCCTATATACTTTAGGTTCCATATATGTAGTGAAAATATAAAAAAAAAAAAATAAAAAAATATAAGAATGTTTATTTGCAGGTGTATGAGAGGTGAATTACGTAAAATAGTATAATATATAAGTGATGAGTGAATGTGCAGTAGTTGCTGAGACATTTAAATACTATCAGGAGTAGAGAGGAAGTGTGCTGGGCTCAAGATAAAGTAGGCAGTGCGGCAGTGCCAGTGCCTTCCTTATCAGCTCTAGTTTCCTTTTCCGCTCATCACTTTAAACAATTGCACTCTTATACAACCAATAACACATGATACAAATTGTATTTAAAATAATTTTCGTGTACCATATTGAACCAGCTGACTCATGCGAAGCACTCGCAATATAACCAAATTAAATCTCAATTAATTAAAGTACATACAGTAGGGGAGAGCGGGGTTGGTTGGCATAGGGGGTAGGTTGGCCATTGGCTTATAGTTTCCGTCACACCTGTTGTGAAGGCCCCACCATTGTACCATGTGACCAGCTCGTGAGTCTTGTCCTGAGTTTTCAATCCGATGCTAACAGTGTAGAGAAGAGCGTGCTTCATTGATTGATTTTACAACATGTAAGTAAATTTTTATATTTTTAGTAAATTTGGTTTAAAGGCATGGCAAAACATTTGACTCAGATTCTGTTTACATAGCCCCAAACTCTGAAAAACGTAACCTTTCGACTAACCAGTTTCTTGTTTGATTGTTCTCCCCTGTCCTGGCAGCCATCTTTCATATGATCTCTCTTTTGGGGTTAGTTGGCTTTCTTCAACTGGGGTTTGTTGGCGCAGTAGCAATTCACAAAAGCAAGGTAAACATAGGTAAACATAAACATAGGTGAAACTACCAATTGTCTTTAGTTCCAGCAAGGAGGATGAGAGCAATTTTTCTTATGCAGAAAGTGACGATAGTCTAAACTTCTATCTTTTTCTATTGTCATTCTATTTTCCCTTAAAAGCTGTTGAAAACCGATTCAAAATTATTATACAATTATAGTGCAGCTTTTAATGACAATATTATGTTTCAGGCAGTACTTGAATGAGATGGCTAAACAACCCCACCTTCTAGGCCAATCTGCCCGACATAGGGGCTTTATTGTCATACTCAGGATTGACGAATTCTACAATTTTCTATGATGTTAGTATTAAATATTATGTGGTGAAAAAAATACTTGAAGTACTCTAATACTTTACGGAGTTTACAGTGGTATCAGCCCTTTTGGGATTATATTAACAGGAACGACTCAACAATCAAAAAAGTGAAAACTGCCAACCAACCCCGCTCTCCCCTATATTTAATCGCATATTTTTGCTTTCAACTCGCAAAAGACGCTGACAATCGGAAAAGTGTATATAGCCAAAAATGTTCGTCTCGACAATCTGAAAAAAATGGCACCTTCGACTAAGCCATGCGACCATTTTGAAATTTTCGCTGAGAATTGCAGTTTTTCGCTTACAACTCGCAAACGAATGGATTAATCAAAAAGTGTATATGAACACTTGAAAACCTGAAAAGATTGACACCATTTTGAAATCTCCACGACTATTTATCTCGCAAAAACCGCGGTTTTGCGATTATACCTCGCAATCGAAAGCGAAATGTGTGATTTGTACATTTTTCCGGTGCAGCGGTGAAGCAAAGCTTAAAATGATGCCTCGTTCATGAAATTTGATGAAGTTTGTTTGTTTAACGTCCTTTCATTCTACTAAGCCTAATCGGACGATGCTACAGTGTAAGTCCTAAATTTTTCCTATCCAGGTATAATTAGGAAAGGGATCTTTAACATCGTACAGGCTCAGGAACTCCATTCTACGTCCTATCCCAGGGACGGCGTGGCTAAGGATTTTTCCCCCTTGTTTTCACTCTTGCTCACATAGCGAGATGTTACTCAACCTAAAGTTGTTTTGATATGCCAAGATTAAGATAGACGTGGCAGCGCAGGAGCGGAATAGCAAAGCGAGTTGCGCCACACCGCGCACTCACCGTGCCTCGACTCTCGAGGTCTACTTTGACGTCAAGCTGGTCATCAATGTCCTGAATGTCATGGCTACTGAACTGCAGAACATTCATAATCCGAACACGTTCATTGTATGACCTGTTCGGACTATCAAAACCTTCCGATTGTCAAATGTTAAAATTTAAGTGATGGTCAGAATATCTTGACTGCATTACTAAAAAAAATTCCAGCCGGTTAGTCGAAATGCTATGGACGCCATTGTTGCAAAGCAGTTCTTTTTGGAAGCCTCTTTATCATAATTTTCACCTTTGTCACACGTCAATTTTTATAATTAATGAAAATCCAAGAAAGGGTAAATTAAAAGCACAAATAAAAAAATGTAAATGAAAAAGGATTTCTTTAATGAAGGATTTTCTTCCAGGTGTTATATTATATTTAATTGCACCAACGTTTCGGGCAGTTGGCCCATCTATTTTAATTCTCCTTATTTAAAATTGTTATATATGAACATATCACTGTCTTATCCTTATTTACATTATTAACTTATTTTAAAAATTTTTTGGCTCTGGACTAATTTCATTGCAACATGTGACAATGAAATTAGTCCAGGGCCAAAAATGAAAATCCAAAATCCGTCGTGACAATTAAATATAATATAACACATGGAAGAGACCCCTTCATTTAAAGAAATCCTAGAACAAACGAATCTTCCTCACTAAAGTGAATATTATAAGTAGTAATTGAAAAAAGTATGGTTGAATATAGTTTTCATTATACTACATCAAAAACATGTGTTTTCAATATATGCTTTGAGTCCATAAAGTGGTACTTTTCGGTCCGAGGCCTGAAAGATCTTTTAGGTGCGCTAACCTCATCTACTGCTGATACATATTAATAAACATCTGTTTAAAAGAAGTAACTTGTAGTAATACTGTGTATCTTTCTAAGTAGAAAGCTTGAAGTTCAAAATACCATGCAAATACCAGAAGGTGTTTTAGAAGAAGCACAAGAAGCTTTAAACCTATTACTTCCAACTAAATCCCGTGCTTTATATGAAAGCATTTTCAACATATAATAAGAAATATTTAGAGATGAGCTGGAAATATTTTCTAAAATCAAAAGTTTTCGGTACTCAATAAGGCAATGCAAATGGTTTAACACAATAAATAATAATAATTGCGCTATAAGTATTAATGTTAATACGTAAGTATTTGTCTTATAGCTTAATAAAGGGATGTATTAAAAAAAAATCCCAATTTATTTTCTTATTATATTAGGTATATCTGTAAGTAATTAGTGAAATGTAAAAACTCTGGTGCGATGTGCACAAAACACAACTTTCACTGACCAATTTACTTAGATTAGAAATTGACGTGTTTTGATAAATTTGTCAAAACCATTCCACATATATCACACATTTTTCCACATTCATTTTTGTTTGCGTTTTCTCTTTAAAGTAAACTAATTTTTTTTATTGTTAGGTAGAATTTGTTACTTGCGATAATTCGGCAATGCAAATGTAATACTCCATCGCGTAATACTAATCACGTAATTCTCTATGTAGCAGTTAAATCCTCCTATAGTTACCAAGGAAACAAATAATTTCCATTAAATATGTATGTATGTTTCAAAACACGAAAAATCTTTTCCAGGCGCATGCGTAGGCTCAACGTGTTTTATGAGTAAAAATATTTTTCATTTTTGGGAGACAGTTAATTTCTCCATATGAACAAAAACGAAGGTACATTATAGGTAAACAAAAAAAGACTGCTTCCACATTCAAGCTTCTCGGAACATTTTTAATGATGAGAAAACTTACCTGATATTAAAGAATACTTGATCAACATTAAAATTGACGAGTTTACCAAAATCGCCAAAAATAGCCGTATCACATCGAAGGCATACACATATAGCAAATACCCAATTTCAGGTTTGTACGGTTTATAGTTTTTGAGCTAGTCTGTTCACACACACACACACACACACACACACACACACACACACACACACACACACACACACACACACACACACAGGACTTGGTTATTTGGACTCAGGGAACCCAAAACGTGTATTTCCGTTGAACACCGGAAGTCAAAATCTTTCACTATCGAAATACTTTCTCTTACTATACATTTCACATATAGGTAAGTGAAAATAAAAAGTATGATTGAATATTTTTTCGAATGAATATATATTATTATTAAAAATAAAGAAGATGTTTTTAGAATTTTTTAAATGTTATCAAGCTATTTTGTCTATCAATGTATGGAAGCGATTGGTGGTGTTCGCATTAAATCTCTGGGTTCACAGAACGTTTTATTATTATATTTATATAAAAGTAATATTTACTGGGATGTAAGAGGGACAGGGTTTCCCTTAAAGAGGCCATTTGAACTATATTGTTGTAATGTTATCGCCATTTCGTAATCACCTGTGGACACGCTCCAGCTCCTAGACTAATAGCTCAGATAATTTCCGTAAACAGTTCCTCAACTGGAACTTCAAGGTCTTTGGAAAGGTATCGTTCCATATTTGTAACAGGTCAACTTAAGAAATCAATACTAGGGGTTTTCTCACTTTTAATTTATTTAGGGGTCTTTTTTAGTTTACCCACCCCAATTACTAACCACAATGCTAAGACCTATTTGGACTTAAGGAGCAGAACTTTGGTTTTTTGCAACACAAGTCCACAAAGTTCTTTTAAAAGCAGGATTTCGCCTAGAGGAAGGGGGGGGGGGGGCTAAGAGGTGCGGTCCTGATTTAATGGTAATAAAATCGGAAATTTTTAAATAGTAAGGATGATTAATAGTCAGGAGTTTCAGTTAAATATTTTTTATTTTGATACATCAACGTTTCGATCCATTCTGGATCATCATCAGAGCTAAAAAGAAGACAAATGTATGAGTATCTATACTAGGAGATGACGATTAAATGTTTATCATGTAATTATTAATTATAGATAGTAACAAAATCAAGCTGATGGTATGTTGTTTACGTGGCATGGGTACTTAACAAATCTGATAATTATATTAAAGATTGTAAAATTATACATGAATATTTAAATAAGTATCTTGTTAACATGATAAAATGATATCTGATATTTACCTTGCTGAGTTCAGATTAATAAAGAGACTGAGGGTAAAATTATAAGGTGAGAGGTGGTATGGGTTAGTTTGCCGACTTCAAAAGGTATATTACCAGGAAACCCAACGCTTTGTAGCGAGTGGCCACATGACAACTAAATGGAAAAAAAAAATTGTAAAAACAAACAATACAGATAGTACAGAAAACAAATTGTTTATACCTGGACTCAATAATAATATAAAAATAAAAGTATATAGGGTAAACCGTACAGTTATTGGCACCCTTAAGACTACTTTTCTGTGGTGAAATTAAAAAATTTGTATGAAGAAATCAAATTGAGACTTTCTATAGCTCTTTATCTATCCTTATAAAGACTCAAGAGATTCTTTTGGGTCAAAAGTTCAATAGTTTTGCAATATGGCAAAATTTATTGTTAAAAGTGCCAAATCTAGTTATTGGCACCCTTTCGATTTAATTGTGAAATTTTCCCTATGGTTAGTTAGTTTTTTAAAGTCTTAAAACATAGATGACTTAGAGGACCCTTCATGTATATCTTGTAAAAAAATTAGGACTTGTTTACCGATTTCTTTAAGTTAAAGTTGGGGTGTCAATAATTGCACTGAGTGCCAATAACTGTATGCTTTACCCTAGACAAACTTGGGTCATATAAGCTCCAAGCAATGCTCAGGGAGATAGGGCTGGTTCTTCTTAATAAGCAGACAATACTATTTACATGCAATCTATTTATAAAAATATGTACAGTTAAAATTAGTTAAAATGGTTTGTTTGTTAAAGTCTTACTTCATAGGTGACTTAGAGGACCCTTCAAACATTAGATTCATGTATGTCTTGTAATAAAATTAGGACATGTTTACCTAATTCTTTAAGTTAAAGTTCCAATGTTGGGGTGCCAATAACTGTATGGTTTACTATACTATGTAACAATTTATAACTATAAAAATGTTATAAATAAAAAATGAAAATATGTATACAAAAATGGAAGTTATATGTTTTAGACTTGCTGTACGGAACGAAATAACAATGTATTTGTGCATGTTTGTGACTATGGTGTTCGAGTACCATCTACGCTGGCCTAGAACATTCGAGGCTGGTCTCCTTACGCCTAAATATAAGGAGGGATGGACTGGAGAGTTAGTCTTGTTCTGAAGCTCAAGTCATGTGATTATTTTTGTGTTAAAAAATGATAATTTTTGTAACCTTTGTTTGATTATTCGTGTTCCAATAATTTGTGTGACACTGTAAATTATTATTTTTCGTTAAATAAAAATTGTTCAACCCACATAAGTGTTACGATATCAAAGATAATCAATATATATTATAAAGCAAAGTGTACAATGTGCGTGCCGAAAAGGCTCAGAAACGACTCCACATACGATTAAGAAATTTATGTCAGCGTGTAACTAAATGTCCCCTAACGGAGAAGAAGGTTTCCGTTTTTCTCTGAAGGGTGTGAAATTGAAGAGAAAAGGACTGGAATTTTAAGCCTCTCGCAACATGTAATTAGCCTATCTGAGAATGACATACGAGTTTATGAATGAAAAATTTAGTTCGTGCTACAGACCACCAGGAAGCGCTATGGTGTGTTTCACTCAATGTTTATTGTTCATTCATTCCGTTCATATTGTAAAGGTTATATATTTTACAGCTGTTCTTTTTAAATTACTAAAACATCAAGCGAAAATAATTCATTTCACCTTTGCGTTCAAAATAAAAAAATGATTTTACATCTCTGCAATCAATTAGAAAACCGACTGGATACTTACAAAATTAATTTTCTCATAAGAAGGTTAATTGATTAACACATTACATTTAATCAATGTCTAACATATACTTAAGTAAATTTGATGCAATATGAGTGAGCGAATAAAAACAGACATAAAACAAAAAAGAAGAGCTGATTATAAACCGAAAATAACAAGTTTGAAGTGTTCTTATTGTATGCAGTTATGAAAAATGGTTTTATTACTATGTATGATGAGCATTCCAGTTGACAAAATGATGAATTGACTCCAATAATACAATTTTTTCAATAAGATTTTATCACCGCTCATAGTTCAGGATAAAAAGAAATATGATGAAAAAATTGTGCTCTCATGATATTTTGGTTTTCGCTTAGTAACAGTAGTAAGATTGGAGAAGTGCAGAGTTCGGCCAAATTAGGGTGGGGGGGGGGTATATATTCAGGGAGGTTGAACTGGAAGAAAGGTCTTAAAAAAAAGTTGCTATGAATCTTTGGTATTTTTTAAACTTCTGGATCGAATGGGATCATCACAGTAGTCGGCGCTTAAGTTTTACTCCAAATATAGTTTTTTTAACTAATAATGTAATAACTTATTATCTACTGACTGCTTGGAATGGGCTTATAGGATTCATAATCACAGAAACCATCAAAAACGATGCATGACTCGACAAAGTTGCTGCAAAATTAATTGTTCATTCACCATTTTCAACACCCTATAAAGTATATAGGGTTCCTTATTTGGGCGGACACTGCAGATCTCGAATCTTAATATTGATACAATGTTAAAATTTTCAAGAAGGTGCTAATTTTGTTCTATATTTCCTTTAATTTTAAAGTTTTTCTGTTATTGAAACTGCGACACAAGTACCGGAGCGAAGCCGGGCACCCTAGCTAGTAGTAATATAGAGGTACATAGATAATTGCAGGTACCTATGAAATCGAAACTAGGATTTGAGCATGCAGAAGATGTAGTAGATATAATTACATCTTTTTATTCTACACTATTATTTTTTCCATATTGATCCACCTGGAAAAAAATAATAAAATGTTAACTATTAGACTCCCCATTAACATGTTAATAAATAGTAAGAATAGTAAATATTAGTAATATTAAATAGTAATATTAAAAATTCATAAATAAATAATAATAAATATCCTAGGGTCACCGAGGGACGCGAACCTGCGACCTTTAGTATTGTAGGTTGCCATGCTAACCACTACACCACAGTTGACCCCGATCAATAGGTGTACAATAAGCTTTAAAAACGACTGCTGTTTAACAATTTTACAATATAAATTTTAGACTTGCAAATTAGGCTTCTGATCTCACCGGCCTATTACCAGGCTGTAGACCCTTCGCTCGCTAGTTGGCTATTTGTCTCTTTATAGCTTATGCAAATATCTTCTTAGTAACAGTTACAAGTTTTCATATCCTAGAAGTCGTGATTTCAAAGATGACGAAGTTATTAACAGTTTTCAATCAAAGGATAATCCGGGGGTTATAATAATATAGTAAAAATATTAACAATAATAAGAAAATCTTTTATAAAAATCTGGTGCGTTGAGCGCAACACAAAACTTTCACTTGCGATCACCTGTGGTGTAGTGACTAGCATAACTATATACAATCCAGAAGGTCGCGGATTCGCATCCCGCAAGGAATTTTGAAAGGGAGTAAGAAATCCTTAGCTATGCCGTCCCTCGGATAGGACGTAAATGGAAGTATCGAGCCTGTACGATGTCAGGAGCTCGTTAAAGATCTCTATCCTAATTATACCTGGATAGGCAAAATTTAGGATTCCCATTGTAGCATCGTCCGATTAGCCTTAATAGCATAAAAATGGACGTTAAACAAACAAACAACTTTCGCTTACTTTGATTAGAAATTAAATGCCATGTTTGTTAAATGCCATTTTTCCACATTCATTTATTTATTTTTGTTCATATTTGTTCTTTAAAGTACATTAAATTTTTTTATTTTTAAATAAAAGTTTTTACTCGTGATAATTCGGCAAGGCAAGCATAATACTCCAAGTCGTCTGATTTTATAATTCTCTGTGTAGTTATTGAAAAGTTCATATAGTTACCATGAAACAAATAATTTTCATTAACCGAACAGAACATCTTTAATTATAAACATCGTCTGTCATTAAAGGTGTACTGCGCATGCCTGGGCTCAAGGTGTTTTATGAGTTGACGGAATATTTTTCTTTTTTTCTCCTGTATATGTCTATTTGATTTTTTTCATATTTCATATTTAGCCATTTCTTATTTTTTAGGCGAGATAGACAATTTATCCATATAAACAAAACCAAAGGTAATTTATAGAAAAACAAAAAAAGGCCCCTTCCCCATTTAAGCCCCCTCAGAACACTTTACTATTAATAAAGCTTACCTGATTTTAATGAAAACCTGATTCTCATTTATCAAGACGAGTTTAATCAAAATCATTAAAGCTATTTGAAAAAAAACGTAAAGATTGGGGAAAAAAGTTATGAAATAAAGTGCTCTCTTTTAAGAGCACTTATGATTTTAAAATCATCTCATTTTTCAAAACAAAATTTTTCTGTATAGATAAATGTATATATAAATTTAAATTTATGTAAAATTTAAAATAAAAATGAACCATTCGAGTATTTCCTCAATGTATAGTCGAATACAATTGGCTGAAAGCATGGAGTCGCAATAGAAAGAATTCGCTCTGAAAAGTGAAGGCCGAATTATCGCCTGATAAGATATTGTCTCTATGGGAACAAAGGAAACTGTGTGTCACCTGTAACTGCAACAATTTCAATTCACATTTCTCTGAGAAAAATAGAACAAACCAATCTAGATTGCTTTTTAAGTTTAATTGTCTCCGTATCAGCTTTTTTTTTGTTTTGTTTTTTATGCCTCTGCTTTTCATTTTCTACATATTTTCCCTACCGAAAGTATTGTTACGTGAAACACAAAATATATGTTTAAAAATTTTTCTAGACGTTTTATCGGAAAAGTTACAAAATGTTCTAGTATCTCTTCTTGATTTTTCGTGAATCTTCCAGAGTGTTCGGATTCCGACTAAACATTAGGAGCAACGGAGTAGAGTCTTAGTCTTGCCCTGAAGATCGAATCATATTGGAACACTTATGTGGGTTTCAATAACTTTTATTAACAAAAAAGAAATAATTCACAATGTCAGAAAAACAATAACAATTAAAATAATCAATAAGGTTACAAAAAATATCAAATTCTAACGACACACTCACACAAAGTAACCATTTTACTGGATCTTAAGGGCAAGACTAAAACTCCAGTCCATCCCTCTTTATATTTACTCTGAATTAGAAAAGTCTAGAAGGTTACCCACAAGCGTAGATTATTCTCGAACGGCCACTAGCATTTTGTTTGAGTGCTTTACAAATATAGCGAACTAGATATGATTACGAATTAGATTATGCGGATATAATTGGGCAAGTTTTATTTTGGATATTTTTGCATATTTTAATGATTTAATAAAGTAATTACATTATATTTAATAAAAGTATTTGGGTCATCCTCACGTAAGAGGGCACTTTTGTGTCCCAGGCCATTTACAGCGATTTAGGCCTTTATTCCTATGTGTGATGTTGCATTCCTCTGTCTGGTAATTAATTCCATAATTTCTTTTAGTCATCTGTTTATCACGTTTAACGTTGTAGTTCTGCCACGTCGACTCCTTGCTTGTGAATGCCCAAGATATCGGATAACACCGAAAAAAATGTTTATTTGTAACCATAAAAATTAAAATAAAAGCGCCATGAAAACTGCCCACTTTTCATGACCCATTTACATCATTTGTGTAATATTTTCGGTTTTTTTTACTATCTGGTTGTTTTCACCCCGTATATAATAAAGTAAGAACATTAAGAATACATAATACATTACATATACTTAATACATTAACAAATATAAAAGTAATATCCAGCATGGAAGCTAAGAAATTCCCAATTTCGATCGGTGTTATTCGCCGTAAATAAGTTCTTCCTCTTCTTCGAATTAATGATTACTGAGATTCGCGACTTTCCACCTCCCTTTTTAGTAAATAAAAATATACATGTTCTGTTTCTAGGTCAGCGGTCGTACAAGGAGGTGATTTGACCGTGACCACGCTCAATCGTCTGTTTTTTTCCCGTTAGTTTTCCAATTAAGAGTACCCACATTTAGAAATGCAGAGCAGTTTAACTAAATTTAGAAATGCATTTAATAATAAATTGATTATATTGATTATTTCACTTGTTTTATATGATCATATGTTTTTATTCATAATAATTTAGTTATCTTCATTAATTTTATTCGTACATTAAATTTATCTTGTTAACAAGTAAGTTTGAATTACTTTTATATATTAGTTTTAAATGCGTTTAATGTTAATATAGGAAATACATGTTTGATTAAGATTAAAAAAAAAATTAAATAATTTTGTTTTAATTTCTAAATAGTCACTCCACTTTCTGTCCTGTGGAATATTTTTTACATATCAGTATCTTTTAATATTACAGTTGTTTAATTGCATATTTTTATATATCGTACTGCATATTTTGCTACACATGTCACAGTTTTTTACGGATCATTAAATACTTTTACTTAAATAAATAACAGTCCGGTTAATTGTTGGCAACCTATCGCTATAGTAATTAAGTAACTGTTCATAATAAAATTGTAATATCTGTTTTTTTTTTTTTTTACTTTCCATCAATCGAATCTGCAATTGCTTAGTTGTCAACACTATAGGAATGGTAATTTTGGTTAAAAGATTGTTATCAATCGTTCAATTGTTAACGATTTTGGTTAAACGATTGTTAAGACATATCGATATCTAATAGGCCATCCCTGTTTTTCATTTTTCATCCTTTATTATTAAACTGAGACATGTTAATGGATGAAATGAAAAAGAAAGAGAAAATAGAAAAATCGTTTTGATGTATCCGACATGGACGTAAGGGGTGACGAACCGACAGTACTGCCAACATTCCTCAGCGTTTCGGGGATAGGGCACGACCGCCAACTGCAGTTGTTGATAATACTTTCTACAGTTACACAAGAGTTTGTTTTGAGAAAAGCCTCGTCCGACTTCTTGAGCTACCGAGTAGTACCCTGCACGTGATACCAAAGCGCTACACCGTACTACGATTGCAACAAGTAACTATCGATTTTTTTTAGCACAGCTTCATTGGCTATACCGTCCTCCGGAGGGGACGAGAAATGAAGGCTCCAAGTCAGATGTCAGTTTCTCCATGTATGACCCATATTCTAATTATCGCTGGATTAGCAAAAAATTTAGAACTACCACTGTTGCATCGTCTGATTAGCCTTAGTGGCATAAAGTGACATTAAACAATTTCAATGAGGTTATATTTTTAAACGACTTTAAGGAAATTGTTTTTATATTTATTTAATGGAATAAATAAAAGGAAGACAAACTTTATTTTAAATCAATCGAATTGTTGAAATAGATTTAAAGGATATTTCAGACTAAAGATGAATAAACTTACGTCTAAAGGAAGTTGTTAGGAAGTTATATATGTGATTAAAAATATAGCTGGTTTAATATGTTTTTTCTAAAATGCTTAGAAAAATATATGCGTCTAACAAAACGACTTTTTGCAAGACGGTATATTTTTACTTTCACTTACCTATTGATAATAAATAGACCTTGCAAGGGGAAGTATTACGATCGCGAAAAATTTCAACGAAAATACATTTTGGGGTCCCCTGATAACCAAGTCCCGCGATGGTATGTGTGTGTGTCTGTGAACATACTAGCTCAAAAACTATAAACCGTGCTAACCTGAAATAGGGTATTTCGTGCATGTATATGGCCGCGATGTGACAGCGAAAATTTCATTAAAATTGGCCAAACGGAGGGGGTACTTCATTTAAAGAATTTTGTCTAATTTTTACGTTTTTCTTCGATTTTCTCAAAAAAGGCGCTAATGATTTTGATTAAACATGATATTTGATATGTGTATTTACCCACGAATCGGCAGTCAAAATTTCATCAAAATCGATCAATTGGAGGGGGCACTTTACTTAATATATTTTGTCTCACTTTCATGTGTTTTTTTTTTTATTTACTCAAAAACAGCTTTAATAATTTTCATGAAACTGGGTATTTGATGTATGTACCTATATGCCCGCGATGCGACTGCCGAAATTTCATCAAATTTGGTGAAACGGAGGGGTTACTTTTTTTAATAAACTTTTTCTTATGTTCAGGTGTTTTTTTATTTACTCAACAACGGCTGTAATAATTTTGATCAGGTGTCGGGATATTTGGTGTATGTATGTGCTGACGATGTGACAGCCAAAATTTCATCAAAATTGGTCAAACGCAGGGGGCTCTTTATTTCATAATTTTTTTTTCCAATCTTTACATTTTTTCGAATATCTCAAAAACGACTTTAATGATTATGATTAAATTAATCATTTTTAATCAAAATCAAATCATCTATTTTATATTATTTATAGAAATGGCATTTAAAAAAACATGTCAATTTCTAATCTAAGTAAGTTGGTAAGTGAAAGTAGTGTCTAATGCTTAGAAAAATATATGTATCTAACAAAACGAATTTTTGCAATTTTTGCAAGTATTTTTTTTTTTTATGGTAGGTAGGCCTTTTATTTTCGCTGTACTTGGGCATATATCTGTCATCCCAAGGTTTAGTGGCTAGCATAGCAGCTTAATACGCTAGAGGTCTCGGGCTAGCATCCCACCAGGTGGTCCTAGAATTTCTTTTAATCCTTGGCTATGCTGTCTTTCGCAAGAGACGTAAAGTGGAGGTCCCGAGCCTATACGATGTCAGGTACTCGTTATAGATCCCTATAAATATATTGATAGTCAATAAAAAATATATTGAAATGATTTGTTTATTATACATAATTATATTATGTAACAGGCGTTATGCAATTTTTTTTTCTAAATAAATATCAGTCAATTTTTAGTGATAATAACTTCATAAATCGTTGAATCAACATAAATTTTTAATTACTTGAGATCGAAAATCTTATCGAAAAATTGGACACATCGATAAACGTAAAAATAAAATTTTTATTCTGATTTTGAAATATTTCATTTAGAGAAGGATAATGAAATAAAAATAACGGTAATGTTTTAAAAATAATAATTATAAGCAAATTGGGTAAACCGAAATTGGATTCTATAATTAATGGCTTTTCCAAAGTTAGTATTTACGAGTAAAGCAAAAAAAACAAAAAAAAAAAAAACGAAAGAAATCCAACATTTTAGCAAAAAAACGCAGGAAGCATTCCCGGAGAGTCTAGTAATCGCTAAGATAGCTTTCCAAACCTTGTGGAAACGTTTGTGTGATCCGGAAAACCGGGAGAGGAAAGGATGTGTACACAATGGGGGGCGTTGGAAATCTCCAGGAAAATGGTGAAAATGTTTCTCCAGCGAGAGTCCCCAAGACGACACTATCAGACTCAATTAAACTTTCGTTCGAAACGTTCGCGTTCATGTGGAAACATCGAAGTCGATTAGACATCTGTCATCCCTGTCTTCACGCTGCTATCGAGTTTAACTTATCGATCTGTATTCTTTTTTCGTTGTTCTCGATTCGTTTATTTAGTTGTTTTTTTTCATTGTCGATGTTAAATGATGTTTTACTTTCACAACTCACGAAGAAAGGCGAATATAATTGATAAAGAAGAAATGTCTGCCAAGTATAGGGTGTCCAAAAAGAGTATTCGGGGTTTTAAAGTTCAATAAAATTTCAAATATAGTTTATCAAGTAGGATGTTTACGTTTTATTTAAACACCATGAACTGGGAATTTATTTAAAAAAAAAAAACAATATTGTCTAGGTGTCCACCATAACGCAGCTGGAACTTCTCGAATCTCAAACGCAGTAATTAGTGTAAATAGTACTGTAAGTAGTGAGCGTTACTGTGAAATGATAAGAGGTTTTTAGGACCAAGAACTTCAAGAGTTTAAAGGATATGTCTAGAACATGGTTTTAGCAAGACGGGGCCACTTGCCATACTTCAGACTTATCAATTGCTAAGGTAAAAGAATCATTCCGAATCATAGTGATCTCTCGTAGAGGCACTATTAGCTGGCCTCCCAGGAGTCCCGATCTCAGTCCTCTTGACTTCTTTCTGTGGGGATACCTGAAAAGTAGGGTATACGAAAAGAAACCGACGAATCTAACGCAATTGAAGTAAAATAGTTTTTAGAAATCTGCGTTTGAGATTCCAGCCAGCAGCGTTATGGTGGACACCTAAACAATATTGTTTTTTCTAAATAAATTTCCAGTTCATTGTGTTTAAATAAAACGTAAACATCCTACTTGATATTCTATATTTGAGATTTTATTCAACTTTCAAACCCCGAATACTCTTTTTGGACAGAATCAGGGTTATGGTTGATGCCAAGGTAATGGAGGGCCAAATATATGTATACGAGTCACACGTCGGAGAGAAGATGGATAAAACTCAAAATATTTCAATTTTCAGTTATGCATACCGTTGGAATCAGAATTACAAAACCTAAAATGCCTGAATATAATCACAATAGTGTTAATAACAAAATAAACATAATAGTTCCGTTCGCGTAAGGCGCAAATCATAAGGCGCATAAGTTTACGGAGAGGGAAATCAGGGTAGCCCATTGGTAAGGCATTTAGCTGCTGTGGGTCAAGGACCCGAATTCGAATCTGGCTTGTTAGGGTGTCTTTAAAATTCTGTCACAGTTCGCTCCGATGGCGTATAGACCCTCTTGAAGCAAACAAAGCCTCTTTAAAGTGTGGACCCTTAATTGAAAACTTAAGGGGGAAAACCTGGCAGTTGAGCGTGATCATGTTCTAATAACCTCCTAAAGGTGCCTTTACCCCTAAGAATTTTACTCTCGAACACCCTTCACGTCGACTGTTCGGGTATTCTAGGTATTTCATCTGTTCGCCTGTGTTCGGGGGTAGCGCTAGTGTCACTTTTGATTTGGGTTTTCCCAAGTGACAGGAGTTGTTTGTTATACTAGTGCGCAGTTGTAATTCGTCTCCTATCTTTTATTTTTCAGATAATATAAAATATACTGATACTGGAGATTTTTTATTCATCATAAGCTAGCGTTCGGTGCGTCAGCCATATTTGTACGCTTAACGTCACGTATAAGTATAAATGGCTGTACTTGGTACGGCAAGGTTCAGGGGAGAACCTGTTCGAAGGTGAGGTTTGTAGAGTGTAAAGGAACCTTTACATAACCGCAGACCAAGGAACAGTACTTGCTGACTGGAAGTTTTTGTTTTTTTATTAGGAGGGTTTAAGATCGAGTTAACGCAGGTAGAGACCAAATTTTTAGTTACAGTTTGTACCTGTGGTACTAACTACCCCAATGGTAGACTATTTGTGACCAAAGACTATTTTCCATAGTAGCTGTTCGTAGGTACATAGTTAAATTGATAATAAACTTGGGACTTCGCCTGCGATTATCCAAAAAAACAGTTTTTAGTTGTAACCATCTTTTGCCCGGGTTATGATATGATCATTTTTGGCATTTAGACACCCTCCCCCCCCCAAAAAAAATGTATATATATATATATATATATATATATATATATATATATATAATCAAACGGAAGCCGCGATCCCGAAAATCTATATCACTTTCTAATAAAATGCCTTATATACTTATTTATTTGCAATATAATATTTACACAGATAAATATTTAAGTAAATATACTGCTGATTTTACCGATGATCAGGACACAATAGAACAACTGTGACTTATAGAAAATAAAAATAAATTTAATGATTTATTTAGGCATGTTGAAGATTGCCTAAAATTAACCTTTTTACATATAAACAAGATTAGTCTTATTTTAATTGCAAAATGTAAATATGGTTGAACTTTTTTGTTTTTACTTTCACTTACCTATATATGAAATATATAGTAAGTGGAAGTATTGCGATCGTGAAAAATTTCGACTTCCGGTTTTCAACGGAAATACACGTTTTGGGGTCCCCTGAGTCCAAATAACCAAGTCCCGCGAAATGGTCTGTGTGTGTGTGTGTGTGTGTGTGTGTGTGTGTGAGTGTGTGTGTGTGTGTGTGAACAGGCTAGCTCAAAAACTAATAGCCGTGCGAATCTGAAATAGTATATTTAGTGTATGTATATGCCCGCGATGTGACAGTAAAAATTTCATCAACATTGATCAAATGGAGGGGGTACTTTACTTTTGTAATTTTGTATCATTTTTACGTGTATTTTTTATTTACTCATAAACGGCAAAAATAAGAAATGAATGTGGAAAAATTTGTGACTTTGTGAAGTGGCAATTAACAAAACTCGTCAATTTCTAATCTAAATAAGTTGGTAAGTGAAAGTTGTGTGTTGCCCGCACGCACCAGATTTTTTAAATTTTAATTCGTTTAAGTTTGATTTGTTTACTTTAATATTATATCTAAGAATTTACTATTATTCATATTGAGTTAGGAAGAATTATAAATATTCCATAAATAAATGTACGTATGTACACTGGCTTTTGTATGGAATACATATATGTACATTAATTTTGCTAACTTTAAAATTATGTTTTATTAATTATAGGAAATAATTGTATTTATATCCTACTAGCTGTATATACCGGATTTACCCGTTAGACTTTTATCGACTCAAACAGTCGATTTCGTAAACATCAATGTAAAAAGAGATCAAAACGATTATTATAACAATAAAGAATATACCCAGAGATCGGCTAAAGTTATGCAATTTTAATATGGACAGGTGTTCGCACCTAGTCTGAAAGAACCACTGAGCGAAATTTGGAGAATAAAGAATATCAGCTGAAGATCGGCTGATGTTATGCAATTTTAATATGGACAGGTGTTCGCACCTGGTCTGAAAGAACCACTGAGCGAAATTTGGAGAATTTAGGACAAACGGTATGGATTTCTATAAAGAACAAACAAACAGAATTTCAACTTTATTTATATAGATTTGTATGCACATGTACACATGCATATCTGCATGTTCACATTTATGTGTGTATATTCCTTATTTTGTTCTTTATCATGTTTATTTACTTTTATTAATACTTTATTATTGCTCAACTCTATTTGTATGGGGATTTCACAAAAACAAACAAAATCTATTCTATTCTATATATATATAAGCAAACGGAAGCAATGTACGGGTCGAAATGTCGGTACAATGTATGTTAATACACACATAGCGTTGTTTTATTTTGACCGCTATTACATTTCCAATTACATTAACTTCTATGGTCAACAATCAAACTGCATTATGGAAACAACAATAAGATTAATGTCCGGCCCAACTCTAGATCTGTATAGATGCTGAGACTAACAAGACAAGACAAACGTCACATTTCTCGACGTGACCCTAAGATCCGAGTCTCCCCTTCGACCGTGGGACATCCTAGGGTACGAGCACTTTCCCCGATCTGACAGCTTGATCTGGCATCCTCCCCGACAGCCGTCCGCTGAAGAAATGGAGAGTATTCCATCCCTCTTACGTAAAGGTCTCATCTTCGGAGAGTGCTCTTCGCCGAGCTAGGTCAGAGCGTCTTATTGTTCTGTTGTCACGACTCATTGAAGATAACTTAACGTAAAAACATCTGCTTCTTAGAAGATCAAATTTCATCCGGTACTTCCCCATTGCCTATATTTTTACTTTCACTTACCTATATATGAAATATATAGTAAGTGGAAGTATTGCGAACGTGAAAAATTTCGACTTCCGGTTTTCAACGGAAATACACGTTTTGGGACCCCCTGAGTCGAAATAACCAAGTCCCGCGAAATGGTCTGTGTGTGTGTGTCTGTGTGTGTGTGTGTGTGTGTGAACAGACTAGCTCAAAAACTATAAACCGCGCCATCCTGAAATTGGGTATTTAGTATAGGTATATGCCCGCAATGTGACAGCATAAATTTCATCAAAATTACTTAAAGGGAGGGGGTACTTTACTTAATAACTTTTTAGGTTTTTTTCGATTTTCTCAAAAACGGCTCTAACGATTTTGATTAAACTGAGTATTTCATCTATTTATATGCCCGAGATATGACTGTAAAAATTTCATCAAAATTGATTACCCGGAGGGGGAACTTTACTTAATAAATTTTGTAACATTTTCACGTGTTTTTTTTATTTACTCTAAATCGGCTTAAACAATTTTGATCAAACTGGGTATTTGATGTATGTATATGCCCGAGATATGACTGTTAAAATTTCATTAAAATTGATTTACCGGAGGGGGGATTTTACTTAATAAATTTTGTATTATTTTCACGGGGTTTTTTATTTACTCAAAAACGGCTTTAACGATTAACAAAAATAAGATATGGATGTAGAAAAATGTGTGACTTTGGGAAATTATATTTAACAAAACACGTCAATTTCTTATCTAAGTAAGTTGGTAAGTGAAAGTTGTGTGTTGCGCGCACGCACCAGATTTTTTTAAGAAATAAATAATGAACTTTTCTGAGACTTCCATTTGGGTTTTTAAAATATGATAACATGAAATTTATTATCATATTTTAAAATTAGGTAGGAAAGAGGTCAGTGAAGAGAAAGGATTGACTTGACCGAGATATGTGCCTGGTAGCTCAAGTGGCAAGAGCGCTTTACTAGTAATAAGGAAACCCATGTTCGAATATCGGCCAAAGCTAATATTCTCTTTCTTATAAAAAATATTTAAAACATATAATAATGAATTTACTGTTATCATGGCAGAGAAATAATTGAATAAATAATTTAAACAAATTGAAATAAATCAAGATACCTCATCAAATTGGATAAAATTGTCCACTCCCCCCCGTATAATTGCTAGATCGGCTAGAAAGAGGTCAGTGAAGAAAAAAAATTGATTTGACCGGGATGTGTTCCTGGTGGCTCAAGTGATTGAGTTCTTACCAGTGATAAGGAAATCCGGGTTCAAATTCCGGAATAATTTTCTCTTCTGTTATAAAATATTAATAGATTTTATTTTTTAAAAAGCGTCCTAATTAATTAAAATAAGTATGAAAAAATACATTACATCTCACATACATTTGTGAATTAAGAACCATTTTGAAAAATCAGGGAATTCGTCAAGTTCAACTCATATCCTATGAAAAGTTATTACTCCAGGAGATAGGTAAGCCTAAATAAAGTAACCCTATAAGATTTGGTAAAAGTTGCCAATATTTGACAATTTGACGAAAAGTTTTTTGGCCCTCCCAGATCTAGGTTTCCTTTGAAGATAACCCGATTCTTGGCAATGCTTAATTATTCTTTGAACTGTAGAGTGAGGTTTCTTAATTATTATTGCGGTTTCTCTTAAAGATTTTCACTCATCTCTTAAATTAATAATCAATTGTCTAATTTCTGTACGAATTCCCATTTTTAGCAAGGTAATAGAAAAAAATCGCAAATGACGGCCACGATAAAGATTTAACTGACTAAAATAAAACTTTTTGTTCATATTGAAAACGTTTGATTATAATTGTAGAGTAGTTGAAAGAATTTGTAATAAATGTACACAGACTTATTATGCAATGGTTCAAGAGTTCAATTAATTATCTTTACCTTAAATTTAATGTTATTTTTATTTTATGTTTTGATAGTAAATTTTACTTAATTCGTTCAATGTTACAATTTAAAGAAAAATTTATTTCAGTTTCTTTAGTGTCCTAGGTAAATTTAGAAATTTTAATGTGGTGTACATAGACTTTTTTTACTAAATGAATAAGGAGCGATGGGACTGGAGAGTTAGTCTTGTTGCGAAGCTTATGTCATTATTTTTTTGTTACAAAGTGATAATTTTTGTAACCTGTTCAATTAGTCGTGTTTTGATTATTTGTGAGGCATTGGAAATTTTTATTTTTATTTGAATAAAAATTGTTACAATAGTTTATTTTTGAGATATGTTGTTGTTGTTATAATTCAGCGTGTGTAAGCCTTATCTGTAACTACATTAGCTAAACATTAGTGGTAAGAGTACGTAGCTCGCTTGTCAGGTAGGTACACACACACACACACACACACACACACCAGTACCTTCTTCTTAATGGCCTGAGAGCGCACTCTATTACTGAAGTTGACACTTCTGTCCCTCGAGCTCTGGAATGTTCCCCGCCACTTGGGAAGAGGCTCTTAAGGAATGTCTGTGGAGTGTCATTTGTTTTCAAACATAACTTTGTCTGGGGGCAAAGAAAAAAAAAAAAAAAATCTAGAATGTCATAACTCTTCAAGATGTATTATTAAATTAATGTTTGTTTGTTTGTCTTTTTTTTTTTTTTTTTACACCAAATTCATGGTTTCTTAAAGACGAATGTGTTTATTCATTTTTTCAACCTTTTTTATTTTGTGTGTTTCTCCCTTTCCTCACCTTTTAGGCTATACGGGATTTCCCGAGCTAGGGTAGAGGGTGGGGGGATGCCAAGTATTACAAATATGCGTTTACAATGTACAAACTCCCCCTCGAATAGGTATTATCCGAACCTCGTATCGGCGTAGCACACTGAAGTCTGACCACACCCCTGAACCATGATGCAATAATTTTCATTACAAAGATGGCTGACTTGGAACTAGCGGCTGTTCTGGCTTTTGCTCTAATTTATTATGGATAAAACCAACGTCAGAAAAATGCTGAAAGAAGGTCTAGAAGCTTATCTTAAGTAACTCAAAAGCAACAAAAGTGCTATCCCCGAACACACAGACGAACAGATAATGTACCTGTTCGAGTTCGTTTCTTATTTAGAATTGCCGAACAGTGTTCCGGACAGACTGTTCGATGGTGAGGTCGCACAATGTAAAGGCACCTTTGAATGTCCACTCGATCCAAATATCCAATCACATGCTGTCAGGGGCAATGCGTATTTTCTTACGCATTTTCCCACTCGACAATCTCGCCAACTTTTTTTTTAAATATGTTTATTTTTTATTTATTTTTTTTTACATCGACACAAAACTGTTTCTGTAAAGAATAAATCAACTATTATTTTTTGCTAGAAAATAGCTAGTTGGAGAGTACAATTGATTCCCTTAATATTTCAGTTGGTGTTCCAACTGTGTTCTACTTTTTTTTGGAAATGTATTGTAACACTTATGTGGGTAACAAATATTTATTTACAGAAATATACTGTTATCACAATGCCAACGAATTAATAAAACTTAAATAACTTGAGCAGGTTACAAAAATGATAACGTTATAACACACAATCATATGACTTGAACTTCACTGTCAAGACACAGACTTATAGTACTCGTTCAGCCACTGCTCCTTACATAGGTATGTATAATCGTAAATAGTCAGGCCTGGAATGTTCCAGAACAATGTGGACAGTTCTACGCCAGCGTGGACTAGGCAAGAAAGATCTAGACTCAAACAGTTCGTTTCAACAGCTTATTTTGTTCCAACAAACGGTTTTGGATTTAAAATCATATGTTTTTATTTTTTATTTTTTTAGTTAACGATTTAACTTTACAGTATATACTCGTTTGCGCGAGAGCGCATATAGCACATTTGTTACTAACGCGAACTTTAGTGCGAGCGATCACGTTGATTTACTTGATGTTGGGTTTGTTAGTTTGATTTAGTTTTTATGTATGGTTGAAGTAGATCTATCGGGCATCGGACTTTTTAATCATCGTTGGACGGGTAACTGGGAGGAAGAAAAATAGTGGGTTTGGATGGTTATGAGTTGAACAGTGAAATGTGGTGTATTTTTTATGACTGTATGATTTCACTGTTAGAATGTCCATGTCTTTGTGTACTGTGTTGTTAGAATTATACCAAGAAGAGTTTACAATTTTTCTATGATTTTTTTATTGTTTGGTTCTAATTTTATTTATGTGTATCTAGTAATAGGTCCCGAACCTGTGTGATGTTTGTTTGTTTAACGTCACTTAATGCCACTAAGGCTAATCGGACGATGCTACAGTGGGAGTCCTAAATTTTGCCTATCCAGGTATAATTAGGATAGGGATCTTTAACGAGTACCTGACATCGTACAGGCTCAAGACCTCCATTTTACGTCTCATACGAAAGACAGCATAGCCAAGGATTTTTTGCTTCCATTAAAAAATCCTATGGCCAGCTCGGGACGCGAAACCGCGACCTTTAGTATTGTAAGTTTCTATGCTAACCACTATGCCACAGGTGAACCCCAGAGCCTGTATGATGACAGATGATCGTTGATTGTAACTTGATGAGCATAACGTAGGACTGTAGCATCGTCCGATTAGCCATAGTACCAACCGTAAACTGACATTAAATAAACAAACACAATCATTTGAAATTTTGATTTCCTTGTCACGTCTCTGCTAACATGTGTCTCTGTCATTTAATTTATTTTTAAAATTTTAAAAATTACTCGTTCTGAAAATAATTATAATCAATATATATTAGAAAGCAAAGTGTACAATGTGCGTGCCGATTAGGCTCAAAAACGACTCCACGTACGATTAAGAAAGTCATGTCGTCGTTTACCCATATAACCCCTAACGGAGAAGAAAGTTTCCGTTTTTCTCTCAAGAGTGTACAATTGAAGAAAAATGGACTGGAATTTTAAGCCTCACGAACCATTTAATTAGCCTCTCTGAGATTGAGATACGAGTTTATGAATGAAGAATTTAGTTCGAGCTCCAGGATACCAGGAAGCGCTAGGGTGCGCTTCACTCAATGTTTATTTTTCATTCATTCAGTTCAGTTTGTAAAGGTTATATACTTTTCAGCTGTTCTTTTTAACTTACTAAAAAATTAAGTCATAATAATTAGTTTATCCTTTGCTTTCAAAATAAAATAATGATTTTACATCTCTGCAATCTATTACAAAACCAACTGGATTCCTTAGAAAATTAGTTTTCTCATAAGAAGGCTAATGTATGATCAACACATTACATTTAATCTATATATAATATACACTTAAGTAAATTTAATGCAATATGAGTGAACATTTCTTAGTAGTACACTGAGCGAATAAAATCAGACATAAAAAAAGGGATGAAATGACTGAATAGAAATAGAAAATGAAAAGTTTAAGTGTTCTTATTGTAGTTATCAAAAAGAAGTTAGTTTGATTACTACGTTTGATGAGCATTCCAGTTGACAAAACGACTAACTCCGGTAACAGCATTTTTTCAATAAGATTTTATCATCCCTCATAGTTCAAGATAAAAAGGAATATGATGAAAAAATTGTGCCTTCAAGAAATTTTGGTTTTCACTTTGTAATAGTAGTAAGATTGGAGATATGCAGAAACCGATCAAATTACGGGGGGTATCTTAAGGAAGGTTGAAATGGACGATGAAATCGTTTAATGAAATTCTAGTACCTATTAGAAGAAAACTTGATTTTCTATTTTTTTAACGTATCACGGTAAGACGAATAAAAATTAATCAAAACCGGAAAAAGGTATTATAAATAATATAACAATATTAAAACTGTTTTAGCAAAAGTATATACTTTTCGACCTTCAGAAAGGCCCTTATCTAAATTTTAATATATTTTTTTAAATAATATTACAACTACAGCAGACTCCCGATTATCCGTGGTATTGGGTGGCACGGCAACCGCGGATAAACCAATTCCAGGGATAATCCGCAAAATTTTCAAAAGGTCAACAAAACAATTCAAATCAAAGCAAAATGTTCATTTATGGATATTACATACATACATGTAAATAATTATGTAATTTATAAAGTTTTATCACTCATTGTAAAATAAAATCACGAACAACAATCACAAACAAGCTACATAACTGTAGCAGTTAACCAGGCCAGGTTGACAAAACTGACGTGAACGAGAAAATGCCTAATTATAAAATATTTTGAATTGTAAGGTAACCCCTCTTAGTTAAATATTTAATTATTAAACAAGCAATTTCTGTTTTTGTGGGGGAAACTGAATTTTTATTTGTCTCAGTTAGAGGCTTGTTCATGTTTCACCTCACGGGAAAGTGTATACGCGATTGTAGAAATGTAAATTAACAGAAATTGCATGTTTAATAAACTTTTTTTCGTTCGTGTTTTTCGTCGTAACATTAAACTCATCTACCGCTAGAATTAAAAAAAAATTCTAGAATGACCGCGGATAATCCGCCAGCGGATAATCAAGAGATTACTGAACATTTTTCATCCTGAAATTGATTTATAAAGTTTATTTGAATGAAGTTAAAAAAAAAAAAAATTATGATTTTGGAGTCTAAAATGACAGAATATATATATATATTTTTTAAATTATTGTTTTTTTAAAACCGTTTTTTTTTCCTGTACTTATCTAGAACATCCTACAAATACAGAAGACCTACTTAGTTTCATTAACCTGCTAAAGAGTAAAGTAGAACTTCACAAACAATAATTTAAATGATAATAATAGGAATTAAAATAATCAAATATCGAAAACTGCGTCGCATCGGCACAGTTTTCTGTGGCAGATCCACGAGTGCCACATCGGCCTGCTCTGCTCTGCTCTGCTCTGCGTCCCAATGTGCGCGGTTCCTATATATTTCACTATCCACAAAAACTGCTCTGCTCTGCTCTGCCCTGCTCTGCGTCGCGAGTGTCTCAATGTGCGCTCGGCCTTAGTCTTGTCTGAAGCTCAAGTCACATGTTTATTTGTGTGTTACAAAGTGATAATTTTTGTCACCTGTTCAATTAATTGTGTGGCATTTAAAGTTGTTATTTTTCTTTGAATAAAAATTGTTACAATACCTTACTTTTGAGATATGACATTGTTGTTATAATTTAGCGTGTGTAAGCTTTATCTATAACTACATTAGCTAAACATTAGTAGTATTACCTTAAGTACGCTAAGAGTACGTAGCTCGCTTGTCAGGTAGGTCACACACACCATCAACACCCAGTACCTTCTTAATGGCCAGAGAGCGCACTCTATTACTGAAGTTGACACTTCTATCCCTCGAGCTCTGGAATGTTCCCCGCCACTTGGGAAGAGGCTCTTGAGGAATGCCTGTGGAGTGTCATTTGTTTTCAAACATAACTTTGTCAGGAGAAAAAGAAGGAAAGAAAAAAAAACTAGAATGTCATAGCTCTTCAAGATGTATTACTAAATTAATGTTTGTTTGTTTATCTTTTTCTGTTTTCACACCATATTCATGGTTTCTTACAGACGAATGTGTTTATTCATTTTTTCAACCTTTTTTATTTTGTGTGTTTCTCCCTTTCCTCACCTTTTAGGCTATACGGGGTTTCCCGAGCTAGGGTAGAGGGTGGGGGGATGCCAAGTATTACAAATATGCGTTTACAATGTACAAACCCCCCCCTCGAATAGTTATTATCCGAACCTCGTATCGGCGTAGCACACTGAAGTCTGACCACACCCCTGAACCATGATGCAATTATTTTCATTACAAAGACGGCTGACTTGGAACTAGCGGCTGTTCTGGCTTTTGCTCTGACTTATTATTGTTAAAAGCAACGTCAGAAAAATGCTAAAAAAAGATCTAGAAGCTTATCTTAAGTAACTCAAAAGCAACAAAAGTGCTATCTCCGAACACACAGACGAACAGATAATGTACCTGTTCGAGTTCGTTTCTTATTTAGAATTGCCGAACAGTGTTCCGGACAGACTGTTCGATGGTGAGGTCGCACAATGTAAAGGCACCTTTGAATGCCCACTCGATCCAAATATCCAATCACATGCTGTCAGGGGCAATGCGTATTTTCTTACGCATTTTACCACTCGACAATCTCGCCAATTTTTTTTTTAAATATGTTTATTTTTTATTTATTTTTTTTTTTTACATCGACACAAAACTGTTTCTGTAAAGAATAAATCAACTATTATTTTTTGCTAGAAAATAGCTGGTTGGAGAGTACAATTGATTCCCTTAATATTTCAGTCGCTGTTCCCATACATTGTTTCAGTTTGTTTCTTCTTTTTTTTGGAAATGTATTGTAACACTTATGTGGGTAACAAATACTTATTTACAGAAATATACTGTTATCACAATGCCAACGAATTAATAAAACTTAAATAACTTGAGCAGGTTACAAAAATGATAACGTTATAACAGACAATCATATGACTTGAACTTCACTGTCAAGACACAGACTTATAGTACTCGTTCAGCCACTGCTCCTTATATAGGTATGTATAATCGTAAATAGTCAGGCCTGGAATGTTCCAGAACAATGTGGACAGTTCTACGCCAGCGTGGACAAGGCAAGAAAGATCTAGACTCAAACAGTTCGTTTCAACAGCTTATTTTGTTCCAACAAACGGTTTTGGATTTAAAATCATATGTTTTTTTTTTTATTTTTTTAGTTAACGATTTAACGTTACAGTATATACTCGTTTGCGTGAGAGCGCATATAGCACATTTGTTACTAACGCGAACTTTAGTGCGAGCGATCACGTTGATTTACTTGATGTTGGGTTTGTTAGTTTGATTTAGTTTTTATGTATGGTTGAAGTAGATCTATCGGGCATCGGACTTTTTAATCATCGTTGGACGGGTAACTGGGAGGAAGAAAAATAGTGGGTTTGGATGGTTATGAGTTGTAAGTGTAAGTGAAATGTGGTGTATTTTTCATGAATGTATGATTTCACTGTTAGAATGTCCATGTCTTTGTGTACTGTGTTGTTAGAATTATACCAAGGAGCGTTTGCAATTTTTCTAAGAATTTTTTATTGTTTGGTTCTAATTTTATTGATTTGTATCTAGTAAGAGGTCCCGAACCTGTGTGATGTTTGTTTGTTTAACGTCACTTTATGCCACTAAGGCTAATCGGACGATGCTACAGTGAGAGTCCTAAATTTTGCCTATCCAGGTATAATTAGGATAGGGATCTTTAACGAGTACCTGACATCGTACAGGCTCAAGACCTCCATTTTACGTCTCATACGAAAGACAGCATAGCCAAGGATTTTTTGCTCCCATTAAAAAATCCTATGGCCAGCTCGGGACGCGAAACCGCGACCTTTAGTATTGTAAGTTTCTATGCTAACCACTATACCAGAGCCTGTATGATGACAGATGATCGTTGATTGTAACTTGATGAGCATAACGTAGGACTGTAGCATCGTCCGATTAGCCATAGTACCAACCATAACTGACATTAAATAAACAAACACAATCATTTGAAATTTTGATTTCCTTGTCACGTCTATGCTAACATGTGTCTCTGTCATTTAATTTATTTTAAAATTTTAAAAATTACTCGTTCTGAAAATAATTATAATCAATATATATTATAAAGCAAAGTGTACAATGTGCGTGCCGATAAGGCTCAAAAACGACTCCACGTACGATTAAGAAAGTTATTTCGTCGTTTAGCCATATAACCCTTAACGGAGAAAAAGGTTTCCGTTTTTCTCTCAAGAGTGTACAATTGAAGAAAAATGGACTGGAATTTTAAGCCTCTCTGAGATTAAGATGAATGAAGAATTTAGTTCGAGCTCCAGGATACCAGGCAGTGCTAGGGTGCGTTTCACTCAATGTTTATTTTTCATTCATTCAGTTCAGTTTGTAAAGGTTATATATTTTTCAGCTGTTCTTTTTAAATTACTAAAAAATTAAGTCATAATAATTAGTTTATCCTTTGCTTTCAAAATAAAATAATGATTTTACATCTCTGCAATCAATTAGAAAACCAACTGGATTCCTTAGAAAATTAGTTTTCTCATAAGAATCAGCACATTACATTTAATCTATATATAATATACACTTACGTAAATTTAATGCAATATGAGTGAAAATTTCTTAGTAGTACACTGAGCGAATAAAATCAGACATAAAAAAAGAGATGAAATGACTGAATATAAATAGATAATAAAAAGTTTTAAGTGTTCTTATTGTAGTTATGAAAAATAAGTTAGTTTGATTACTATGTTTGATGAGCATTCCAGTTGACAAAACGACTAACTCCGATAACAGCATTTTTTCAATAAGATTTTATCATCCCTCATAGTTCAAGATAAAAAGGAATATGATGAAAAAATTGTGCCTTCAAGAAATTTTGGTTTTCACTTTGTAATAGTAGTAATATTGGAGATATGCAGAAACCGTTCAAACTACGGGGGATATCTTAAGGAAGGTTGAAATGGAAGAAAGGTCTTAAAAAATGTTTCTATGAATCTTCGGTAGGTTCTATACTTCTGGATCAAATAGGACCATCATAGTAGTCGGCGCTTAAGTTGTACTCGAAATATAATTTTTTTAACTGAGATACCAGATTTTTAAACTATAAGTGTTTTAGATAATTGTTATTAAGATAATTTATTATCTGTTGACTACTTGGAATGGGCTTATAGGATTCAGAATCACAGAAACCATCAAAAACGATGCATAACTCGACAAAGTTGCAGCAAAATTAATTGTTCATTTACCATTTTCAACCCCCTGTAAATTATACAGGGTTCCTTGTTTGGGCCGACTCTGCAGATCTCAACTCTGCAGAATATTGATACCAAGTTGAAACTGAATTTTCAAGAAGGTGCTAATTTTGTTCTCTATTTCCTTTAATTTTAAAGTTTTTCTGGTAATAAAACTACCACACAACTACTGGAGCGAAGCGGAGCATCCTAACTAGTTAATTATAAATCATTGGAATAGAAATAACTATAATAATATAATAATTATAATTATTCATATTATAAATAACCATATGAATTTTACTTCTCTCTTAAGACATTCAGCGGATTTTACTATTTTGGTTTTTTAAATAATTTACGTAAAACTATCAGAGGACGCAGAATAATCCTATACGGTTCCACACCGTTCCTAATAACTACATGACCCCCGCAGTCACTGGGTCACTCACCTCGGGTACTGTTATTGCCCGGTCACCGGTTACAGGAGGCAATAATTCTTACAACTGTTGTTTTTGTACAACTTTCTTTAACAACCGTTATTCTAGTAGTTCTAGGCGTTATGCGATTAGGTATAGCTTGTTACTATTTAAAAAGTCATGGGTCTTATGTGTAGTAGTGTCGAGTTGGTTTAATTAATGTCATTACATGCCACTAAGGCTAATCGGACGATGCTGCATTGTGAATACTAAATTTTGCCTATCCGGGTATAATTAGGATAGAGATCTTTAACGAGTACCTGACATCGTACAGGCTCGGGACCTCCATTTTACGTCCAATCCGAGGGACGACCTAGGCATGGTTTTTTACTCCCATTTAAAAATCCTGAGCCACCGCGGGACGCAAACCCGTGACGGTTAGTATTACAGGCTGCTATGATAGCCAATACAGGTAAACTCTTAGTAACCGCTGACGGATAATAGGGAGTTTAATGATATTAAATTAAAAAAACTCAGTGAAAATTTGTAATCCTTTCCTCCTCAACAGCAAATTAAATTATATATATATATATATACATATATATATATATATATATATAAACTAACGATATATAGTATACAAGCAGACCTTACCACGCGTTGCTGTGGCTCAGTAGCTAT
Organism: Aelia acuminata; assembly: GCA_911387785.2. Taxonomy (NCBI): domain Eukaryota; kingdom Metazoa; phylum Arthropoda; class Insecta; order Hemiptera; family Pentatomidae; genus Aelia; species Aelia acuminata. Next base: position 4,624,205 of record OU426979.1, on the reverse strand, counting down.
AATGCTATAATACTATAATGAATTAGTTATATCCTATTCTTTTTTATATATAAACGAAATTCACTGATTAAGATAAAAACGTTTCAACTAATCTGGAAAAGGATTCAAAATAGAACTTTACGCCAAACTTAAAATTATTTAAGAACTTAGGTGGGTTAAAGTTTTTATTGTTTAGATCTTATATTTGACCATAATTTGTTAATGAATGACGCATTTAAAAGGAACTAATAAAAGAATATAATTGGAGGAGGTTTTAGTAAAATCACAATAGACAGTTAGCAACAATGTACCAAATTAATCTATGCTATAATACATATCAATTAAATTCAAAATATAACACATGATGATATGAGGCATCTTATCAGGAGGTTATACTAATAGGTGCACCATGATTTTGTTTAACCTGCCTTTTGCAAGAAGAAATCGATTCGATGTTTTCCACACACGTGAAAAGGCGAAACATAATTGTCCATTGGAAAAACACGGATTTTCCTATTCAAAGCCGGAAAAAATAGATTTGGCTACTGGATGCTTACCCTCCCTAAATATTGAAAGAAAATGAAGTGTTGTGTCAATAAATCAACGTAAATTTTGTGGATGAATGGAAATTTATAGAACTTACAAATAATCACACTCAATTGTTGTATAATAAGCATTTAATTTGCAGAAACAGAAATATTGAGGCCAATAATCAAAATAAAAACTATCATATCTTTTGAGTTGGACAAAACTACACACAATGAGCCAAATTTTATAAAGATCGGTAGGGTAGTTTCTGATTTTACCTCCGACAACATCGTGACACCAGATTTTATATATTTAATAAATATATTATCTTATTAACTTGTTTGTTTTAAAATAAAGCATGTTGCGTTAGAGAGTTCCTCATTTTTATGAAAACATACCCCAGATACCAGACGCCATTATCACATATGTAACAAGAAGAGGACATTAACATATTGGACAACATAAACATGCTTTCCTTTGGCCGAAGAATGCATTTGTTATACACCGCCTGCTAAATAGGAATATTCTCACCAAACAAGTTGATGAGTTATATGGAATAAAATAAAAATATGAACAAAAAACCTTTAAAAAAAATAAATAAAACTTTCATTATAGAATGTTCAGTAATGGAGTAATCTTCTATACTTTATGAATCGATGAAACACCATTCCGTAGTAATAAGAAGTGTCTAAATATAAAATCATATAATATATTATTTCCCAAAGCCTTTTTTTTGTTGGTACGCCATAACTTCCTTAATACTTTATCAAATTTCATGTGTGAGGCATCATTTTAAAGCTTTCCTTAATACCGCTATACCGGAAAAATATACAATAGTAGAACTGAGAGATAGTCAACTGTTCTTCTTTACGATAGGTTAAATGATAGTCAGGATTTTCAGTTTACAATGACTTTATTGTGGTAAGCCAACGTTTCGATCCAACTTGTGGATCTTCATCAGGGCTAAAAGAAAACTAATATATATTAGTTAAGAAGAACATTTTTGGTGATTCCAATTACATCTCATTCTCTATTCCAATGACAATCCTCCTAGGAGCTTGAAAAGAAGATGCCCTCAAGACCTTTTATGTAAAGTTGTATTAGTTGAATGCCAACAAACCAATGGTTTTTTTCTCTTCACGCTTGTTCATGAATTTTTCCTTGCTGGTATTATCACATTCGTTAAATGCATTTGTGATAAATACTGTTGTAAATTTCAAAATTAAGAAAAAAAAAAAGTGTTTTTTTTAATTTAAGAAATCGTGAATTCCAGAAGTCGTTAATCAGGTAGTTAATTTCATACACTTCGTCAACTAATAGAAAAGTGTGAATTAAAGGGGCACACAAACGTAATAGCACCTTCTTATAACAACAACTGTTATAAGAACAGTTGGAACAAACTGATCTGGTACATGTTCGTGACTGTTCTAGAACCTTCTACGCTTGTCTGGAATATTCAAAGCCACATAAGTGTTACAATATGTAGAAGAATTTCCAGCAACTTATGTTATTAATTACGAACACAATAAAACCTAATAGTAAAAAAACCTAATTAGGTCACGAAATCATCCATCAGGATAGATAGATATGGATGATCTGCGAAGGCTATCAATCTCTTAACACGCAATAGCTAGAAACATGAAACGACCAGGATGCCCTGAGGCGATGTTCTGCTTTCGTTAGGGTGCTCTATGATGGAGGGACTTCTTTTGCGTGGGGAGCAGCTTTCTTATAAATGAAAGATGAAGCGAGGGAATTCTTCGGTTAAAATCCAGAGAATGTTAGCAATAGTAGCAACGATTGGATTGCTATTATACCAGCAAAATAAAAATAAATAAAAAATATTCAAGCCTCTAGATAAATAACAGCTATTTGGGTAGATTATTTTGACAGTAATACAGGGAAGTTTAATTTTAAATTTAACTCATAAAGAGTTAAATAATGAATCAGGTGCGATGCTGGCAACACACAACTTTCACTTACCAACTTACAGTAGGGTCTCAATTAACCGAGGTGCCACGTCTGAGGGGGGAGGGATGTGTATGTATATGAGTTTATTTAAACAAACTACAATAAAAGATTTCTTTTTAGAAAGATAGATTCAGAATCTCTGTAATGATTGTTGTTATTAGGGCCGGGATAGCCGAGCGTGTATAGGAGCGCGACCCGTTGTTGCACATTGGAGCCGAACGGCAGCGGTTCGAATCCGCCCTGGGAGGGTTGACTTTATTTCGTGGAGGCCTCACGGAATAAATCTCGACCCTCCCACCATGGTTAGAATAGGTTGGTTACACCTCTAGAGTAACCCCCAGTATGCCATACATGGCCAGGTAGGGGTATCGAACAAAAAAAAAAAAAAAATAGTTATTTATTATACAAGTGACGAAAGTAGATCATTTTACAACTCGAGTGAAACGTTTACCCACACGAGCGAAGCGAGTGTGGTAATTTCACGAGAGTTGTAAAATGATCTACTTTTTTCACGAGTGTAATATTAAATTTTTTCTGTAATCGTGTAATACATGATCAGATCTAACCAGAATATGAACAAAATTAGGATGTTGTGAAGATTATGGTATGTTGTTGGTAGGTTATAAGCATGGTTGTGAAAGGTTATAAGCATAGTTATAAAACAACTAGTATTAATTTATTTTAACATTTTATTTATTATATATATTTATAGTTACATTAAATTTTTTCCCTATTTTTATGTTGGGGGCGTTTGAATTATTTTGGTCATTAATTAAAATGATTGTGATGTAGTGCCATTATAAACAAGTGCAGGTTATAAACAAGAAAGGTAATTATTATTATATTTAAATTTTAAAATATATTGATTATTTCCACCAATAATTCATTCACATTTCAATTTATTTTGTTAAAATAAATTCTTACAATGTTAAGAAACATTTAAAAGCATTTAATTTCCAACTTCAAATTATTTTTTAATTTATACTTATTACTAATTAAGAAGGCAATTCACTTTCTTCACTTGTGAAGAAAGTAATCACTTTCTTCACTCTATTGCAAAATGTTTCACTTTCTTCACTCATTTCAGTTTAGTAATGTTACCATTATTCAACGATTACAGAAAAAAATTATTGTAATTATGCATTATTATTATTATTTAGTACATATTAGGTTTTTTATTATATATGTACTTTTTATTTAAAAATAACCTACGTTTTCAGTTGCTATTGGTATGGTTCCGAATAACTGATTATTTCGATAACCGAGGTAACTCTGGTCCCCATCGACTCGGTTAATCGCAACCCTACTGTACTTTGATTAGAAATTGACGTGTTTTGTTAAATGCCATTTTTTCAAAGCCACACATTTTTCCACATTCATTTACTTATTCTTGTTTGTATTTGCTCTTTAAAGTACACTATTTTTTTTAAATATTATTAAATCGGCAATGCAAGCATCATAATCCAAGTCGGCTGATTTTATTGTTCTCTATGTAGTTGTTGAAAACTTCATAAAACCACCATGAAACAAATAATTTCCATTAAATGAACAGAACATCTTTAATTATAAACAATGGTTCGTCATTAAAGTCGTACTGTGCATGCGTGGGCTCAACCTGTTTTATGAGTTGAAGGAATATTTTTCTTTTTTTCCTCCTGTAGATGTTTACACAATTTTTTTTTCAAATATCATATTTAGCCATTTCGTATTTTCGGGAGAAACGAGAGACAGATAATTTATCCATATTAACAAAAACAAAGGTACTTTATAGTAAAAATAAAAAGGCCCCTTCCCCATTTAAACCCTCTCAGATCATTTTAATAATGATTAAGCTTCCCTGATGTTAAAGAATACTTGATTCCAGTGGCGGTACCAGGGGAAATTTCGAAGAAAAAAAAAATTATGGAGATAAATTAAAATAAATTAATTAAGCATTTAACTTTTACGAGTTTTCTAGGGAAGTGTAGTTTAATTTTGACTAGAATTTTATATATGAACTTAATGTATAAACATAAGCAAATAAATTTTTATGCTGTTTTTTTTCCTACCGACCAATCCCCCCCCCCCCCCCCCCGAAATTTTGTTCTGGAACCGGGCCTGCTTGATCCTCATTAAACATGACGAGTTCAATCAAAATCGCTAAAGATATTTTTGAGAAAACCAAAAAAAAAATGGGAAAAAAGTTAAGAAATAAAGGTCCACCTCCGTATGATCGATCAATTTTAATGAAATTTTTGCTGTGAAACCGCGAGCACACACATACACTAAACCCCTATTTCAGGTTCGTACGGTTTATGGTTTTTGAGCTAGTCTGTTCACACACGCACACACACACACACACAAACACACACACACACATACCATACACCATACGTGTATTTCCGTTGAATACCTGAAGTCGAAATTTTTCACGATTGCATTACTTTCCCTTACCATATATTTCATATATATGTCTGTGAAATTAAAAATCTGGTGCGTGCGCGCAACACACAACTTTCACTTACCAACTTATTTAGATTAGAAATTAATGTGTTTTGTTAATTGCCAATTCACAAATTCACAAATTTTTCCACATTCATTTCTTATTTTTGCCGTTTATGAGTAAATGAAAAACACACGTGAAAATGATACAAAATTTATTAAGTAAAGTACCCCCTCTATTAGATCAATGTTGATGAACTTTTTACTGTCACATCGCGGGTACATAAATACACCAAATACGAAGTTTGATCAAAATCGTTAAACCCGTTTTTGAGTAATTAAAAAACACACGTGAAAATGAGACATTTATTCAGTAGAGTGCCCCCTCCAATTGATCAATTTTGATGAAATTTTTACTGTCACATCGCGGGCACATACATATGCTAAATACCAAGTTTGATCAAAATCGTTAAAGCCGTTTTTGGGTAAATAAAAAAAACACGTAAAAGTGTGATACAATTTATGAAGTAAAGTACCCCCTACGGTTGATCAATTTTGATGAAATTTTTGCAGTCAAATCTCGGGCAAATTAATGCATCAAATACTCAGTTTAATCAAAATCGTTAGAGCCGTTTTCGAGCAAATCGATAAAAACGTAAAAAGTTATTAAATAAAGTACCTTGGTATCAATATTCTGCAGACTTGAGTCCGCCTAATAAGGAATCCTGTATAATTTACAGGGGGTTGAAAATGGTAAATGAACAATTAATTTTGCTGCAACTTTGTCGAGTTATGCATCGTTTTTGATGGTTTCTGTGATTCCGAATCCTATAAGCCCATTCCAAGTAGTCAGCAGATAATATGTTATTTAGATTATAGTTGAAAAAACTGGTATCTCAGTTAAAAATCTTTTATTTCGAGTAATACACATCATACGTAGTAACCAAACCAACTTCTTTTTCATAAATACAATAAGAACACTTCTAACATTTTATTTTCGATTTATATTTAGTCAATTCATCTCTTCCTTTATTTCTGACTTTATTCGCTCACTGTACAACTAAGAAATGTTCAATCATATTGCATTAAATTTACTCAAGCATGTATTATATATAGATTAAATGTAATGAGCTGATGATATATTAGCTTTCTTAGGAGAAAACTATTTTTTTAAGGAATACAGTTGGTTTTCTAATTAATTGCAGCGATGGAAAATCATTATTTTATTTTGAAAGCAAAGGAGAAACTAATTATTTTCGCTTGGTTTTTTTTTAATTTAAAAAGAACAGCTGAACAAATATATAACCTTTACAAAATTAACTGGATGAATAAACAATAAACATTGAGAGAAACGCACCCTAGCGCTTCCTGGTAGCCTGGAGCTCGAACTAAATTTTTTATTCATAAACTCGTATCTCAATCTCAGAGAGGCTGATTAAATGAATCGAGAGGTTTAAAATTCCAGTTCTTTTCTCTTTAGTTTTACACCCTTAAGAGAAAAACGGAAACCTTCTTCTCCGTTAGGGGTTATATGGCCAAACGAAGACATAACTTCCTTAATCCTACTTGGAGTCGCTTTTGAGCCTTTTCGGCACGAACATTGTACACTTTGCTTTATAATATATATTGATTAATAGAAAAGATAAAATTACAATAAAAAAAGACATTATAGCGCCTATCGTTCCAAATAAAAAATTCAACTATTCTCCCCCCCCCCCCCTCATTACAATATACTATCGATAATTTATGTCCGATATTATCGAACTATACGGGAGACTATCGATAGCTCACTACTGTATAGCCGTCAGGAATAGCCTAAAACTGAAGGCTCATACATTTCATAATAAAGGTATTGACATAGAAAATTGAGGCCTATTGAAGTCCTAAATAACTCATTAATTGCACAGTATGTTATTAAGTACAGCTGGTACACATTGTCTAAAAACTCGGGTTACTTGGGCCCAGGGGCTTAAATCGGACAACGGACCGAAATATGAAAAAACTTCCGGTTAAAATGTTTTTGATTGCCTGTTTTTCTCAAAGCTGTGAAAACATTTTATAATACCCTTCATCTGAAATGTCCTCACCCCCATTCAGGTTCGAAGACCTGGAAAGGATTTCGTCCCATTGAGTAAGTCGATAAGGGGTAGAAGCACGTGGGTCCATTACGGAGGATTGTGAAAGAGCACCTTCCACGTGGGCGAGATGGGAGAACAATCGATTGTCGTGTCCTAGAAGGAAGAAGGAATCGCCGATAAGGAGGAAACCCTAATGTGAGTGGGGCAGCCTCTTCTTATCTGGGTCCTCCGGGTCTGCCTGGGGAATCCTCTTCTAAGGGTAGTCATCGGCTATGATTCATTAGGAATGCGACATCACAACATCGATGTTAAAAACATCGACATCAAAGCAACAATGTTTTTCGACATCGATATTTTTAAATACAGTAAGACCTCCATTATCCGAGCCTCAATTAACCAGGGATCCAATTAACCGGGGTCCCGAGGAGTCATTTTTTTTTTTAATAAGCTTTTTTAAATTTGTATGCTATTTATTTTGTATGTATAATATTTAAAAAAATGTACATGTAAATATTTAACAATTACACAATGGTTAACTATCTATTATGAAATATAACAATAAATGGAAAAACACAGAAAGCGAATATTGTATTATGAGATGTTTCCGGTCTTTTTAAGAAACCTACTCTGGCCTGTTTGACTACAAAACTAGATATTTGTCAGTTGTGATTTAGTCTCGATTTAAATACATACGAAGTGGCAAAACCTCGGAAAAAATAAAACGTGTCGTTTTAACGCATGAAGAGAAATTAACTATTATAAACAGATTAGATAAGGGTGAAACCATAAACACTCAATAATCATTAAAAATACTCCGTAAGGATTATGGATAATGGTTATTCATTTTTCATTTGTTTTATGATTACCAATTATTCATATTCATGAATCATTATTCTGATTACAATTTACCCAACTCTGTTTTCAAGTCTTTCCAGGAAACTCCTACTCGGGCATTTTTGGCTACAAAACGAAATATTGTCAGTTGTGATTTAGTCTCGATTTAAATACATACGAAGTGGCAAAACGTCGGAAAAAATAAAAAGTGTCGTTTTAACGCATGAAGAGAAATTAACTATTATAAACAGATTAGAAATAGGTGAAAGTGTTAAAAAATTGTCCGCTGAACTAATCATAAAAGAACTAACTAAGGAATCGGCGAACGAAATGTACGTGATATTTTGAAGGAGAAAAAAGACATTTTCGACTTCGTATCGTCGTCGGCCCATAATATATAAAAACATACATTTACTATTTTTGTTATATTATAATATAATGTATATAAAACGTTTGTTAATAAAAGTGATTATACCTTGCAAGTGATTTTTTAACCTTTTTTTCTATCATATTAAGTCGATAAAATGTTTTAATTCGATTATCCGGGGTTTTCTTTTTATCCGTTGACACCCATACCCATCATTACCCCGGATAATGGAGGTTCTGCTGTATCCATTTGTTAATCATTCACTTGTTGGGGCCAAAATTTAAACATGCTGTTCATTGAAAAATTTCTTGTGGAAATTTTGAAATGATTTTGTTATCAGCTCCATTACATAAATAAAGATTATGAAATAGCATTTTCTTAAATTCTTCTTCATTTTAAGTTCTTTGTTTGTTTGTTTTAACGTAACTTTACGCCACTAAGGCTAATCGGACGATGCTACAGTGGGAGTCCTAAATTTTGCCTATCCAAGTATAATTAGGATAGGGATCTTTAACATCTGACATCGTACACGCTCGGGACTTCCATTTTACGTCCTCTCCGAGGGACGGCATGGTTAAGGATTTTTTACTCCCATTAAAAAATCCTAGGGCCACCACTGGGCGCGAACCTGCGACCTTTAGTATTGTAGGTTGCCATGCTAACCACTACACCAAAGGTGATTAAATTGAATTAAGTGTTAATTAACGAATGTGAATCATTTGCTACCCATTTTTCAAAATCGTTCTTAATTTACACATGTATGTGAGACGTAAAGTATTTTTAAATACTTATTTTAATTAATTAGGGCGTTTTTAAAAAAATAAAATTTGTAAATATTTTTTATAAGAGGAGAAGACATTTGACTTGGCCGGGATTTCCTTATCACTAGTAAGTAACTCGACCACTTGAGCCACAAGGAACATATCTCGGTCGAATCCATCTTTCCTCTTCTTTATCGAGTACCTGATATCGTACAGGCTCGGGACTTCCATCACTTCTTCATATAAAAAACATATGGGACAAGTTAATCTTTAATAATTATATTTTATTTTATAAAATTTAATTCCATAATATACTTCTGAACGAAACATGTGGTTGTTATACTGGAATAGTATTTTAGAATATTTTTATGCCTCTTAAAAAAATAAATAAGTAATATGTTTCGATTCATTGTTACTTATTTATTTATTCCCATCGCCCACTAACAGCCAAACGCCCAATAACAGGTGGTGATACATTCAATACTTACATCATAATATAATATGATAAAACATAATCATAATGCATAACATTATTATAATGCATAACATTTATTTATTTTTTTTTTTTTGTACTGAGGAATTTTAAGTTTTTCAATAATTATAATACTGTAACGTAAAACGAAAAAACAAAAACAAAACATGATTGAAAAGAATTCTAAACTTTTTATTTTACCAGTTGGAACAAACTGTTCTAGTTCATTTTCGTGGCTGTTCAAGAATCTTCTACGCTTGTCGGGAACCTTCTAGATTGTTCTAATTCAGACTAAAGTATTATTAAGTACTTTTTTTATTTAAGAAATCTTAGATTAGATTGGTAATTAGTTAATTTGATACACTTTGAAAAATAGTAGTCATGTGTGAATACTGAGACACACAAACATACATTTAGCAATGATATTCAAAGGTGAGATAAAAAAAAAACAGCAAAGTGGTAGAAACTTGTTTTTGAAACAATTGGAACAAACTGTTCTAGTAAATGTTCATGAATGTTCGAGAACATTCTACGATTGTCGAAAACATCTGTATGTTCTAATTAGGACTAAATATTAGGAGCGATGGAATGGAGAGTTGGTCTTGCTCTGAAGATGGAATCATTTGGTTATTTTTGTGTCACTGTATCCTTACAAGTTGCTACGTTTTGTAACCTTGTTAGTTATTTAATTGTCAATTATCATTTTCGTTTAATAAAAGTGATTTTAAACCACAATAGTGTTTTTGTACAGTGTTTATACAAGGTACCGTGTCCTAATGAGTAACGGAAAACTTGATGTTGCGGAAAATCATTACGTTGTAGGTATGTTCCAACAAGCATTTAATAAACTTTGGTGTTTTATGTAGAATAGATATTTACATCACTAGAACAAAAAGTTGCTTTTTACAGCCACTTTTTTTTTGGTCAGGCGCAGCCGAGCTCGGTAATTGGACCGAGTACTCTAGAGAAACTTTCTGTACAACTGATGTAAATTATATTACATTATACTGAAAAATAAAATAAAATATATTATAAGAATTTTTTTTTTTTTTTTTTTTTTGGCCCTCTGATTTGTTTCCAAATCCTATATTGCCAGATTACTATTTCAATTTATCTGTTTTTTTGTCTAATAGAAGCAGTTTAATTAGAACTAGAAGTTTATCTTATCAATTAGTTTAACGATTTGCCTCACTTTGCTTTTATCCAGCTCTTTGAGATAATATAAGAATTTTATTTTGAGTAAGATTTAATAAGAAGTGTAAGGTTAACAAATAATGAATGAAAATCATATGGTAGGGAGTGTTGATGACTTGTAAAAAATCTACATATTTACATTTATATTAAATATACAATTAGTATTATTACTAATATTGAATCCTTCAGATGGTAATTGAATGTCACGTTTGGAGTTTGTATACTTTTTATTATTCATGTAATATACTGGATCGTCCCTACTGATGTACGAGGAATGCTTTCTTGATAATCCCTATGTGTATTATGGTGTTAATGTATCGTGATAATCAATAAGTGATAAAAAGGTTACTAAGCTAAGAGTTTTGTTAACATGTGTTTTCTTTAATAGTACATTAAAGAAAACACATGTTTCTTTTACTCTACTAGCAGTGTAATGGATCACTTTCTAGGCTAGCTAACAGTATCGAAACAAATACTTTCAAAAACAGGATAATATAAAGATTATTTATAGTGTTAGTGTAGTATTTAGATTGCTAAAAATATGTAATAGAATTCATGAACCAGTTCACATTCTTCATGATGTTAGTTGTTTTTTCGCTTACAGTAGAACAGTTAGTTAATTCACAATATTTTGTAATTTTGTTTACTTGGACGATGTTTACAATGTACACTAATGGGTAAGAAAGGTTAAGGTTAATAGACTAAGGTTATCGACACCCAGTAGCTATTGCCTTCAATGACGAAATTATTAAATAATCTTAAAATTAAAACAGATGATAATCAATCACGAAGTTAGCTAATTGTATAATTAACGAGCTGATTCTATGCAAAATTCGATGCTCTACTTTTACGCATAAAAGTTTTCATTTTATGTGCCTCCCACAATGTCTCCCTGTAATGTTAGAGGCATTGAAACTCCAAAAGATTTTTTTCCTAAATTGTATAATTTACCAATTTTTTATATTATAATTTGGCCAAAACCTTTATTTTAACAAAAAATATTTTATTCTATAAATATTAAAAGAATAATTTCAGCCTATAAGGTCAAAAACTTTCTTTAAATCAAAAAGCTTTTTTTGGCCAACGTTTCTAGGCTATTGGCAACTGAACTACCAGGTATATTGCGAAGATTTTCATCACAAAAGAGCTTGGATATGGAAAAAAGAATTGCACTGGAAAAATTTCTCCCGTTTCGATCTTTCTACTCAAGGTGAATAGAGAGAAGGTGGGCTCACTTGAGTAGGCAAACCCGCACAACCTCTTCCCGCTTACGTCACCGGACGCATGACTCGGCGCATGCGTATTGAATTCTCTTTAAATACTATAATTTCTTGTTATAGGTTAAAGTGAAAAACATTAATATTTTTCATTATTTTAAATTCTGATTTCACAATTGAGATTTTATTTCTGCAAACCCGACCATTGTTCACGAACATTAGACTTTTATTAAAAATTTTTTTTTTCTTTTCATAATAATGAAATAATCTTGCATGTACATACCAATTAATTATATTTTCCCAGTGATTATTAATATATGGTGTAACCACTCATTGGATTTTCGCTAATGAATTAATAATTTCAACCAGGAATGATTTATTAATTAAAATAAATAAATAAATAAAAACCTAGAAGTTATAGAAATAGTTTTCATTTATAAAAATCATGAAAATCCATTATAGGTAAAGAAACATCAATAAAATGTATTACTTATTAATGATAATGTAGAAATTAAAAAAACAAAACAATAATGTGCATTAAAATTACATAAATATACAATACAAATTTTATAGCAATAATTATAATAAATTTTATTATATTACATCATTAATTTTTGTTTCTTCAGCAACTTTTTTAATCTTATATTTAGTTTTTTTTTTTTTAGTTTTGAAATTTTCATTTTTGCTGAGCAAATATTTCAGTCTTATGCTCAATCGCAATTTCACAAATTTTTTCACTACTATTTTGGGTATTGATAGGGAAGTTCAAGACGTATGCTTACCTATGAAATGATAATTGTGGTGGATTTTTTCGGATGTTCTTGCATATAGCGACTGCGCATATCTTCCCACCCCCCCCCTTAAAAGGCTAAATCGGCGCATATCTTCCCATATTTATCAAAAACCACCAGCTGTAAAATCATTTAAATCTTTTCATAAAATTATTAACTAAAAACTTAATTAATTAGGTTAAAGAAATTATAATACATTATTTGATAATACACAATTAGAACATAAACAATGGAGTAATGCCTTCCCACTGTCCATCCAAGGCTATCAATATCACAGATGCGTCCAACTACGTCATAGGTCTCGGGCAGCCATATTGCTTACAAAGTGAGCCCACCTTGTCTCTATTCACCTTGCTTTCTACTTATCTATGGTAATCAAAACTTTGAAACCTTCCATTTTATTCAGGGATTTTATTTAAGCAATACTGAGAATTTAAGAAACGAAATTACCATTCATCACTTCTCCGTAAAATTCTCTTTCATTTAATAACTCGTGGAGCAATGGAGAGAACCCCATTGTTCCTGAGATCCGAATCAGCGTGAACGAAACAGTGAACTCAACAGTTACACATGTGACTACAGATTAAGGAGAAGCTATACCCGAACACTGAGGCGAACGTATAAAATGCCTGTTCGAGTTCCCGTGTTATTTAGAAGAGTCGATCGGTGTTCGAGGGAGTAGTTCTGGAGGATCTGGAGTTTACTATGAAAGGACTGAAATCTGGATCGGGCTAAATCGGCGACATATGGAACATTTAGGTCTTTGTGAATAATTTTATTTGTAACAAAATAAAGAGCATTAAGGCTTTTTCGAAGGATTTCGGTCTGTAAGAAATTAAATGAAATTGGAAAAAAGTTTTTTGTGATTAAAGTTTACTTATACCGTGTCAACCTGACCTTCGAACAGGAAATTCCCTAAACGTTGCCGTACCGGTGTAACCACAAAACGCTGTTTACACCTTAAGTCGAGCGAACAATGATGTATTACCGCAACTATGCCCCTTAATACAATAATTTTAATACAAAGACGGCTGACTTAGAACTAGCGGCTGTTCTGGCTTTTCCTCTAACTTACCTGGATAAAAACAACGTCAGAAAAATGCTAAACGAATGTCTAGAAAGCTTATCTTAACTTACACAAAAGCGACACTAGCGCTATCCCCGAACATGCAGGCGAACAGTATTTTGTACAAGCTGTATTTTGTACAAGATGGTGAATTTCTGGTTATGGTGGTACATGTTAAGGCACCTTGAGATGGTGCATCCTCCTTAAAATGCTTGAATCATTTCATAAAAAATAAAATTATAATCATTTTTTTATTCATACAAAAATAAAATGGACAGTCAACGTAAAAATTTCATTGAAATGTGGCAAATATATTTAAAGAAATGATTAAAACAAGAATTCACAAGCACAAATGTTTAAAAATATTGCTGCCTCCCAACCAAAAAAAATTTAAAGTACAACTAACAATATGCCAGGGTACACAGAAGTAATTAAATACCATACTTACTTTGTGAAAATATTTTAGTTTTAAAGCTTCTTCTACTAATGGTGCCTTTACACTCTACGAACTTCACGTCGACTGTTCGTGTGTTGTAGGTATTTCATCTGTTCGCCTGTGTTTGGGGGTAGCGCTAGTGTCACTTTTGATTTGGGGTTTTCCCAAGTGACAGGAGTTGTTTGTGATATTATTTCGTAGTTCTAATTCGTCTCCTATTATTTTATTTTTCAGATAATATAAAACATATTGATAATGGAGATTTTTTCATCATCATAAGCTAGCGTTGGGTGCGTCAGCCATATTGGTTCGCATAACGTCACGTTAAGTTTAAATGGCTGTTCGTGGAACGCCGGTACGATAAGTTTCGAAGGAGAACCTGTCCGAAGGGGAGATTCGTAATGTAAAGGCACCTTTAGGGGTCGAGAATTCGCGACCTTTTCGTATTGAAGGCTGCTATGCTAGCCACAAAACCACAGGTGACCCCTAACACATAGTCCCCACTTTTTAACTCTCAGCAATTTTCACGAAATCATTTCTACTTAAAAGAAAGAAGTAAAAAGTTTAAGGTCAAACATTCTGTGATTTCCATGACCTTCTTGCATCTTGCATGTCCTGCATTTCCATTCACTTCTTGAGCTTGTGACATATCATCCGGTAAGCAGCATGCGGTCGTTGAAAAGCAAATGCGTCTTGATATACGCTGTCCTTTATTGCACACCTTATGGCATGGCATTTGAATAATATAATATAAAGCTGTTCTCGGAAGTTGTTTATACGTAAATGTAGACCAGCCTTTAAGATGAAGTTCCCTGGCAAAGTTCCAAGTGACACAAACTTAATATGAAAATGGTTCTATTATTTAAATATTCTCACTCCTTTGTGGTGTCGGTGTAAGGATGGTAGGAAGATGTTTGTGCTAAGTGTTTGTGCGCAATTACTGAGCCGTAAATACCATTTGTATCGATTCCTCTTCGCGATACATCCATAAAAACTCTTTTATTGTTGATATAAGGATTTATTTTTTTATGCCACTCAGAAACAAAAAAAATAAATAAAAACCGAAAAGTACTGACCACTTTCATGTTTGATAATAATTTAGTACTTCATGCTATATAGAGAGTAACAAAAGATTTTTTTTAAACACAATATTTGGCCCATATTCGATAAATATTGATTTACACCAAATTTATAAAACCATTCGACGAAAGAACCTTGAACGATCATTAGCATCCCGTGTTTACGTCAATAATTGATAAGATATTAAAAATAAAAATAATCGATAATACTTTTTGGTGCCAAGCTATCTGGACACTGGAACCTTCGTCGGGTTTAAGATAGTTGAAATGTTATCAGTACCGTGGTAATCATAACTGAGAAACATATCGCACTAACAATTAGTGAACCAATTAATATCGATTGCGCAGTAACTCCTCTAGGTCGATTTTAATCGATTATTTATCAATAACGAGCTCGTTACGGTATGAGTCACGTCTGTATCGGACCAAACAATTGAAGATAACCCGCCTCTATTTCGGAATTCCAAATTTTACTTTTTAAGAAATGTTACATCTGGGCGGAGCTAACATGGCGTAGACAACAGTGTGGCCTCGTTCCTACTGAAAAGCAATCGTTTGGGGGTTTATTTATCTCTGAAAAGCGAGCGTAGCGAGTGTGAGTCGAATGCTGGGATTTTTTAAAGCTAATCAAGGCAATTTTTATTATTAGAAAAAAATAATTTTCAGAAACTTTTTATAAAAAAAAAAAAAAATTGAATTTTTTCATTTAAATTAATTAATTTAGTTTCTGAAGAGAGGAGATGACACTGCTGCCTTTATCCATTACTAATTTCTTCTCAGCCCTGGTTCATCGGAGCATTAACTTTAGGATCTTACACGATATTTAAAAAAATCTGGTGCGATGCGCGCAACACACAACTTTCACTTACCAACTTACTTACATTAGAAATCTACACGTTTTTTTAATTGCCATTTCTATAAATAATATAAAAAAGATGACTTGATTTTTATTAAAAATGATTAATTTAATCAAAATCATTAAAGCCGTTTTTGAGATATTCCAAAAAAATGTAAAAATTGAAAAAAAAGTTATGAAATAAAGAGCCCCCTGTATTTGACCAATTTTGATAAAATGTTGTCTGTCACATTGTGAGCATATACATACACCAAATATCCAGTCTGATAAAAATCATTACAGCCACTGTTGAGTAAATAAAAAAAACACGTGAACATAAGAAAAAGTTTATTAAATGAAGTACCCCCTCCGTTTCACCAATATTGATGAAATTTCGGCTGTCGCATCGCGGGCACATCATATACCCAGTTTTATCAAAATCATCAAAGCCGCTTTTGAGAAAATAAAAAAAAAAACGTAAACATTAGATAAAATTCTTTAAGTAAAGTACCACCTCCTTTTCACCAATTTTGGTGAAATTTCGGGTGTCGCATCGCGGGCATATACATACATCAATTACCCAGTTTGATCAAAATCTTGAAAGCCGTTTTTGAGTAAATAAAAAAAACACGTGAACATAAGACAAAATTTAGTAAGTAAAGTACCCCCTCCAATTAATCAATTTTGATGAGATTTTGACTTTCATATCGCAGGAACATACATGCACCAAATATCAAGTTTAATCAAAATCGTTAGAGCCGGTTTTTGAGAAAATCGAAAAAAACGTAAAAATTAGATAAAATTCTTTAAGTAAAGTACCCCCTCCAATGGACCAATTTTGATGAAATTTCGGCTGTCACATCGCGGGCATATCCATACACCAAATACGCAATTTCAGGTTCGTACGGTTTATATTTTTTGAGCTAGTCTGTTCACACACACACACACACACACACACACACACACACACACACACACACACACACACACACAGACCATTTCGCGGGACTTGGTTATTTCGACTCAGGGGACCCCAAAAGATGTATTTCCGTTGAAAACCGGAAGTCGAAATTTTTCACGATCGCAATACTTCCACTTACTATATATTTCATATATAGGTAAGTGAAAGTAAAAATAAGCTAAATAATACGACAAGATTAGTCACTCAGTCAAGATCTCTTGATCACACCCTAGCTGAAATCCCGAATATATGGCTAAGTGTAATCGATAAATATAAAAGCTAGTAATATACATAAATATATATAAATACACTATTTCTTCCCTCGATATTCGATTATATATCTAATGAGAAAACACATCGATTAAGATGCTTTGTTCTACTATCATATAATCGTTGAAAACATGCATTGATTTAATATACAAATCATCCCATTTATAGCATAGTTGATAATAAGAAATAGTTAAGGTGCCTTTACACTCTACGAACTTTACCTTCGAACAATACCCTCGAACATCCTTCACTTCGACTGTACGGGTGTTCTAGGTACTTCATCTGTTCTCTTTTGTTCGGGGGTAGCGCTAGTGTCAATTTTGATTTGGGTTTTCCCAAGTGACAGGAGTTGTTTGAGAGATATTAGTGCGCCGTTCTAATTCGTCTCCCATTTTTTTATTTTTCAGATAATATAAAATATATTGATAATGGAGATTGTTTCTTCATCATAAGCTAGCGTTGAGTGCGTCAGCCATATTGGTTCGCTTAACGTCACGTTGAGTATAAATGGCTGTTTGCTTAACGCCGGTACGGCAAGGTTCGAGGGTGAACCTGTTCGAGTGGTGTTCGTAGAGTGTAAAAAGGCGCCTTTATAGGTATTTGAGATTTTAAAAGTACGAACCAGAACATGGTTAAGGAAAAATGAGAAATAAATAATAATTAGATGACATAACTAATTCTGGAAAGATTAAAAAGCACTTGCCGAATGCGAAACGTCCGAGGGGCAGGCCGAGACGGAGGTGGGAGGATTGCGTTTAGGCGGACCTGTCGAAGTTGGGTCTGGTTGGCTTTCGGTGGATGGAGGTGTGCAAGGATCTAGTTGTGGTGTCGGCATCGAACCTTCGGTTCGTTAAGGCTTCATTATTATTTTTGTTATCATTATTTAGATTTGGTTTCATTTTCAGAACACAGGGAGTAAATGAGCGGATGAACATTTTGAATGCGGTGTTCAAACATGTTCGTGTTTGGTTCAATCATGAATTTTTCAGTCATTACTTTCTCTGTTGCAATTAGAAGAGATAGAGAAAAAAACACTTTAATTTATTCCCATAATGGTTTCTACCAGGGGTCAAAATTATAAGTTAACTTTTATTTTAAAAAAGTTCAAGTTAAACTTATATTTTTTTCTTTCCCTACTTGAAGTTTTTTTGAGTAACGGCTTAGAGTTTTTGAAAATAAAGTACTGCGTAGAATATTTGGACCGAAGAGAGTGAACTTTATCCAGTAAATGTAATTAACGTGATTGCAGCAAGACGAATAAAATGGGCGTGTAAAATTGCGAAACTTGGCTGTGAACGAATTCCGAAAAGATCAATAAGCGCGGTGCCAAATGGGAAACGTCCGAGGGGCAGGCCGAGACGGAGGTGGGAGGATTGCGTTAGGGCGGATCTGTCGAAGTTGGGTCTGGAAGACGGTCGGTGGATGGAGGTGTGCAGGGAGCGAGTGCTGGTGTCGGCATCGAACCTTCGGGTTCGTTAAGCCTTTATTATTATTATTTACTTGAAGTTTTTACTGAACATTAACTAATTCATTAGGAAAACTTTTTGAATAAGTTATCTTAAAACTTTTATCCAAATAACTTTTTCCGTAAAAGTTCATTTCAAAAAGTTATTCTGAAACTTATTCATAAAAAGAATTTAGTCAAAGAAAATAATTTATTTATAACCAAGTCCCGCGAAAAGGTCTGTGTGTGTGTTAACAGACTATCTCAAAAACTATAAACCATATGAACATGAAATTGGGTATTTGGTATATGTGTATGCCCGTGCTGTGACAGCAAACATTTAGTCAAATTTAGACAAAGGAGGGGGTACTTTATTTAATAACTTTTTACGTTTTTTTTTTTCGATTTTCTCAAAAACGGCTCAGACGATTCTGATAAAACTTAGTACTTAATCTGATGCCCGAGATATGGCTACAAAAATTTCATCAAAATTGTCAACCGGTGGGGGCACTTTATTTCATAACTTTTCGATTTTCTCAAAAATAACTTTAACGATTTTTATCAAATTCTTCATGTTCAATGAGTATTAGTAAACAAACAGTATTAATAAAAAAAACTATTTTTTTATGATAAAAACTTTTATGATCAAAACCCAGGGCGAAAAAGTTATTGTTTAACTCATACTTTAATTTTAATCGCTTCATATGTTTAGGTGAACCTTGAACTTTTTGAAGGAAATCCTTTTATCAAAACTTATTCGAAAACATTTATTGATAAAACTTCTTAGTAATAAGTTTTTCAAATACTTTTAAAATGAAACTTATTTAAAAAAGTTATGACTCTTTCGACCCCTGGTTTCTACATCTTGAATTAATGCTAAAATAATATTATACAAATATTTGTATATTTTAAAACAAATATCGATACCATAAATAAGTCGATGGTACTATTTCCGGTGGATGTATACAATGTAGTGATTGGTGACCCAGTTACCAAAGAAGTAGCAACTAATCGAAATGATGTAACATTGGAGATCTGTTACTAGACCCACAAACACAAACACTAACAGATATGCACAATTGAATTGCCTTACTAACTACTGCATTCTCCTTTGATGTCTCTCTATCACCTGTCTCATTGTTACCTCTTCATTGAGCTTCAGGTGTTAATTAACCCTAATTCAGCTCTGTCTTTTCCTTATTGCCTCTGTATAGCAGTTATTTACGGAAGTACTGATTACTCTTCCTATTCGAGGGAAATGAATGATTATATCATAATATATTTAGCTCAGTGACTGTCACTATAGGACTATTATGCTCAAGGCAGTTGCTGAATCGATATAGTTAGATGATTTTCAAAAAGCTTGTTTAGTATACGTGTTGATCAGGATAAATACTTAATTGCAAATCGATTTCGAATTGTTGAAATCAGATTGTACTGAACCAACTTTTATGCTACTAAAAATACAATTTATAAGAATGGGAATATATTCCTTAGACACAACTTAGAATACAGGTTAGGTTGTTTATTGAAATATATAGTTAGGGAAAGTATTGCGATCGTGAAAAATTTTGACTTTCAGTTTTCAACGGAAATACATGTTTTGGGGTCCCCTGAGTCCAAATAACCAAGTCCCGCGAAATAGTCTGTGTGTGCGAACAGACTAGCTCAAAAACTATCAACCGTACGAACATGAAATTGGATATTTTGTGGATTTATATCCCTGCGATGTGACAGCCAAAATTTCATCAAAATTGGTCAAACGGAGATGGTACTTTATTTTATAACTTATTTTCCCACTTTAACATTTTTTTTCAATTTTCTCAACTGCTTTAATGATTTTAATGATCAAATTCGTCTTGTTTAATGAGAATAAGTATTCTTTAAGATCAGGTAAGCTTTATCATTATTAAAATGTTCTGAGGAAGCTTAAAGAGGAAAGGAGCCTTTTTGATTTTCCTATGAAAGAGTTGTTTTTGGTTATTAGGAGAAATTAAAGTGAGAGTAGCCTAAAAATAAGAAATTGCTAAATATGAAATATGAAAAAAATCAAGTAAACATATACAGGAGAAAAAAAGAAAAATAATCCGTCAACTCATAAAACACGTTTAACCTACGCATGCGCAATACACCTTTAATGACAGACCATTGTTTATATTTAAAGACGTTCTGTTCATTTAATGGAAATTATTTGTTTCATGGGAACTATATGAAGTTTTCAACAACTTCATCGAGAATCATAGAATCAGAGGACTTGGAGTATTATTCTTGCATTGCCGATTTATCACAAGTACTTAGAACCTTTTAAAACTAAACGTCCTAGTAAATCGGGACTACCGCAGTAGCATCCTGGTAATCCAAAGAGATATAAAACTTTATGAGCTTGTTGTGGAGAGCGTCCTTGATGCGGGAGGAGAAAGCCTTGTGGATTCCAGGCCATTTTTTTTGTTTGACCCATCGCAGTTTCCGAATTCGGTCATTACCTATCTCTGGTTCCTCCCTGCGCATGTGTTTGTGTTCCTTGTCTTATCGAGGTTCACTTTCTAGAAGTGAGAGGCGGTCGTGGTCTCCTCATTTCGGGCCATCCGTGTCTTCTTCGTGTGTCTGAGCCGATAATAATCGAGGGTATGAGAAACTCGATCAGAATATCGATTATGCTATTCGATCGAGTTGACTGTTGCATATTCAAGTCGGCGTTCGTTCTCAAATTATTTAGCCTTTTAACATTTTCGTCATTTTCCATTCGGGAAAATTGTTTGGTCTATAATTCGTTTAAGGGATATTATACACAACGAACTATTGGTGAAATGAAATATGGACTGTATAATGGTATATGAAGGTAATGAATAAGATATTAATTAAACACCATATGATACTGTATTCATGAAAATAGAGGTTCATGTCTGCGAAATATAGCCGACATTGATTAGAATACTTGCCAGTGGTTAATTTAGTAGAATAGAATAGAAAAGAATACAGTTTTGGTTGTTTATTATGGATATTTTTTACTTTAATTTACCTACATACGAAACATATAGTAGGGGAAAGTACTGCGATCGAGAAAAATTTCGACTTCCGTTTTTCAACGGAAATATGTACGTGTTTTGGGATACCCTGAGTCCAAATAACCAAGTCCCGCGAAATGGTCTATGTGTGCGAACATACTAGCTCAAAAACTATCAACCATACGAGCATGAAATTGGGTATTTTCTGTATTTATATGCCTGAGATGAGATAACCAAAATTTCATCAAAATTGGTCAAACGGAGATGGTACTTTATTTCATAACTTATTTTACTTATTTAATTTTTTTTTCAATTTTCTCAAAAACGGCTTTAATGATTTTAAAGATCAAATTCGTCATGTTTAATGAGAATCAAGTATTCTTTAATATCAGGTAAGCTTTATCATTATTCAAATGTTCTGAGGAAACTTAAAGAGGAAAGGAGCCTTTTTGATTTTCCTATGAAAGAGTTGTTTTTGGTTATAATGGTATATGAAGGAAATGAATAAGATATTAATTAAACACCATATGATACTGTATTCATGAAAATAGAGGTTCATGTCTGCTAAATATAGCCGACATTGATTAGAATACTTGCCAGTGGTTAATTTAGTAGAATAGAATAGAAAAAAATACAGTTTATTTGCAGTTGGGTTTTTTCCCCATCCAAATAGAGTTGGCCTATATTGAAAATATGTCATACATACATACACATGAATTCATTGAAAATATCTTACATAGCTACAATATACACACCATTTTAGAAATTAAAACCCAAACATAACAAATTATAAACCCGTAATAGAGATATTATAAACTAGCTGGGGTGCCCGGCTTCGCTCCAGTAGTTGTGTAGTGGCCTTAATACCAGAAAAACTTTAAAATTAAAGGAAATAGGGAACAAAATTAGCACCTTCTTGAAAATTCGGTTTTAACTTGGTATCAATATTCTGCAGACTTGAGATCTGCAGAGTGAGCCCAAATAAGGAACCCTGTATAATTTACAGGGGGTTAAAAATGGTAAATGAACAATTAATTTTGCTGCAACTTTGTCGAGTTATGCATCGTTTTTGATGGCTTCTGTGATTCTGAATCCTATAAGCCCATTCCAAGTAGTCAGCAGATAATAAGTTATTAGATTATAGTTGAAAAATCTGGTATCTCAGTTAAAAAAATTATATTTCGAGTAAAACTTAAGCTCCGATTACTATGATGGTCCTATTTGATTCAGAAGTATAGAAACTACTGAAGATTTATAGAAATTTTTTTTAAGACCTTGCTTCCATTTCAACCTCCCTAAAATATCCCCCATATACGTTCTGCATACCTCGAATCTTACTACTATTACAAAGTGAAAACCAAAATTTCTTGGAGGCACAATTTTTTCATCATATTTCTTTTTATCTTGAACTATGAGGGTTGATAAAATCTTGAATGCTGTTATTTGAGATTTGTCGTTTTGTCAACTGGAATGCTCATCATACATAGTAATCAAACCAAATTCCTTTTTCATAAATACAATAAGAACACTTCAAACTTTTTATTTTCGATTTATATTCAGTCAATTCATCTCTTTTTTTATGTCTGATTTTATTCGCTCACGGTACTACTAAGAATTCTTCACTCATATTGCATTAAATTTACTTAAGTATATATTATAAATAGATTGAATGTAATGTGCTGATCATATATTAGCCTTCTTATGAGAAAACTAATTCTTTAAGGAATCCAGTTGGTTTTCTAATTGATTGCAGAGATGTAAAATCATTATTTTATTTTGAAAGCAAAGGAGAAACTAATTATTTTCGCTTAATTTTTTAGTGATTTAAAATGAACAGCTGAACAAATATATAACCTCTACTATTTGAACTGGATGAATGAAGAATAAACGTTGAGTAAAACGAACCCTACCGCTTCCTGGTAGTCTGGAGCTCGAACTAAATTTTTCATTCATAAACTCGTATCTCAATCTCAGAGACGCTAATTAAATGGTGCGAGAGGCATAAATTTCCAGTCTTTTTCTCTTCAATTTTACACTCTTAAGAGAAAAACGGAAACCTTCTTTTCCGTTAGGAGTCATATGGCTAAGAGACGACATAACTTCCTTAATCCTATGTGGAGTCGTTTTTGAGCCTTTTCGGCACGCACATTGTACACTTTGCTTTATAATTTATATTGATTAACTACGTTTGTTTCTATATCATAGCATCTAAATGTAAACAATAAAAAGGTTCTTCATCAAGGTTTCATTCATTGTAACAAAAAATTAAAAATAAACCTAATCATCGATAACCTGCAACTTAACTTCTTCTTACCTATCGTAAATAAACATATAATAAACAGTATTATACATATTTATGTATATAAACGATCAATAATACATATATATTTATATTATAGGAGACGAAAGAATAACAAAAGAGAATATAAAATAAATCAAATTGCTGTTTACCTTCATTTTTGAAATTCAAGGTGAATAGAGATAAGGTGGGCTCACTTTGTAAGGGGCAATATGGCTGCCCAAAACCTATGACGTAGTTGGACGCATCTGTGAAACGATGACATTGGATGGCCAGTGGGAAGGCATCACTCCAATGTTTATGTTCTAATTGTGTATTATCAAATAAGGTATTATAATTTCTTAATAACCTAATTAATTAAGTTTTAGTTAATAATTTGATGAAAAGATTTAAATATTTTTTCAGTAGGTGGTTTTTGATAAATATGGGGTGGAAGATATGCGCAGTCGCTATATGCTAGAACACCCAAAAAAATTCACCACAATTATCATTCCATAGGTAAGCTTAACTCGTGAACTCTTAAGAAATCTAAACTTGATTTATTTATTGTATTGTATGTTCATGTAACAATGCTTCATGTCAATCATGTAACAATAAAAAAATCAAGTTTTTAAAAAATAAATATTTTATTGCTGTTCTAGAGAATAAATGTACCTTTAATAATTTCTTCTCAGAATGTTTAACTTAACCTTCAGTTTTCTTAAAATCTGGAGTTTCGTGATTATAAAAAACAAATATAGTTAGCTATTTTTCTGTTTACTTTTTTAACCCTTATCATTTTTTTTTTTTTTTTTATGTTTTTCCTTGTAAAAATGTAAATATTGACATAATTGTAGTAATTATTTTGGATAAAAAGTTAAATTTATGGAA
The DNA here is from genome assembly GCA_911387785.2 of Aelia acuminata. Taxonomy (NCBI): domain Eukaryota; kingdom Metazoa; phylum Arthropoda; class Insecta; order Hemiptera; family Pentatomidae; genus Aelia; species Aelia acuminata. Next base: position 4,599,327 of record OU426979.1, on the reverse strand, counting down.
TTTTAGCATTAGTTTACAATATTTTAGCGATGAAGCCATTTTCTTCTTACATTAATATTTTGTTGGGGCCCAGTGTGGCTGTGCGGTAAAGCGCCGTACTCCCATGCCGGAGCTGCGGGTTCGAGTCCCGCCCTGGGTGGTGCTTTTCTTTCGTAGGAGAAGTATCACCCAGTGCCATGTGTGTTAGTATGGGCAGTATAGGGCTTCAGTGGAAGCCTTGAAGTCCCCCCCAAAAAAATAAAAAAAATATTTTGTTGTATGATTAGATATAATCTTTCCTATTATTTTAAAAAGAATACAAATATTCATAATTACCCTATCTGAGGAAACTGAAATTTTGGATGTGGTTTTGGAAAATTCCTTTACACTTTGCTAACACTTTATCCGGACGCCTGTGTGTTCGGGGATAGCGCTAGTGTCGCTTTTTAGTTAGTTAAGATAAGCTTCTAGACCTTATTTTAACATTTTTCTGACGTTGCTTTCATCCATAATAATCTGAAGCAAAAGCCAGAACGGTCGCTAGTTCCAACTCAGCCGTCTTTGTAATGATAATTTTTATTGTATTAAGGTGCCTAGGTGCGGTCAGACATAATTGTTCGCTCAACTACACATATAAGTGTAAATAGCTGTTCGTGGTTCGCCAAGGTTCATACAGTGTGAAAGCACCTTTAGGATAGGACACAGGGTGCGCTGTCAGACGTACCTGACCCCACAGTGTCGTGACCTCTAGTGCCTCTAGGGGCAACGGTACCTAGCGGTGTAATGAGCAACCTCATCCTTGTCATTGTCAATATGCAAATCGATAGTACTTCTCTGGTAATAATCGATATCCGCTCTTTTCAGCGCAAGCGCTAATATGCACATTCATATTCAAATCATTTCAACTCTCCCTACGTTAATTTTAAAGTATTGTTTAAGACTTGTATGGTTTGAAAAATAAATTAGAAATTTCCTTTGAAATGAGGTTTGGTGGACAAAGTGAGGCTTTTTTTTGGAATGGGGTTTGGCCTAACGTATTATAGGGAAGCGAAATCGACATCAATTCAAAATATCGATGTTTTTCGAACACGATGTTATTTTTATATTTCATCCCGTCAGGTGGCTCTAGGCCTATTTGCTATGCCGGCCCTCGGATAGGACGTAAAATGGAGGCCCCCGAGCCTCTACGATGTCAGATGTTACATATGTTATATGTTAGATTTATTAGAAACGGCGGCCTTTAAGAATTGAGAAAAATACATCGAACCTAGAATAGAATACATCGATTATGTTATTCAATATATATGCAAATAAATTTACAATATACAGAACGAATCGCTTCTTAATTGCCCATCTTTGGTAGGTGATTCTAGATTATATTCAAACTTTGTGAATTCAAGTGTGTACTTAATAGTCCAGGTAGTTTCTTTTTAGGAGTCTCGTCATTGCTCGAAGGTTTTGACATTTTCTGCTCTTTAGGTCCCTTTATCGTTTTTCGTCAATCTAAAAAAATACTATAAAGCATGGGGGTCACCTGTGGTGTAGTGGTTAGCATGGCAACCTACAATACTAAAGCTCGAGGGTTCGCGTCCCGTGGTGGCCTTAGGTTTTTCTAATGGGAGTAAAAAACCCTTGGCTATGCCGTCCCTCGGATAGGACGTAAAATGGAGGTCCCAAGCCTGCACGATGTCTGATACTCGGCAAAGACCCCAATCCTAATTATACCAGGATAGGCCAAATTTAGGACCCCCACTGTAGCATCGTCCGATTAGACTTAGTGGCATAAAGTGACGTTAATTAAATAAACAAACAACAGCTCAAATTAGTAACGTATTGGAGGATGTTCAAATTAGTTCAGACAATAGAAATCTTATTTTCTCTGATTATTTGGATTTATTCTTACTTTGAAGGTGCGATGTGATTTTTCTGTAAATTTTCAGAATTTCGGAGTGTTGTGGCAGCCATCTGTCCGAACGAGGGAAATGTTGAATTAAGTAGCACGGTAGAGGTTACCTGATAATTAGGCTTATACCTGTGTGACAGGTGAGAGGGGTGAGGCTGTAGTCATAGCAACCGTTACCATGGTCACACCCTCCCCATTAGCCAACTCATATTTTGGTTTCCGCTTTATCAATATTCACACATTTAAAAAGTTGCGTATTTATTCATTGTACTTTTAAACCTATTTATAAATTTGTTAAGTTGAGGAATGGCGTTAAGATATTTATCTAAACACGTTGATTTCTAATCTAAGTAAGTTTTGAAGGCAGTGAAAGTTGTGTGTTGCGCGCATCGCAACAGATTTTTTATTAAAATTTTGATTAAGATTTAGAAATTTTAATTCATGCAATGTGCAGCGGGTTTAGAGTTGAATTCATAAACTTTTGAGTCACCCTTATGTCAAATTACATTTAACTGTTCCATTTCAAGGGGGTCTTCATTGTTTTATTGACATAATCTGTCGTTATTTTATGTCTATGACATTATTCGATCAGTGTGAAAATATAATAGGGAGAGTGGGGTTGGTTGGCAACAGTTTTCACTTTTTTGATTGTTGAGTCGTTCATGTTAATATAATCCCAATGGGGCTGATACCAGTTTAAACTTCAAGTAATAGAGTACTTCAAATATTTTTTTCACACCATAATATTTAATACTAAGATCATAGAAAATTGAAGAATTCGTCAATCCAGAGTATGCCAATTAACCCCCTATGTGGGGCAGGTTGGCCTAGAAGGTGGGGTTGTTTAGCCATCTCATTCAAGTCCTGCCTTACACATTATTATTGTTATTAAAATCTGCACTATAATGGTATATTAATTTTGAGTCGGTTTTTAACAGCTTTTAAGTGAAAATAGAATGACAATAGAATAAGATGTTTAAGTTTAGACTGTCGTCACTTTCTGCATAAGAAAAATTGCTCTCATCCTCCTTGCTGGAACTAAAGACCATTGGTAGTTTCACCTTTGTTTATGTTTACCTTTTTTTTGGGAATTGCTACTGCGGCAACAAACCCCAGTTGAAGAGAGCCAACTAACCCCACAGGAAAAATCATATGAAAGATGGCTGCCAGGATAGGGGAGAACAATCAAACAAGAAATTGGTTAGTCGAAAGGTTACGTTTTTCAAAGGAGTTTGGGGCTATGTGAACTGAATCGGACTCAAATGTTTTCCCATGCCTTTAAACCAATTTTACTGAAAATATAAAAATTTACTTACTTGTTGTAAAATCAATCAATGCAACACATTCTTATCTACACTGTCAGCATCGGATTGAAAACTCAGGACAAGACTCCCGAGGTCCAGCGGGTCACATGGTACCTTGGTGGGGCCTTAACAACAGGTGTGACGGAAACTATAAGCCAATGGCCAACCTACCCCCTATGCCAACCAACCTCGCTCTCCCCTATGGCAAATATTCGCTAAAATGTTATCATATTATGGCTCATAGTCTGAATGTAGTGGGAAGGAAATATACATCTATCTAGTTTGAGAAGTCACGCAATAAGTACTGTAGTGTGTAACACAAAAATGTATGATTTAAAAGAGTTTGAAACAAGTCTTTTCAAGATGTTGGAACAAAGTTTTCTAGTACATGTTCGTTATTGTTCGAGAGTCTTTTACGCTTGCCGGGAACCTAATAGATTGTTCTAGAAGAAAATAGATTGTTCTAAAAGAAAATAGAACACTTAAAATTTACCCTATTTAACATAGTGTTACATTCAGAAAAAGCAAGCTTGAAAGGTATGTATGTATATACACAAAAGATAACCAATAAATATTTAAATATTTTTTTTAAACATAGATGTTTTGATATAGAAAGAATGTTTTTTAACATCGATTTTTTGACAAAAACAAAATTTCCTTAACTTCGATATTTTAACAAGTCAAAAAAAAAAAAAAAAAAAAAAAAAAAGAAAGGTTTTCAATCAAGGTTTTGGCAAAATTTAATTTAAAATTATTAATGTTTTCATATTATCAAAGAATTTTAATATCGATATTTTGACAAAACAGAGATGTTTTTAACATCGATGTTTGGACAAAACAAAAATGTTCTAAACATCGATGTTTTGAAAAAAAAATTATTTTAACTAGATGTTTTGACAAAAACGAAGATATTTTTAACATCGATATTTGACTATATATTGGAAATATTACCTCTGTTATACCTACCCTTTCTTCTTGTTTGTGTAAAATATTCAACTTCAAATAATTTAATAAATTATGAAAAGGAAAAACCATATTGTCATAATTGAATTACTTATTTAATGAAGCTGCTAGCAAAATCTTTTTTTAAATATTCACCAGAAATACTATTCTCTGTACATATTACATCGACATATGATTATGTTTGGGTTCTAACAGGTTAATCTCTATATATACAAGAGGCTTTGTCCTGACTGACAGAATCAACGCAGAGAAAAAACTACTAATGATAGAAACTTGAAGTTCGGAATTTAGATTTTAAACGCGATGTAGGTAACCACTAAGAAAGGAATTTAAAAAATGTAACCCCTAAGGGGCTTAAATGGCGAAATTGTCGTTTAACTCTAACGGAAATCTATTGTTGAGATTATAAACCATATGTTTTTTATTTGAATATCGATTTAACGTTACAATATTATTAAAATAGACATTCACATAAAATATGGCTACTGATTATTTAAATATTAGTGGTAATCAAATAATGCCCACTGTGATTCCCATGATTGGGGATGGTGCGTGTTTATTTCGATCTCTTCTCCATATATATAAGAGGCTTTGTCCTGAATGATAGAATCAATGTAGAGCAAAAACTATTAATGATAGGAACTTGAAGTTCGGAATTTAGGTTTTAAACGCGATGTAGGTAACCACTAAGAAAGGAATTTCAAAAATGTAACCCTTAAGGGGCTTAAATAGCGATATTGTCGTTTAACTCTAACGGACTCCTATTTTTGCACTAAGAGAAAAAATATCTAATTTGGACTGATTTTAAAGATCTTGATCTACGGGGCGCCGAAAACTATGTTTTGAAGCCGAAAAATGGAGCGTTCGCGACGAATAAGTTGTTTCGGTGGTTTTAGTGAATTCTCTCCATTGCGCGCCTCCCTCTCTTCTACCGAGCCGGCAGCATCCCCCTCCAACCTTCCACCTACCGGAAGCTCCGATTCTACTAAATCTCCTTAACATATTATATTAAAGCAATACCAAGATAATGATCACAGAATTGAATTTAAAGCTTCGCGGGCAAAGCCGCGACGGGGAATGCTAGTCTTTAATAAATGAATATGAAAAACTATCAGTGTCAAAAACATTGATGTTTTTATACGTTATTTATGAAAAACAAGATGCTTCCGCACATTCGAATAAAATTATTTAAACCCCCATAAGTGTTACAATACTATACATTGTTACTTACAAAGGTCATGATGAATAAGCCAAGTCCGAATCGACTCGAACAAATAAAGGCACACTAATATCGAAAAGATTATGTAGCGTGTTAAATATTTAATTCGCTGACAACATCTTGAATAATGCATGGAGTCTAACTCCGATATTTCAATGTGTTTCATGATGTCTAAATTTGGCCCTGATATATTCGTCATGGGCCAGAACTACTAGAACGTTTCCTTATTGCTTATTAATTCAGAGTTGTACTAGCTGAAGGCTAAGCAGTGAGACGAGTGTGTAGTCCAAGTGTAGAGCTAGGGCGATAGGCCAAAGGTACGATTCCGAACCGTCTCGGCCACTCTTCCTATTTAGAAGATTCAGAATATGCTATAAGAAAAACAGTCTGTACAATACATGTAATTGTCGAGAATCATATTTATCCAATAACAATTTCTTTTCCGTATTAAAATCGATATGTGTAGAGTCTGAGAGTAGAGAAACCTAAGTTTAACAACCAGTAGGTAAAATGGAAGTTATATCCATGGGAGTCACCAGCACCAAATTATTGGGGGTTGGGGGCTCAATATTTTCCTAGATATTTTAGGTAGAAATTCGAGGGGCTAAAAGTTGAAATAAGTCCTAAAAACAACTGTTGGGGCATTTAAATTTATTCTCTAACGCTGTATTTTAAAGGTATTTATAGTCTCTTAAAACTTGTCAATTTATGCCTCAGTTATACATTAAAATAGGGAGTTGTTAAGGCTTAATGTTGAAGGATGTGGGCCAAAATTTCTTGATTGAATTTTATCCAAGTTTTTCTTCTGATTCTGATCTCACTAATTTCATTGCTTTCCATTAACTTCTATAAGCTTTATGTAGGAAAGTAGGATCAAGCTGCTTGGTATAAAAAAGAAATGTAGAGAAATAAAACAAATCAGTACGAGCTAAAATAAAAAAATCTGGTGCGTGCGCGCAACACACAACTTTCACTTACCAACTTACTTAGATAAGAAATTGACGTGTTTTGTTAAATATCATTTCCCAAAGTCACACATTTTTCTACATTCATATCTTATTTTTATTAATCGTTAAAGCCGTTTTTGAGTAAATAAAAAACCCCGTGAAAATGATACAAAATTTATTAAGTAAAGTCCCCCCTTCGGTTGATCAATTTTGATGAAATGTTGGCTATCACATATTTGGCTTATGCATACATCAAATACCCAGTTTGATCAAAATCGTTAAAGCCTTTTGTGAGTAAATAAAAAAACACGTGAAAATGTTACAAAATTTATTAAGTAAAGTCCCCCCTCCGGTTAATCAATTTTGATGAAATGTTGGCTATCACATCTTTGGCTTATGCATACATCAAATACCCAGTTTGATCAAAATCGTTAAAGCCTTTTTTGAGTAAATAAAAAAACACGTGAAAATGTTACAAAATTTATTAAGTAAAGTCCCCCCTCCGGTTAATCAATTTTGATGAAATGTTGGCTATCACATCTTTGGCTTATGCATACATCAAATACCCAGTTTGATCAAAATCGTTAAAGCCTTTTTTGAGTAAATAAAAAAACACGTGAAAATGTTACAAAATTTATTAAGTAAAGTCCCCCCTCCGGTTAATCAATTTTGATGAAATTTTTACAGTCATATCTCGGGCATATAAATAGATGAAATACTCAGTTTAATCAAAATCGTTAGAGCTGTTTTTGAGAAAATCGAAAAAAACCTAAAAAGTTATTAATTAAAGTACCCCCTCCCTTTAAGTAATTTTGATGAAATTTATGCTGTCACATCGCGGGCATATACCTACAATAAATACCCAATTTCAGGATCGCACGGTTTATAGTTTTTGAGCTAGTCTGTTCACACACACACACACACACACAGACACACACACACACACAGACCATTTCGCGGGACTTGGTCATTTCGACTCAGGGGACCCCAAAACGTGTATTTCCGTTGAAAACCGGAAGTCGAATTTTTTTACGATCGCAATACTTCCACTTACTATATTTCATATATAGGTAAGTGAAAGTAAAACACATAATTCATCAAATATATAATTCCCTGACTATCTTTTAACAATAGAGTGTGCCGAAATTATTCTATTTTTATATTTTATTGGTTAGACACCGAAATCGTAAAATCGCATTTTTATTTATTCTTTTTCATTGGGTCCTTACATGCCAAAATATTGGGGGGGGGGGACGCGTCCTCCCTGCCCCCCCCCCGGCGGTGAGGCACGTGGTTATATCTTACTGAATAGTTCAAAATCTGGCTGAATTCACAGAATAATAATATCAATAGATATATGATAAGTAGTGCCCAAGTTTTTAAATAAAAATAATCTAATTATGAATATATACATCACATATTTATATATATTAATTTAACCATTATTGTGGAGTAACCACCTATTTTTAAATAATTTATTTTTGAAGAGAAAAGATTTGGCTCCGCCGGGAATTGAACCCGGGTCTTCAGCGTGACATGCGCGGTATGCTTTCCATTACACCACGAAGTAACTTCCAAAAATAAATTATTTAAAATAATTTAAAAAATAGGTGGTTATTCCACAATAATGGTTAAATATATATAAAAAATAATTTAAAAATTGACGAACATCTAGAGATGCCCAAAATTGGACAAAAATTGTCCATTTTCCGTAAATACTCGCAAAACTTGCGAGATCGTGGGAGTGGTGTCAGTGAAGAGGAAGGATTTGGCACCGTTTGGAAGCGACTCCGTGGTGTAATGGATAGCATACCGCGCATGTCACGCGGAAGACCAGTAGCCATTATTTTGGTATTTTTGACGAAATCTCAACGCTTGACAATCAAAACGGAAGGAACATTGCCTTAACCACTTATTCACAGGGATGAGAAATTTATAAATCGTGGGGGCTTTAACTAGTAGCTGACATCGTACAGGCTCGGGATCTCCATTTACGACCCCTCGGAAGGACGGCCAAATAATTTTTACTCCTGTTGATATTCCTAGATCCAACCTTGCAATGCTAACCACTTGACTACATGTGACCCCATACATACCTTTACTTCACCTCAAGCTGGTTTGTCATTTGCTCTTTTTAGTATTCAATAGCTAGAGATAAGTATATAAATTTACATGGTAATTTATCAAGCCTCGGTATAGAATTTTATAAGAGTCCTTGACTGGCCATGAAGTCAATATTGTAATCCGTTGAGATTGTTTGAGTAAATCACTGCCATTGCTAACCGGGGGCTAGGAGTCAAGGTGAAGTGAGAGTGGGAGTGTTTTCCATTCCCAAGTCAATATCAGTTAACTTCTTTATATTATATGTAATATATACAAATAGCTATATAGCTGAACCCGGCATCGCTTTGTGGTGGCTGACTGTAGTATTAACCAGGGGTCGAAATTATAAGTTAACTTTTATTTTAAAAATGTTTAAGTTAAACTTACATTTTTACTTTCACTTACCTATATATGAAATATATAGTAAGTGGAAGTATTGCGATCGTGAAAATTTTCGACTTCCGGTTTTCAACGGAAATACACGTTTTGGGGTCCCCTGAGTCAAAATAACCAAGTACCGCGAAATGGTCTGTGTGTGTGTGTGTGTGAACAGACTAGCTCAAAAACTATAAACCGTGCGAACCTGAAATTGGGTATTTAGAGTATGTATATGCCTGCGATGTGACAGCAAAAATTTCATCAAATTTGCTCAAAGGGAGGGGGTACTTTATTTAATAACTTTTTAAGTTTTTTTCGATTTTCTCAAAAACGGCTCTAACAATTTTGATTAAACTGAGTATTTGATCTATTTATATGCCTGAGATATGACTGTACAAATTTCATCAAAATTGATCAACCGGAGGGGGGACTTTACTTAATAAATTTTGTCCAATTTTTACCTTTTTGATCGATTTTCTCAAAAACGGCTTTAACGAATTTTATCAAATTCGTTATGTTTAATGAAAATTAGTTGTTATTTAATATCAGGTAAGCTTTATCATTATTAAAATGTTCTGAGGGGGCTTAAATGGGGAAGGGGCTTTTTTTGTTTTTCTATAAAGTTCCCTTTGTTTTAGTTTATATTGGGAAATTATCTGTCTCTCATCACGCTTAAAAATAAGAAACGGCTAAATATGATATATGAAGAAAATAAAGTAAACATATACAGGAGAAAAAAAGAAAAATATTCCGTCAACTCATAAAACACCTTGTGCTCACGCATGCGCCGTACGCCTTTAATGACAAACCAATGCGTTATAATTAAACTGTTCTGTTCATTTGAGAAGTGGCAATTAACAAAACGCATTAATTTCTAATCTAAGTAAGTTGGTAAGTGAAAGTTGTGTGTTGCGTGCACGCACCAGATTTTTTTCTTTCCCTACTTGAAGTTTATATTGAACATTAACTTATTCATTGGGAAAACTTTTTGAATAAGTTATCCTAAAACTTTTATCCAAATAACTTTTTTCCGTAAAAGTTCATTTCAAAAAGTTATTCTGAAACTTATTCATAAAAAGATTTTAGTCAAAGAAAATAATTTATTTATAACCAAGTGCCGCGAAAAGGTCTGTGTGTGTGTTAACAGACTAACTCAAAAACTATAAACCATACAAACCTGAAATTGGGTATTTGGTATATGTGTATGCCCGTGTTGTGACAGCAAAAATTTAGTCAAATTTGGACAAACGGAGGGAGTACTTTATTTAATAACTTTTTACGTTTTTTTTCGATTTTCTCAAAAACGGCTCAGACAATTTTGATAAAACTTAGTACTCAATCTTATGCCCGAGATATGGCTACAAAAATTTCATCAAAATTGTCAACCGGTGTGGGCACTTTATTTAATAACTTTTTTCCCCATTTTTGAGTATTTTTTTCGATTTTCTCAAAAATAGCTTCAACGATTTTGATCAAATTCGTCATGTTTAATGAGTATTAATAAACAGTACCTATTAGTGAACAAACAGTATTAGTAAACAAATCCTTTTCTATGATAAAAACTGTTATGATCAAAACGTAGGGCGAATATGTTTAGGTGAACCTAAAACTTTGTGAAGGAAAACCTTTTATCAAAAAGTTATTGGAAAACTTTTATTGATAAAACTTTTTAGTAATAAGTTTTTAAAATACTTTTAAAAAGAAGCTATTTGAAAAAAATTAATGACTATTTCGACCCCTGGTATTAAAAGCTGAGGAGATAATAAATGTACTCTGGTGAAATTGACCCAAAACATAATTATAGACATGATCGGTGTAAAGCCGAACTGAACTAAGTGTAAAACTCTACAGGTGACTTTACACAGTACAAACTTTACCCTCGAATCTGTTCCCGAAAACTGTAAGGGTATTGTAGGTACTTCATCTGTTCGCCTGTGTTCGGGGCTAGCTCTAGTGTCACTTTTGATTTGGGTTTTCCCAAGTGGCAGGAGTTGTTTGTGATTCGTCTCCTATTTTTTTTATATTTTTCAGATAAAATAAAATATATTGATAATGGAGATATTTTCTTCATCAGAAGCTAGCGTTGGGTGCGTTTGCCATATTTGTTTGCTTAACGTCACGTTGAGTGTACGCCATGTATAAATGGCTGTTGGTGGAACGCCGGTACTGCTAGTTTCGGGGGAAGACTTGTTCGAGGGTGAGATTCGTAGAGTGTAAAATTATAATTTTAGAAAACTGAAGATAAAAGTTTTGCAAATTTTTATTACTACACTATTGAACTAACAATATAAGATATTTTACTTTACCTTTTGTAAAGTAAAAAGGTGTTAATGTAACATGTAAAATTTTTATTATACAAGTACTAGCATTCCCCGTCGCGGCTTTGCCCTCGAGCCATTAAAATCAATTCTGTGATCATTATCTTGCTATTGATTTAATTGATTTAATATAATATGTTAACTGATGTTAAGGAGATTTAGTAGAATCGGAGCTTCCGGTAGGTGGAATGTTGGAGGGGGGAGCTGCTAAAACAAAAATTTGCTTACTCGTCGTGAACGCTTCATTTTTCGGCTTGAAAACATTGTTTTCGACGCCCCGTTGGACTTTTCGAGTTAAACTTGTCGTATCAAGATCTTTAAAATGAGTCTAAATTATATATTTTTTATCAAAGTGCAAAAATAGGTGTGCGACTATATCGCCATTTAAACCCCTTAGGGGTTACATTTTTGAAATTCCTTTCTTAGTGGTTACCTACATCGCGTTTGAAATCTAAATTCCGAACTTCAAGTTTCTATCATTAGTAGTTTTCGCTCTGCGTTGATTTTGTCAATCAGGACAAAGCGTCTTATATATATAGAGATATACTGAGTTTTAATTAAATGATTATTTGATGATTTATTGATCTGATTTGATGTATTGTTTGGCAGCTGATCCCTGCGAAACATTCGCACTCCTACCTACTTCAATCCCACTCATGGCATGGCATTGGAGAGGGTTAAAGTAAAGATAAGATGTGTTTAAATTGTAAACTATTTAATTAGAAGATAAAAGATTCGACCACGGCCGGGAATCGAACCCAGATCCTCTGCATTACCGTTGCGGCGCTGTTACCACTGAGCTAACCGTGGGGTTGTCCTAGACGTCATCGGTTCTTTATCTTCTGCGATCCCTCCCCACCAGGTCTCGCCACAATGTAGCGAAGTACCGGAGGCTGAACAATTGTCCAGACGAACGGGGTCTGATTGACATACGTCAAAGATATTCATTTAATGATGTTATTATTATTTTTTTTTTTTTATGTGATGTTGTTTAACGTCGCTTCGACTGCCGAGGCCATTAGCGACAACTGCTCTTCTTACATGTAGGACATTAATTTCGTGCTCCTGAGGTACTTCAGTGTTTTTTCAATTCCGTTGTTTGCTTTGTATGGATCTGAAGTTGTAATATTGAAGTCGCGGCGTTCCTTCCAGTATTTTTGACACTGAAAAAGGTGTTCCGCTGTAAGAGGGGTATTATCACAAAGTTGACAGGTAGGCCGGTGAAGTCCAATAAGCAGGTAGGTATGAGTCAGCTTCGTGTGACCAATTCTCAGCCTGGTTATTATGGCTGCTTCCTTTGGAGTTAAGTTCTTTGGTGGCAGCTAAGCATGGTTATCTTCTTTGATCAGGCGAAGGTGATTTTGCCGTGTATTTTGCCACTCTTTGTTCCATTTTTCCTTTACTTTTGTTTTCACCTGTTTTGCCCACTCGGAAGGAAATATCAATTTTAGATCAGGAGGGTCTGAGCTCTTGGCTGCTCCGCTTGTTCATTTCCTTAATCCCAATGATGTTATTTATTCATAGTCGTTGTTTAAATTGTAGATTATTTATTTTTTGAAAATACAAAATTCCTTTCCTTTGTTATCAGGTTAGAAGACGAAATACTTAAATATACATATCGGTATCGTGGAAAGCAAGTGAGCTTATTCTGTTGAATGTCTGACTAGAATCACATGTTTTTGCTTGTAACTCGCAAACGACGCACAGAGGGAAAAATTTGTCATTTAGCGGCCAAAAATCTATAACTCCTGATTAAATGACTATAATCGAATAATTTTTTTTTCATTAAAGAGCATGGGATTTTCTTTATCAGTGTGAATCCAATGCGTGAGAAAAAAATCCAAAAAAATAAATTAAAAATACCCTATTTTTGGGAATTTTAACTGAAAAAATTATTGTCCGATAATTCAAAGATAAGTATGATTTATGATTTAGCCTAATGGGAGGTCGAAAATATATTGAAAGTTCAAATATAGGGATTTAAATCTTAAAATCGAAATTTCGCCGATCGATCGCATTTGATAGATCAAATTCTATTATTGTATTATGGCACCTTTCACCCTCTACCAGTATGGAAAAAATCAGAACCAACTATTGCCAATAATAGAAGTTATATCAATTTAAATACTTTCTTTTCATAAATTACATACTCAACGTGGATGAAATTAAAATGCATTTTCATCCAATAATTTTACAGCCATTCTTCTTATTTATAAAATCTATTTGGTGCAATAATATAAAAAGTTAGGCTCAATAGAAAAAAAAAAATAATACCAGAGGGATGAGTATAGATTTTGCTTAAAATACATTTAATTTTTTTCCTATCGAGCTTTACTTTTTATATTAATGCACCAAATATATTTTATAAATATGAAGGATGGCTGTAAAATTTTTGGATAAAAATGCGTTTTAATTTCATCCACGTTGAGTATGTAATTTATGAAAAGAAAGTATTTATATAAATTCATTAAAAAGTATTGATATAAATTCTTTTATTGGCAATAGTTGGTTCTGATTTTTCCATACTCGCAGAGGGTGAAGGGTGCTAAAATACAATAATATAATTTGATCGGTCAAATGCGATCGATCGGCGATACATCGATTTTATGATTTAAATCCTTATATTTGAACTTAATTTAATTTTTTGTATCTCTGCTTGATCAGACAATAATTTTTTAAACATTTTTCAAAAGGAGCAAATGCCTGAAAAATACACGTAAATAAGCAGAAAGCTCAATAGATAATAATACTGACTCATTTCATTCTCCATGTATAATTCTGTACCGAATAAACTATTTTATTTAAATTTAAGTGAAGAAAGGATTCATTTAAAAATTAATATGAAATACTTTGAGCCATGGTATTTTAATTTTTTTTATTTTCACTGACAAAGGAAATCCCACGCTCTTCAATGAAAAAAGAGATATTCGATTATCGTCATTTTATCAGGAGTTATAGATTTTTGGCCGCTAAATGACAAAATTTTTCCACTGTGCAACGGTGACAATCGGAAAAGTGTATATAACCAAAAATTTTCGTCTTGATAAACTGAAAAAAATGACACCTTCGAAAAAACCCTGCGACCATTTTCGTTGAGAATTTTTTTTTTTGTCGCTTAAAACTCGCAAACGAAAAGTGATCAATCGAAAATGTATGTATATCTCCGAAAATGTTCTCCTTGAAAACCTGAAAAGATTGACATGAAAAGTAAACTATCAGGCGACACTATTTACGACTATATATCCAGTTTTTTTATATCAAGCAAATTTATTTATTTTTTGTTATGGACAAAATGATCCACTAATCCTACTCCACTAAGCAATGACACAACATTATAATATTATTTCATAATTTATCGATCTTTCGCCCATCCCCATCACAAATCTGATAAAATTACTAAATATTTGCATTATTTATCTATTCATGCGTAGATGCGAGTGACGGAGGTGTTAATTGTGCCATTATTTTAATTATACTGCGTACTCATAAATTGACTGGAAGGAAATAAATCGGAAAGATCTAAATCGTAACCGGTTATTTGCGTTAAAAGCCTACGTTTCAGAACCACATTACAGTTCTTCATCAGGGCTGCAACGAGGAGACGAGAGAGTGACCTTAAAAAGTGTCATTTAAATTATATTACAAAAATGATACAGCTATGTATTACTAAAGTAAATGGTGCAATCGCAAAATTACAAAACTATACTAAATACAAACTATGTCGAAATTGAGCCACAGGGCAGCCTGTGGTCTTTGTGGTTCGTATTATATTACTCTTACTTAATTAATTAATGGTGATAACATACGTACTAATATGGGTATGTAAGATCGATCATAGAATGGAGTTGATAACAAATAATATTATTTTGAAAATAATTATCATATCCATTATATACACGAGCAGACCCTTGTTATAGTAAGTATTAATAATCCATTCATTTAGGAATTACTGGATTATTTCAGCGGAGGCGAGATTAAATATAAATAACACATATGTAAAAGGAACTGATACAGAATATAATTGGAATCAGGTTTTCATCAATTGTGGGTAACCACCTCTTATCCAGATCCACCGTTTGGAAGCGACTCCGTGGTGTAATGGTTAGTATACCGCGCATGTCACGCGGAAGACCCGGATTCGATTCCCGGCGGAGCCAAATCTTTCAAAAATAAATTATTTAAAATTTTTTTTTTTTTTTATGGATCACCTCATGGGGTTTTCTGGAGGATTTGGTTATTTTTCCTACTAGAAAATCTTCAAACTGATACCTCAATCATCGAATATCAAGAACGTTATGACATAACGACAAAAAAAAACCTTTTAGGAATAATATAAAGAAGACTATTTTTGTTTTTGCCCTGATTATACTGAAACAGTAAAATTTTTGAGGTGTCGACTGTTCACATAAATGGTTTAAGGCTCGACATTTTGAATCTGCCGTTAATATCTCGATTAGAAAGGAACTTCTTAAGATAAGATAATTTATTCGGCTACAACATGGCTGAGGAGAGAGAATCGATTCGAGTCAATGAAACTCGTTATCGTGGGCCGGGAACAGCGAGGTACACGTACCCTAAATATCCAGCCATAGCATCTGGGTCGCTCGTGAACGACCAAAAATACTTTCTAATGTACCTACATTTTGTGAAAACGTCATTGGGAACATACGGACACAGGCTATCTCGTTTGTACTCTGTTGTCTCGTGGTGAAATCTTTGTTATTTGTTAGAACGATTTTGCAATAATATTGTAATGTGAAACAATATTCAACAAATATGGGTTCTAGTCTGTTAAACCCTCACAAACAACTAATACAATTAATCGAATGAAATCGATATCTAGTAGAAGGTTAGGTTGTAGCGATTTTGTTAGGTTTTCCATATCAATTATTAGACCAAGACGCGTAATATTTTCTTTATATTACAAACTTTTTCGGGGTTCTTGCTGGAACCCGAAAAATTCCATATCCATTCGACAATTTGAAAAGAGCATCTCCATCTATAAATTTTTCAAATTGACAATTTCATTAAATGTCCATTGTCGCAAAACAGTTCTGTAGGAATAATCCCATACGACTGAAGAAATGCAATTGCTTACTCTTCATTATCCACTAATTTAAACAATTATTTAGATTCAGTGACTTATCCTTCGATTTATCCATTTCCCACTGGTTACACAGATAATAATTTTAAAATTACAGAAATAACCTCCTCCCTTCTCAAAGATCGATCTCTAAGTTTATCGATTTCTTCACATCAATAAGTTGTTTGTGGGGGGTTAACAGGCTAGTAACAAAATATGATATAAAATAATAAATATCTAAAATATCTAGACATGTTCTTAGATAGGTTGGAACAAACTACTCTAGTACATGTTAGTCCTGTTCTGAAGCTCAAGTCATATGGTTCTTTTTGTGTAACCGTTTAGTTACAAAGTGATACTTTTTATAACCTGTATCAAAAATTTTTTTTTGTCTTGTTTTTTTTATGAATGAATGAAAGGGTGTCGACAGACGGAATTTTCATTGTCTATATGTTTTGTTAATTTTCATATGTAATGGTTTATATTATTAATTTAAAATAAACACGTTTTCATTAATTTCAACAAGGCATTTGTGGAAACATTTAATGTATCCAAATCAATAAAATCAAACAAGATTTTTATAATGAAGTAACGTATAATATTATTATACCTACAAATATTCTACCTACTTACATTGTATAACCAAACAATTCATAGATAGCACCAGTGGTGACTTGATACGAGCTTCTCAAGTATTCAGAAGGCGGTGACTTGTTCATTATTCAGCTACCCAAGTCTTCTCACTTCCGCTGTCCCCTTTTCGACCTGTTGTCCTGTGGCCATTGTCTTCGGCTGTGGAGGAAGCATATTGACCTCGAGGGGAAAACCAGAATTTCAAAAAAAGCAGTGCCGTGTCTGACCAGTTCGTGATGTGTTCTGTATAATGGAATGACCTACTGGAGGGTTTTAAATAGTTTTTTTTTTTTTTTTTTTTTTTTTTTTAGGTTGGTCTTTAAACTTTTATATATATAAAAATCTCGTGTCCGGATGTTTGCCGGGGGTAAAATCTGAAACTACTCAACCGTCCTTTATAAAATTTGGCTCATTGTGTGTAGTTTTGTCCAATTTAAAAGAAAGCATTGTTTGTTATCTCGATTATTGGCCTCAATATTTCTTTTGTTGCAAATTAAATGCTTATTATACTACCATTGAGTGTGATTATTTGTAAGTTCTATAAATTTCCAACAGTTGGCAATGCAAGTCGATTTATTCACACAACAGTTTATTTTCTTTCGATATTTAGGGTGGATAAGCATCCAGTAGCCAAATCTATTGTTTCCGGCTTGGAATAGGAAAATCGGTGTTTTTCCCATGGGCAATTATGTGTGGCTTTTTCACGTGTGGGGAAAACATCGAATCTATTTGTTTTAGCAAAAGACAGGTAAACCAAAATCATTGTGCTTTTCATAACCTGTTTCATGTAGAACCTACTGTTACGATATCTCATATAATCATATAATATTCTGAATTTAATTATTTTAAATTATAGCAAAATATTAATTTGGTTCATTTTTGCTAACTGTCTATTGTGATTGTACTAAACCCGAATCCAATTATATTCATTATTTGTCCCATTTACGTTTGTGTTATTTATGTTTAATCTTGCCTCTGCTGAAATAATCCAGTAAGTGCTAAATGAATCGATCATTAATACTTACTATAATCAAATATGAGATGTAAAAAATAAAAACTTTAACCCTTCTAAATCCTTTACCCAACAATTTCGAATTTGGTTTAAAGTTTTTTGTTTTCACACTTTGTTTGTTTTCGTCACTTTATGCCATAAAGGCTTATCGGACGATGCTATCAGTGGAAGTCCTAAATTTTGCCTATCCAGGTGTAATTCGAAGAGATCTTTAACGAGTATCTGACATACCTGTCGTACTGGTTCCGGAACTCCATTTTAAGTCCTATCCGAGGGACGGCATAGACAAGGATTTTTTACTCCCATTAAAAAATCCTAGGGCTAGATCGGGACGCGAGCCCGCGACCTTTAGTATTTTAAGTTTCTATGCTAACCACTACACCACAGGTGACCCCGGCTTAAAGTTCTTTTTTAAATCCCGTTGGTTTTTAGATTAGTTGAAACTTTTTTCATCTGTATGAGTGAATTTTGATTTGACTGTATTGCATTATAGCTACTGAGCCACAGCAAAGCGTGGTCGTGGTCTGTTCCTATTATTGTATTATTACCTGAGTATTATATATATATATATATATATATATATATATATATATATATATATATATATATATATTTTTTTTTTTAACAGGATATTCATAACAAAGTTACTATTCAGTTATCCACATATATTGCACAAGACAAGCTCCTGCAACCTAAGTTGTCGTTACTTGGAAATAACTGTTATGCAGTTCCAGCTGACATTCAATTGTCCTCCGACCTCTTTGCATGGTAAGTCCCATTCTAATAACAAATGGAACGAACTTTCACGAATGTTTCGCCATTTGTTGAATATGCACTTTAAATTGTGTTGTCATTACCTTGCCATTGTCTGAGTGCAACACAGGTTGCTTTTAATTGCCGTGGGTACGATTTTCTAATACATAGTTAAAATCTAAAATTGATATCATAACGAGTGAGCCTTAGTTTTTCATAAAAATTGAGTTCATTGCAGAACATCTCTTCTCTTGCGAATCATGTTTTTCAATACTTGTTTACACGAATAGGTTTTTGGAACTTAGTTTCGATATTTGATCACCAGGGGCGACAAAATACACAAATAGACCCGCTTATACAAGATAGACCAATCTTAAGATGAAAATGTAATAGTTCACTTATTAATCGGTAAGCAAGAACATTAACCATCACATGTTAAAAACCATGCCATTATTGATGAAAAAAACTGAACCTTGTAAACAGGCCATCAAATTCAAAAGATCTTACACGATTTCAAAGATTTGAAATGGGCCACCTGTGGTGTAGTGGTTACCATAGCAACTTACAATACCGAAGGTCATGGTTTTGCGTCCCAAGGTGGCCCTAGGAATTTTTACTCCCATTAAGAAATCCTTGGCTTTGCCGTCACTCGAATAGGACGTAAAATGGAAATCCCAAGCCTGTACGATGCCATGTACACATTAAAGATCCTCAACCTCATAACACCTGGATAGGCGAAATTTACCCTTAGTGGCATAAAGTGACGTTAGACAAGCAAACAAAGATTTGATGAGGAATTTAAAATTTAAAAACACACAACTTTCACTTACCAGCTTACTTAAATTAGAAATTGACGTATTTTTTTTATTGCCATTTCCCAAAGTCACGTATTTTTACACATTCGTTTCTTATTACTTTCACTTACCTATACTTTTATTTTATTTTATTTTATTTTAATTCCTCCCTCCCATGCCTCACGGGCAATACGGACTACGCAACAACTCACTACCGCTAGAAAACCATTTATTTTATTTTTCATCTTCTGCAGCTGTCCCCAAGAGCTGGAAGGTCTCTTCTACTTCTATGATGGTCTTCTTGGTCCAGGTCCTCTTTTCCGGGCTCCCATGTTGAAGTGGGCTGGGCCCAATGCCGTTTTCCACCCTTCAATGAACTCCTTGAACCGCGGGAAGTTCTCCTCGCTCACCAGCTGAGGGAACTCTTGCTCAGTGAGGACGAAAAGTCCCGTGTTTTCCAACATCCTGGCCCTTATACTATCAAATACAGTGCAGGTCGTGACCACGTGCTCAACCGTCTCTGGGACACCACAGGTGGAGCAGTGGGGGTCTATGTTCTGGCCAATTCGATGGAGATGGGCTCTAAAACCCCCATGCCCCGTGAGGAATTGTGAAACCCAATAGTCCGGGAGGACCCACTTAGCCAATAGCCGGGATTTTACAGAAGGAAAGTATTTCCTGAGGGTGCTTCCTTTCTGGGATATTGCCCACCTTCGGCTCCACTCCTCAATGGTATCCTCCCGGATTATCTGCTTCCACTTGGTTGGGTTTTCAGCAATCCTCTCCCTTAGAGCGTCCGAAATTCCTGCTGAGCCTTCCTTTTTGTATGCATACTTTGTCACTTCTTCCTGCAGGAGGAGGTCGAGAGGAACCACCCCCGCTAGAACCTGCACTGCGTCATGTGATGTTGACCTATAAGCTCTGGTGACGCGAAGCAGAGCCGTCCTCTGAGTTGATGCCAGCCTATTCCTCTGTCTCTGGTTGAGGTTTCGATACCAGAAGGGGGAGGCATACCTTAGGATACCCTCAACCACTCCTTTATAGATAGTTACCGTTGCCGGGTACCTAAGGCCCCAGAATGCGCCTCCTACTCTACTAAGATTGTTCACAGTTTGGGCCACTCTACCAGCCATGTATTCCAAGTGAGGCGTCACATTTAAGCCTACACCTAACCTAACGCCTAGGTAGGTTACCACCTCACTTGGACGTATCCTCTGGCCTTCAATGTTCATTATTATTGGGTGAGCCCTATCTGTCTTGCCCTTAACGAGTATCGCATTGGTTTTGGCAGCGGCCATCTTCATCTTTTTACCCTCACACCATCTTGCGACTAGGCTGGCACATCTTTCTGCTTCTCTCTTGACTCCGGCTCTACTGTTGGACGCCACCACAGCTGCTAGGTCATCTACATAGGCAGTGGCAGAGATCCGCTGACCCTCCAACACTCCCAACAACTCATCAAAAACAAGCTTCCACAGAGCCGGACCGAGTACGGATCCTTGGGGGCATCCTCTTTCTATGGAAGCTTCTACCTCGTAATAGTTCCCTCTGATCCTCACAATCCTGTCTTGCAAGTAACTTCTTACAAGAGAGTATAAGTTGCTGGGAGCATCGTATCTCTGCAGCTGCTGCAGCACGCTGGGCCACCATACGCTGTCGAAAGCGGAGGAGATATCGAAAAGCAGCAGCAACACATAGCGCTCCGCCCGCTCCTCAACGTCCCTGCGCACTTTCAGTAATGCGTCAGCGGTTCCTCTGCCCCTAGTTGAACCGTATTGCCGTGGGTGGCTTGCCCTGCTAAGCACGGGGCCTAAACTATACATCATGAGGTTCTCCAGGACCTTGCTCATCACAGGGAGTAGAGATATAGGCCTGTAAGAGTTAGGAAGTTCCTTATCTCTATTGCCTCCCTTGTAGAGGAGTCTCAGATCGGCGATCTTCCACCTTCTCGGAAAGTATCCCGTTTCTAGGCATTGATTAAAGACCTCTAACAGAGCATGTTCAATGTAGGGGAGACTATTTCTCAAGATCGCCGCGTCAATTGCATCAAGACCTGGAGAACGGTTAGTTTTCTGCCTATCCACGGCGATACGAAGATCATGAACGTCCCATGGTGGGCACAAGTCTGTTCCTGGCGGATATATCGTGGTTCGTCTCACAAAACCGTCATTTTCACTGTCCTGGATTGGATCATCCCTGGGGTAAATCGCTGAAAGGAACATTTTGGCCGTTTCTTCAAGGGTAGTTGCATAGGCATCTTGATACTTTAAGGCTGCAATAGTTTGCAGTGGAGTCAATTTACCCATCGCCACCCTATAAGGAATACCCCAGGGGTTCTTCGAAGACTCTACAACAATAAAATTGTCCCAGGACTTCCGCTTTTGTGAGCGAACCTCTTTACGGTATACCCTGGACTGAGACTTAAACACATCTCGAAGAGCAGCGCGCCTCTCGTCACACCTGCACCTCTGATATGACCGCCGGGCCTTGTAGAGTTCTCTCTTTAGGGCAGTTAAGGCCGGCGTCCACCATGGGACTGGTCGTGCTCTTGATTTACGATGTTCTAGGGAGTTTTCAGCTGCGTGACGGATTATGTTAGTAATCCGCTCCACTTTGTTGTCTAGATCGTCAAGTCCGTTCATATCAGCCTCTTCCCATTCTTCATCAGCTATACGACCCTCCAAGTAGCACTTAAAGACACTCCAGTCTTTTATCCGGGTGGCAAAACCATTGTCAAAACCGTGGGAACTTCCTGGCTCATCTACCAGGCCTATTTGTATCGAAGTGTGATCGGAACTCGTATCAGACCTGAGGGTCCAATCAGAAATGTACTTTGTTAGAGCCGGTGTAGCGATCGTAACATCGATCCAACTCTGCCCCATGACCCCAGAGAATGTAGGGGTGGCAGAGGGTTCGTTTAGTACGATTAATTGATTTCTTGCTATGAAATCGCCCATTTTTGCGCCTCGCCGATCAGTTCTATTGGACCCCCAGACCGTGTTCCAGGAGTTTGTGTCTGAGCACACAACCACATTCCTCATATTCCTAATGATGCCTTCCATGGCGGAAATGCTTTCATCTAGATCACCCCCAGGGGGTAGGTATGCTGATACCAATGTGAAGGCGATATTGCCCCACTTAATATAGCAAGAAGCATTATCCGCAGTGGTGTGCTGGCTCAGATCCATCACGTCGAGGTTTGGATTATTGATCACAATAGCAGCCCTGGGCCTCCTCTCTCCACTGCCCATGGTTATAACCCTCGACGTGAGGCCAAACCCCGTCACCTTGTTCCCACGGCAGCTGGGCTCTTGGATCGCCATTATATCATAACGTCGCGTCATAGACCGAAGTTCGTCGGCAACAATGCGCCGTCGGCCCATGTTCAGTTGAAGGATATTTAATCTAGTCATAATATGTCCTTCGAACTATGTCTTGGGTCTTTGCTATATGCACAGGGCAGTTCCGACTACCTGCCTGGTGCTTAGCCTTGGTAGGAAGGACACCTTCCCTCACGCAGTTAGCACAAGTTGGGGCGGCCAGCTTTCCTTTCACTGGACAGATTTTAGCGATGTGTCCGATTTCTGCGCACCATCTGCAAACCACTCCTTTCTCTTCACAGCTCGCCCTTGTGTGCCCGTATCCCTGGCACTGAAGGCAAGGAGAAGCGTCAGGATAATCGATAACTGAAAGGGACCACCAACCTCCATCAATAACCTCCTTCAGTAAATTATATCGAGCAATCGGGTGCACCTCTAGCACCCAATTATTAGTAATCCTGTTTCTGGCCATCGAGTGGAACAGCGGCTTTATATAGCCAGTTTTGTTTTCCGGAATGGGGACTGATTTTGCTGCTAGCTTGTCCCACAGGATCCTTTCTAATTTCTCTGGAGTCCTGGAAAGGGGGACTCCTCTAACCTCCACCTTTGGCTTCCTTCTTAATGCAAGCTTAGCCTCCATTCCGTTATCTTTTAATCTCTGAGATTCTAGAATTCTATTTACATGTAAATCTTCCTCAACACAAACTAAAACTGAGCCTGCTTTAGTTGCGCGGACAACTCGTGCCTTGACCCCGAGTTCAGTCGGAGTAGGCAGGTCGTTAATGATATCAACTGCACTCTTTCCTTCAGCTGATATGGTAACATATGTCGGCCTAGAGGCGTCCGACGGTGCTTGTGGCAAGGTTTTGACAACATCCGCCATCGTCTTCTTCTTCACAGGAGCGTTTGTATCCTTAACCGCAGGCATGGATTTACCAGGATCAGCCGCCTTTTCCTGTTTCAGGCCTTTTTTATTTCTTCTCTTTTTTTTAACCATTTGGAAGGTTTCACTTCCAGTAGTCTCTACGATGGTGTTGACAGATTTGGCCTGTACCCCAATCACTTCCACCTCTTGGGAAGTACTAGTTTCTGGTACCAGTTTTTGTTGATTTAGGTTTTCCGACCTGATTCCCTCTAACAACATTGGTATGGTCTTTTCTACTATTGAATTTAGTAGAATCTCATGAACCGTAGGAGACGTCAATGTCTCCCTGACAACTCGCTGTATGAGGGCCCGTTGTTCCTCATTTTTGTCATGCATCGTCTCCATTATATCGATAAGTTGCTGTACCTTGCAATTGATGTGCTTTTGAACCTTTACACTTACATTTCTATCAATAGCACTAGTATAGACACGGATATTTTCTTGAATTCTCCGAGCGTCATGCAAGAGGCTATCTTCAGGCCGTTCATTATCTAAAACTTCTCTGGAGTCAGGAGATCCTTTCCTTTGCCTCTTAGCTGTAGGCCTTGGGCGTTGTAGAGACTGTTCTTCCACTACACCCTCTTCCATAGCTGTTATTCCGTTATCAGTCATGACCAAACTAAATATAATTTGTAATACATAAACTTAATACAACACTGGAAAGCAATAATTTCGAAAAAAAAAAAAAAAAATATAACCTAAAGCCAATGCAATGTTTAATTTACACTTTGTGAGTAAATAAAGTTTTATCTAAGGAGAAACTTTAAAATCGTCATACCTCGGGATACCAACTGTACTTCTCACCTTTATCGTCTCTAAGAGTCTTTTACGAAAGTTAAATTATTCGTAATTGTGGCAAGGCTAGCCCTAACCTTTAATGTTCATAATTAAAATCTATAAAACACAAAATTAACACAAAACCATGTCCAAAACTAATAAACAATGAAATAACTATAAACCAATACGACTCAAACTAGATTTAACTTACAAAAACGAAAATACAATAAGAAAACTGATAGCAATTATCACAGGTAGGTAACCTTCCTCATTGGTTCCCATACATGAAATATATAGTAAGTGGAAGTATTGCGATCATGAAAAATTTCGACTTCCGGTTTTCAACGGAAATACACGTTTTAGGGTCCCCTGAGTCGAAATGAGCAAGTCCCGCGAAATGGTCTGTGTGTGTGTGTGTGTGTGTGTGTGTGTGTGTGTGTGTGTGTGTGTGTGTGTGTGTGTGTGCGTGTGTGTGAACAGACTAGCTCAAAAACTATAAACCGTGCGAATCTGAAATTGGGTATTTAGTGTAGGTATATGCCCGCGATGTGACAGCATAAACTTCATCAAAATTACTTAAAGGGAGGGGGTACTTTACTTAATAACTTTTTAGGTTTTTTTCGATTTTCTCAAAAACGGCTCTAACGATTTTGATTAAACTGAGTATTTAATGTATTAATATGCCCGAGGTATGACTGTAAAAATTTCATAAAAATTGATTAACCGGAGGGAGGACTTTACTTAATAATTTTGTAATATTTTCACGTGTTTTTTTTATTTATACTAAATCGGCTTTAACGATTTTGATCAAACTGGGTATTTAATGTATTTATATGCCCGAGATATGACTGTTAAAATTTCATCAAAATTGATCAACCAGAGGGGGGACTTTACTTAATAAATTTTGTCTCATTTTCACGTGTATTTTTTTATTTACTCAAAAACGGCTTTAACGATTAACAAAAATAAGATATGAATGTAGAAAAATGTGTGACTTTGGGATATGATATTTAGCAAAACACGTCAATTTCTAATCTAAGTAAGTTGTGTGTTGCGCGCACGCACCAGATTTTTACTTTCACTTACCTATATATGAAATATATAGTAAGTGGAAGTATTGCGATCGTGAAAAATTTCGACTTCCGGTTTTCAACGGAAATACATGTTTTGGGACCCCCTGAGTCGAAATAACCAAGTCCCGCGAAATGGTCTGTGTGTGTGTGTGTGAACAGACTAGCTCAAAAACTACAAACCGTGGGAACCTGAAATTAGGTATTTAGTGTAGGTATATGCCCGCGATGTGACAGCAAACATTTCATCAAAATTACTCAAAGGGAGGGGGTACTTTAATTGATAACTTTATACGTTTTTTTCGATTTTCTCAAAAACGGCTCTAACGATTTTGATTAAACTGAGTATTTGATCTATTTATATGCCCGAGATATGACTGTAAAAATTTCACCAAAATTGATCAACCGGAGGGGGGACTTTACTTATAAATTTTGTATCATTTTCATGTGTTTTTTTTATTTACTCAAAAACGGCTTTAACGATTTTGATCAAACTGGGTATATGATGTATTTATATGCCCGAGATACGACTGTAAAATTTCATCAAAATTGATCAACCGGAGGGGGGGGGGGGCTTTACGTAATAAATTTTGTACCAATTTCACGTGTACATATTTTTTATTTACTCTAAAACGGCTTTAACGATTTTGAAGAAACTGGGTATTTGATGTTTTTGTTGTATATTTCTCCCTACACCAAATATGTAAAAGCCAACATTTCATCAAAATTGGTCCAACTGAGGGGGCACTTTATTTCTTGACTTTTTTCCAATTTTTACCTTTTTTTCGATTATCTCAAAAACGGCTTTAACGATTTTTATAAAATTCGTCATGTTTAATGAAAATTAGGTTTTCTTTAATATCAGGTAAGCTTTATCAAAGGGGATTTTTTTTTTGGGGGGGGCTTTTTTGTTTGTTTGTTTCTTTCTTATAGACTACCTTTGTTTTTGTTTACATGGAGAAATTAACTGTCTGTCGTTACGCCTAAAAATAAGAAATGGCTAAATATGAGATATGATAAAAATAAAGAAAACATAAAGAGGAGAAAAAAAGAAAAATATTCAGTCAACTCATAAAATTCGTTGAGCCCAAGCATGCGGAGTGCGCCTTTAATGACAGACCATTGTTCATAATTAAAGCCGTTAACAAAACGCATTAATTTCTAATCTAAGTAAGTTGGTAAGTGAAAGTTGTGTGTTGCGAGCACGCACCAGATTTTTTTTGTTTGTATTTTCTCTCTAAAGTACACTAAAAATTGTATTGTTAAATAACAGTTATTATTCGTAACAATTCGGCAAAGCAAGCATAATACTCCATAGCGTCTGATTTTTATCATTCTCTAAGTTTGTTGTTCAGGTTCGTACGGTCCATAGTTTTTGAGCTAGTTTGTTCACACACAGAATAATAATAGAAAGACTTTATAACGTTTGGGTTACCTTAATCTGTTATTAGTATATGATTTGTTTTCATTTCATTGTTTATGTTGTTAATATAAGTGTTTTATAGTATTTGTTTAACGTCTCTTTATGCTACTAAGACGAATCGGACGGTGCTGCAGTTGGCGTCCTAAATTTTGCTAATCCAGGTATAATTAGGATTGGGTACTTTAACGAATATCTGACATCGTTCAGGTCCTATCTGAGGGACTAACCTACCTATATATGTTTTTAGAGTTAGCTTTAAAAAAAAATCTTTTCCTAAAATTAATTTTCTATCTATTTACTTTATGCAATAGGGAAGTTGTTGATAATTCTTTGGCAATATCATAAAAAAAAAAAAAAAAAAAAAACTAGGATAATTACAGATTCGGTCCGAATCAAAATAATAGTATCAACAGAGAGATTTAAATATTTTATTTATTGCTTAAGGCGTAACAATTTCTTTAATTATTTAGAATAGAATATATTTAACACTGTAAGAATTATTTTTGTTGTTTTTAATAGTTAATCACATTATGCCACTGAGGCTGACGATGCTACAGTGGAAGTCGTAAATCTTGCCTCCCCAGAATTAGGATAGGGATCTTTCCGAGTCCTTGACATCGTACATGCTCGGGACCTCCATTTTACGTCCTATCCGAGGGACGGCGTGGCTAAGGATTTTTTACTCCCATTAAAAAATCCTAGGGCACTACTGGGCGCGAACCTGCGACCTTTAGTATAATAAGTTTCTGTGCTAACCACTACACCACAGGTGATCCCTATGTTTTGTAGCCTTTTTTTAGATTGACAAAAACGATATCACGTTTAATACCTGGACTATCAAGTGAATCACTTAAGTTTACAAATTTTGACTTTAATTTATCAAGAGTGTGTCTATAATTTAACCAAAACATCTCAAATCTCATCAACAATGAAAATATCAACACCTTTCGGAATGCAATGATTACAAAATAAAAACATTTTTCCAGAAATGTTTTTTACTTGAAATGTTGTCTAGAATCACCTCCAAAATATAGGCAATTCATAAGCGATTCGTTCTGTATAGTGTAAATTTATTTACATATATCTTGAATAACATAATCGATGAATTTGTAGTCCAAATTTGTTTTTCGGGTTCTACATTCTAGGTTCGATTTATTTTTCTCAATTCTCAAAGGTCGCCTGTTCTAATAAATTTGAATACAAAACGAGGACAACTTCATTCTATATTATAATAGAACAAGAGGTAGTAAGTAAGATGTCTAGAAAGTTTAAATAAATTCAATCTGCGTGATATATCTGCAACGAACCGGACAGGAGAATATGTTTAAATATTTATAAGCCGACGTCGGGTTTCCGCAGGGCCACACCCACCACGCCACTGATAAATAGCCTCTATAAGGAGACAGGTCTAATGCATTAGCGACAAATAGAGCAAAGGATAAAGGACAAAGGATAATAAGGCAGATATATTTAGAAGATTACTATTTCTATTCCTTCCTTCAAGCCTGTGCTACATACTATACTTGTGGGTGAAGCTTATCTCGAGGGAAATGACCTCCTTATTAAAATAGAGCGATTTCCTGCCCAATCGATCAGATTCTTGTTCATGTTGTAAGGAATCAATCTCTGATATGGTCAAGTGTGCGTTGGTCTCTAGTTGGAACAAATCGTTTCCTCAAACGGCTAAGGAAGAAAAACTTGGTGTTATGAGTCGTAAACTTATTATATCCTGTCCCACAGTATCCTTTAAGAAGTCTCCACTATTCCTTCTTAAACATATCCGCTACTTAGGAATCCGCATGGACAAACGATAAGCTACTAAACATCGATACAATACGACATCGACAGAAAAACATAGAGGTTTTTAATATTATTTTTTTAAACATTAACCTGTTAATGCCCTAACGTTTTTAAACAACGACGTCGCTTCTTTTTTTTTTTTTTTTTAATTGGTCCTCCCCTTCCTCGCCTGTTAGGCTATACGGGGTTTCCCGGGCCAGGGGAGAGGGTGGGGGATTGATGCCGAGTATTTTAAATGTCCCCTGGCTCCGGGTTTTGAACTTGCTATCTTTCGGTTCTCAATCATACGTTGCCATGGGCAACGCGTATGTTCCCACCATCCATCGACGTCGCACAGTGGGGCGAGTTTACTGCCCGGTCGGACATTAAGCCAAAACATGAAAGTTAAAATTCAGAGGTTTCATTGTTATATTAATAAACTAGAATCCTTTCCCCGTCATGTGCACTAATTTTCAACTCAATCTTTGCGTCAATAATGATACAATATGAGTTGAAACATGACAGTAAGACATTCATCTTTTTTACTTTCACTTACCTATATATGAAATATATAGTAAGTGGAAGTATTGCGATCGTGAAAAATTTCGACTTCCGGTTTTCAACGGAAATACACGTTTTGGGGTCCCCTGAGTCGAAATGACCAAGTCCCGCGAAATGGTCTCTGTGTGTGTGTGTGTGTGTGTGTGTGTGTGTGTGTGTGTGTGTGTGTGTGTGTGTGTGTGTGTGTGTGTGTGAACAGACTAGCTCAAAAACTATAAACCGTGCGAACCTGAAATTGGGTATTTAGAGTATGTATATGCCCACGATGTGACAGCAAAAATTTCATCAAATTTGCTCAAAGGGAGGGGGTACTTTACTTATTAACTTTTTAGGTTTTTTTCGATTTTCTCAAAAACGTCTCTAACGATTTTGATTAAACTGAGTATTTGATCTATTTATATGCCCGAGATATGACTGTAAAAATTTCATCAAAATTGATTAACCGGAGGGGGGACTTTACTTAATAAATTGTTTATCATTTTCACGAGTTATTTTTTATTTACTCAAAAACGGTTTTAAAGAATTTGATCAAACTGGGTATTTGATGTATGTATATGCAAAAGATGTGATAGCCAACATTTCATCAAAATTCATTAACCGGAGGGGGGACTTTTCTTAATAAATTTTGTATCATTTTCACGTGTTTTTTTTATTTACTCTAAATCGGCTTTAACGATTTTGATCAAATTCGTCATGTTTAATGAAAATTAGGTGTTCTTTAATATAAGGTAAGATTTAGCATTATTAAAATGTTCTGAGGGGGCTTATATGGGGTAGGGGCCTTTTTTGTTTGTTTGTTTTTTTGTTTCCTATAAAGTACCTTTGTTTTTGTTTATATGGAGAAATTAACTGTCTCTCGTTACACCTAAAAATAAGAAATGGCTAAATATGAGATATGATAAAAATAAAGAAAACATAAAGAGGAGAAAAAAATAAAGATATTCAGTCAACTCATAAAACTCGTTGAGCCCACGCATGCGGAGTACGCATTTAATGACAGGCCATTGTTCATAATTAAAGCCGTTCTGTTCATTTGAGTAGTGGCAATTAACAAAACGCATTAATTTCTAATCTAAGTAAGTTGGTAAGTGAAAGTTGTGTGTTGCGCGCACTCACCAGATTTTTATATTTAAAGTTAGGGTGCCTATATTTTTTGGCTAAACCTAAAGGAATGTTTACGGTATGTTCAAGCATCGCTAATGAATTGTAATACACCAGAAATATAGTTCTGGAAAAACATATGCAACAGTTACGACGGTTCAAACAAATGTAAACTATTTGGTACAATATAGTAAAATGCCCGAAATTGCCCGGAAAACTACATATACCCTATTGTTAGCGAAGGTTTGAACTTTTATAAACAGTTTTCCGATCTTGCCACAATCTGCCTATACTCATTATAATGAGATTTTACATGAACACTGAACTCAAGAGTGAATTTGGTGATTTAGAACATCTTAGCATATTTGCGTTTTCATCAACTCATAATCCTTAAAATAATATATTTCGAACCAACTGCAACAATTTATTCAACAAATTACGATTTCCAATAGAATA
Source organism: Aelia acuminata (assembly GCA_911387785.2). Lineage (NCBI taxonomy): Eukaryota > Metazoa > Arthropoda > Insecta > Hemiptera > Pentatomidae > Aelia > Aelia acuminata. The sequence continues at coordinate 4,568,526 of OU426979.1, read as the reverse complement.
GCTTTGAACATTTAAAAAAATTGTGAATTTTTTTATATTTTATATTTGTATTTTATATTTTGTATTGCATTATAATAATTAGTGAGTTAAAAGAGTGCACTGTACACGAAATATTGTTAACAAAAATATTTCCCTGTCTTTAATTTACATTAAATTATAAATAGACAGTAGTTGCTTGGTTAAAGTAGGTAGTTTGGAATTGACTAAAGTTATAATTTTGTTTGCCTTTTTTTTAAGTCCTGTCAAACAAAATCAAACGTAGTTATTATACGACTTTTGTGCTGTTAACACCATAAGTATGAAAAGAAACAATGACCTTTTTGATTTTTTCAAAAGAATAAGATAGATTTGACCTGACTTCGAAATAAGGATCAAGAAACAAATCAGAAACATTTTTGGGATTATGGAGAGCAGCATTCCAGAAAAACGTCAAGAATCGATAGTTTGCTATAAACTCTGATCCCATTTCAATCTCAATGTAATAGTGTTGTGAAAAGTAAAATGTCCCAGGAAGCAAAAAGCTTGCTCATAAGGTAGAATGTGAAGCTAATGAATAATTACATTATTCTAAAAAAGGTATACTTATTACATTAAATTTGTTACTATTTAATTACATTTTAAATCATAGTAGTTATCTATTTATTATTGTTACAACATACTACTGTAAACGTGATTGCTATAAATTTTTAATATAAAATAGCTAATGCATTTTGCATTTAATTATAAGATACGTACGATATATATATATATATGTAATGATTATGAATGAAATGACAGTAATTAAGATTCTGCATTCTCAAAAACATAAACTGACAAAATTTGAGAAGTCCAGCGAAATTTCTTTTAGAGTGATAGCCGATGTCCGACGGGAGTGTGGACTCGTCCCAGTGTGCGTCGCTTCACAGAATGATGTTTAATATTTTTGAATGATTTTGGTACGGATGGTAGCAGATAGAATAGAATAAAGAACGAACCCGAAGGCCCGATGCGGACACCAGCAGAATTATAAAATCAGACGACTTGCCGAATTATCACAGGTAAAAACTTTTATTTAATCATAAAAGAAAAAAGAAAAAATGTTTTTATAAAGCAAATGAAAACAAGGAAAAATGTGTGACTTTGAGAAGTGGCAAATAACAAAACACATACAGTGAAAGTTGTGTGTTGCGCGCACGCACCAGACTTTTTTCAAACTATCTTCAATTTCGGTTTTCATAATCTAATATATTTATTGCTGTTTAATTCTTTGATTATCAGGAATATCCTCATATCTTATTCTTACATTCATTATTTATCTGTTAAACTATCTCCATGTCTGATCGGAAAATATATATAAATTTGACTTTATCGAGTACTTTACTTAAAACTCTCATATACAATAAATCGCGGGAAAGGAGGATTTCAGATTGTGGGCGGATCAGCTGTTACCTTGAGAACAAATGCCACGGTCAAGGATATCTCTCCAATCATACAGCGATCCACCATGGTAACGCTGAGACATCTAAAAGAAAATTTTACTAGAAATATTTTGCGTATAAAAGATATTTTCAAAATATTGTAACATGAAAAAAAAACACAAACCATGTGGCTTAGAATAGTTCTAGACTTGTTGTGACGGGGGAATTATCAAAGGTAAAAAGTTTTATTTAACAATAAAAAAATTTAGTGTTCTTTAGAGAGAAAACTGTAAATTGTAAATAATCATCAGGTATATCAATCACTGTATAGAGCAAATCTATATACATAAAGTTGAAATTGTGTTTGTTTGTTTATTTGTTCTTTATAGAAATCCATACCGTTTATCTTAAATTCTCCAAATTTCGCTCAGTGGTTCTTTGATACCAGGTGCGAACACCTGTCCATATTAAAATTGCATAACTTCAGCCAATCTCTGGGTATATTCTTTACTGTTATAAATTTCGTCATGGTCCCGCTTTAAAGTGTTATTTTTTTTTACAAAATCTTTGAGTTTGAGTGGAAAAAACGGCCTAAAAAATCATTTTATAGATTTTACTTCTATACTTTTTACTTTATAGATTTTCCCTTGGCAGGCGTCGAGTTCTGGGATTTTTAAAACATATCTTTTTTTTTTTTAACATTACAGTACGTTTATTTACATGTATGGTGAATTTATTTTTTAAAAATTCCTTCTAAGAAGCGAGCTTTAATAGGAGTAGTGAGCTCAAAAGCTAAAAAACAGCGTCAAATACGAGCAGCTGAAACTCTCGACGAACATCAAAATAGGATTGAACAACTGAGGCTTAGACAGGCAGAATCGCGGGAAACTGAGTCTGCCCACGAATACGAGGCCCGCCTTTCGCCACAGAGGCTTAGGCAAGCCGATTTGCGAGAAGCTGAAACTGCAGGGAAATATTTCTGTTTGTTTGTTTGTTCTTCATAGAAATCCATACCGTTTATCTTAAATTCTCCAAATTTCGCTCAGTGGTACTTTCATACCATGTGTGAACACCTGTCCATACTAAAATTGCTTAACTTCAGCCGATCTTCAGCTGATATTCTTTATCCTAATAAAAATCGTGATGATCTCGCTTTACAATGTTTTTTTTTACGAAAACGACCGTTTCATTAGAAAAATGAAATTCCCCGGGCGAAACCGGGACATACAGCTAGTTTTAAATAATCATTGTGAATAATGTAATTATTGAAAAATAAAATCATTAATTCATTCTTTCATTCAATTCATATTAGGAAAATATTTTTTATCCTAATTTTTGAGGGGGTTAGAGCGTTTTTTTTTCAATATATTGACCTTATTTCATTTGTAAAATGAGGGTACGTTTTTATTTTGTCGGGAACGTTGATTACGAAATTACGGGGGGGGGGGGGCTGAATGTACGAATAATTTAACATTTATCGATTTTATTTAAATGAGGGTTCATTATTATATTTCCAGAGACGCAGAATTCGAAAATGTTAAAATTTTTTATTTGGGTGGTGAGAGGGCTCCCGAAATCGAAACCTATATTACCGAAAAAATAATAATACATCCTCATTTTAATTAAATCTGTGAATGTCAAATTATTGCTAAAGATAAACCTCCCCCCTTGGAGTTAAACATTGATATTTCCGAATTATATGTCTCTGAAAACATAAGAATGCTCAAAGTACTTTTGATAATGGAAAATAATCAAGAGTAGTGTACTCCTTATCAGTACTCGTTACTCAAATTACATTTTGCTCATCTGTAGTCTCAACATCACAAGGGTTCGAACCCCTGCCGCGGCCATTCGTTTAAGATAATATTATTTGCTTAATTATTTCCAATTTATAACTATCCTCTAATTTCCTGGGATTAAATTGTTCTATTTGCTTTAGGAGATCTAAACTTGTAAACTTAGTCTCAAACTGACTGTTTTTTTTCATTAATTTAAATAGGAAGTATCTATCTAGTTTTCTGTTTAATAACATATTAACTACAATTAGTACAATAATATATTTTAGTTACAGAACTTTAAAAATAAAAAGTTATTTATTAGTATCATAGTTGCTAATTAAAATTAAAACAATTTAAAAGATACTTAAAAAAAATAAATAAATTACCTCAATCTGCCTATTTGTCATTCTTATATATTCAGCAATGTTGTGTACTATTGCTTCGTTCAAATTTTAAAAAAGGGGGATATCACCATTTTATGGTATGGTCAAAAGTTTTTTAAAAACAATTAAACTTCAAGAGTCAAACATTTAACTTCTCCAAACATTCTTTGGCCACTGAAATCCTGTTTTACCCCTTTAAAGATTAATACCCCAAACAAATCAGAACCAAATATTTATTATTTTGACATCCTTTATCTATCTTCTACTTTTTTATCTAATTTTTACACTATAATTTAATTGTATTCTAGAACAAAAAAAAAATATGGGGGTTTGCTAATGTATTTTGCTTTATATTTCTGTATAATTTTTGCCTAGATTACATGTATAAATTTTGGAATTGACAGCCTTATCTCTATTTTTTATTATATGGATCGCTTCTTAATATTTTTTTATTTAATTTATTTTCTTCTTTATATGTTATGTAAACTTCATCAAAATCAAATTTGCGATTAGTGGTAGAGCAACGTTTGACAAGGGCGTTTTTTCACTATTATTTTCCAAATTATTAGTATTGCTTTTATGTTGTCCTATTCTGTCTTTTAAGTATTGTCTTGTTATATGATAAATGGGTAATTAGTTAAATATTACTTAATGGTATTATTGGGAATATTTAAATATAATAGAAGCCTTAAATGCTACGTCATTAATGAGAACTTGGTCTTTCAAGAAGTATGACAGATATCTGATACAGGTTATTATAAGCTTATTTCGACCTGTTGAGGATGTCATACCCGGTGACAAGCTGTCAGAAGCACCTCCAGTAGTCTTCAGGGTAGGGCGATTACCTCCGGGTAGGAAGCCTGTGCTTGGTCCTCCTCCGGTGATTGGCGACCGTGTAGTCGAACTAACCACTTCAAAGGAGTTCCTGCCTCGGTGAGCGCCCTCAGGACATTAAGGATAACTGCTAGAGGTCCTGAAGAAGAAGTCCTGAACGGCTCCGGGGTCATTTCGATATAACGAGATCCTCTTTAGGAGGAAATATCCAAGAACAAGGAAGTCTTGATCCAGCTAGGTTTAAAAAACTAAATCCGTTCATTCAATGATTCGTTCAACCGTTAAAATTAAAATTCGGTTACCACTTCTGAAAAGTGGCTCACGTGACGTTCAGTGATCACATGGTTCAATGTACAGAACAAGAGTAATAATCGATTGCTGCTTCTTATATTTAGCCCTAAGACAATTGATTCTTCAATTCTAGAAGGATGTAGAAAATTTTCGTTGCATAATGTTGTAACAATTATTTGGGTTTAAATAATTTTTGTTAGATGAAAATAATTATTTACCAAATCATACAAACAATAATCATCTGAAATAATCAACAATGTTACAAAGAGCATCAACTTATAACGATACAGTTACACAGCATATGATTCCATCATCAGAGCAAGACCAACTCGCCAGTCCATCGTTCCTTATATTTAGTCAGTGTCGAGACCGACATAGATTTTTTTCATTTTGTATTTTTGTTTTGTCTTTGTAAAATTGAATGTGTGTAAAGTTTTATTTTTATTATGTTAAACTTTCCGAAGTGCCAGGAATTTCATTTGTTCGTCATGCATCGTGTGTGTTCGTAACACGTCGGGACAGTCAGCTGACACCCGAATGGCATGAGTGCAGTGTGTGGCTCGCCATTTCAGAGGGCAAACCTCGTGTTCCAGTTGTACATGTACAATTATTTTTTTCTTCCTACCCATGGGTCATGCCAATCGCTAACTGGGGCTGCATTTTCTCAATTAAAAACTCCTCGTCTAGCATCAAGTGCTACGAGTGACAGAAGAGAGTCGAGGAGAAGGCTGAGCTCTAAGATATATCGGCAGCTATTTTTAGGAGGCGTTATTCGGCGCTTGCTAGCCGTAAGCTTCGTAAAACGGCTTTAACGATTTTGATCAAACTGGGTATTTAATGTAATTATATGCCCGAGATATGACTGTAGAAATTTCATCAAAATTGATTAATCGGAGGGGGGACTTTACTTAATAAATTTCGTATCATTTTCACGTGTTTTTTTTATTTACTCAAAAATTGTTTTAACGATTTTGATCAAACTGTAGTAGGGGCTTTTTTTGTTTGTTTGTTTTTGTTTCCTATGAAGTATCTTTGTTTTTGTTTATATGGAGAAATAAACTGTCTCTCATTACGCCTAAAAATAAAAAATGGCTAAATATGAGATATGATAAAAACTAAGTAAACATTTAGAGGAGAAAAAAAGAAAATTTTCAGTCAACTCATAAAAACACGTTGTAACCCACGCATGCGTAGTACGCCTTTAATGACAGATCATTGTTCCTAATTAAAGCCGTTCTGTTCATTTAATAAAAATGATTTGTTTCATGGGAAATAAATGAAATATTCAACAAGTACATAGAGAATTATAAAATCAGTCGACTTGGAGTATTATGCTTGCATTGCCAAATTACCTCAAGTAAAAACTTTTATTTAATAATAAAAGAAATTAGTGTTTGTTATAGAGCAAATGAAAACAAAAATAAGAAATTAATGTGGAAAAATGTGTAACTGAGTGAGAAGTGGCATTAATACAACGCATTAATTTCTAATCTAAGTTGGTAAGTGAAAGTTGTGTGTTGTGCGTGCGCACCAGATTATGTTTTTATGCAAATATGGTAAAATACGACCTTTTTTATTTTATTCAATGGTGGAGTTTTTTCTCTAGTTTTATTGTCTTTAAATACTTTTAATTATTTTCAGAGTTTCACTATTTAGAATTTTTTAATTTTATGAAGGTTTTTTATTTTATTTTTTTTCTCTCTTAAAAACAGGATTTTGCTTTTATTTTAATCTTCAATATTTTTAAAAACAATTAATGATGCTATTTAATATTATTTTTAATTTATCAAAATTAAAGAATTATTCTTTAACAGAATTTTAACTTTATTTCTCCTTTTCTGTTGCAACCAGCATATACTTTTATTATTAGAGGGCCAGGCACTCAACCTTCCAAAAACGAAAGGCAGGTCGGCCCTCACAGTCAGGATTAGAAGATTTAGCTTTCCTAATTTAGCGCATCGAACAGTCACGAATAGGTACGAAAACGGTTTGTAACTGTTCCAAAAAAAGTTTAGAACTCTTTTCGATCATATGTTTTGTGTTTCACGTTAGACTATACAAGAATAATACATATGAGGAGGTGAGGTGCAAAACCGTTCGTTCAATTTTTTTGAAAAATTGAGATGGCAGTCGATTCTAAAAGATATTTTAATTCATATCCTATATTCGAAGTATCTTAAAAGATTGGGGCAAAACTTGTCTTTTCGTATGGATTTTTGCTATATAAATTAGCGGTTTGTTGCAGAACTGATTCGTTCCATAGCCCATGGTGTTTCAAAACTTGTTCGTTACTCGTTGTGAAGCAAAACTATTTAGTTACTATAATAACTGAACAAAATATCGAAAGCTCGTTAAACTCAGGTTTTATGTCGGTTTATACTCGATTCCTCTTACCTAGCTACATTGATAATTGATTTTTCAATGGCTCCAAAAGCTGGAAGACGTTGGTAATCTACTGGAAAAGCATTTTGGTGACGAGTGGAGGGCCAATGATTAATTAATGTATAACACTCGAGTTCTTAATATATCAGCCACAGACGAGGGAAACAGTGAACAACAGGAAACATGATGAAGTCGCTTTAAAAATTTAAACATTTTTTTTTCACAGCTTTCTCATTTCACATTTTAACACTTATATCGGTAACAAATATTTATTCATCAAAATTACAGTTATCAATGCCAACGAATTTATAAGACTTAAATATTTCAGCAGGATACAAAAATGATAACACACAATCATATGACCTGAGCTACACAGTCAAGACACAGACTTCTACTCAGACTAACTCGTTCAGTCACTCGCTCCTTATATATAGTCGTAAATGGTCAGGTCTGGAATGTTCCAGAACAATGTGGACAGTTTTACGTCTTCGTGGGCTGGGCACGAAAGATCTAGACCCAAACAATTCGTTCCAACCGCTTATTTTGTTCCAATAAACGGTCTGGGACTTTACACCATATGTTTCTTTTATTTACTTATCGATTTAACGTTACAATATTTTGTTACTTTTTTTTGCTATCGTTAAATCAGTAAATTATTTCACTTCAACTGGGTAGCTGTAACTTTCGAAGACCAAAAAAAAAAAAAATGTTATTTGGCCATTCTACAAGACGTGGTAAGTTTTTTTAATTTCCTGGAGAACGTGTTCATGTGAAACGAAGGAGTTTTGCACCTTACCTTACCTTCTATGAGGAGATAAGATATTAGTTTTTGAGAGTACATAATAGTATCTAACCATTATGATAATAATAGAAAATTTTCTTCGTGTGTCGTCCCATTACGACACTCAAATATTCCCCAGCCAATCCATTATGGTATGCGAATAATCTATTCGATTGTATTGTGCAGTATTGCTGCACAGTGCACCGATATTTAACAATCAATTGTTGTTAATCATTCTGAATAACATCCGCGTGATGTTAAAAATGAAAGTGGGGATCTTTATTGTCTATTGCGGCGACATTCCTTTGGATCGATGAACAATCGTTCATGAAAGTTGGATAGCTATTGAACGCCTCGTTCTTGATGACACATTGAGCTGTGTCAGATGCCACGGGACTGAGTCATTCCTCAACGTAACGGCTTTGTGTCGGCCGTTGGAGCAACTTTAGCAGATTAGTTGGATAAGAATTTCAGTGGCGTGGTTGAGAAATAGGTTAAAATTAATTCTCATAATTTAAACGCTATGATCAATTTATGAATGTTTTCATGATGTGTCATGTTTGAAGATCGATATTTTACATTTCGGACTTAATATAAGAAGCAATGGACTTGAGTCTTACTCTGGCAATTCCAAGTGAAATCAACACAAAAATATATCATTTTGAACCTCACCACCTCAGATATTCTTGAAACTTGGTATACGTATGTGTACTACTTGTATCTACTAGAACAATTATGAAATATAACTGAGATATGTCTACCCGTTTTTGAATTATCGGTCTCTAAATCCCTCAAAAAAAGGTCCAGAAGGTGAAAAAATCATGATTAAAAATAGCTGTATACGTTTTCGAAATTTGACTAGGACTATGAGATTGGTTTCGTTTTACAGCGCATTCCATGTCGTCTCATATGATATACAACAATGTATAGGTTGGTACTAAAGAAATTTTCTTAAACCTAAATGTAAAATTATAATTTAAATTTTCTCAAAAAGGGCATTTTTTAAAAAAATTATATTTTTTTTTCTATTTTTATCAAAATTTAATATTTTTTTTATCAATTCATACAACAAAATATAAAAGTGGGATGAAAATTTCTTCATTACTAAAAAAATTAAAAAATAGTGATAAAATTTCATAAATCTAGCATTTTATGATTAAAAATAGCTGCAGATGTTTTCCACATTGAACTAGGACTATGAGATTGGTGTCTTTTAACAGTGCATTCCATGCCATTTCATATGATATAAGACAATGTATAGGTTCGTACCAAAGAAATTTTCTTAAATCCAAGTTTAAAATTTTAATTTCAATTATCTCAAAAGGGCATCTTTTAGATTTTCATATTTTAAAAAAAAATAAGCAGTATAATATCCATTCATACAACAAAATATTAAAGTGGGATGAAAATCTCTTCATTACTAAAAAAAATTGAAAACTAGTGATAAAATTTCATAAATCTAGTTGTATAGGCAGTATGAGCTATTTAAAAAAATATATATATATATAAAAATAAAAAATAAATTCCCTTTTTGAAAAAATTGAAATTAAACTTTTAAACTTGGTTTTAAGAATATTTCTTCAGCATCAACCTATACATTATGTATATAATATGGAATGGCGTGGAATGCGCTGTTAAACGACACCAATCTCCTAGTCCTAGTCAAATTTGGAAAACATCTACAGCTATTTTTAATCATGAAATGCTAGATTTATGAAATTTTATCACTAGTTTTCATTTTTTTTAGTAATGAAGAAATTTTGATCCCACTTTTATATTTTGTTGTAGGTATGGATAAAAAAATATAAAATTTTTATAAAAATTCTAAAAGATGCCCCTTTCTAGATAATTGATATTAAAATTTTATATTTAGTTTTAAGAAAATTTCTTTAGTATCAACTTATACATTGCTGTATATCATAGGAAACGGCATTGAATGCGCTGTTAAATGACCCCAATCTCATAGTCCTAGTCCAATTTGGAAAACATCTGCAACTATTTTTAATCATAAAATGCTAGAATATGTTATGGTATTATGAAATTTTATCACTACTTTTTAATTTGTTTAGTAATGGAGAAATTTCGATCCCGCTCTTTTAAGCTCTGTAATTGGTAACACCTCCTTTATTACCTTTATTATGTAAGGGAAAAATTATAGACTGATTATAACTGCTGGGAACTTTACCTGTATGTAATGTAGGATTTTTTAATCCCTTTGAAAAATCCTAGGGTCAACGCGGCACGTGAACCCGCGACCTTTAGTATTTTAGGTTGTTATGCTAACCACTAAACGAATGTAAAAACTTTTGTTTTCTTACTACGGTACTTTCCCAATAAAAAAACATCGATGTTTGAGAAATATTGAAATCGATGTCCTATTCCTCAATACTGTAGCCAGCTTTGTCGCTGTTCCAACACAAACATAGGACCCGAATTTCAGCTTATTTTTCCGGAGCTACTATGACTGTCTTTACCTTTATTTTTTTTTTTTTTTATGATATACTTACTATTCATGAATAAACTGGTTTGAATTCTGCCCGAAAACAAGCCGAACCTCCGCTGGCAGGACAACGGAAGAAGCGGACGTGCCTAAGACTCCTGAGTCACCTGCGGACGAACACCGAGAGAATAGGATATCAGGACCAACGGCCTTGCCAGGACACTAACTCGTTCCTCTGGAATAACCTGTGATGTCTGGGAGGTCCTGGAACAGTCATCCAAAGTAACTAGGTGCTCAATAATTAATAGCAGTATTATTTAACGGAATATTTGAGGAGGTGAGGTGCAAAACTCTTTCATTCCATTTCTTTGAAAAATTGAGATAGCAGTGGATTCTAAAAGATATTTTGATGTTCTTTCAAAATATTTAATCATATTGGAGCAAAACTTATTATTATTACTTATGGATTTTTGCCATACAAGATAGCGGTTTGTTGCAAAACTGATTCGTTCCATAGCCAATTGTGTTTCAAAACTGGTTCGTTACTCGTTTTGATGCAAAAATCTTCGGTTCCAATAATCACTTCTCACTTTGCACCCATCCCATTCGTTCACTGGAGCAGTATCTGTTACTCTTTCTGAACAAAATATCGAAAGCTCCTTAAACTCGCGTGTTTTTTTTTTTTTTTTCAGTTTATACTCGATTCTTCTTACCTAGCTATATTAATAATTGATTTTTCAATGGCTCCAACAAGTTGAAAGACGTTAATAATCTGCTGAAAAAGCATTTTGGTGACGAGTGGAAAGCCAATGATTCATTGAATTATTGCACACGAGCTCTCAATATATCTGCCGCGGATGAGGGAAACAACGAACAACAGGATGGTGAGGTCGCTATTGTTGAAGAAGACGATAGCCTTAGGATCTAGTCTTTTTGTAGTCAGATGTTTTATATCAGCACGCTGATATTTTTGAAAAATTCGTAAAAAAAAAATAAATGTTTTAAGTCAGAGGGTGGAATTATTTTGTAAAATGGTACTGAATTCATTTATAAAATGGTTGTGAACCTAAATAAATATTACTTATTAAGAAGATCAACTTAAGCTGTGTGAATTAAAACTCGTTCATACCAATGTGGTGAGCAGCAAAAGTCTTTCCTTTAAACATTTTGTTGCAAATCTTTCTCATTTCATATTTTGTTACCTCTAAATCAGTAAATTCTTTTATTCCAAGCTGACTTACACCGGGTAGCTGCACCTTTCGAAGGCAAATAAACCATCTTTATCTGGCCACTCTACAAGACATGGTAAGTTTTTTGAGTTTCCTGAAAAATCAGTTCAGGTGGAACGAACGAGTTTCGCATCTCACCTCTTCATTTGAACAACTACTTCATACAACCTCTAGTTGTGGAGTAAAAATAATGCTTTCACGAGCATTATTTTACTGATTTAATCATTGAGTAACATAAAAATTTCTCTCCAAATATGTATATTTTTAATATTGATGATTTGTTATTTGAGATTGCTGGAGCTTAGTAACTCCACAGTGCCCTATAACTGGGTGACGGAACTAAGAAAATACATTGAAGTAATTAGTGCCGAGCATGTTTTTAAATCTCAAGATCTCCAATTACTCAAAGAGAACCATAATAGCTTGATAAATGCATTCGAAGATAATCTATTCAGCAAAGATATTAATTTTATTCTGAATAGTCGGTACAACACAATCTTTCGGAACATTTCAAATTTCTCATTTTCCTGCGAACTATATTTAATGTTCAACGCTCATATCAACAAATTAAGGTTAGTGGCTCAAATACGGGTAGCTAATAAACAGTGTTCCAGCATTTATTTAAATAGGAATAAAATAAAATTTGATTCCAGTCACACCTTTAAGCTCTGTGCTTTGAATGAGCCTGATAATTTAGCGCACAGTATTTTAATCTGTCCGTTTAACTTAACATTTAGAATAAACTATTTAAACAAATATTTATCAGAATCTGCTGATGAGGAAGAGCAATTAGCTGATTTACTTAATTTCTCGGAGCCGAAGGATTTAAATAAATTGGATGATTTTTATATATTTTTTATTAAGCTATTTGAGGACAGAAAATAGATTCTATTAATTAACAATTACAAAATATTTTTTTGTTTTGTTTTTTATCTATTTTTAAGGTTTGTAATTAAATCTATTCCCAGTTGGAGGATTATTATTGTATTTATTTTAAGTTCTGTTCATAGTAAAGCTGTTATTGTGATTATGTATGTAAGTATGTTTTGTATTGTACTCAATATTTTTTATGTCACATGATTTTCCTTTTTTATTATTTTTTTTAAAATGATGTTTATTTTATTTTATTTTTAATATTTTTTAGTCTTGGAGATAAGGATGTGGCTTTATTTTATTATATGCTAATGTTATAAATATGCCAACTCCCTCTGTATAGTCTCTGACTGATAACAGATGTAAATAAATAAATAAAATAAAATAAATAAAAAATATTGAGATTTGGAACAAAATGTTGGTAGTTTTAAAGAATTTTCAAGCCTGAAGTAGGTATTTATATTTTTATTTATTTATTATATTATTTCTCATGCCTTGACTTCTTGAAAATTATTTTTATAATTCTTAAATATTTTTATAAGAAAGGAAAGGTTAGCATTAGCCGGGAATCGAACACGGATTTCAGAATCAGTATGGTGCTCTTGCCACTTGAGCCATGTTTTCACCACACTGCACGGTCAAGTCAATCTATTCTCAATATATTCAATCTATTATATATAATTTTAAAAAAATAATTGAGCTTACTTTTAACTTAATTTAGCTTATTTTACTTTGATTTAACTCAAAATTAATTTCAATTTTTTTTAAGGTAAAATATTGAGACGGGTCCCCACTCATCCCACTGTCACACATATCCTGCGTCTTTAATCGCCTTTCTCATCACCTCATACTGATATTTAGACATTTTTGACTGGATAAAAATTTACATGCTTGAAATTATTTAATTTCAGTGAATGATTTGCGCTTATTTTAATTCTTTGTTTAGGATGACTACTGTTATAAACGTCTGTATATGCACATAAATACTATAAAACAAATACCAATCATATTTGCTGTAACTAGCTCAAAATATTTTTATTAAAAAAATACACTATTACAACCACGACAAAAGCTAAAATTTCTGCTTAAAAGAAATTTTTGATAAGACAGGAACTAATCGTTTTTTATTTGCTTACTATTCAAGAATGAGATACAATAAAAATTAACTCCAGATATGAACATTGGATTTCGGTTTTTTTTTTCCCTAGTTAGCCCCACAGTGCGTTGCAGTTTAGTTACAAGGGGCCGGACAAATGCCAACATAAAATGATCTAACTGACATACCGCCATTGTTAAACATCATTTGTTGAAAATTAGTGTTTTATTAGTTTCATATAATTATTGTTTTCAAACAATTAATATTTTGTAAATCTAAAAAATATTTTTTCTAATTAAAAAATTATATATATTTTACACAGATTCATGATACACACAGATATGATTTACGCAGGTCTCTATGGAATACTATTTCATTTCACACCTCATTTATCGCTCCATGTATTTAGTCTGGATTAGAACAGTCTAGAAGGTTCCCGACAAACTTAGAAGATTCTGGAACAGGTACTAGTACAGTTTGTTACAGTTCTAACAAAAAGTCTAGAACTCTTTTCGATCATATTATTTGTGTTTTAGGTTACGATATACAGTAAACCGTCATTATTACGAACTCGGATATAACGAACACCTCGATATAGCGAACCAAAATTACCATTATATTTCCGCTGAACCCCTCGTTATAGCGAAATCCCTCGGTTAGTACGAACTACGAACTAAATTTGATGCCTGAGAATTATTATATTCTGTTATAACGAACTGCTAGAATTGTTATTAATTTTTTTATTTTATTTTTTTACGGTATTACGTAGAATGAGCGCTGAAAGACGAAGTAGCTCCAGTTTCTAGAATTGAGATGTTTTTTACTCTTAACTAATCCGATTTCCTTTTGCTCTCTCTCTCTCTCTCTCTCTCTCACTCTCTCTCTCTCTCTGATTCCATTGACTTTTTTTCTCAAAACTAGCTCAGTTCTGTTTCGACTCTGTATTATTCGAATCAGTGTTTTGTACTCGTTTATACTGTTTGTTTTTTTATACACAATGAGTTCGTTTGTAAACGTGAATATTTGGAAAAAAAATTAATAAATTGCTTTAAACAAATGAGATCTCAAATACCAATCTCAGACAGATTCTGGTTCTTTAAAGCTAAGGCTAAAGAACTCTCAAGTGAACTTGGCAGGTAAATTAATGAATCTCATTGTTTAATTAATATGTAGTTTATCTAAAAATTAATTACATACATGCCTTTGAATTCAACTAGTTCTAATGAATGAATTTCCTTCTAAATAAGATCAAATTAGTGCTGCCATTGGCTAAAAAAAAAGAGTCCTCGGTTATAACGAATCTCGTTATAGCGAACTATGAATATCAAACCCCCTACCATTTCGCTATATCCAGTATTTACTGTAATGGTTTTATTAATCTCTCCATCAAATATGTTTCGTGACTGATCTATAACTTACACGCTAATAAATATCTGACTGAATAGGTCACGGCTTGAGGGCGCTCTGATAAATAGTTAGTGTGATAGATAGCGTTAGAAGATTGAATTATGACTAATGGACGGGTTGGCAGAACTGGATCTCCCGTCATTTGTCTGTATACCATCATTTCCGATGGTAAGAAGATGATTTAATAATAAAATCAGCAGATGAAGGGAACTCAAATAAATAATAATAAAAATAAAAATTAGTCTGCCAATATGGATATATGATCTACAAATAGTTTGCTTAACGTCACTTTATACCACTAAAGCTAGTCGGACGATGCTACAGTGGGAGTCCTAAATGTTTCCTATCCAGGTATAATTTGGATAGGGATCTTTAAGGAGTACCTGACACCGTACAGGCTCGGGACCTCCATTGTACGTTCTAGATAGATAGATAGAAATAACGTTTATTCATGAAAAATATTATTTAATACAAAACAAAATAAGAAAATACTAAGACGTAAATAGACAATGGACGCAAGTCCGTCTGTCGAGGTATCCTAGCTTGTCATAAATAAAAATAGGTTGCAAATATATAACAATAACAGAAGATATGAGATAAGTGGTAGTAATAAAAGCCAAATAATAAAAGAAAAATTATTTCATACTGAACTGAACTGACATAAATACTGAAAAACTCTTCGTATATAAATGGCCAAATTATAAAACTAGCTATAAGCGATTTGTTTTTTTTCGACTGACGTGTAGGGGAATCTATTTCTATATTCATGAGTCATTTCTTGTCTGTATTTAGTTGCAATTTTTAGATACAGAAATAGTTGTTGGTTGCATTTGCCGTTTAGGATATCTACGGTTTCTTCCATATTCAGAGACCGTTTTCCAAAACAGTTTATCCTGATTTCATTTAGAATGGGGCATAAAGGGTTGAGATAAAGTGGAAGGTATTTTCTATTGTATTGAGGTTGCACATGGTACAATTATTTCTTTTGTTCATTGCAGGTAAATAGTTGAGGTTCTGTACGTTCTATCCGAGGCATAGCCAAGTAATTATGCTCCCTTTAAAAACGCCACCGCGAACCTGCGACCTTTAGTATTGTAGGCTGCCATGCTAACCATTATACCACAGGTGACGCCACCTAAAATGATTTAGATAATAAAAATAGTTAAAACCGACGAGCTTAAAAGCTATAAACTGCATAAACCTGAAATTGGGTATTTGGTGTATTTAGATGCCCGCGATGCAACAGCGAAGATTTGATTAAAATTTTAAAAACTGATTAAACGATTTTGATCAAACTCGACGTGTTTAATGAGAATCAAGTATTCTTAAATATCAGGTAAGTTTTATCATCTTAAAAATGTTCTGAGGGGGCTTAAATGGGGAAGGGGCCTTTTATATTATCCAATAAATAACCTTTGTTCTTGTTCATATTGAAAAATTATCTGTCTCTCGTCGTGCCTAAAAATAAGAAATGGCTAAATATGAAATATGAAAAAAATGTAAAAATTGGAAAAAATTATGAAATAAAGTGCCCGCTCCGTTTGACCAATTTTGATGAAATATTGGCTATCACATCTTTGGCATATACATCCATCAAATACCCAGTTTGATCAAAATCGTTAAAGCCTTTTTTGAGTAAATAAAAAAATTACGTGAAAATGATACAAAATTTTTTAAGTAAAGTCCCCCCTCCGGTTGATCAATTTTGATGTAATGTTGGCTATCGCATCTTTGGCATATACATACATCAAATACCCAGTTTGATCAAAATCGTTAAAACCGTTTTTGAGTAAATAAAAAAAAACACGTGAAAATGATGACAGACCATTTCGTGGGACTTGGTTAATTGGACTCAGGAGATCCCAAAACGTGTATTTTCGTTGAAAACCGGAAGTCGAAATTTCTTACGATCGCAATACTTCCACTTACTATAATTTTCATATATAGGTAAGTGAAAGTAAAAATTTGATAGTTGAAAGACATATTTTTCGCTTTTTTACACATAACATCATAATTTACAACAGTAGCTCGCGCATAATCCAAAAATGAGATAATCGAGAATTTACTGTATACAAGTTAAATATTTGAAATGCATTTTCATAATGAGTTGATCATTTCTCACATAATAGTTCAGACGAGTCCATTATTAATAAAGTAAACTCTTTTGTAAATGTCATCTAACTAATATATAGAAAGGACAAATTATCCACTTAGTGGAGAAGCCCACAGAAGTTCGATTATGACAGTACATTCGATTGTGAAAGAGAATATCGATAGTGTGTAATCGTTAAAGATACAGCTAAGTGTTCTCTGGGACTTACATCATTCCTAATTTGTCCACGGTTTATTCACTCGAAGCCATCCTTTTCTTGTAGTTTTGTTTCATTTTCGCTTTTAAGGAATTCGAAGATGACTGCAACCGTTTGTGACTAATGTTCCTCTTATATCGTTGATGCAAGTTTCCAGTGTTTATGTAAGTGCATTAGCTAACATGCAACAGAATATTTTTTTCTGTATTTTCTTTTCTTTTTTCAACCGGAGAACCTAGGAAATTTCTAGGTAAGCCTATACCAAATCTCTAGAGGCTTTTGAACTGAATTTCCAAGATTAAGATGATTTTTGATACTTTAACGATTTACATATTTGAGGTGGAAAATCAAGGAAATTAATATTTAGGTCCCTCATATTATGTTATTTTTTAATTATCTATGTCTAATGCAAAAAAAAAAAAATGGGTTTAATTATAATTAAAATTTACTCTATTACATTTTTATTATTTTTGTTTAACAAAAAAGTGATTAAAAATATTTTCGTTAAACATAAATAAAATTAAAAAAAAACAATTAATAAGGGGTATTAAAATGAAAAAAATAACAAACAGTAAAATTTTAGTAATGTATGATCAAGTTTATGCATTGTTAAATGAGCACGAAAATGACCATTTTCAAAAAAGTAGCTACTAATATACTCAAATATACAGGTTGAAATTTCTTGCAGTTGATTTATGTTGCATGTAAGCATAACATCTAAAAAAATGAGATTTTTATCAACTAGCCCACCTGAGATATTGGAGCCTAAAGTTAACAAATAATTAAATTTGTGAAGTTTAAAAATTTTAAACCCAAAAGAATCTGGTGCGTGCGCGCAACACACAACTTTCACTTACCAACTTACTTAGATTAGAAATTAATGCGTTGTCGTGGTCCCCTTCGTTAGACCAATTTTGATGAAATGTTGGCTATCACATCTTTGGCATAAAAATACATCAAATACCCAGTTTGATCAAAATAGTTTAAGCCGTTTTGGAATTAAAAAAAAACACGTGAAAATGATACAAAATTTATTAAGTAAAGTCCCCCCTCCGGTTGGTCAATTTTGGTGAAATGTTGGCTATCACATCTTTGGCTTATGCATACATCAAATACCCAGTTTGATCAAAATCTTTAAAGCCGTTTTTGAGTAAATAAAAAAAACACGTGAAAATGATAAAAAATTTATTAAGTAAAGTCCCCCCTCCGGTTGGTCAATTTTGGTGAAATCTTGGCTATCACATCTTTGGCTTATGCATACATCAAATACCCAGTTTGATCAAAATCGTTAAAGCCTTTTTTGTGTAAATAAAAAAAACACGTGAAAATGTTACAAAATTTATTAAGTAAAGTCCCCCCTCCGGTTAATCAATTTTGATGAAATTTTTACAGTCATATCTCGGGCATATAAATAGATCAAATACTCAGCTTAATCAAAATCGTTAGAGCCGTTTTTGAGAAAATCGAAAAAAGCCTAAAAAGTTATTAAGTAAAGTACCCCCTCCCTTTAAGTAATTTTGATGAAATTTATGCTGTCACATCGCGGGCATATACTTACACTAAATACCCAATTTCAGGATCGCACGGTATATAGTTTTTGAGCTAGTCTGTTCACACACACACACACACACACAGACACACAGACACACACACAGACCATTTCGCGGGACTTGGTCATTTCGACTCAGGGGACCCCAAAACGTGTATTTCCGTTGAAAACCGGAAGTCGAAATTTTTCACGATCGAAATACTTATATATTTCATATATAGGTAAGTGAAAGTAAAAATGAGATTTTTATCAACTAGCCCACCTGAGATATTGGAGCCTAAAGTTAACAAATAATTAAATTTGTGAAGTTTAAAAATTTATAAAAAAATATGGCAAAGAATATACGGGTTAAGAGTACTTACTACATAGTTAGGTTTATGTACATGCCAAAAATCAGCTTTAATGTACATGCCCTTATACCCAAAAGTTACCCTCAAAAAAGGTGTTTTGAGAATTTAAAGCAGTTTTTTTAATAGCACTTTTTAAGTATTTGACTTCAAAATATTCAAATAATGAAGAGAACACGGAATATAGAACAGACTTTAAGGAAAACAGTTGTGTTTGAATTATTAGTCTATGACTTACCATCCTTGAGAAAATGAGTTTTTCTTCATTGTTGAATAAGCAGGAAAATGACTTTTCAAAAATTCGTAGCTACCAATGTACTCAAATATACAGGTTGAAATTTCTTGCAGTAGGCTTATGTTGCATGTAAGCATAACATGTAAAAAAAATAGATTTTTATTAACTGGCCCACCAGAGATATTAGAGCCTACAGTTAACAAAAAAATCTGGTGCGTGCGCGCAACACACAACTTTCACTTACCAACTTACTTAGATTAGAAATTGACGTGTTTTGCTAATTATCATTTCCCAAAGTCACACATTTTTCTACATTCATATCTTATTTTTGTTAATCGTTAAAGCCGTTTTTGAGTAAATAAAAAAAACACGTGAAAATGATACAAAATTTATTAAGTAAAGTCCCCCCTTCGGTTAATCAATTTTGATGAAATTTTAACAGTCATATCTCGGGCATATACATACATCAAATACCCAGTTTGATCAAAATCTTTAAAGCCGTTTTTGAGTAAATAAAAAAAAACACGTGAAAATGATACAAAATTCGTTAAGTAAAGTCCCCCCTCCGGTTAATCAATTTTGATGAAATTTTAACAGTCATATCTCGGGCATGTACATTCATCAAATACCCAGTTTGATCAAAATCGTTAAAGCCGATTAAGAGTAAATAAAAAAAAACACCTGAAAATGTTACAAAATTTATTAAGTAAAGTCCCCCCTCCGGTAAATCAATTTTGATGAAATTTTTACAGTCATATCTCGGGCATATTAGTACATCAAATACTCAGTTTAATCAAAATCTTTAGAGCCGTTTTTGAGAAAATCGAAAAAAACCTAAAAAGTTATTAAGTAAAGTACCCCCTCCCTTTAAGTAATTTTGATGAAATTTATGCTGTCACATCGCGGGCATATACCTACACTAAATACCCAATTTCATGATCGCACGGTTTATAGTTTTTGAGCTAGTGTGTTCACACACAGACACACAGACACACACACACACACACAGACCATTTCGCGGGACTTGGTCATTTCGACTCAGGGGACCCCAAAACGTGTATTTCCGTTGAAAACCGGAAGTCGAAATTTTTCACGATCGCAATACTTCCACTTACTATATATTTCATATATAGGTAAGTGAAAGTAAAAAGGAGATTTTTATCAACTAGCCCACCTGAGATATTGGAGCCTAAAGTTAACAAATAATTAAAAAATGTGAAGTTTAGAAATTCATAAAAAATATGGTAATGAATATACGGGTTAAGAGTACTTACTACATAGTTAGGTTTATTTACATGCCAAAAATCAGCTTTGATGTACATGCCCTTATACCCAAAAGTTACCCTCAAAAACGGTATTTTGAAAATTTAAAGCAGTTTTTTTAATAGCACTTTTTAAGTATTAGACTTCAAAATATTCAAATAATGAAGAGAACACGAAATATAGTACAGACTTTAAGGAAAACAGTTGTGTTTGAATTATTAGTCTATGACTTACCATCCTTGAGAAAATGAGTTTTTCTTCATTGTTGAATAAGCAGGAAAATGACTTTTCAAAAATTCGTAGCTACCAATGTACTCAAATATACAGGTTGAAATTTCTTGCAGTAGGCTTATGTTGCATGTAAGCATAACATGTAAAAAAATGAGATTTTTATTAACTGGCCCACCAGAGATATTAGAGCCTAAAGTTAACAAAAAAATGAAAAAATCTGAACTTTAAAAATTCATAAAAAAATAATGTAAAGAATATAAGGGTTAAGAGTACTTTTAATGAAAGCTACATAGTTAGGTTCATTATCATGCCAAAAATCAGCTTTGGCGTACATGCCCTTATAACCAAAACTTACCCTCAAAAACGGTGTTTTGAGAATTTAAAGCAGTTGTTTTCAATAGTACTTTTTAAGTATTAGACTTCAAAATATTCAAATAATAAAGAGAACACAAAATATAGAACAGACTTTAAGGAAAACAATTGTTGATCCTAAAAATTTTTAAAAAATTGATTTGAACTACTGATTCCATAAGTAATTGGTGGTA
The DNA here is from genome assembly GCA_911387785.2 of Aelia acuminata. Classification (NCBI taxonomy): domain Eukaryota; kingdom Metazoa; phylum Arthropoda; class Insecta; order Hemiptera; family Pentatomidae; genus Aelia; species Aelia acuminata. The sequence goes on along the minus strand of OU426979.1, from coordinate 4,547,156 downwards.
AAATTATAATTTTTTTTCTAAAATGATCGAGCAACCACTTTGGACCACTTGATATGGAATGACCCTTACATCTTATTTTTTTACACGTTCAATGCTTTGAAAATTTTGAGCATCACTTATTTACTGTGTAAAGTAAAATAAAATTTTGTGTTGTCAAATAAAAGTTTTTATTTTCAAAATAAGGAAAATGAAAATTTCTCTTTCACATCGCGGGCATATACATTTATCAAAGTAGAAAATTGAAGAATTCGTCAATCCTGAGTATGCCAATTAACCCCCTATGTGGGGCAGGTTAGCCTAGAAGGTGGGGTTGTTTAGCCATCTCATTCAAGTAATGCCTGACACATATTATTGTTATTAAAAGCTGCACTATAGTAGTATAATAATTTTGAATCGGTTTTTAACAGCTTTTAAGGGAAAATATAATGACAATAGAAGAAGATAGAAGTTTAGACTGTCGTCACTTTTTGCGTAAGAAAAATTGCTCTCATCTTCCTCGCTGGAACTAAAGACATTTGATAATTTCACCTTTGATTATATTTACCTTGCTTTTGTGATTTGCTACTGTGCCAAAAAAAAAGTTGAAGAGAGCCAACTAACCCCACAGCAGAGATCATATGAAAGATGACTGCCAGGACAGGGGAGAACAATCAAACAAGAAACTGGTGAGTCGAAAGGTTAGGTTTTTCAAAGGAGTTTGGGGCTATGAGAACAGAATCGGTGTCAAATGTTTTTCCATGCCATTAAACCAACTTTACTTAAAATATAAAAATTTACTTACATGTTGTAAAATCAATCAATGAAGCACACTCTTTTCTACACTGTTAGCATCGGATCGCAAACTCAGGACAAGACTCCCGAGGTCGAGCGGGTCACATGGTACAAATGGTGGGGCCTTCACAACAGGTGTGACGGAAACTATAAGCCAATGGCCAACCTACCCCCTATGCCAACCAACCCCGCTCTCCCCTACTCCAAATACCTAATTTCAGGTTCGTACCGTTTATAGTTTTTGAGCTAGTCTGACACACAGACACACACAAGCAGACCATTTTGCGGGACTTGGTTATTGGGACTCAGGGGACCCCAAAACGTATTTCCGTTGAAAACCTGAAGTCGAAATTTTTCACGATCGCAATACTTTCTTAATTCTTATGTTTTATTTTATCGAAAGGTTATGCATCTTATCATCATTATTATGTTATTTTAAAATTATTATAATTTTTTTATTTTATTTTATTGAAAAGACTATTACGATAGTTAACGTAGTGTGACATCATTATATAAAGTTGGCTAGCAGAACTTAAGGCCAGCTGATAACGAGGACGTTGAACCCAGGCACAGCGTAGAAAAGGTAAGATGAAAATATTTCTAGTTTAAAGTGCCCCATAATGCGGGTATTAAAAATATTTCCGCCATCTCCCACGTTCCTCGACTTGGGAAAGGTTAGCGAGCCAATAAAACCTTAGGGCGATTAAACGAAAGAAGAAAAAAACCGCAATAACTTATCGAAAGGAACTCGATACTGATGTCAAACATCGATTATTTTAATATATTGTAACACAAAACATATGCTTTAAAAGAGTTTTAGACTTGTTGTTGGAACAAACTGTTTCTGTACACCTTTGTAACTGTTCTAGTACATGTTTCTGACGTGTTCATGATTGTTTTAGAATCTTTTGCGCTGTTCGGGAACCATCAATTGATAAAAAAACTTAACCGTGTAAGCAAGACCATTCGTTCGTTCATTGTTGTCGCCCCTTGCGGTCAATAAGTGAAGCAAGGTATTGTTCCAAATTTCGATTCAAAATTTTAATCATGTAATCAGGCCCGTAAACTTATAAGAAATATTATTATCCCAGAATTATTTTTTTTAAACATAACAAACATACTGCAAAATGAAAAAAAAAAACATGATCGAAAAGAGTTCTAGACTTTTTTTTTTTTTTAAACAAACAGCTCTAATACCTGTTCATGACTGTTCGAGAATCTTCTACGCTTATCGAGAACCTTCCAGATTGTTCTATTTCAGACTAATTATAAGGGGCGATGGACTGAAGGGGTCTTTTTTACACTAAGGCTGCCAGTTACTTTTTAACGGTTACTTTTTAACGGTTACTTTTTAACAACAAATGATTACTTTAAAAGTAATCGCTTTAATTAACATATGATCAGGTAAACTAGAATACAGGTTAATGAAAAATTATTAATAAGAATAAACCTTTTGAAGTTCTGCAACTTCTCATATTGCAAATCCACTTTTTTTGTTTAAAGTTCAATTTCATATATCAATTTCATCATATATATAATATTTCAATTAGATATTATGCCCTAGATCACAGTTTATAAACTTAGGTTAGACACCTTTATCTTGAAAAAAATGTAATACATTTTCTTCTTTTATAATAATTATTTATTTATATTAATTTAATCATTATAGTGGATGACCACTCTTGTTTTTAAATAATTTATTTTTGAAGAGAAAAGATTTGGCTCCGCCGGGAATCGAACCCGGGTCTTCCGCGTGACATGCGCGGTATGCTTATCCATCACACCACGGAGTCGCTTCCAAACGGTGCCAAATTCTTCCTCTTCACTGACACTGACACCTTGGCACCGTTTGGAAGCGACTCCGTGGTGTAATGGATAAGCATACAGCGCATGTCACGCGGAAGACCCGGGTTCGATTCCCGTCGGAGCCAAATCTTTTCTCTTCAAAAATTATTTATTTATATTTATAATAATAATTATTACTATTGCTTATTGCTTATTTATGAAAATAAGTAAATAAGACTTCTGATTTTTTTCCAAAAATTATTACTTCGGAATAATCTAGTAAAAACGACTGCAGCTATGAATAGAACATCACATGATAGAGTAACTTTGTAAATACAAATAGCGGGATTATAGGCGTACCTAGCATTCGCTAAGATTAATATGAATAATATATAAATATATAATATATAAATTTACTAGCATTCCCCGTCGCGGCTTCGCCCGCGAGCCTTTAAAATCAATTCTGTGACCATTGATCTAATACAATATGTTAACTGATGTTAAGGAGATTTAGTAGAATCCGAGCTTCCGGTAGGTTGAATGTTGGAGGGGGAAGCTGCCGGCTCGGTAGAAGAGAGGGGGACGCGCAATGGAGAGAGTTCACTAAAACCGCCGAAACAAAAAATGACTTACTCGTCGTGAACGCTTCATTATTCGGCTGTAAAACATGGTTTTCGACGCCCAATAAAGGTCTGGCCACACATGTCCGCACCGGATCCGCACCGTAGCAATAATACAGGTTATGTTCAGAATATTTTTAATTTAACTTACATATTACCTTCAGTTATGGCTAAAGGTCAGGCCACACATGTCAGACACAGACCACTTTAGGCATAACTAAAGGTAATATGTAAGTTAAATTAAAAATATTCTGAACATAACCTGTATTATTGCTACGGTGCGGATCCGGTGCGGACATGTGTGGCCAGACCCTAAGGCGTTTCGAGTTAAACTCGTCGTATCAAATTCTTTAAAAATGAGTCCTAATTAGATATATTTTCTCGAAGTTCGAAAACAGATGTCCGTTAGAGTTAAAAGACGATTTCGCCATTTACATTTTAGATATTCTTAGGGGTTACATTTTTGATATTCCTTTCTTAGTGGTTGCCTACATAGCTTTTAAAATCTAAATTCCGAAGTTTCTAATCATAAGTAGTTTTTGCTCTGCGTTGATTCTGTTAGTCAGGACAAAGCTCTTATATATGTGGAGAAGAGATCGAAATAAACACGCACCATCCCCAATCATGGGAATCACAGCGTGCATAATTTGATTACCACTAATATTTAAATAATCAGAAGCCATATTTTATGTGAATGTCTATTTTAATAATATTGTAACTTTAAATCGATATTCAAATAAAAAACATATGTTTATAATCTCAACAATAGATTTCCGTTAGAGTTAAACGACAATTTCGCTATTTAAGCCCCTTAGGGGTTACATTTTTGAAATTCCTTTCTTAGTGGTTACCTACATCGCATTTAAAATCTAAATTCCGAACATCAAGTTTCTATCATTAGTTCTATCAGTAGTTTTTGCTCTGCGTTGATTCTGTCAGTCAGGACAAAGCCTCTTATATATTGAGAGAGATAATATATAAATAATAAACTTCCAAGTTTTGCGATACAAATACTCTATAACTTATGAAGATATACAAATGTGAAAAAGTGTGGCGTTTACATATAATCGAAACCCCTCGATTTCTAATCTATGTAAGTTAGTAAGTGAAAGTTATGTGTTGCGCGCATCGCACCAGATTTTGATTTGATTTTTTTTTAATGGCATTGGATAAATCCAGAAATCCAGAGTTAAAGTTGTAGTCTTTTTTCGATTAAATGTATTTCTTAATAGATTTCAAGTAATTCATTACGCTATCTGTTCCCCCTACTCAGTGACAATATCACAGACCGTTAGTGATATTCCAGTGGTCATGGCATGACAGATACTTACAGTGGTCTTGGTGCCGAGAGTTTTGTAGCTGATTCTGAGTATAATTGCTGCGCTGAATCCAAATTTGCCATTAGTATTCCTCTATCAGCTCTAGTTGTTGAAGATGATATATAAATGGCATGACTTACCTCTTAAAACATAATTACTCGAATACATATGCAGGTTAAAAGCAGGTGGAAAAAAAAAAACAAGATATTAAAATTCTTTACATAAAACATTTTAAATCAATTAAAACCATATAAACACACACATTATTTAAATTAAATAATCACTTGAGATTACAATTCAAAGTTCGGAAGCTTCTTTTGCGTGACTTTCATAAATGTTTCTTCTAAGAGTCTCGTTTTAGGTTTCAGCAGTAATCTGCCATCATGTGGGTATCCAGTTGATCATTTCAAAAGTATAACATAATAATAAAGCATAACAAAAAGTAATTAAAATGATTTGCCGGTTGGTAAAATCATACTAAAACGCGTTGTTACACGTTATTACTAGATGTTATTACTTTTTAATTCTTACAAATAATTATATACAGATAGCTAATAGTTTAATATTCTAAAATAAGGGGAAAAGCGTGCTAAAATAATTCATTTACACATATATTTCGGATTGTGTTATCTTTATCATAGGTATTTACCTTTAAATAACACTACTGTTAAGGTATGCTGAAGCTAAAAAGTAGAGCTGATAGAAAAAAATCTGAATAGATCTGATAGAAGAAAAAAAAGGAATCAGCGCCCTAAACATAGTTAAAATCAGCTATAAGGCACTAAAAAAAAATTGTTTTCTGTAGAGTTGTGTATTTTTTTTGTTTGTGATGACCCAAGGCTTGTAAAAGTTCTCTTCTTTGGGGTTCGTGGTAGTGATGTCAAAATACCGATAGTACTATCGTTGCTATCGATAATTTTGAACTATCGACTATTACTGTTTTTAACTATCATTGATCATTACAAATCAAAACACATCACATTCACGCTTAGGAAACATACCAACCCAACAATCAAATTCACCGACGGACCCAGTACACTATCTGGAACTCAGTTTCGACAGAAGGATGACATGGGACCCACATGCTAAATTAAAAAAAAAACTATTGAGAAAAGACTCAAACTTCTCTACCCGCTACTTTCTAAATCATTAAAACTGAAACTGAAAGAAAAAAATAAATATGTTCACTTACTTACTCAAGCCCATATGGACTTCACAGATATTCGGCATTGCTAAAAAGACTAACTTACAAAAGCATCTAACTTTTCAATCAAAATTGTTACGACTTATCACAAAATCACCCTGGTACGTGATTAAAAAAACTTTACATACAGAACTCCATATACCAACACTCGACCAGCACATAACGACGCTACAAAAACGATTTTTTATTAATTTAAACGGACATCCAAATACTTTAATCGGTAATATGGCTGACATACGCATGGAGACGAGAAGACTAAAAAGGCGCTGGATGAGAAATCTGCTCTCTTAGACAGCCAAGGTAATTGACTGAAGCCAGGAAGCAAATAGCTGCTGGGTGAATTTTCCTCCTCATGCCTCACATGTCATTATTTCCTATTTCTACCACATCATTCGCTGATTTTCAGCATCTTGCTCAATAATTTAAATTTAAAAAATCTGATGCGTGCGCGCAACACACAACATTCACTTACCAACTTACTTATATTAGAAATTAATGCGTTTTGTTAATTGCCACTTCTCAAATGAACAGAACAGTTTAATTATAACGCATTGGTTTGTCATTAAAGGCGTACGGCGCATGCGTGAGCTCAAGGTGTTTTATGAGTTGACGGAATATTTTTCTTTTTTTCTCCTGTATATGTTTGCTTGGTTTTCTTCATATATCATATTTAGCCATTTCTTATTTTTAAGCGTGATGAGAGACGGTTAATTTCTCAATATAAACTAAAACAAAGGTAATTTATTTTTTGAAGAGAAAAGATTTGGCTCCGCCGGGAGTCGAACCCGGGTCTCCTGCGTTACATGCGAGGATGCTAACCGCTACACCACAGAGCTCGGCTCAAGGCAGAGCAAATCCTTCCTCTTCACTGATACCTACTCCCCCTATCTCACAAGTTTTGCGAGTAGTAGCGGGAGGTGGACAAATTTTGTCCAATTTATGATACTTATTGACATAAGTCAATTTTTTAAATTATTTTAATTAATCCAATCATCAATTGTGGCAAACCACCTTGAAAATAATTGAAGATTGGATTAATTAAAATAATTTAAGAATTGACTTATGTCAATAAGTATCATAAATTGGACAAAATTTGTCCACCTTCCGCTACTACTCACAAAACTTGTGAGATAGGGGGAGTAGGTATCAGTGAAGAGGAAGGATTTGCTCTGCCTTGAGCCGAGCATTATTTAGAATTATTTAAAAATAATTTAAAATTGGTGGTTTGCCACAATTGAAGATTGGATTAATTAAAACAAAGGTACTTTATAGAAAAACAAAAAAAGCCCTTTCCCCATTTAAGCCCCCTCAGAACATTTTAATAATGATAAAGCTTACCTGATATTAAATAACAACTAATTTTCATTAAACATAACGAATTTGATAAAAATCGTTAAAGCCGTTTTTGAGATAATCGATCAAAAAGGTAAAAATTGGACAAAATTTATTAAGTAAAGTCCCCCCTTCGGTTGATCAATTTTGATGAAATGTTGGCTATCACATATTTGGCATATACATACATCTAATATCCAGTTTGATCAAAATCGTTAAAGCCGATTTAGAGTAAATAAAAAAAAACACGTGAAAATGTTACAAAATTTATTAAGTAAAGTCCCCCCTCCGGTTGATCAATTTTGATAAAAAATTTACAGTCATATCTCGGGCATATCAATAGATCAAATACTCAGTTTAATCAAAATCGTTTTAATGCATTTTACTTATGTACACGCAAGTGAGTCTTGGACCCAAACAGCGAAACATAAAAGTCGGATCTAAGCAATGGAAATGAAGTATCTGAGGAAGGTCGAAGGCAAGACGAGGAGTGACCGGGTGAGAAATAAAACGATCAGAGCGAGCCTCGATTTAAGGCCAATTGAGGAAATTGTAGGGCAACATCGCCTGAGATGGTTCGGACATGGCTCTCGAACGTCGGAAAACCGCGTAGCCAAAATTACCTACGAGACCGTCGAAGAGGGAAAGAGAGCCAAAGGAAGACCCAGAAAAACTTGGGATGAAGGCCTCGAGGAGGCTTTTGACAGGCTAGGATTGGAGTGGAGGAAAAGGAGTAATCTGGCACAGGCCCGGGATGTATAATTCATCGAAATGAAAAATGTAACAGTATAATTCATCGAAATGAAAAATGTAACAGTATAATTCATCGAAATGAAAAATGTAACAGTATAATTTTATTTATTTTCTAACCAAAATTGCTTATCTACTCTATAAAGATATCACGCAAAAAATATAAGATTGAAAAATTGAATTGTTTACTCATACATGCCTTCTAACCTGATTGGATAATACAGGGTGTCTAAAAAGAGTATTCGTGGTTTGAAAGTTGAATAAAATCTCAAATATAAAATATCAAGTAAGATGTTTACGTTTTATTTAAATACAATAAACTGGAAATTTATTTAGAAAAAACAATATTGTCTAGTTGTCCACCATAACGCTGCTGGCACTCCTCGAATCTCAAACGCAGATTTCTAAAAACGCGTCGACACATTGTTCCTCAGATTGCCGTCATTTCTGTTCTGATGTTTTGCTTCAATTGCGTTAGATGCATCGGTTTTTTTTTTTTCGTTTACCCTACTTTTCAGGTATCCCCACAGAAAGAAGTCAAGAGGACTGAGATCGGGACTCCTGGGAGGTCAGCTAATGGTGCCTCTACGAGAAATCATTTTGTTTTGGAATAATTCGTTTAACGTAGCAATTGATAAGTCTGAAGAATGGCAAGTGGCCCCGTCTTGCTGAAACCATGTTCAAGAGTTATATCCTTTAAACTCTTGAAGTTCTTGGGCCAAAAAACCTCTTATCATTTCACAGTAACGCTCACTATTTACAGTACTATTTACTGCGTTTGTGATTTGAGGAGTGCCAGCATCGTTATGGTGAACACCTAGACTAATATTGTTTTCTCTAAATAAATTTCCAGTTCATTGTGTTCAATTAAAACGTAAACATCCTACTTGATATTCTATATTTGAGATTTTATTCAACTTTCAAACCCCGAATACTCTTTTTTGGACACCCGTTATAAACACAAAACAACTGACTGCTTGCCAGTCCCTGACTTGAAAATTACTTGGTTAATGGCATAGAAACAAAATCACGGATTTTTTAACAAAATATTCTCGACCTCAATAAATCAACTACCTTAGAACATTTTTTTGAAGTATTCACGTTCCAAGGTATGTCTAGAAAAATGTCGCAACAACAAGGATTGCGTATGGAATGTTCTCATGTCAAATGAACTACTTCGTCAACTAGGAATCCTGGTTTCATGGTTCCTTGAAGAGGGTCGGTATAGCTTTCCTCTAAATACAGTTTCTTCGACCTTTTGATAAAGTTTTCATTCTTTACAGTTACGACTAAACTTGAAACTGATAAAGATTATTTCAAGGTATAACTCGTCTTCAAGGAACTCGTCCTCTATTTACAGAAATGTTCATCTTATTCCCTAATAAAAAAGGAAAAAGTACAAATGGAGACGTGCATTATAGCTCCTATCGTTTCAAATGAAAAATTCTACTATTCTACCACGCCCCCGCCCCGGTTATCACCTCATCACCTCAGAGTATCATTTTTTTTTTTTTTTTTTTTTTTTATACTGATTTTATTTAGTTTCATTCACATACCAGTTACATACCAACTACTAAGTAAATAAAAACATTCACAGAACTGTGGTCTAATACGTAATCTAATACATAACTATGATATACCAACATAACTAATATTACCAGCAAAAGTAAACAACCCACAAAAAAACAAAAAACAATTAATTAAAATAAACAATATAACTTAATGTTATTATATTATATGTTATATTATATATTATATTATATGTTAATTTGTTTTAAAAAACAAATAGTACAACAATAACAATAAAACAATTTTTTGTTTTTGTTTAAATTATAATTAAATTCTTGGATAAGGTTGTATTCTATATTGCCATGCCCTTTTACAATAATTATATAGCGCCAGACATTCTTTACCATTTAGGTAGTATATAACATCTTCCCTATTTAAATAACTCCTACCAAAACAACCTCTTCTGATTTCCGCTAAATAGGACATATTGCTAGGAAGTGCAAGGTGTTTTCAGTTTCTTTTTTATTATATAATGAGCATATTATATTACTGTTTTGATAAAATTTGTTATAATTTAAATACAATAACTCACATCTAACTTTGGAAATCCATTTAGCGGCACTAAAATGTATTTTAGGGTCGTGTAGGTAATTTGTTCCGTAATCATGGTTTAATTATCACCTCAGAGTATCGATAGTTTTATATCCGATACTATCGAAACTATCGATAGCGGAGACTATCCAATTTACCATCACTGCCGAGTGGTTTAACGTATTAACACGTTATGAGCGGGGCAGATATTTGTACCCGTTGCAAGGATTGCCACTTATAAGATGGGCAGGTAGTAGTACCCGTTTAAAATAAGTAATTTTAAGTGACAATAGGGAAGAATAATGTTTTATCAACCAGGAACACATCACACATAACATACAAAGTCATCATAAATAACAAAATTTGTTTGCTTCTCTTTAAAATTTCACTAATGCTTGGTTTATATTTCCGAAATCCGTTTATTATGAGTTTGACGAAGTATTTGTCGTCTCGAGTCTCACTAATTCTTTCCACTTAATAAATATTTGTCAGAACGTTTATTTTTTATTTACACAGGTCTTATAGTATTCTCCTGAAATATCATTTTAAATTATTTCTACTTGTTCGAGCCAGTAGCTCGAAACATGTGAGATTTTATCTCTTACTTTATTTAATATTATATATTATATCATATATCATATAGTCTATGTAATATCATCTATTATATAAACTATCTTAGTTATATATATTGATCTTAGGTTATGTAATATATCATATATATCATTACATCATAATAAAATTAAATGGCCAAGTTCATGGGTTGGCAGCGCTGACTGACGTCTCACGAGACGGACTGTGCTTGAAGAGACGTGAAGAGAGAGGGCGGAGATTATTTGCAGCATATTGAGCATATTAAGATCGTGAGGGAGTGAATTTTGAAGGCCCTAGTGGGTCCTTGGGACCGAGAATGAAGTCGGAGAAGCTGAATGCTGGCCAGCCAAAATGATCAAGTTATTCACAGGCACAAGAAGAGCCTTTTTATTTAACCACTTCAAATACCAAGGTAGGAGACAACTTAAATTCATCATTCCTACGTTAAATACAGGAAGAAGTCATCATCAAATTATTAGTCAAAATTTAAACTAACCACCTGTATGTAACTTTTCGGCCATTTAATTTCCAGTCATATTTTCATATCACAAATATAACCCCATATTTTGTTCAGTTAATAGTTTAATCATTTATATCATTCCCCCATTATACAGTCCACATTACCATAAATACCATAATTACCATAAATACCGCGGAACCACCAATGGTTCGTGGTCTATAATATTCTTAAAAGAATTATAGACCACACACTACTATATTTATCAAATAAATGGATGTAAAATATAGTTGCAGATAAGACCAATTACCAAACTATAACTTTTTACGTTATTACTTTTACGTCTATCAAGTTTATTTTCACACGGATATATTTTGCTTAGCTGGCAAATTGGCCCGCTACGGAGCAATGTCCTATATCGTAAGCTATCCACTTATAATGTGTTAAGAAATACATATGGCAACGTATGATTGCGAACCCGAAGATAGCAAATTCAAAAATTCATTAAGCAAGCTAAAAAGAATCCAGCAAGTAAGCAACAAACCCGGAGCCATTTAATAATACTCGGCATCAATCCCCCACCCTCGCCCCTAGCCCGGAAAACCCCGTATAGCCTAAACGGCGAGGTTGCCATGTCCTAAACAAAACACTTTAGGTTGTATAGATCGCAGCCCTTCTTAATACAAGCTAATAATCTCATTAAAAACGGTGGGGTCTTTTCGTTTAAAGCACGCCAACCGAATCTACACTTACAAATAACACAACAAATGTTTTTAAAAGTAACGATATTTAATAACTATTATTTTATTTTTCACTTTATTCTAACTTCCAAAAATTACAGATGTCTTCCAACATAACCTCGAATAAATCTTTCTTTTGATTCCTATGTCACCACAGAAATTCAGGAAGATACGAATCTATAGTACCAGCTTCTACTTTAATAATCGTCGTAAAAACATACGACAGAATCTATTATTAAATCTCCATCTGAATCTATTCTCTCTCTTGCTTAATTTCATGTTATGTCCATTGCGGCATATCCTATCTTTATGAAGAAGACCTTTTTCTTGTAGAAAATCTACAGTTTTATCTAAATAAATGAATTGGCCGTGTAACCTAAACCAAGCCATGTTTACAATCTTAACTAAATATTTTAGTCATTAGTTGTAATTATAAAGAACCGAGTATTACGTAACCAAGTAACGATATCGCAAATAGTAACGTAGTAGTTACCATATGTTCATATTTGTACCTGTAAATTAGGTTGGCGTGCTTTAAACGAAAAAGACCCAATCGGTCTGGGGTCGTGATCCCTAATCCCCCCCAAATTTCGTGATGGATTCGCCCCTGGTGGCTCTTCATATAAACTTCTTAAATTTTTTTGTGTCAGCATCGAACCTTTGAGTTACTTATAATTGTAATCTCATGAAATGGTATAACACTAGACACCAAGAGGTCTTTCCGGGGACCACTTGGAACAGATGTTAACTGTTTATATTTCCTTTCAACAAGTGTTTGGACTTAATATTTCCTCTTGACTTTAAATATAGTGTTAACACTTGATATATTTGTATTTGTTGACACTAATATAAGAGTTAATCTAGACCCCTCATTCGTCGTAACATTTATCTTTGTGGTCCCAAGAGACGTCTCCACCCAAGTGGTTATAACCATCTTACCGCCGTAAGTATTTCCTGGAAGCATGAGCGTCACCGCCGGGGGGAGGGGGCAGGGGGAACACGCCCCCCCCCCCCCAATGTTTTGGCAGGAGAGGACCCAATGTATAAAATCAAATAAAAATGCAATTCTAAGAATTTATCCTAGTTTAACCAATAAAATATATATAAACTGTTAATTAATTTCAGCACACTCTATTGTTAAAAGCATGGCCAGGAGTATTGTATATGCATTGTACTGTTTTGTTTTATTGCTTTACATTTCTTTTTGAAACCAAGCAGCTTGATCCTACTTTCCATCAATTCGATGAAGCTTATAGAAGTTGATGAAATTAGAAAGCATTGAAATTAGTGGGATCGGGATCAGAAGGAGAACTTGGATAAAATACAATCAAGAAATTTTTGCCCTCATCCTTCAACAATAAGCCTTAACAATTCCCTATTTTAATTTATAGTTTATAATAATTATTTATAATACTATAATAATATAGTATATAATTTAATTTATAGGCTTGGCGGATCTAGCAGAAAACATCCGAGTGAGAATAGCAGATGAACCCAGCAAATGGAAGAGGATCCTCCGGGAGGATACACTAGAGGAATGGAACCGACGGTGGACGACCTCTCAAAAGGGGGCTAGCTTGAGAAAATACTTCCCCACTGTCGGATCACGATTAGAAGCAACTTGGATCCTCCCGGACTATTGGATCTCACAGATTCTCACGGGGCATGGGGGTTTCCGAGCGAAGCTCGCAGACCACGGTATAAATATCAATCCCCTGTGCCCAAGTTGCGGAGTGCCGGAGACCGCCGAGCATATCGTACTTTCTTGTACCGCCTATGAGGCACTGAGGGCCAAGCTAATGAGGGAGACAGGTCTCTACGCTTTGACGGAGAGCGATCTCCCTCAGCTCGTCACGGAGGACTGGTATCCCCATTTTAAGTCCTTCATCTACGGGTGGAAGGAAGTCCTTGGACCAGCCCACTTCACTCTGGGAAGAAGAGGAGTTGCACCTGGGAGACCACCGGAATGAGGCTCAATTGAAGAGAGACTAAAGAAATCAAGAAATGGACTATTGTTTGTATTGCAGCGGTGGGTTGTTAGGTATGCCTACCACCCCACAACTGCAAATGCCCGTATTGCCTTAAAGGTAGGGGAGGGTTGTTAAATAAATAAATAATAAATATTTTAATTTATAACTGATGAATAAATTGACAAGTTTTAAGAGGCTATAAATACCTTTAAAATACAGCGTTTGAGGATGAATTAAATGCCCCAACATTTGTTTTAGGACTTATTATTTCTAATTTTAGCCCCTCGAATTTCCTCCTACCCTATCTAGGAAAATATTGAGGCGTCCCCTCCAATAATATTGTGCTGGTGACGCCCCATGCCTGGAAGCTTTCCTTTTCCAAGTTATCCGATCCCGCCGTCCTTCATACATCACCGAACTTCTCCAGTTAAAATCCTCTGTCCATTCCCGCAATACCCGCTCTAGGTCTTCAGATCTATACACTCCGGCCCACCGAACGTCATATTTCGAAAGATCTATCATTATCCGGTCCTCATTTGGAACTCTACTCCCCCGTTTATCCTTCACTCCCATACCTTTAAATCCCGCCTGTTCAATCACCTCCCATCCATCCAGTTTTCCGTACAATTGTAATTGATCTCTATAAATTCTTAATTTTAATTTTAAATTGGCAAATTTATTATTAATACCATAAAATGGAGGAACCTCCTTTTTTACTTTCACTTACCTATATATGAAATATATAGTAAGTGGAAGTATTGCGATCGTGAAAAATTTCGACTTCCGGTTTTCAACGGAAATACACGTTTTGGGGTCCCCTGAGTCAAAATAACCAAGGCCCGCGAAATGGTCTGTGTGTGTGTGAACAGACTAGCTCAAAAACTATAAACCGTGCGAACCTGAAATTGGGTATTTAGAGTATGTATAAGCCCGCGATGTGACAGCAAAAATTTCATCAAATTTGCTCAAAGGGAGGGGGTACTTTATTTAATAACTTTTTAAGTTTTTTTCGATTTTCTCAAAAACGGCTCTAACAATTTTGATTAAACTGAGTATTTGATCTATTTATATGCCCGAGATAAGACTGTAAAAATTTCATCAAAATTGATCAACCGGAGGGGGCACTTTACTTAATAAATTTTGTATCATTTTCACGTGTTTTTTTTTTTTTTTATTTACTCAAAAACGGTTTAACGATTTTGATCAAACTAGTTATTTGATGTATGTATATGCCAAAGATGCGATAGCCAACATCATATCAAAATTGATCAACTGGAGGGGGGACTTTACTTAATAAATTTTGTATCATTTTCATGTGTTTTTTTTATTTACTCAAAAAAGGCATTAACGATTTTTATCAAATTCGTAATGTTTAACGAAAATTAGGTGTTCTTTAATATCAGGTAAAATTTATCATTGTTAAAATGTTCTGAGGGTTTTTTTTTGGTGGGGTTGGGGCCTTTTTTATTTGTTTGTTTCCTATAAAGTACCTTTGTTTTTGTTTATATGGAGATATTACTGTCTCTCGTTACGTCTAAAAATAAGAAATGGCTAAATATGAGATATGATAAAAATAAAGAAAACATAAAGAGGAGAAAAAAATAAAAATATTCAGTCAATTCATAAAACTCGTTGAGCCCACGCATGCGGAGTACGCCTTTAATGACAGACCATTGTTCATAATCAAAGCCGTTCTGTTCATTTGAGAAGTGGCAATTAACAAAACGCATTAATTTTTAATCTTAGTAAGTTGGTAAGTGAAAGTTGTGTGTTGCGCGCACGCACCAGATTTTTTTTAAGTTTGAACGAAGCAAGAATGGCAAATAGGCAAATTAAGGTCATTTATTTTAATGTATTTAATTGTTTTTTGAATTATCTTATAAATTTTAATTTTTACCTAAATATAAAAAATGAATCAAGCAACTGTGATATCGTCGTCACCATGCTAAGTAACAATATGCATATGTTGTTAGTGGCACATTCGTTACTTTAGCATGGTGACGACGATATTGTCATATATATACGACGACATCATATATATTAAACGAATACGAATATCACCCGGAACACCCCAAACGAATATACGCACCTAGGGATAAGAATATATTTGTATTCTCAGGGAAAATCGGCGAATATTCGCGTATTCGCAGGAAACATCTGCGTGTAAACAGGTCTATATTGTTCATTAGATTGATCCTAGGTTCTTTCCTAAACAGGTCGTAAAAAAATGGTAATATTTTCAAATTACTGTAAATTGGTGCCTTGTTTACTGGATGAACAACCACTATTAATAAATTGTTTAGTGAGTAAAATCTAACTTATATCACGAAAAACAAAAACAAAAATGCACGATTAAGTTATTGGATCTGTTTATAAATTATTCAAGAGATCAATCTAAACCTAAATGACAAAATGTAAATATATTTCAAAGCTGCTTTGGGCGAAGGAGTCGATCGTGACTTCCCTAACATCGATTTCCTAATCGACCTTTGATTCCGAAATAACGATTCCGACTCACCCGCAATAGATTCGATGATAAATAGCTAACAGCTTCGCGGCGCCAAGATAAAAATAAAATAACAGCCGTAATAAGATCAGATTTTATAACCGTTCTGACAGTTACGATAACTGTTAAGTAAAAAAAAAAAAAAACCTTTAGGCCTTCAGATCTTAGAATATACCATATATGTTAAGATTGTCCAGGTAACTCCTGTAGCATCAAACCTATTCTAATTTCTTGAGATAATTTAGCTCCACCTTGAGTAATAAGCCTTTTACTGCATTTTAAGGTGTATTGAAATAATGTAATTTTGAGGAATGAGTGTTCTGCGGTTGATATCGGTGATAGGGCTCACCTCTTTCTTCAATAAACTTAAATTGTAACACTTAATCCTAACATTCAAATACTTGTTGCCATTGTCTTGGGACATTTGCTGGACTGAGGCTATTAAATAGTGGATTTAACAACTGTGATGTTATTGTTATTAAAAGCTGCACTATAATGGTATAATAATTTTGAATCGGTTTTAACCAGCTTTTAAGGGAAAATAGAATGACAATAGAAGAAGATAGAAGTTTGGACTGTCGTCACTTTCTTTATAAGAAAAATTGCTATCATCCTCCTTGCTGGAACTAAAGACAATTGGTAGTTTCACCTTTGTTTATGTTTACCTTGCTTTTGTGGATTGCTACTGCTCCAACAAACCCCAGTTGAAGAGTTGACCACTCCGTTTGACCAATTTTGATGAAATGTTGGCTATCACATCTAAAGCATATACATACATCAAATACCCAGTTTGATCAAAATCGTTAAAGCCTTTTTTGAGTAAATAAAATAAACACGAGAAAATGATATAAAATTTATTAAGTAAAGTCCCGCTCCGGTTGATCAATTTTGATGAAATGTTGGCTATCGCATCGTTGGCATATACATACATCAAATACCCAGTTTGATCAAAATCTTTAAAACCGTTTTTGAGTAAATAAAAAAACACGAGAAAATGATATAAAATTTATAAGGTAAAGTGCCCCCTCCGGTTGAACAATTTTGATGAAATTTTTACAGTCATATCTCGGGTATATTAATACATCAAATACTCAGTTTAATCAAAATCGTTAGAGCCGTTTTTGAGAAAATCGAAAGAACGTAAAACGTTTTTAAATAAAGTACCCCCTCCCTTAGACCAATTTCGATGAAATTTTTGCTGTCACATCGCGGGCATATACATACACTAAATACTAAATTTCAGGTTCGCACGATTTATAGTTTTTGAGCTAGTCTGTTCACATACACACACACACACACACACACACACACACACACACACCATTTCGCGGGACTTGGTTATTTTGACTCAGGGGACCCCAAAACGGGTATTTCCGTTGAAAACCGGAAGTCGAAAATTATCACGATCGCAATACTTCCACTTACTATATATTTCATATATAGGTAAGTGAAAGTAAAAAAACTATAAAAACCTACTTTACACGATTTTTGTCACATGGCAAGCAGAACTCCATAACCGCGCGACTTACGTCACCAACGTGAATGCGGCGGAGGGAAGTGATTGATAAGCAAAGTTGCCAAATCGCTGGCGATGTTAAATTTGGAGAAATCACTACTGTTTCAAATCCCCTCTGTCTCCCCTACTAACAGCAATTAAAGTAACATTATCACTACAAACATTAAGGACAGTATAGAAGGAAGTAAAGTTGGGTAAAGAGCACAAGACACGGAGAAGTGGCATTATCTATAACTGACAGGTTGCAGAGGGACATTATCCTCATTGCTCCTTGGGCATTATCCTTTGTGTCCTTCCACTTTAGCTGTCCTCCCACCACAGGACACCTCCAACACCTTCCTTTTAGTGTGCTCTACATTTTCTGCCATCTGTCATGTAGGCCTGTTACAAAAGTTTTGAGGTTATTCAGAGGAAAAAAATAAAAAATGCGACCCAATTCTTTTCCGGTTCCGATTCTCGGCCTTTGTAATATTGCCTTTCACGGGCATTGCATACTTTACCAATATGCTGGCATTTACAAAGTTATTTTTTTTTTTTTTTTAAGAAATATTTATGTTATGTATTCTTTAATAGTTATTATTTCACTATCCCTCTCAGAAGTTCTCCTCCTGCCTAACTCCCGAATCCTTTCTAAAACCTCTTGACAGTTTTCCAGATTTCCTCACAAAGCAGAAATTATCCTCCATCGTCATTTTCACTAAACCAACTAATTTAGGAGGGATCTTTAATTCTAGCATTCGATAAGTATATAATGGATAGTAAAATAGTTGAATAAGGATGATAAAATAAAATCTGATATTTATCTTGTTGAGACCAGAGTAATACAGATACTGAGGAGAAAATTATAGGGTGAGAGGTGATAAAGGTTTGGCACTTAGTTCCCTTTGGCGTTATACAGACCATATAAAGTATCTTTTTAATATTGTTTAATAAATTTAAAAACCCATAAAAATCCTTAATGCAACACGAGGCATTATTTTGAAAATTATCAAAATACGATGTGATTGGGGTCACCTGTGGTGTAGTTGTTAGCATGGCAACCTATAATACTAAAGGTCGGGAGTTCGCGTCCAGTCGGGTATGCCGTCCCTCGGATAGGGCGTAAAATGGAGGTCCCGAGCCTGTGCGATGTCAGGTACTCGTTAAAGATCCCTATCCTAATTATACCTGGATAGGCAAAATTTAGGACTCCCACTGTAGCATCGTCCGATTAGTCTTAGTTGCTTGCATAAAGGGACGTCAAAACAACAAACTAATATAATCGAACAAATAAGATAATCGAATCATTGATGATTTATAAAGAAAATATTTTTACTTTCACTTACCCATATACGAAATATATAGTAAGGGAAAGTATTGCGATCGTGAAAAATTTCGACTTCTGGTTTTCAACGGAAATACACGTTTTGGGGTCCCCTGAGTCCAAATAACCAAGTCCCGGGTCCAAGTAAACATATAAAGGAGAAAAAAAAAAAAATACTCCGTCAACTTATAAAACACGTTGAGCCCACGCATGCGCTGCACACCTTTAATGACACATCATTCTTTATAATTAATTAATTATAATTCTTTATAATTAATGACACATCATTCTTTATAATTAGATTGAACATCCTGACTATAAATCATCGTAATAAAAAACAAAAAAACAGTATGGTGTACCGACAAAGATACACCTTTTAGAAATGATGTGTGATGAAGATTGTTCCTTGAAGATAGTATTGAAAATCCTTAGCTCTTAGCAAAGAGGTACCATCGGAGGAAGGGCACAGTTAGGAGAGGAAGACATCCGGCGAAGATCTAACGGAAATGGCTGCAGTAATTGAGGACCGAGCACATTGTATGCTAATGCGCTAGGGATGGCAGCACTGTCGGCTGGAATCGATTTATTGTGCTAGCCGCGATGGTTGATTTGTTTACATCTGGTCCCAGCTACTTTGGTAGGTTACTGCTTCTCTTGATGAGGTTCCTGACCTTTCTATCACAAAACGGATATTTATTACCTTTAGCCATTTCACAATTATTATGATAATAAAGGCTAGTGATAATTATTATAATAAAAACCCAAAGGGTCGATGCTCACACCACAAATCGCTTCCTAGACACCTCCACCCACCCAACGTCGCACAGTGGTAAAATGTTATCACTTAGTGGCCAAAAATCTATAACTCCTGATTGAATGATAATTACAAGTATCAACTTATAACGACACAGTAACACAGAAGTAACCATATGATTCGATCATAAGAGCAAGACTAAGTCTCCAGTCCATTGCTCCTTATATTTAGTCCAAATTGGAACATTCTAGATGGTTCGTCTTAAAGCGTAGGGGAGAGCGGGGTTGGTTGGCATAGGGGGAAGGTTGGCCATTGGCTTATAGTTTCCACCACACCTGTTGTGAAGGCCCCACCATTGTACCATGTGACCCGCTCGACCTCGGGAGTCTTTTCCTGAGTTTTCAATCTGATACTAACAGTGTAGAGAATAGCTTGCTTCATTGATTGATTTTACAACATGTAAGTCAATTTTAATATTTTCAGTACATTTGGTTTAAAGGCATGGCAAAACATTTGATTCCGATTCTGTTCACATAGCCTCAACCTCCTTTGAAAAACCTAACCTTTCGACTAACCAGTTTCTTGTTTGATTGTTCTCCCCTGTCCTGGCAGTCATCTTTCATATGATCTCTGCTGTGGGGTTAGTTGGCTCTCTTAAACTTTTTTTTTGGCGCAGTAGCAATTCACAAAAGCAAGGTAAACATAATCAAAGGTGAAACTATCGGAGCGGGACTTTACTTAATAAATTTTATATCATTTTCTCGTGTTTATTTTATTTACTCAAAAAAGGCTTTAACGATTTTGATCAAACTGGGTATTTGATGTATGTATATGCTTTAGATGTGATAGCCAACATTTCATCAAAATTGGTCAAACGGAGTGGTCAACTCTTCAACTGGGGTTTGTTGGAGCAGTAGCAATCCACAAAAGCAAGGTAAACATAAACAAAGGTGAAACTACCAATTGTCGTTAGTTCCAGCGAGGAAGATGAGAGAAATTTTTCTTATCCAAAAAGTTACGACAGTCTAAACTTCTATCTTCTTCTATTGTCATTCTATTTTCCCTTAAAAGCTGTTAAAAACCGACTCAAAATTATTATCACATTATAGTGCAGCTTTTAATAATAATAATATGTGTCAGGCAGTACTTGAATGAGATGGCTAAACAACCCCACCTTCTAGGCCAACCTGCCCCCCACATCGGGGGTAAGTTGGCATACTATGGATTGACGTATTCTTCAATTTTCTATGATCTTAGTTTTAAATATTATGTGTTGAAAAAAATACTTGAAGTACTCTAATACTTGGAGTTTACAGTGGTGTCAGCCCTATTGGGATTATATTAACAGGAAAGACACAACAATCAGAAAAGTGAAAACTGTTGCCAACCAACCCCGCTCTCCCCTACTTAACTTAACACACAGAGTCCAGAGCTCGTAAAAAAATCTAATGTTTTTTGTTTTACGTTACAATAATCTCTAAACTTATAGGTACTTATCTGTTTCACAACTGATTTTAAAATACATACACCTAGAAAAAGTATTTTAAAGTTACTTTCATAAAATATGACCATATGACATATGGTCGCTACTAAGTGCAGCATTGTGAAATTTAGTGGTGATTGATATTGTTGTTTTTCCGGTGTTTCACCGATTTATTATTCGCAAAATTGTGATACTATTAACGTATCATGATCGCGGATAAATTAGGCATAAAAGGTCCAAGATTAAACTCGGTCAAGCAATCGAAGGTCATGAAGGTTAAGAATCCATCTGGATCAATTAAGAAGATAACAACTTCCAAGACCAAGAGTGTTAAGAAGAGTGAAGAACCGCGACCAGAGGCTGGGCCTAGCATCTCAGGAGAGTGGCATCAGGTGTCCCCCCGCAAAGCTGTGTCCCCAACAGCAGCGGCTACTTCTGCTCTACAGAGGCAGGTTAGTTTCGAATCATTAAATCCTTTCTATGTTCTACCGACTGATGTGGATCCCCAGTCTAATATTAATGAATCTACAACAAATAATAATAATAATAAGGATGAAACGCAGAAGCCTCCACCAATTTACGTTAAAACGGTTAATAACTTTAAATTACTTTGCGATGAGCTCGTAAAAGTAGTAGGTTCTAATGGGTTCACTTTGAAATCTGGAGCTAAAAATGTTGTTATTATGGCCAACTCATCCGACTCTTACAGGAAAATAACCAAGTACCTCCGAGAAAGAAAGGCTGAGTTCCATACCTACCAACTTCCCGAGGACCGACCCTTTCGGGTTGCTATAAGGAACTTACATCACAGTATAGGCTGTGATTTAATAAAAACTGAATTACAAGAATTGGGTTATAGCGTACTAGCTGTACACAATATACTTCACCCTAGAACAAAAGCACCTTTGCCTATATATTTTGTTGATTTAGAGAAAAATGATAAGAGTGCTGAAATATTTTCATTGAAATTCTTGTATTATACAAAAATCAAGGTTGAAGAACCTAGAAAACGTAACGAAATCGCCCAATGTAAACGCTGCCAATCATATGGGCACACAAAAACTTATTGCAATTTGAAGCCAAGGTGTGTCAAGTGTGCTGGTGAACACCTTTCGTCATATTGCAAAAAGCCCTTAGACAAGCCGCCAAAATGTGTTCATTGTGACGAAGCGCACCCGGCTAACTATAGAGGTTGCTCTGTGCATAAAGAATTGAAGAAACGTAGACAGCGTCCCCCCGTGAGAAGTCTTCAATTTTACGAAGAACAGGAAAACAGGGAGAAAAAAGAAAATGAAGAATCCTCAGAAATTCCACCAAATTTAGCAAGTAATCTTGAGCCACCATTACAACCAGACTCTACTCAGATTCAGAACGTTGCCTCACAACCAACTTACTCAAAATCCATGATTAGATCATATGACTCACCTGTTCCTAACCTTCAAACCAATAATATAACAAACATTCCAGATATTACTACACAACTGACAAACTTCATAAACGAGTTCAAAAACCTTGTTTCACCCCTTATATCGTTGCTCACAACATTGGTGCAGCATGTTCTTCCATCACTTTCCAAATGAATGGACTAAAAGTTATTCTTTGGAATGCCAATGGTGTGATATCTCGTAAAAACGAACTTGAAATTTTCCTTTCTGACAATGACATAGACATAGCTTTATTGACTGAGACTCATTTAACTAGAAACAAAAAATTTCACTTGCCGTCTTATAGTACTTACCGGACAGACCATCCTTCAAATAAAGCTAAGGGGGGAACTCTCATTCTAGTAAAAAATTCTATCAGTCACTACTCAAGCGCTTCTGTTGATTCTGAAAATTACCAATGCACTTCAGTAATTGTAAATTTTCTAAATTTTAATGTCACTATCGCTGCTTTATATTGCCCTCCTGGTAAGAATTTATCAATCCAAGCGTTTGAAAAACTGTTACATTCTTTAGGCAACAGATTCTTGTGTGGCGGGGATTACAATGCTAAGAACCAGGTATGGGGCAGTAGAATAAGCAATTCTCGTGGTAGAGCCTTACACAATGCAATTCTTTCCCAGAACTGTAAATTATTGTGCCCCTCTTCCCCCACATATTGGCCCACGGATGCTAACCGAATTCCAGACGTCCTGGATTTTTTCATAACAAAGGGAATTAATTTACACCAATGCGATATTACCAATGTAACTGATCTGTCTTCGGACCATTCCCCTCTTCTCCTGAGGATAGAATCAAAACCATTAATTAAAACTCCTCGTCCATCATTGACTCCTGGAAAAATTGACTGGAATAAGTTCAGATTATCTATTGAAAATGCATTATCACTCAACACTAACATACGGACACCAGAAGACTTGGATGACGCGGTAAATCACTTGACAAAAACTATTCAAAACTCAGCATGGGCTTCTAAACTAACCAATCAAAAAGCCGAAAAGCAGAGCCATAATTACCTTTCACCTGAGATCCTAAACCTTATCGCACAGAAACGGAAAGCCCGTAAAATATGGCAAAGATCTAGATACCCGTCAGACAAGCATAAGTTTAACAAACTAACACGACAACTACATGATGAAATTAGACGTTCAAAAACTGAATCTTTTGACAATTTCCTCAATCGTCTCTTAACTTGCGAGAAACCAGTCTGGAGTATGACAAAACGTATTCTTCAGCATCGTGATGTCTCACACCCACTTAGACATCCTGACGGTTCTTGGGCAAAGTCAGATGCACAAAAAGCACAATTGTTTGCTAATCACCTCCAAGAAACTTTTAAACCTCATGACATAAATGACAGACTCTCTACATTACTTGTCCAAAATCACCTTGACATACCCTTACCAATGACATTACCGCCGAAATTTATTCATCCCAATGAAGTTCAGGATTTAATAGCAAGCCTGCCTAATAATAAAGCTCCAGGGTTTGATTTAATTACAAATTTTATAATTAAAAATTTACCGTGGAAAGCAATCCTTTTCCTGACAAACATATATAATTCTATTTTGAAAATAACTTACTTCCCTGTCCTTTGGAAATATTCCGAAGTTATCATGGTACTAAAACCAAATAAATCCCCTGATCTTCCAAATTCCTACCGCCCAATCAGCCTTCTTCCTTCCTTTTCTAAATTATTCGAAAAAATACTTCTCCGTCGTTTTGATTCTCTTGAAACTCTTAAATTTATTCCAAATCATCAATTCGGTTTTAGAAAACATCATTCAACTGTCCAACAATGCCATCGTTTAGTTGATTATATTTCCAATTCTCTAGAGTCCAAACATTATTGTCCCAGCGTCTTTCTTGACATTAGTCAAGCGTTCGATAAAGTTTGGCATGAAGGATTGCTTTCCAAACTTAAAATCTTACTTCCTCCGACCTATTTTCTAATAATACTATCATACTTGACAGACAGACATTTTGCGGTGAAAGTAGGAACTGACCTCTCGGACATTAAATGTATAAAAGCAGGAGTGCCTCAGGGCAGCGTCCTTGGTCCGATACTGTTCAACATATACATGTCAGATCTACCGCAACAGACTAACACTCTATTGGCTACTTTCGCTGACGACACAGCTATACTTTGTTCAGATAAAAACCCTATTCAAGCCTTCAATACCCTACAAAATCATTTGGATGATATTGCAGATTGGGCCATTAGATGGAAAATAAAAATGAATGAAAAAAAGAGTGTTCATGTCATTTTCACACTTAATCGTGGCCCCTGCCCAGCAATATATTTTAATAATATTTGCATACCACCATCTGATGAGGTTAGATATTTAGGTTTTTATCTGGACAAAAGACTGACTTGGAAATCTCACATTAGACAAAAACGTAAAGAACTGAACAAACGGTACGGTCTTTTATCCAGACTACTTGATAGACGTTCAAAATTATCTTTGACAAATAAACTCACATTATACAAAGTCTTATTAAAACCTATATGGGCGTACGGGATAGAGTTGTGGGGCTCTGCAAAATCGTCCAGCATCCAAAGAATACAGTCTTTTCAGTCAAAAGTGTTGCGAAGAATAGTTGATGCACCATTTTTTGTTAGCAATGATATAATACACAAAGACTTAGACATGCGAACTATTTCGGAAACAGCCAAAGAAAATTATAATAGCTTTCACCTAAGACTGACCTACAATACAAACCCTCTTACGGAAGCCTTAAGATGCTCGCACAACCCTTTCAGTCCACCACGTCGACTACGCAGGTGGTGGCCAAGAGACTTGCTGAGCTAATCTGTCATTTCCAGAAGGAACGCTCATGTAGCAGCCAGCAAAATTTGCTCATTGCAAGTAATTTGCAGATCGCAAATTTATAATTGTTAAATGTTTGTTATTAAATAAATAAAAAAAAAAAAAAAAAAAAAAAAAAAATAGGAAATTGTATTCTATTGTTGCAATTTAATCCAGTTACTTTTGAAGAAACAACGACGAAGAAAGAAATGTGACGAAAGGACATGAAACAATTTGTTAAGCAAATGACCGAACCGAATCCACTGTAAAAGGAGGCCGACAGGAAGCCGATAGTTTATCGATATTATTAGCATCGAGATCCCATTAGGTGGAAGTTCGATGGATCGAAACGGCTCGATCCGAAGGCTGAGCTAGATCGCTTCCGCAACTGTCGTAGGAGGTTTATGGCGATCGAGAACATAACTGTTTCTGGGGAAACACAACTGTTTACTATTTTTGCAGAAATTTATAGAATCCTTATATATATAAAAATCTCGTGTCCCGATGTTTGTCTCTCTATTTCTCAGAAACTACTCAACCGATTTTAATGAAATTTGGCTCAATGTATATAGTTTTGGCCAACTTACCGGACCGGATAGTTTTTAACTTGATTAGTGATCAAAATAATTCTTATATAGCGAATTATTGCAAATACAGTAGGTCGTGTTTCGATTTATTAACATGGCGTCATATGTCGATTTCATAATGTTTTTGTTTATAAGCATGCTATTGTAATACAGGTTATCATTATTATAATTTTGTATTGCGTTATGTGAGTGCAGTTATTTTTCCTATATTATTATTTTCCACGGACAAATAGTAATACAAATTTGTATTTATTGTTAATTTTCATTAAAGAATAAATAAATCAAGAAAAGGTTACAATAAATACTCAAATGTGTAGGTAATTTTTCTTCCTTTCCTTTTTTATTTGTATTTAAATTTAATCACTAGCTAAGCGCTGAAACGCTTTGCTGGGCCCACCCTGATATCAACTTTTAGTATAGTAAATGCATTTTAATAATTTAAATTAGGCTATTATTTGAAATAATACTCTATAAATGTTGTAACAGCACCTACTGTCATAGGTGTAACCTAATAGAAGCCTGACTTGGGGAGTCAGTGTTGCCAAAAATTAGTGAAAATTAGTCAATTGGCTACACTGCGGGTAACCAGTCGTATAAACTCCCTCACAAAAAGAGTGTGTTTTGATTAGGTGTTGTGGAATACTTTGTGATTTGCTAAAGAACTGCATAATTAAGACTTTAATATTATATTTTCAGTTAATTTATTTAACAGAAGTTTCTTTATTTTCATTATTCGTTTTGTTATTATTATTTAAATACAGTGTTTTTTTATTTTACCAAACCTTTTTATCATTTTTATCCCGAGATCTAAAATGTAAAATTTAAAAAATGTCAGTGAAGATTTGTAATTCCTCCTTTATCAACAATTATTTAAAGTTGAGAAAATTTAATCCCAATCGAATAGAGGCTGTTACTTCCTAAGTTGTAATTATCTTTAAATGTAAAATTTAAGAAATGTTAGCGAAGATTTTAATCCTTTCTTTAATTTAATGAAATGATATTTACTTATCTTTAAATGTTTGTTGATTAAGAAAGGATTACAAATCGCGGCATTTTTTAAATTTATCATTTAATGATTATTACACCTCTACTGAACAGGAATAATTGTTATTTGGGTAACCTCAAGTTTCAGATTTATCCGCCATAAATATGAGAGTACTACTACAAAATAATCCATCGGCAGATATATTTTTTAAACAATTGCTCTATATTGGAAACGGTGAAATAGAGCTAGCTGTATCGAAATTCAAAATTTATCAAATTACCAGAAAATTTCTGAACTGTTGTAGAGACGAAAAATGAACTAACTACGAAATATAAAGTGTCTTTCCTGATATTTTGAACAATTATTTGGACTATAAGTGGGTAGTCGTGCTATTTTGGCAGCAAAAAATGTTGATTTCGATGAAATAAACTTCCAAAATCAATTGACAATGTTCTAGATGTAAACGAAGCCGTAAATTTCCCATCTGAATTTTTTAATTCCCTGGATATACACCCAAACAATCTCCAGTTGAATATTGGCTCACCGATCATTCTTCTTCGTAACTTAAATCCACCTCAATTGTGCAACGGTATACGTTTGGTCATTAAAAGGATCACAGGAAATGTTATTGAAGGAAAAATGTTACCTGGAAGGTTTACAGGAGATATCGCCCTGTTGCCACCTAATCCCTTGGAACCGACAGAATTTTCAATAAAATTTAAAAGGCTTCAATATCCTATTCGTTTAGCTTTTGCCATGACCATAAACAAATCCCAAGGGCAAACAATGTCCACTTGGACTTTGAAAATCCGTGTTTTTCCCTTGGGCAATGGCATAACTCACGTGGGAAATGGGTATCGCCTGCTCACGTGTGTGGAAACCATCAAATCTTTGGTTTGTGTTAAAAAAAACAAAACATGTTAACCCAAAACATTTTGAACAAATTAGTACTTGAATAAATAAAAATTCTTAATTGTATTATGTAAAAACCTCTTTAAGAAGAGATTTATTATCACTCAAATATATTGCTAAATTAAAAGCTTCAACAAACCACCCTCTTACCGAACACTTATTAGCCGAAGGGTTGGGAAATCGAGGTCTCAAAGAAATTGAGAAAAACGCCTATCAAAAGGACATATATGACGCGTTAACCAAGATTGGCATGACCCTGAGCAAAATTTAACCCGTTGTTAAACTAACAATACCAAGTTGAAGTAGTGTTAGGCCAATAATCAATAGATCAATGGCTGAGGTTATCAAAACTTACTTCAGTCATCCTTTTTAAAATTAGTGGAAAAATATAGCCATTTCGAGTTAGTTTATACCGATCCATAAAAAAAGGGCGATAGTGTTGGCAGCTCTGTGAGTCGTAAACACAACCAGCTCCTTTTTAATCAAACTACATTGAAGTATGAGATGTAAAAAATAAAAACTTTAACTTTCCTATATTCTTTACCAAATACTTTTAAATGGTGTAATGCTCTATTCTCAATCACGTTGGATTTTGATTAGCTGAAAGGTTTTCATCTTTATCAATGAATATTGGTATTACTGTATTTGTTTAAAAATATTAGGATATAACTACTGAGCCACAGCAACGCGTGGCCGGGTCTGCTAGTAACTATATATTTTTTTACTACTATAACATGTATTATCATAAATATAATCATCATTAATAATAATAAAGGCTTAACGAACCCGAAGACTCGATGCCGACACAGCTCGAAATTTTGCACTGCCATTTCAATCGACTTTTATGTATTGTACTCCCATCTATATATAAATGGAATATAATATAATGGATTGATATGCGAATGGAATTATACGTAGTAAAACATTACGATTTTAGGGAACATGCGTTGCTTAAAACAATATAAAGTCGAACCATGTATGGACAAAAATTTGATAGCGATTTTTTAAATCTTTATAGTATTGTTATTAAAAAAAATCTGGTGCGTGCTCGCAACACACAACTTTCACTTATCAACTTACTTAGATTAGAAATTAATGCGTTTTGTTAATTGCCACTTCTGAAATGAACAGAACGGCTTTAATTATAAACAATGGTCTGTCATTTAAGGCGTACTCCGCATGCGTAGGCTCAACGAGTTTTATGAGTTGACTGAATATTTTTCTTTTTTTCTCCTCTTTATGTTTTCTTTATTATTATCATATCTCATACTTAGCGATTTCTTATTTTTAGGCGTAACGAGAGACATTTAATTTCTCTATGTAAACAAAAACAAAGGTACTTTATAAGAAAGAAACAAACAAAAAAAGCCCTCCCCCCCCCCCAAAAAAGCCCCCTCAGAACATTTTAATAATGATAAAGCTTACCTGATATTAAAGAAAACCTAATTTTCATTAAACATGACGAATTTGATAAAAATCGTTAAAGCCGTTTTTGAGATAATCGAAAAAAAGGTAAAAATTGGAAAAAAGTCATGAAATAAAGTGCCCCCTCAGTTGGACCAATTTTGATGAAATGTTGGCTTTTACATATTTGGTATATACATACATCAAATACCCAGTTTCTTCAAAATCTTTAAAGCCGTTTTTGAGTAAATAAAAAATATGTACACGTAAAATTGGTACAAAATTTATTAAGTAAAGTCCCCCCTCCGGTTGATCAATTTTGATGAAATTTTTACAGTCATATCTCGGGCATGCAAATAGATAAAATACTCAGTTTAATCAAAATCGTTAGAGTCGTTTTTTAGAAAATCGAAAAAAACGTAAAAGGTTATTAAATAAAGTACCCCCTCCCTTTGAGCAATTTTGATGAAATTTTTGCTGTCACATTGCGGGCATATACCTACACTAAATACTTAATTTCAGGTTCCCACAGTTTATAGTTTTTGAGCTAGTCTGTTCACATACACACACACACAGACACACACACACACACACAGACCATTTCGCGGGACATGGTTATTTCGACTCAGGGGGTCCCAAAACGTGTATTTCCGTTGAAAACCGGAAGTCGAAATTTTTCACGATCGCAATACTTCCACTTACTATATATTTCATATATAGGTAAGTGAAAGTAAAAATTAATCACCTATTTTTTCAAATCAATACCAATATATGTTTTAGTAAATAAATGAAAAAGTAAATAAAAGAAGCCTACTTGTAATATTTGAAATTCTTACTCCTCTAAACCAAACTCTTACCATATCCAAAATTGAAATGTAGCCCTGATTAATTTCAAAACCTTCTAACGAAGAATCTTTCGAGTAAAAAAAAATCTGGTGCGTGCGCGCAACACACAACTTTCACTTACCAACTTACTTAGATTAGTAATTGACGTGTTTTGCTAAATATCATTTCCCAAAGTCACACATTTTTCTACATTCATATCTTATTATTGTTAATCGTTAAAGCCGTTTTTGAGTAAATAAAAAAAACCCGTGAAAATGATACAAAATTTATTAAGTAAAGTCCCCCCTCCAGTAGATCAATTTTGATGAAATTTTTACAGTAATATCTCGGGCATATAAATACATCAAATACCAAGTTTGATCAAAATCGTTAAAACCGTTTTTGAGTAAATAAAAAAAACACGTGAAAATGATACAAAATTTATTAAGTAAAGTCCCCCCTCCGGTTGATCAATTGTGATGAAATGTTGGTTATCACATCTCTGGCATATAAATACATCAAATACCAAGTTTGATCAAAATCGTTAAAACCGTTTTTGAGAAAATCGAAAAAAACTTAAAAAGTTATTAAATAAAGTACGCCCTCCCTTTGAGCAAATTTGATGAAATTTTTGCTGTCACATCGCGGGGTTATACATACTCTAAATACTCAATTTCAGGTTCGCACGGTTTATAGTTCTTGAGCTAGTCTGTTCACACACACACACACACACAGACACACACACACACACACACACACACACACACACACAGACCATTTCGCGGGACTCGGTTATTTTGACTCAGGGGACCCCAAAACGTGTATTTCCGTTGAAAACCGGAAGTCGAAAATTTTCACGATCGCAATACTTCCACTTACTATATATTTCATATATAGGTAAGTGAAAGTAAAAAACAAAGTCAGCCAGCACGATAACTGTGAAAATAGCAGGCAAATTTTTTTTTTTTTATAAAACTTGAAGACAAATGATCGAACAAAAACTTTTATTTTATTTTTATAAATAAAATACTGTGTTTAGTTACTAAAGGTTTAATTATTCTCATTTATAAAATATATATGTAGCATTAATATAAAAAGTAAAGTAGTTCGATGCTTTCGTGTATTACTACAGTCCACAGCTGTTCAGGCAAGTTAGGTATTAATAATAAAAACCTTTCGCTTCCCTGATGATGAAAGTATGGACGGGTGCTCAATGCCCTTAGTTTTATTGGTTAATGTATTAAAAAGTTTTAAAGAATAAAAGAATAACATGAAAGATATTTAACATAAAGTTTACCATTGTACTTTATAAAATTATAGCATAATAAAAAATGATAACAAAATATTATGAATGAAAGGAAATAAGTAAAGAAAATTCTCTGACATTTTAGAGCTTAAGCAATAATTTATTAAATACAGATAATTCATTAAACACGAATAAAACTAAAATGATTGAATGAAAATGAAAGACAACTTATAAACTATTATAGACAAAAATATGCTTTAATCGAATGGCCATTGATGAACTATAGAGTAAAGTAATAAACAAACGACTAATAACTATAATACATAGATAGATATAATAACTGAATTCAGCAATTTGATTTAATGTTAAAAGGTAAAGTTAAATCCAAAAGGTTAATGTAAAATCCAACGGAACTTAATCTTCCTCTTCGGTCAGTCTTCTAAAATAATGTCTGCAAATATGCACAATACAAAACTGAATACCCTGGGTGTACGAGAATGTCATTAGATGTTTTTAATGAATGTTTTAAGCGTGAGGAGTAATGCGTACTCGGCTGGCGAGAATCAACAGCTGACTGACTTGGTGAAGCGTCTTTTGTTTGTCTCAGAGCGTCTTCGACCAATCACAGACGCCCACGCACATAACACTAAACTAATGTTAATTAAATAATTAATATCGATTGGTATGATATTCCATTTGATTAATTAATTAACGACAATATATTAGTTACTGAATTTACAATTTATTATTTATTGAATTTAGAATTAATTTAAAAATGCTGAACTAAAAATTAAACTAAAGAATTATATAAATTGAAAAAATGGGTTCCCTGAACAACAGCAGACTATAAAAATATTCAATTAAAGAAATTGGGAGCCAGACAAACCCGTTACATTCCAGTCACAGTTAAATTTAACTGTTTCATTACGTTATACTATTTTTGTTCTCATGGCTTGCTTGATATTTTTGTAATTTTAAATCGATAAAAATAATTAAAACCAATAAATAAAATAAGTTTTACAATAGATTATGTAAGAATCTAAAAATACCGGTCTTAACCGATTATTTATCATTTGAAGTAGATTGACATATTATATTACACTAGCTGTATATCCCGGTTTCACCCGGGGAATTTCATTTTTCTAATAAACGTGAACAAATTTAAAGTGAAATCATAACGATTTTTATATCAATAAAGAATATACCCAGAGACTGGCTGAAGTTATGAAATTTTAATATGGACAGGTGTTCGCACCTAGTAAGAAAGATCCACTGAGCGAAATTTGGGGAATTTAGGACAAACGGTATGGAGTTTTATTAAGAAAAAACAAACTAACAGAAATTCATCTTTGAGCTGTATAACCCGGTTTGATCGGGGAATTTCATTTTTCTAATGAAACGGTTGATTTCGTAAAAACCATTGTAAAGTGAGTTCATTACGATTTCTATAACAATAAAGACTATCAGCTGAAGATCGGCTGAAGTTATGCAATTTTACGAGTAATATGGACAGGTGTTCGCACCTGGTATGAAAGAACTACTGGCGAAATTTGGAGAATTTAGGATAAACGGTATGGATTTCTATAAAAAACAAACAAACAAACAGAAATATTGGCCTGCAGTTTCAGCTTCTCGCAAATCGCCTT
The DNA here is from genome assembly GCA_911387785.2 of Aelia acuminata. Taxonomy (NCBI): domain Eukaryota; kingdom Metazoa; phylum Arthropoda; class Insecta; order Hemiptera; family Pentatomidae; genus Aelia; species Aelia acuminata. The sequence goes on along the minus strand of OU426979.1, from coordinate 4,514,098 downwards.
GCCTAAGCCTTTGTGGCGCAAAGCGGGCCTCGTATTCCTGGGCAGACTCAGTTTCCCGTGATTCTGCCTGTCTAAGCCTCTGTTGTTCAATCCTAATTTGATGTTCGTCGAGAGTTTCAGCTGTTCGTATTTGACGTTGTTTTTAGCTTTTGAGCTCACTACTCCTATTGAAGCTCGCTTCTTAGGAGGCATTTATAAAAAATAACTTCACCATACATGTAAATAAACGTATTGTAATTTAAAAAAAAAACAAAAAAACATATGGTTTAAAAATCTCAGAACTCGACGCCTACCAAGGGACGGTCTTACTGGGCCTTGTTGGCCTCTTCAAAATGTATAAAATGATATTTTAGGCTGTTTTTCGACTCAAACGGTCGATTTCGTAAAAAAAAAACCCATTGTAAAGCGAGATCATGACGATTTTTTTAACAATAAAGAATATACCATGAGATTGGCTGAAGTTATGCAATTTTAATATGGACAGGTGTTCGCACCTGGTATCAAAGAACCACTAAGCGAAATTTGGAGAATTTAGGACATACGGTATGGATTTCTATAAAGAACAAACAAACAGAATTTCAACTTTATTTATAAGATTACTTCAAATTATATTTCATTTGTAGAAAACGGGAATGTAATTTTAAGATAATGTAGGCACTATTATTTTGTTTATCTCATTCCCTGTTTTTCCCGTTAATTATAGAGAAAGTTTATAATTTTCCAACATTGTTAAGTATATATATATATATTTATATAATATCTGTAAAACCGCATGTAATTGATGTCAATGGGTCTTGTTACAATAACTGAACAATTAACGTTATACATTCAATGTTCCGTTAGTTATGTAAAGGGGAATGTTTCTAATTTCTAATTTAAATTAGTACGTTGTTACTGGTTACAACAAGCTGTGAAATGTAGCTGTTACTGTGAAATTGAGTAGATGTGGACGGACTAGTCTTGAATAATTTCGTCCTATGCTAGAAATAATATGAATTTTTCTATTTCTATGTTCTTAGGGAAACCTATTTTACGGACAAGCATCTCTTTCGGGTCAAAAGTGAAAATTGAATCAGCCCCAATTTTTAAAAATTATTATTTTATATCAATTAAATCATTATTGTGGGTAGCCGCCTTGCTTTAAATTATTTTAAATAATATATTTTTTTGAAGAGAAAAGATTTGGCTCCGGCGGGAGTCAAACCTGGGTCTACCGCGTGACATGCACAGTATACTATAAAATGCACAGTATACTAACCACTGCACCACGGAGCTCGCTTCCAAGCGTGAAATCCTTCTTCTTCACTGACACTTCCCCCTAGATCTAGCAAGTTTTGCGAGTATTTACGGGAGATGTACAATTTTTGGCATCCCTTGACGAACGTCAATTTTTTAAATTATTTGATATTAATTCAATCATTATTGAGGGTACCTACCTTGTTTTAAATTATTTTAAATAATTTAAAACAAGGTAATTTAACTTTTTGAAGAGAAAAGATTTGGCGCCACCGGGAGTCGAACCCGGGTCTTCCGCGGGTAATAATAATTTAAGACATTATTTTAAGATATTAAAATAATAATTTTTAAATAATTTATTTTTGAATGTCTTCCGCGTGACATGCTAACCACTGCACCACGGAACTCGCTTCCAAGCGGTGCCAAATTAAAAAAATTAGCTGAAGAGGTAGGATTTGGCGCCGCTTGGAGCCTCAGCGGTTATTGCTAACAGTGCAGTGGTTAGCATGTCACGCGGAAGACATTTAATACATTATTTAAACATTATTATTATTATTGCATTCCTTTTATCTATATTAGACAGACAAAACGTTTTAAAAGTTTTTAATAATTTATTTTTCATGAAACACTGATGCTTAATCTAGTGGCCCAAAAATGAATTCATTGGTTGATTCCGCATTTTATTTTATTTTTTTGAATAATTTTATCATAGAAAGTACGATGAATCAGAAATACAATATTAATACTTTAATCATTATCATGGGTAACCACCTTATTTTTAATTTTATATTATTTTTATATATTTTATTTTTGAAGAGAAAAGATTGGGCTTAGCCGAACCGGAGTCGAACCCGGGTCTCCCGCGTAGTAATCGCGATACGCGTACAGCGGTTTTCTCTTCAAAAATAAAATATTTAAAAATAATATATAAATACAATAATGCCATTAGTTTATTTTACCAATGGGAGCTATTATATTGTCGACCAAACGCGTATTTTTAGCTATATCAGTGCTCTGCGTCAAATCAAATATCTCCTCTTTTACTCATCCTAGAACATTTCAATAAAAACCAATCTCTTTACAGAGATCTGAACTTTAATAAAGATTATTACAAGTATGAACTTAAAACTAAGAATAACTGTCCATGTACACCTTTTAAGTACTAAGTTTTTTTTTACAAGTATACAGACGACTATGTGTTTATTATTTTTTTAGTTTTCATAGATAAAGGTGGGTGCTCTAAATTCACAATGTTTCAAGCTGTGAAGTTTTTTTTTATACAAATTTTCAAAATCTCGATATTTCTAAAATTTTAAAAGTTTAAGGCCTAATAACACTGTTGGGCATAAAAATAAAAAATTAAATTTGGCTCAAAGTCAGTCCCTGGCTAGAAGATTGACCTTCTAAAAATTTCATTTTGTGAACTATACTAATTGCAAGGATATAAAACATTGAGAAGAATGTATATTTTTTTTTCGGTTCTTATTTGTCTTATTTGCTAGGATTCAATACTAATTTTGCATAATTTTTTTTTAAATCCGGAACACTATCTCTCAAAATCTCGACATAATGTGTTGCGTCGTAATGTTTATTAAGAAAATCTTAATTTGATTATAATGTGTTTGCTCAAATCGTTTCTAATTGCATTAAAATCTTAATCTGATTATCTTAACATTAAAATACAAATGGTACTTCAAAAGTTTTGCAATACAGCTTTATTTATTTAAAATTTTCAAAGTAGTTTCCACCACATTTAATTAAATCAGCAGTGACTGTCTTCTGTTTCTCCAAAACAATACGCTCCACAATTCCTTTAGATCTGAAGAATACAGCGATCATTTTTTTTTTTTTTTTTTCAGATCGAGATTTTCTGACAGTTACAGGTGTATCCTCATCGTCAAATACCCAAACTTTGTTTTGAGCCTTGGTCGGCATCTCATAATAGTATAGCCAAGTTTCGTCACCAGTCACGATAGGGGAGAGCGGGGTTGGTTGGCAACAGTTTTCACTTTTTTGATTTTTGAGTCGTTCCTGTTAATATAATCCCAATAGGGCTGATACCACTGTAAACTCCAAGTATTATAGTACTTCAAGTATTTTTTTCACCACATAATATTTAACTAAGATTATAGGAAATTGAAGAATTCGTCAATCCAGAGTATGCCAATTAACCCCCAAGATGGGGCAGGTTGGCCTAGAAGGTGGGGTTGTTTAGGGATCTCATTCAAGTACTACCTGACACATATTATTGTTATTAAAAGCTGCACTATAATGGTATAATAATTTTGAACCGGTTATAACAAGCTTTTAGGGGAAAATAGAATGACAATAGAAGAAGATAGAAGTTTGGACTGTCGTCACTTTCTGCATAAGAAAAATTGCTCTCATCCTCCTTCCTGGAACTGAAGACAATTGGTAGTTTCACCGTTGTTTATGTTTATCTTGCTTCTGTTAATTGCTATTGCTCCAACAAAACCCAGTTGAAGAGAGCCAACTAACCCCACAGGAGAGATAATATGAAAGATGGCTGCCAGGACAGGGGAGAACAATCAAACAAGAAACTGGTTAGTCGAAAGGTTACGTTTTTCAAAGGAGTTTGGGGCTATGTGAACAGAATCGGAGTCAAATGTTTTGCCATTCCTTTAAACCAAATTTACTGAAAATATAAAAATTTACTTACATGTTGCAAAATCAATCAATGAAGCACACTCTTCTCTACACTGTTAGCATCGGATTGAAAACTCAGGACAAGATTCCCGAGGTCAAGCACATGGTACAATGGTGGGCCTTCACAACAGGTGTGACGGAAACTATAAGCCAATGGCCAACCTACCCCCTATGCCAACCAACCCCGCTATCCCCTACTGTTCACAGATGTAGAATGTCCCTTTCAGCGTCTTTCGGCACCAAGTCACACGACGAGTCATCTGTTCTTCCGTTAGACTATGGGGCACCCAAAGACAACAAAGTTTTTTAATCTTTAAATGGTGTCTCAGAATTGAATGAATTGCTGGTGCATGAAGGCATAATGTCTTCTCTACCTGTTGATACGTCACACGACGGTCCTCATCAAGCATTTTCCTCACAGCAGAAATTTTTTCCTCTGTTACAGACGTTCGCGGCCTTCCTTCTCTCTCAGGGTCCTCCAGAGTGAAATTGCCCCTTTAGAATTCTCTGTACCATCTAAATATAGTCCTACGATGTGGACAAGCATTCAATGCAATCTTCATTTCTTCTAAGCATTGATCTATGCTTAAACCGCGCGCAACATTATGTCACAAAACTGCCCTTACTTCACTACGTGACCAGGATGCCATAATACGCACCTTAATCTGTCACTGCTAATGAACAACTGAGCCCAGAGATGTGATACTGGCGGCAGGCGTGGATAGGTCTGAACACGGTTTACCAAAATAATATAAATAAACATTTTACAAAGGAATGTGCAATACAAATATCTCGAAATTTTAAATGACATAGATTTTAAAACTACATACTTGTTTGAATTGGGAACAATTTAGCATTTTTTCTTATTTCTTCATGTTATTAATGAAAACAAACTTTCTATTAAACCTCCCTAAGCTGCTAGACCTCTTTATATCAATAAACTAATTCCAACCCAAGTTAAATTTGTACACAGTTCATCGGCCGTGGTTCTCGATTTGACCAATTCGTCCATGTTTACAAACACCCCGAACTATTTACAGTGTAAATATATATGTAAACGTATTTATAACTGACTCCATTCGCACCTGACGCGCCGCACGCAGTTCGCCCAGTCTTCTACATTTCCGTTCTATATATAAACCTTTGCATAAACAATGCTCGATTTAAAATTGTTTCCATAAATATAATTCGATACAATCGATTTTTTTCCTGCACTCGGGGAGCCATTTATTTCGATGAAGGTAATAAGAAATGGCTAAATATCATAATTGAAAAATCTGGTGCGTGCGCGAAACACACAACTTTCACTTACCAACTTACTTAGATTAGAAATTAATGCGTTTTGTTAATTGCCACTTCTCAAATGAACAGAACGGCTTTAATTATGAACAATGGTCTGTCATTAAAGGCGAAATCCGCATGCGTGGGCTCAACGAGTTTTATGAGTAGACTGAATATTTTTATTTTTCTCCTCTTTCTTTCCTTTATGTTTTCTTTATTTTTAACATATCTCACATTTACCCATTTCTTATTTTTAGGCGTAAAGAGAGACAGTTAATTTCTCCATATAAACAAAAACAAAGGTACTTTATAGGAAACAAACAAACAAAAAAGGCCACCCCCCAAACAAAAAGCCTTCTCAGAACATTTAAATAATGATAAAGCTTACCTGATATTAAAGAACACTTAATTTTCCTAAGTTTTAAATAACTACATTGAGAATTATAAAATAAGCCGACTTGGAGTATTATGCTTGCATTGCCGAATTATCGCAAGTAAAACTTGTATTTAATAATAAAATTTTAGTGTACTTTGGAGAGAAAATAAAAACAAAAATAAGTTAATGAATATGGAAAAATTAGCTACTTGGAGAAATGACATTTCACAATACACGTCAATTTCTAATGTAATTAGGTTGGTAAGTGAAAGTTGTGTATTTTGCGCATCGCACCAGATTTTCTAAAACATACTGAGGAAGGATTTGACTATCACGTACAAGATATTTTGTTTATTAAATTCAATGATATGAGTGGAATGTGGTAAAAAAATTTTATTTCACAGAAACGATGTATTCGGTTGGATAACCGATGTTTTGGGTGACTGCAATTGTTTGATATAATTTATAATTAATCAGTGACTATTAAATAATTCAATTTATCTTTGGAAAATTCCTCGTCTAGGAAAAAATATAGATCACTTATCAGTTTTCCCCGAAAACCGACCGGCATTTAAATATCAAAGACGCCGCGAAACCTTGTGGCAAATTCTATGACTGATTCTGAGAAGTTGCGCAACGCAATGTCATGCGATACGGGGCAGACTGCGTGACGCTGCGACACCATAGTGTCAAGGCTAGTGGGATCTGAATTATCATCCTGATATAATAATTTAATAAGAAATTCTTGATAAAGCATCGGGTTATCGATCTTTCGAAATATAAAAAAAAATACATGATGTTTGTTTGTATTTGCTTTAAGTCGTCATCAACGCTTGAATTTATTTTAAGATATTATGTTTGTAAATAAAACGAATGAATAACAATAAACTTTACATCCAACTATATTTATATATATAAATATATAATATATTATAATCTTTTTATTGTCTTATGTGCGACGTTTCGGACCCACGGTGGGGCTCAGTAAGGTTTAACCCAAAAGTGCTTGCAATATATTATAAAAATTATACAAATTATAAAAATATATCGTATAAAATTTTAAGTTTCCAATTTAAATGAAAATATTCGACCGAGTTCTCCGCGAGTAAATGGAACTTTTAAAAAAATATAAATTATATTATATGTAGCATGCAACCATGCACGGCTGTTCACAAATTTTGTTCAAAAGTAATTTTATATTACATTTATTGTTCAGATTATTGTAATTGAATAATAATGAATTATTAATTAGAATTAATAATTCTGGATTCAATTATTCAATTCTGGATTTCTGGAATTCAAAAGTGATCGAAATTATTAAATGAAGAAAAAAATTACATGAAGATTAATCTTTATGTTTATTGTGCATTATAAAAATACATACGTAAGTATTACACAACAATGACAATAATAATAATAATAATTAGTAGCAGTAGCAGTAGTAGTAGTAGTATCAATTTATATATTTATAATCATTGTGGTCCTAAAACTGAATATTACGGTTAACTTTGTTTAGGTATTGACGGTATACGTACTTATTGTAAATAATAGTTTTTACGCACCGGAACTCTCATTTTTATCGTACAGAAACTTTATCGACGCGAAATCATAATAAATTGGCGTTGAACAAATATATAATATTTTCAGTAAATACAGAAAGTGAATAAATTAAATTATTTTTTCTAAAAATGGGCTTGAATCGTCATCGAACACACGAAGAAAATTGGTATGTGGTGTGTTTATTATGTTCACGTAAAGGTAATATGATGAAAATTACAAAAAGTTTAGAGGACAAAATAAGCTCATTATTCAGTGATTATGATAAGAATAACGATTTGCTACCACACGTTGTGTGTGCGTTGTAAACGGAATTTGTATCGATCTGATATTAAGATTCAACAATCATTTTCTATTAAAAAAAAAAAAAAAAACTAAGGACAAGATCTAGTACCAATAAATTATTATGTGACTGTTATGTATGTGAGTTAGCAAGACTTCCAGGGCAAAAAAAGTTTTCAACAAACGACTCTGCCTTTGGTAAAATTTTACCTCCTACGAATAACGTTTTAACTTAAAAACATGATACTACAAGCCCGAAGAAGCCTTCGCCAAAAAACAGTTACATCGCCAAAAAGCGTTGTTCTGTTTGCGCAAATTTAATAAAACCAGGAATTAAATATAAATGTGCAAAAAGTAATCGTTTAAATAATATACATAAATTGATTAATGAAAAATTTACATTAAAAGAAAAAGAACAGTTAACTTGAGCTATGATTAAAGATATTAAAAATGATGACAAAAAGATATGTGTGTAGACGCCGCCAAAAAATCTACTTTATCACTAACGCAAATTCAAGGGGGAAACCTCTTACTACGATATTCATTTAAATCCTAAAAAGAGAACTCTATCTGTTGCAGATGAAGCTTTGCTCACTACTGAAGATTTTAAACAAATAAAAACTAGATTCAATCTTAGCTTAAACACTACTTTAGGTATACCACGAGCAATTTCAACTATCCTTGAATTACAAATTTTCTATCATTATTATTAAATGACAATAGTCACAGCGATGTTTTTGAAAAAAAATTTCAATGGGCGTACTACCTAAAATATAATTTATATTAATCTAATCTTAATCTGTGGGTGACCAGCTTTTTTAAATTATTTTTTAACCGACTTCGAACGAAAGAGGAGGTTACTCAATTCGATACGTATGTGACTTTTTTTTTTTTTTTTTTTTTTTTTTTTTTTTTTTTTTTTTTTTTTTTTTTTTTTTTCTATGTATGTTCACCGATTACTCAGAGATGGGTGGACCAATTGGAACGAAACCTTTTGCATCTTGTAGAGTATTTTCCCAAGGTGGTCCCATTTAAACCTTTTTGGGGTTCCTAATTTATTTAAGAAGTTATCGGGAAAAAACATGAAAATAATTATTTAACCCTCCGTCGGTCGCAACTGATCTGTGAAGCACAGGCAGACCCTTTCTCGGCGCCAGTCTGCCCTACGCCGCCGGACGGCGCCCCCCTCCCTTCTACCTTCCTGGCTCGGCTACCCCCTCCTAATCCACCCCCTCAGTGCCTCGCGAGTTTTTCCAGCGACCCGCAGCAGCACGCGTGGCCTAATAGGCACATTGCGACCGATTGCGTCACACTTTCAAAGGTAAGTAATTTCTCATTTTCTTATGTGCAATTATCTTAATTAATTATATTTGAACAGTTTATGGGGTATGATGACTGATTTTTTTATTTTTGGTGTTGTTTTGAAATATTGTGCCTGCCAGGCACATTGCGACCGAACTCGTCAAAAGCCATACATATTTTATTATTTTCAATTGTTTCAGATTTTCTGCAAGGATGGCCGGGAAGTGGTTCAACCTAAATGATCCGAAAGATATGGAGGCAGTCAGGGATCTACTCCTAGCTGAAGAAGACCCGTTGTTAGTGGAGGATTTGGGGGAGGAAAGTGATGTAGCATCACAAGATGAGGTGGAAGAAAGAGAGGACTCGTGCACGGAGCAAGAGGGGGATGATTCTGGGAGTGAAGAAGGTTCCGGAGGTGAGAGAGAACAGTCTTACACACTGGGAAAAGATAAGTTGACGAAGTGGAGCTGGAAAAAACCTAATAACGCTAGACGCAGGGGGAGAGAAAATATTATCACTCGGCTTCCAGGAGTGATAGGAGAGGCCAGGGAAGCAAAAACGCCACAGGAATGCTGGAATCATTTATTCAGTGAAGAAATGATTGAAATGATTGTCATTTACACCAATCAATACATCACAAACCACGTAAAGGAGAAATACGCTCGAGAAAGGGATATCCAGCCTACAGATCCCATTGAAGTGAGGGCATTCCTTGGCTTGCTCTACTTGGCAGGGGCATACAGAGCCAATCGGCAAAGTCTTGAGGAACTGTGGGGTCGAGAGAATGACGGGGTTGAAAAATTTAGACTTGTGATGAACCTAAGGCGGTTCAAAACTCTTCTACGGTGTCTCCGTTTTGACGACCGTTCAACCCGACCCCAACGTAAACAGTATGACCGTCTCTATCCTATTCGTGACATCTTTGAAGCATTCGTCAACAATTGTCAAAAATGTTGGTGAAAACGTGACCGTTGACGAAATGCTCCCAGGCTTCAGAGGACGATGCCTTTTCCGGCAATACATTCCGTCAAAGCCGACGAAATACGGAATTAAATGTTTTGCCCTCGTCGATGCCAAGATGATGTACACTTACAACATGGAGATATATGCTGGCAAGCAGCCTGATGGCCCCTTCCAAATAAGCAACAAACCATGTGACGTCGTCAAACGAATTGCTCAGCCCTTATTTGGAAGTGGCCGTAATATAACAGCCGATAATTGGTTTACAGATTTCAATCTGATTGATTATCTGAAAACTAATAAGCTAACATATGTCGGAACAGTGAGGAAGAATAAGAGACAGCTGCCACCAGAGTTTGTGAATGTGAGAGGGAGAGAACAATATGAGAGTAAATTCGGTTACAATGATGGAAAAACTCTCGTATCTTACATCCCTCGTCCGAGAAAAAATGTTATCCTCGTGTCTTCCCTTCACTCTGACGATGCCATCGATGAATCTTCTGGACAACAAAAAAAGCCCGAAATCATCACGTTCTATAATGCGACAAAAGGAGGGGTGGATGTCGCAGATCAAATGTGCGCAACATATAATGTTTGCCGAAACAGTAAGCGCTGGCCAATGATCATATTTTATACCATGATGAACGTAGCTGGTATAAATTCACACGTTGTCCATATCGGCAATGGACTGGAGCCGCTGCGGAGACGGGTTTTTCTAAAACAATTGGCCCATGAACTCACAGTTCCAGAGCTAAAGAGAAGGATCCTCAAACTAAGGGGAATCCCCACCAGCCTTCAAGCACGCCTGAAAAGATACCGACCCAACGATGAAGACAATGAAAGCACCCCGTCTCCTTCCTCAACAGCCAAGAGAAGCAGATGCGCAACATGTACGGAAGAAAGTGGAACCAGAAGGCTTTCTAAGTACAGCTGCTTCTGTTGCAAGAGAGCCATATGCCTCACCCACGCCAACTACGTGTGCAAAGATTGTCAAGCCAGACAAACTTATTCGGAGGAGTCCCACTCAAATGAAGAGGAAGAGGTTTGAATTCATAAGTGTTCACCTAAAGATACCACACACAAAAAAAATTATATTTGACAAAATGTGTTGCTTTTTTTAATTATTTTGTAATTCTTGTAAAAATGTGTTATAAAACGGGTTCTGTCTTCTTTAATATTTTTATAATAAATGTTTTTATTTGAATTTTTTTTCTCCATTTGATCCCTTTATATACATCCTAAAGAAGGTAAGTACCAAAGATGGGGCCCCCAGAGTGAACAGAAGACGGGTAAGGGCAATTTCAATGGTGTGCCTGTCAGGCACATTGCGACCGATCTCAGTGAGTCGTTGATTGCGACCGACGGAGGGTTAATTATCGCTCAAATTGTTTACTTATTGGAAAAACATATGGCATATATAACATAAGGTATGCTCCAACAAGCTATTAAAACTAATTGATAACTAATAAATCCAAATATTGTATTACTGCTGGATGAATCAAATGGAAAAACCAACCAATCAAATTCAGAATCAAAAGAGTGGGGGGAGAACATGAGCAGTCTGTCAGTTATCGATGTGTTTTACGTGCTTGTTGGAACATACCTATACATAACCTTAACTAATTTTTCAACATTAGATTTAAATGAAGATATAAATATCAGCAGAATATAATATCGCTGTCGTTTTCTGTAGCGATATTAGCATAAATAATAGATAGATGTATATTCACCGATAACAGTAAACCTTCTTAATTTAGATCTAATCAACGGTTGGACACCATAATCATAAGACAACGAAATTCTTGGAATTCCAAGAAAGACTGAGTATTGGTAATCGTTTTAAAGCAGAATTTAAGACTTCTTCAAGTTCCCGAAGCATCGTTTAAATTTAAAATCGTAACTATTATTGATTTAAATTAGATTTTGATTTCTATCTTTTATTGACTATGCGCATTAAAAAAGAATAATAATTCCTGGAAAAGCTCATTTTCAGTTGACTTAATAAAGGATTCAGATACCTCTTCTTCCGGATACACTCGGTTACTGTTGAATATCTTGCCGGAGGTCTTGTGCCGATCCTTTATGGGTGACACTTCTTTTATGTCATCCGGATTACTAGTATCGGTTTTTAAATTTGTTTCTACAACTATCGAGGCTTTTGCTGGTGTTTATCCATAAAAAAAAACTGCAAAATAAAACTTGATGACTACCCGAAAACAACCTCATTGTATGAAAGTCCCCTCAGCAAAAATTTGGCAGTCATGGAAATGATTGTTAAAAATGATGATAAATGCTACGCCACTAGAATTGAAGCAACATTGTTTAGCAATTTATTTTCTGAATAATGTTTTACGAAGGATATAATTCATAGTAATTTGGTAATAAATTTAGTCAATAATTCATCGAAAAGAATTACGAACATAATTGACTCAATCTTTTGACTCAATCTAGAATAATAATATCCTTCGTAATAATAAATTAACCATATGTGAGTCCCAAACCCTGTTGCTTCTATCCTAGCGGGGCAGTCTTTTTGATATCGATAATTTTATGGTTGCCCCTTTTTTTTGCAGGGATTTCTATCCAATGATGTAATCCAATGAAGTCGTGTATAATATCGCCATAGTTTTCAGAAGGATATTCAAGCAATCAAAATTTAAAAATTACTTTCAAATTTACTATAGGTCATATTAGCATCCTCATTGATTCTCCATTAACGATATCTTGTCTAAAACCGGCCAAAATCTTAATTGTTCAGTGACTTATCTACTTCATCTTGGAATGGCCGGATTTATGTACTTATGTATATTTAACTGAACACATCTCGGAACACTGATTCTCTACGTAAATGACAAGTACTGACGACATTTAGCAAAGGCAAAATATTGTCATTGTGGAAAAACATTTTATGTGTTCCTTTCCCAATTGAACATTGATCTTTAAAAAAAAAAAAAAAAAAAATCCATTTATAATCATTAAACGTAGTGTGTTGAAAGTTGTATAATACACGCACCGCTTTCCCGCACTTTTCTGTGTGTACTCATAAAATTGAAAAGGTAAAGTGTATTTCATAATAATTTTATACAATTATTGTATAATAAAAAGACCTGGGAAAGACAAACGTTGTAGAGCGTAAACAGATTTCGAAATTTTTAAACCAACGTTTATTTTATCAACGACTAATTACCCACGAAATTTTTATACCAACGTACGGTTTTCTACATTTGTTATCTTCTCCAACTAAAAATTGTGAAATAAAAAACATTTTATAAAAAAATATTAAACCGACTTCGAAACCTAGGAACCAGTAAAAATAAATTCACTGAAAAGTATGAAATAATTACCTTCTGATTTTTATGAATACACAGCAAAATTGAAAATGGTATAAAAAGTGGAAAAGTGCAATAATACGAATAATTTTATTTTGATTTGTACAAATACACACTAATTGTTAATAAAAATTATTAAATTTAAATATTAAATACTATGTTTAATACAACACGATCTTTTCGGAGGCGGCGCAAAATTTAAAATTTTTTAAACTAGGCATTATGAAAATCTTCTAAATGGATCTTCTCTTCCCAGCTATTGATTTCAATGCCTACCAAAATGGAATTGTATCAGTAACATGTTATTTCTATTTTGCGCCGCCTCCGAAAAGATTGTGTTGTATTGAACATAGTATTTAAATATTTAAATTTAATAAGTTTTATTAACAATTAGTGTGTATTTGTACAAATCAAAATAAAATTATTCGTATTATTGCACTTTTCCACTTTTTATACCATTTTCAATTTTGCTGTGTATTCATAAAAATCAGAAGGTAATTATTTCATACTTTTCAGTGAATTTATTTTTACTGGTTCCTAGGTTTCGAAGTCGGTTTAATATTTTTTTATAAAATGTTTTTTTTTTAAATAATTTATTTTTTGAAGAGAAAAGATTTGGCTCCGCTTGGAATCGAACCCGGGTCTCCCGCGTGACATGCGCGGATGCTAACCACTACACCACAGAGCTCGGCTCCAAGTAGAGCCAATCCTTCCTCTTCACTGATACCTACTGACAATCTGTGGTGTAGTGGTTAGCATCCGCGCATGTCACGCGGGAGACCCGGGTTCGACTCCCGGCGGAGCCAAATCTTTTCTCTTAAAAAAATAATTTAAAAAAGGTGGTCACCCAAAAAATCTACTAGATTAGATTAATATAAAATATTTTAAAATTGACGTACGTCAATAAATACTATAAATTGGACAAACTTTGTCCACCTCCCTAAACTCGTTACTCGCGAAATTTGCGTGATCGGGTAGTAGGTATCAGCGAAGAGGAAGGGTTGGCCCTACTTTGAGCCGAGCTCTGTGGTGTAGTGATTAGCATCCGCGCATGTCTCGCGGGAGACCCTGGTTCGACTCCCGGCGGAGCCAAATCTTTTCTCTTAAAAAAATAAATTATTTAAAATATAATTTACACAGTATTTTTAAAAAAATCGCATTTGCTTGCGAAGAGCTCGGTCGAATATTTTCATTTTGATTGAGAACTTAATGTTATTCGATATATTTTCATAATTTGAAAAGAACGCCGAAGTGCAAGCACTTTTGGGTTAAAGCCCCACCGTGGTCCCCCTGCCCAACATCAAGCACCTAAAAGTTAATTTTGTATTCCAGTATGAAATTGATTTATAAATAAATATAAAAAATTATTCTTTATATAATCATACAATAAATTTTTCATATCTTAAAGAACTTTTCTACATTATTTTGAAAAATAGTCAATGCATTGTAACGGGAACGAAAAAAACAAAACATATGATTGAACATAGTTCTAGAATTATTGTTGAAACAGTTGGAACAAACTTCTAGTACATGTTCGTGACTGTTCGACAATAATCTACACTTGCCTAGAACATTCCAGACAGCCCTAATTCAGATAACATTTAAGGAGCGATGGACAGAAGAGTTAGTATTGTTCTGAAGCTCAAATCATATTATAGTAATTAACATTTGTGTTACTGTTTCGTTTAAGTTAATAATTTTCGTAACCTTGTTGATTATTTCAGGTGTCATTGTTTTTGTGGCATTTTCGAATATAATTATTTAAATACCCAAATAAGCGTTACAATATACGAATATAGGACGTTAAATGGAGGTCCTGAGCCTGTACGATGTCAGGATAGGTTATTAAAGATACCTATCCTAATTATACCTGGTTAGGAAAACTTTAGGACTCTCACTACAGAATCGACCGAATAGCCTAGTGGCGTAAGGGTCTGGCCACACATGTCCGCACCGGATCCGCACCGTAGCAATAATACAGGTGATGTTCAGAATAGTTTTAATTTAACTTACATATTAACTTTAGTTATGCCTAAGGTGGCCTGTGTCTGACATGTGTGGCTTGAACTTTAGGCATAACTAAAGGTAATATGTAAGTTAAATTAAAAATATTCTGGACATAGCCTGTATTATTGCTACGGTGCGGACATGTGTGGCCAGACCTTTAAGTGACGTTAAAACAAACAAAATATTAAAAAAACAGTAAATTATATAAGTAAGGGAATAGAAAACACTATACAGAAAGAATTAGTAAAATTAAAATATAAAAGGTGTCGATAGAAAAAAAAAAAAAAAAAAAAAACATGGATAGAAAGGTAGAAATAAATCAGGACCTCCGTTTAACGTCCTATCCGAGGGACGGCATACACAAGGATTTTCACCCCCATTAAAAATCCTAGGGCTACCTCGGGACGCGAACTTAGGTATTGTAAGTTTCTATGCTAGCCACTGCACCACAGGTGACCCCTTTTTTAATGCTTTTGGTTATGTCTGTGGCTTCTTTTAATTTTCCGTTTCTTTTTTTTCTTTTATTCTCTGCCTATTATTTCTGTGGTATTAAAATTAAATTTATGATTTTTGTTATTGCATTTTTGGCTTTTAATGATTTTTTTTTATGTATTTTTGCTGTTTCACCTATCTTGTATTTTTCTTTTCAGTCTACATTTTATTTTATAACCTCCAATTAAGATTATCTAAGTGCTTTATTTTATCTTTTTTTTGGGTATTTTTCCATTTTATTATCATCGTATAGGCCCAATTTCAGATCATCATGTTCATTGATTCTAAAAATCTGTTATATTACTTTTTGACCTGGGATTAAGTATATTTTAATTTTTGATAGATAATTGTTTTGTTTACTTTTTTCATTTATTTCGGTATATATTCATTTTTAAGGTATACATCAAATTGATAATATTTTGGCTATCTTTCAAAATAACGTAGAATAGTTCTGTAAGATATGAAAAATTTATTGCATGATTATATAAAGAATTACTTCTTTCTTCTTTTTCCTTTTCTCACTAATAACTAGAAATAAATGAAACAAAATTAAAAAAAGAATTATCTTTTATATGAATTTTATCCTCGATTACAAAATTAACTTTTTGGTGCAAGATTATGCACAAAGGGTCCGAAACGTCAGACATAAGATAATATAAAGATTAAAATATTAATATAGTTTTGTCTTAATCACCTGAAACAAAAAGAAGAAATTTTTTCAGGAAAATAAAAAATATAACTTTAGTAAAGAAAAATGATCCTTAGAACATTTCCAGTCAGTAAATCGCATCCGACTCAATCGTGAGCAATATCTAAGTCCATAAATTTGTTTCGTATCATCTCGATAGTCTTTGAATGAACACGAAAAAGTAATCTTTGCTAGATCTTACTCGACCACTCCTCCCACGGTGAGGCAACTCTCACTACAGGAGACCTTGAACGGGATAGTAATTCCGAAAATTAGATGTCTCAAAAAATAACCGTTTTAATATAAAACGGGACCTTGAAAAGGAACTGGAAACAACAGCGATTGAGATCTCAGAGGTCAGCTGGCTTCGACCTTTCCAGAACATTATACAATACTCTCTGAATTTACTTGAACATAAAAAAATATGTCAAATCATTTTTCTGAGAAACAAGTTTTCAGTATTCAATTTAAAAAAAAAAAAGAAACCGTGGTGCGATGCTTGCAACACACACCTTTCACTTATTAACCTTCTTGGAATATAGCTTACTAGCATTCCCCGTTGCGGCTTTGCCCGCGATCCTTTAAAATCAATTCTGTGATGATTATCTTGGTATTGATTTAATATAATATGTTAACTGAAGTTAAGGAGATTTAGTAGAATCGGGGCTTCCGGTAGGTGGAATGGTGGAGGGGGAAGCCCCCGGCTCGGTAGAAGAGAGGGAGACGTGCAATGGAGAGAGTTCATTAAAACCGCCGAAAAAAAAATTGCTTACTCTTCGTGAACGCTTCGTTTTTCGGCTTTAAAACATGGTTTTCGACGCCCCTTTCGAGTTAAACTATTCTTATCAAGATCTTTAAAATGAGTCCAAATTAGATATTTTTTCTGGAAGTACAAAAATAGGTGTCGTATAGAGTTAAACGACAATATCGCCATTTAAACCCCTTAGGGGTTACATTTTTTAAATTCCTTTCTTAGTGGTTACCTACATCGCGTTTAAAATCTAAATTCCGAACTTCGTTTCTATCATTAGTAGTTTTTGCTCTGCGTTGATTCTGTCAGTCAGGACAAAGCCTCTTATATATATAAAGATTACTTTGGCCATGTGTGGCATACTAGAGGAGTTACCTACCTATTCCAGTAAATAGTGAGCGTTACTGTGAAATGATAAGAGGATTTTAGGCCCAAGAACTTCAAGAGTTTAAAGGATATAACTCTAGAACATGGTTTCAGCAAGACTGGGCCACTTGCCATACTTCAGACTTATTTGCTACGGTAAACGAATTATTCCAAAATAAAGTGATTTCTCGTAGAAGCACCATCAGCTGGCATTCCAGGAGTCCCGATCTCAGTCTTCTTGACTTCTTTTTGTGTGGATAACTGAAAAGTAGGGTATACGAAAAGAAGCCGACGAATCTAACGCTATCGAAGCAAACTATCAGAACAGAAACGACGACAATCTCAGGAACAATGTGTCAACGCTTTTTTAGAAATCTGCGTTGGAGATTCGAGGAGTGCCAGCAGCGTTATGGTGGACACCTAGACAATATTGTTTTTTCTAAATAAATTTCCAGTTCATTGTGTTTAAATAAAACGTAAACATCCTACTTGATATTCTATATTTGAGATTTTATTCAACTTTCAAACCCCGAATACTCTTTTTGGACACCCTGTATTATACAAATATAATACTGCCCTGTTAGAGGAAAAGTGAAATTTTCATCTTGTGGAAACCCTTTTTTTAGTTTATCAAATTCTTTCATATTTCATGTTTAGCCATTTCTTATTACAGGAAATATTGAGAGACAGTGAGTTTCTCCATATAAACAAAACCAAAGGTGCTTTATAAAAAGAAAATTTTCCTTTACCATTTAAACCCTATCAGAACATTGCTCTTATGATAAAACCTACCTGATATTAAAGAATACTTGATTCTCAATTAATATGACTCGTTTAATCGTAATCATTAAAGCTTTTGAGAGAATATAAAAGAATGTAAAAATTGGACAAACTGTGAAATAAAGTGACCTCTCCAATTGATCAATTTTGATGAAATTTTGACTGTCACATCGCGGTCATATGCATACATCAAATAACAAGTTTGATGAAAATCGTTAAAGCCGTTTTGAGTAAATAAAAAAAAAAAATCGTGAAAATAGGACAACATTTATTAAGTAAAGTGCCCCCTCAAATTAATGAACTTTGATGAAATTTTGACTGTCACATCGCGTTCATATACATACACCAAATACCGAGTTTGGTCAAGATCGATGAAGCCGTTATTGAGTAAATAAAAAAAACACGGGATAATGAGACAACATTTATTAAGTAAAGTGCCACCTCCGTTTAACCAATTTTAATGAAATTTCAGCTTTCGCATCGCGGTCATATACATACATTAAATACCAAGTTTGATGAAAATCGTTAAAGCCGTTTTTGAGTAAATCGAGAAAAACGTCAAAAATGGACAAAATTCTTCAAATAAAGTACCCCCTCCATTTCACCAATTTTGATGAAATTTTCGCTGTCACATCGCGGGCATAAACATACGCCAAATACCCAATTTTAGTATTGTACGACCTATAGTTTTTGAGCTAGCCTGTTCACACACACAACCACACAGATCCACAGACCATTTTGCGGGACTTGGTTATTTGGACTCAGGGGACCCCAAAACGTTTATTTCCGTTGAAAACTGGATTGGAATTCTTTAACAAAGTTGGATCTCCGGAATAGGTCGCCATTTCTTTTTTAAACCAAGCAGCTTGATCCTACTTCCCATCAATTCATTGAAGCTTATAGAATTTGATGGACATCAACGAAATTAGTGGGATCAGAATGAATGAATGAATTAATTCCATCAGTTAGAACATTTAACGTTGTTATATCAACTTTTAGCCGGGGTCACCTGTGGTGTAGTGGTTAGCATGGCAGCCTACAATACTAAAGGTTGTGGGTTCCTTTCCTTAGTGGCCCAGGGATTTTTTATTGGGAGTAAGAAATCCTTAGCTATGCCGTCCCTCGGATAGGACATAAAATGGAGGTCCTGAACCTGTACGATGTCAGGTACTCGTTAAAGATCCCTATCCTAATTATGCCTGGATAGGCAAAATTAAATAGCATAAAAGGACATTTAACAAATAAACAAACTTTTAGCCTCTCGAATTTCTGCCTACCATATTTAGGAGAACGTTAACCCCCCCCCCCCTTCCCCCCAATAATTTAGGTTTGGTGACGCCTATGCATCAAATACCTAATGTTGGACAAAGTCTAATGAAGGAGAGCGTTGGTACATTGAAACAATCCGTCACACATCCATAACACTGATACGTCACACATTGAAATCAAAGTCAATATTTGTTTATGAATGAAGAGAAGACACAACACGAATGAACATCGTTAAAAGGATATCAAGTCAAGTTTACAAGATCGATTTAACAAAGACCGTCGCTCGTTGATCCGTGGCAGGCTGTGGTGACATGATTAGAGGCAGCTGAGGACGGGTGACACGTGACACATGATCGATTGTTGTTAAGTACGGATCGATACATCGAGAGTTGATTAGAGCTGGCTGTGGCCGATGGCTGTTTGGACAGGCCACCGTAAATAGCTAGGCGCCCTCAACTGTTTGTTTGGCTAACTTAACAACTCGGCTACATATTTGTCTCTTTATCTGGGGTAATGATGACATTTCGGTTTATCCGAACTTCAAATAACCAGATCTTTCATTATCCGGATTCATCTTGATTTATACTCGTAGGGTAACTGTACCAATAGTTGACAGTTTATGAAAAAAAAAATCTGGTGCGTGCGCGCAACACACAACTTTCACTTACCAACTTACTTAGATTAAAAATTGGTGTTTTGTTAATTGCCACTTCTCAAAGTCATACATTTCTTCTTATTTCTTATTTTTATTTTTATTTGCTCTAGAAAAATCACTAATTATCTTATATTATTAACTTAAAGTTTTTACCTTTGATACTACGGCAATCCAAGCATAATACTCCGAGTCGACTGATTTTATAATTCTCTATGTATTTATTGAAAACTTTATTTAGTTACCATGAAACAAATAATTTCCATTAAATGAACAGAACAATTAATTTGTGAACAATGGTCTGTCTTTACAATGGTCCGCATGCGTGGCCTCGTGTTTTATGAGTTAACGGAATATATTTTTTTTTTCTCCTCTATACGTTTACTTGATTTTTTTCATATTTCATATTTAGCCTTTTCTTATATTTAGGCGTCCCGAGAGACAGTTAATTTTTCCAAATAAACAAAAACAAAGGTACTTTAAAGGAAACAAAAGAACAGCCCCCTCAGAACATTTTAATAATGATAACGCTTCTCTGATATTAAAGAACACCTAATTGTCATTAAACATGACGAATTTGATCAAAAGCATTAAATCCGTTTTTGAGATAATAAAAAAAAAGGTAAAAATTGGAAAAATAATTATGAAATAAACTTCCCCCTCCGTTAGACCAATTTTGATGAAATGTTGGCTGTCACATCTTTGGCATATACATACATCAAATACCCAGTTTGATCAAAATCGTTAAAGCCGTTTTTGAGTAAATAAAAAAAACATGTGATAATGAGACAAAATTTATTAAGTAAAGTGCAATTGTTCCAATTGATTGATTTTGATGAAATTTTTGCATTTATATCTGGGGCATATTAATACATCAAGTACTCGTTAAAGCCGTTTTTGAGTACATAAAAAAAACATGTGAAAATGAGACAAAATTTATTAAGTAAAGTACCCCCTCCGTTTTAACATTTTTGATGAAATTTTTGCTGTCACATCGTGGGCTTATACATACACTATATATCCAATTTCAGGTAAGCATGGTTTATAGTTTTTGAGCTAGTCTGTTCACACACAAACACTGACCTTTTCGGGGGACTTGGTTATTTGGACTCAGGGGACCCCAAAACGTGTATTTCCGTTGGAAACAGGAAGTCGAAATTTTTCATGTTTGCAATACCTCCCCTTCCTATATATTTCATATAAAGGTAAGTGAAAGTAAAATATTATATTATTGACACTGTTTACCAATATATTGATGTTAGGATAATCTTTGTTATGAATTTATCTAGGCCATTCCCTCTTGAAAAATAGGGATATAATATCCTATGGTCTATATTTTCGGTTTTTATTCAACACACATGTCATCCAGCCAGACTCAGACCTCCATATACCACCCCCAGATGGAACAGTATTTGCTAATTCTGGCGGTAGTTGACATCGATGTCAACTATCGAAATTATTGATTAATTTTTGTTGTAACAGTTGACACCTTTATTTAAGCCCTAAAACGTTGTATAAATATATTAAAAAGGATATCTAATGATTCTCATGAACTTAATGAATACCATAAAAGTAATTAAAACATAATTTAACTCAAATAAACTAACCAAAAGCTTATTTAACTTGACTTCCACCCTAATGAAACAGGGAAGCAGAAACCAAGATTTCAGGCCTCCAGAAAATTCGCCATTACAACCTTTCACAAATAAGTTTGAATTTTCATCAATCTAACGGCGATGGCAGCACAGCTAACTTGGTAAATTTTTAACCGAAATAATCAACCCCGAATGTTATTATTCACACTTTTTGTACAAAATGTCAATTATTGGAGCACTATCACCTTATGCTACAGTTTAGGGTATCCCTAATTCATGGATTTTTTTTTCTTGTGAAAAAAAATTCTCATTGAATTATCGGTGAATATTAAAATAGTATTTTATTTACTGGAATCTTTATTTTATTTCCATATTTTTTTTTTTTTTTTTTGCAATGCAGAAGCCATTGAACAGTAGAGTCTTAGACCATTATTTTTTTTTTAATTTTAAGAAATATCGTGGATCATAAACACTTTGTTTTGGCAAAATAGGATTTTCATTGACAAGTAGTATATTCAATGTGTGGTAGTATTTTAGGTAAAATGGATATCAAGTATAATACATCAATTTTTAAATATTTTACCGGTCACTTTTTATACAGGAGAGTGGAAAATCTTTGACCATATTAATTGTTAATTCAATTAATGATTGAACAATGAATAATTGGACAAGGCCTATCTCTTTTTTTCTTATAAAAATTATTTAAAAATAAATTTTATTGTTTGTTGTCCCTATTTGCTACCAAGGTTAATCGGACGATGCTACAACGGGAGTCCTAAATTTTGCCTATCCAGGTATAATTAGGATAGGGATCTTCAACAAGTAAAATAGTTATTTATTATATAAGTGACGAAAGTAGATCATTTTACAACTCGAGTGAAACGTTTTAAATTGAAGTTTTAAGATACTATAGATTTAAATGCCCCAGCAGTTGTTTTAGGGCTTATTATTTCAACTTTTGGCCCCTCGAATTTCTACCTACCCTATCTAGGAAAATATTGAGCCCCCCCCATAAGTTGGTGCTGGTGACGCCCATGTCTTGCAAAATTAATACCAAAATATAAAAAAAAGCTCTTCTATTCTTCTTTTCTAATAAAAAGAATTAATAAAAATTACGATTCATTTTTCCAGGTAGATGATACATAGAACAATACGACCTCTATTACCGCTTCAGTGACAACGGTAATTACCAGGTGTTCTATATTACAGGGCCTAACTTACTAGGTACTGAGGCAGTTCCGCTATACAGCTCTTCCACTGTAATATAACTATAATATCATACATTATCTAATCCTGTACCGTTAGTAATATATGGGAACATAAGGACAGAAACTAACTACTTCAGCACTCTTCTCTACCTGATTACCGTGTAACAAAACTCTTTGTTGTATGGTAAGTGCGTTTTCGGGGCAATTGCGCAATGTATCATCTCGTCGAATCTAAACCATAAACTGACTTCTCCTTTAATATGGTGTCCCAGACATAGTGTAAAAAAATTGGTTAAGAATTGACTCTGCGCAAGGTTAATTTAATTAAATGTTTATTTTGTACATGTTATTCTGCCCTAACCCAATCAAAAGTTATACATATACAGGGTGTCCTAGACATAGTGTAAAAATAAAAATTGGTTATTACTGCATGCTAAACGGGGTAGAAAGGCGCAGAAACGAGTTTTCCTATCTCAATCTGTTGAGGATTTTTTTTTTGTTTTTATTTTTAAAATCTTACTTTTTTCTGACGTTTTGAATTGTATTTTCTTAAATAAAAATTATTTATAACTACAATAGCGTTCAACTAGTGTCAGAGGTGGAATTCAAAGATTAAATATCCCGAAATAAATCAAAACTCCAGAGAATTGAAATATGAACAACAAAGAACAATCTAGAAGGACGCAGAAGATTCTCGTTAATTCTAGAACATCTACGAAAAGAGTAAGGCAACAGTTCTAACAAAAAGTCTAAAACTGTTTTTAATGTAACAGACAAAATCGTACATTCTAGAATATTGTAGAAGATTCTCGAAGATCCAGAACATTAACAAGAACAGTATGGTGCAAATACCTCAAAAACACAAACTAACAGTGTATAAGCAGAAAGGTCAATAAGTAGAATAGTACTGACAGATTTCATTTTCTATGTGTGACCCTGTACCTAATAAACTCTTTTATATAAATTAAATTGAAGAAAAGATTTATATAAAAATTAATTTGAAATACCTAGAATGATGTTTTTTTTTGTTTTTATTTTGGACTTCAAGGCTTCTATACTAACACCCGTGGCACTGGGTGATACTTCTCCTACGAAAGAAAAGCACCACCCAGGGCGGGACTCGAACCCGCAGCTCCGGCATGGGAGTACGGTGCTTTACCGCAAAGCCACACCGGGCCCCTAGAATGATTTATTTATAGTTTTTTTATTCTCACAATTAGAGAAAAGCTCCTGCTCATTAACGAAAAAAGAATTATTCGATTATCGTCATTTGGTCAGGAGTTAGAGATTTTTGGCCACTGAATTACAAAATGTACAACTGTGCGTCGTTTGTTACTTTCACTTACAAATATATAGTAAGGGAAAATATTGCGATCGTGAAAAATTTCGATCGATTTCCGGTTTTCAGCGGAAATACACGTGGAGTCCCCTGAGTCCAAACAACCAAGTCCCGCAAAATGGTCTGTGTGTAAACAGACAAGCTCAAAAAAAAAAAATAAACCGTGCGAACTGGAAATTGTGTATGTGGTATATGTATAGGACCGTGACGTATCAGCAAACATTTCATCAAAATTGATCAAACTGAGGGGGCACTTTATTTCAAAACCTTTTTTTTCAACAGGGCTTAAGTGGGGAAGGGACCTTTTTTGTTTTCCCATAAAGTATCTTTGTTTTTGTCTGTATGGAGAAATCAGCTGTCTCTCGTTACGCCTAAAAATAAGACATGGCTAAATATGAAATATGAAAAAAATCAAGTAAACACATATAGGAGAAAAATAGAAAGATATTCCGTCAACTCATAAAATAGAGCCCACGCATGCACAGTACGCCTTTAATGACAGGCGATTGTTTATAATTAAAGCCGTTCTGTTCGTTTAATAGAAATTATTTGTTTCCTGGTAACTAAATGAAGTTTTTAACAACTATGTGGAGAATTATAAAATCAGACGATTTGGAGTATGCTTGCATTGCAGAATAATCGCTAGTAAAAACTTTTATTTAATAATACAAAATTTAGTGTACTTCAGAGAGCAAATAGAAACAAAAATAAGTAAATGAATGTGGAAAAATGTGTTACATTGAGAAAGGGCATTTAACAATTTAACAACATGTCAATTTCTAATCTAAGTAAATTGGTAAGTGAAAGTTGTGTGTTGCGTGCATCGCACAGATTTTTTTATTCTCACAAATAGAGAAGATCTCATGCTCATTAACGAAAAAAGAATTATTCGATTATCGTCATTTGGTCAGGGGTTATAGATTTTTGGCCACTGAATTACAAAATTTTCACACTGTTCGTCGTTTGTTTAATTTTAACATTCGGATCCCATGTCATCCATCTGCAGAAGGTAAGACGCTGTGTCTAACTGAGGAATTTCTTTATTGTCAATACAGATTCATAATTTACTATTCATTCCTATCTGTATATATATATATATATATATATATATATATATATATATTTTTTTTTTTTTTTTTTTTTTTTTTTTTTACTATTAATATAGGTTATTTTTTATGAATATAATACAATTGAAAGTCTATATTAATGAATTATATTTATGGATATATGAATTATTATTTATAAACCCTATATACAAATAGCATATGACATGTATTCATAATTACATATCCCACAGCCAACGTTGGTACAATACAATAGTTTAAATTATATATATAAATTACAGATGTGTATAACAGTAATATGTATACAAATTATGGAATGTCTGGAAACATTCTTAATTGTTTTACTTTTGTAATCCCAAGCAATATTAAAAGAAAACAGTAATAGGATTAATTAGATAAATTGAAGAAACTTCAAAAAAAATTAAATTAAGATAATTTTATATGGATGTAACAACACTCGGCCGATTAGTTAGTTACCTACTCATTGATAATAAAAGACCTTATTTTCATTGCTTGTTTAATAAAGTTACTAACATTATCCAATTGTTCCCGATCTTTGATTGTTACGATATTTGCAAAATCAATATCTAAGTTATCAGAACCGCTAATATATTTTTTGAGATAGTGTAATCTAGGAGGATTATATATTGGACAGATAATCAAACTATGCTGCATGGATTCCGATACGTTTAAATTGCATAATGTGCATATTTCATTTGTTTCTATTGCATATTTAATACCATTCATATAAAACTGTATGACATTTGTAGAGGATAGTCTCAACTGCATAATAATTCTCTGTTTATTGATATAATTGTTGTTTATTAAATATTCCTCTCTTAGCCCATAGTGGTAATCAATCGAAAGTTGTTATTAAATTTAGAATTTAAGCATCTAGTTATATCTTTAAATTTCAAATGATTTTCCCACATCTCTATTAAATTATCTTTTTCCCTCCTTTTCTCATTTATGTTAGAAAAACATGAATAATCTTCGTATCCTAGAGTTATTAAAATGTTATTCAAGTGAGTGAACCAGTTGTTATATTTTTGACGATTGAGTGTGATTATTTGTAAGCTCTATCAATTTCCAACAGATGGCGGTGTAATTTGATTTATTGACACAACACTTCATTTCCTTTCAATATATGGAGTGGGTAAGCATCCAGCATTTTTTTTCTGGCTTGGATTAGGAAAATCCGTGTTTTTCCCATGGGTGATTATGTGTCGTCTATTCACTTGTGGGGAAAGCATCGAATCTATTTGTTTTAGTAAAAGGCATTTTGATAGCCTCTTTCAGGTAGAACCTACCGACATAATATCTAATCTCATATCATTAGGTATTAAGCAAAAGATTAAATTGATACATTTTTGCTAACTGTTTGTTGTGATTGTACTAAACCCTATTCAAATTATATTCTTTATTAGATCCTTTAAGATTTGTGTTATTTATATTTAATCTCGCCTCTGCTGAAATAATCCAGTAAGTGCTAAATGAATGGATCATTGATACTTACTACAGTCAAATATGAGATGTTAAAAACAAAAACTTTAACCCTTTTCAATTCTTTACCAAACAATTTTAAATATGACCTACAGTTATATTTTAAATCTCATAGATTAGCTAAAACTTTTTTATCTTTATCAGTTAATTTTGATTTGACTGTATTAAAAATAACAGGATATAATTAATTCAACGCATTATATCGATAGGTTGACAATGATTTTATTGTGGTAAGCCAACGTTTCGATCCAACTTGTCGATCTTCATCATAACCCCTACCACTACCTTTCACCTTATTTTTACCTTTAGTCTTAGTATCCACCTGGACTCAGTAAGTAAATATCAGATTCTATTTTATCTTGTTAACCAGCCACTTATTTTAATATTCATGTATACACCATATTTTATATTATTATCAGTTCTGTAATGTATCCATTTATTGTCACCCTTTAGCATGGATACTCATATATTTGTTTTCTTTTAGCCCTGATGAAGATCCACAAGTTGGATCGAAACGTTGGCTTACCACAATAAAATCATTGTAAACTGAAAATCCTGACCATCATTTAACCTATCGTAATTGAAGAACAGTTGACTATCTCTCACCTCTACTATCAACGCATTATAGCTTCTGAGCCACCGCTACGCGTGGTCGTGGTCTGCTCGTAACTTATAAATTGAACTCTTTTATTTTTATTTTTCGGTTCTCCCCTTCCTCGCCGTCTATGCTATACGGGTTTGAAATTGAAAAAATTAAACTATTTTTTCTTTTCTTGGATGAAGAATGTTTTGCCGGAAGAACACCCTTCAGCCCCGGTAGCGCCCCTCGACCGTTCATTATCTCGACTAATGAGCTAACAACGGGCACTTCATGAATTTCAAATTCCACTTTCTTGCCATTGTGTAACGACTGACGCTAAGTGATTTGCCACTCGGCATTAGTGACGGTGACATCACACTCTTTCCCGCCCAGTAAGCTTTGCATTAATTTTCTGCACCGCCTTCTCTTCTATCTCTCTCCCTCTTTCTCAGCTTTTACTTTTAACGGTTGTTATGTTTCATGAACATCTTTAGTAGCTTCTGAGTGTTCGTGGGCCCGTGAAAGTATGGGATGGATCTCGCTAACGCAGGGAATAATACATTCTAACCTCTGATAAGCGGGACCTCTTCATAACGGAAACCTCGGTTAAACTGAAATGTCGTCTAAAAATCCTGGTTTTCTCAGAGAAAGAATCCAACTCCCATGCCAGGAAACCAATGGCGTACCCAGCATCAAAACTAGGGAGGAACAAGCTATGGTCGTTCAGGTTGTAACATGTTACCGCGGAAAAGGTGAATAAAACCAAAATTATGTATAACTATTGCAGTGCTTTATTAACTTAACAAAAACACTTTTTGCATAGAAACCAACAAAACAATAACAAAACAAAATAATAAAGAAAAAATAACAGAAATAAACACTCCGAAATTAACCTACCCACAATCACAAACCAGTATAAAACAATTTTTCAAAAACATTGAATTCATAGACAACAATACAGAACAAAACCAAAAATCAGAAAACTCCAACCCTCTAAACACCACCGAGACTCCCCTTAAAGAACATAATAATTTACCGAAATACAAATCGCTTACATACATAAAAGGCTTAACCCATAACGTAATAAAAACATTTAAAGATATGGATGTAAATGATTTCAAATTTTCCTTAAATCCAAAACATCACATCAGAAATTTAATTACTAAAACAAAAGACCAAATACCAATATTAAATCAACGCAACCTAATATATAAAATACCTTGTAAAAGCTGTGACAAATCATATATTGGAGTTACCTCGACCGATTTAAAAACGCGTATTTATAATCATAACAATAATTTAAAAGAGTTTAGAGATAGACTTTGAAAATACAAAAATACTTCATAGATCAAACTCGGGACCAAAAAGAAAAATTTTAGAAGCTATCTACATTGCAGCAAATCAGAAAGAATTAATGAATTCAAAACTAGAATCGGCCAACATTTCCTTACAATATTCTCAAGTTATCAAACACATTCTACAATAAAAAAAAAATAAAAAATAATGTACAACTTGATCGGTCAATTTAAAACAGTGGGGGCTAGGGTGGGGATGTTTATAATAAAGAAGGACTTAATCCATTGGTTGATTTATAAAAGCAGTAGACGGATATTTCCCATGTTTCCAGTAAAGGTATTATATAAAAAATTTCAGTAAAATATAATATAAAAAAATATCTTATGACTTTAAATTTTAATTTTTTAACATTATATTAAATAGAATACCTACGTGTGACGAAGATTAATCTCATCAAAAAATTTTTTTAGAAATCAGAGGATGTCCACTAGGATAATAAAATACAGGTATGAAAATGCTAAAATAACTAATGACAATAAAAAAATATTTTTATATAATTACAATATAATAAATAATTTTAGATGAATATGGTGCCAAGCACCGAAAGCTTCTGATGTAAGAACAAAATAAAAAAGATGAGACTGTTTTAAAAATAAAATGGGTAAATTATTATTAATATAAAACACTTTTTATTGCATTCAGAATTCTATTATGTTACTAAATTTTGTAAACTAAAATATAATTAAAGATTATCTTGTAACATATTATAAAAGTTATTATTTTTAATAATACAGGAATGCAAAACATAATACTCTATCACGTCAACAATTTCCATTAAATATGTATTTTTCAAAACACGCTGACAACTCTTTCCCATGAACAGGACGTCTTTAATTATAAACAATGGTCAGTCATTAAAGGCGTACTGCGCATGCGTGGGCACCACATTTTATGAGTTTTTGATACATTTTTCTTCCTTTCTCCTCTATATGTTTACTAAATTTTTTCTATATTCCATATTTATCTATTTCTTGGGTTTTATGCATAATAATATACAGTTAATTTCTCCATATAAACAAAATCAAAGGCACTTTATAGAAAACAAAAATTTTCCTTCACCATTTAAGCCCCCTCAGAAAATTTTTAAGATGATAAAACTTACCTGAATTAAAGAATTCATGATTCTGATTAAACATGACGAGTTTGATCAAACTCGTTTGAGCCCCTTTTGTTAAAATCGAAAAAAACGACGTAAAACTGGGGAAAAATTATGAAATAAAGTGTCCCCTCCGTTTGACCAATTTTAATGAAATTTTCCCAATTTCAGGTTCGCACGTTTTATAGTTTTGGAGCTTACTGTTCACATGCACACAGACACAGAACGCAATACTTAATTTTACAATATATATTTCATATACAAGTAAGTGAAAGTAAAACAATGCGTAGTGTAATATTTTATAATTTAATTTGGTTTTCATCGATTGTAATATTACCTGTATACTGTGCAGAAAATCACTTTTATTAACAAACGAACGTTTTATATACAATAATGGTTACTTTCTTTTCAAGCGTTAAAACGAAAGGTTTCCTTATTTGCGACATTTTGTTAGTTCGAATTTAAGTGGAGAATAAATCACGACTGAAAATATTTTGTTTTGTAGTCAAACAGAGTTTCTAGAACGTCTTGAAATAATATCGTTGTCAAATATGAATTGGAGTAATAGTCACCGAGAACATCTCATCATATGATACCAGCTTGCCATATTTTTCCATTTATTATTTTATTTCAGAATTTCTTAGAACATTAGGTAATTATCCATTGTGTAATCGTTAAAATATTTAGGTACGTTTTCATTTTTACTTTCTCTTACCTATATATGAAATATATAGTAAGTGGAAGTATTGCGATCGTGAAAATTTTTGACTTCCGGTTTTCAACGGAAATACACGTTTTGGGGTCCCCTGAGTCAAAATAACCAAGTCCCGCGAAATGGTCTGTGTGTGTGTGTGTGTGTGTGTGTGTGTGTGTGTGTGTGTGTGTGTGTGTGTGTGTGTGTGTGTATGTGAACAGACTAGCTCAAAAACTATAAACTGTGCGATCCTGAAATTGGGTATTTAGTGTAGGTATATGCCCGCGATGTGACAGCATAAATTTCATCAAAATTACTTAAAGGGAGGGGGTACTTTATTTAATAACTTTTTACGTTTTTTTTGATTTTCTCAAAAACGGCTCTAACGATTTTGATTAAACTGAGTATTTGATCTATTTATATGCCCGAGATATGACTGTAAAAATTTCATCAAAATTGATCAACCGGAGGGGGGACTTTACTTAATAAATTTTGTATCATTTTAACATGTTTTTTTTATTTACTCAAAAACGGCTTTCATGATTTTGATCAAACTGGGTATTTGATGTATGTATATGCCGAAGATGTGATAGCCAACATTTCATCAAAATTGATCAACCGGAGGGGGGACTTTACTTAATAAATTTTGTATAATTTTCACGTGTTTTTTTTATTTACTCAAAAAAGATTTTCACGATTTTGATCAAATTGGGTATTTGATGTATGTATATGCCGAAGATGTGATAGCCAACATTTCATCAAAATTGATCAACCGGAGGGGGGACTTTACTTAATAAATTTTGTATCATTTTAACATGTTTTTTTTATTTACTCAAAAACGGCTTTCATGATTTTGATCAAACTGGGTATTTGATGTATGTATATGCCGAAGATGTGATAGCCAACATTTCATCAAAATTGATCAACCGGAGGGGGGACTTTACTTAATAAATTTTGTATAATTTTCACGTGTTTTTTTTATTTACTCAAAAAAGATTTTCACGATTTTGATCAAATTGGGTATTTGATGTATGTATATGCCGAAGATGTGATAGCCAACATTTCATCAAAATTGATCAACCGGAGGGGGGACTTTACTTATTAAATTTTGTATAATTTTCATGTGTTTTTTTTATTTACTCAAAAAAGGTTTTCACGATTTTGATCAAACTGGGTATTTTATGTATGTATATGCCAAAGGTGTGATAGCCAACATTTCATCAAAATCGGTCAAACGGAGAGGGCACTTTATTTCATATTTTTTTTCCAATTTTTAACTTTTTTTCGATGATCTCAAAAACGGCTTTAATGATCTTTATCAAATTCGTCATGTTTAATGAAAATTAGGTTTTCTTTAATATCAGGTAAGCTTTATCATTATTAAAATGTTCTGAGTTAAGTAAGTTGGTAAGTGAAAGTTGTGTGTTGCGCGCACGCACCAGATTTTTTTAAAAATAAATATAATATGATGTTTCACGTGCAAAGCGTCCAAGTGACAGTCTTTGTTTTCTTTCTTTTTTTATTGCACACCTATAAAAGTTTTAATTATATTACTAATGACCCTAAATGATGCCCATAAACCCTACTGGAACCATAACCTAATCTCTTAATAACCGCACGCACCGACCGAATGATGTAGAGAACACGACTCTCCGGTGCCCGGTCACGAAAATGATTCGGGAACCCGAGGTCGTTTCCCTTTTTAGAAACCTGAGAAGAAAAGAAAAAAAGGAAGAAGCTATCCGAGAAGGAGAGATATCTCCATCCAAGGAGGATTATTAAAACCGAAAGTACTACGAGATGGAAATTTCGGATGAGGACCTCGATGTCCGCATTCTGGGTCAGCGCTGATTGGGCAGGAGGAAATTCTTTACAAATAAGAGAGAAAATGGCGGCCTCAATACTGCGTCCATATTTTCCAAAGATATCCTATTGTTTTTTAAGGTTAATAGAAGCCGTAGGTCACCAAATATATCATATATTTATTTAAGTATATAATCCATGACGTTTCGGCCTCAATGTGCCATTCTCAAAAGACAAAAACTAAAAATATTAAATAAATCAGGAAGGTAAAATCGTAAATATATGACATCCTTTTGGAAAATTGGTATCCCATAAGAATAATTAATAAATTATGATATAAAAAAATAATATATTAAAAAGTAGTCCAAAAAATAATAAAATAATAGAGGTCCTTAACACTAACGATATTAAAACACACAACAAAAAGAATAAACATAACATTAATGGAACGAAACTAATAACAGATTACTTCAAAAATGAAAATAATGATACTAAAAAAGAAAACATAAACCATACTCAGAAAAATAATAATCTGAAAGACAATCAAAAAGATAACAATAACCCTTATCCCAAAAAGTGTTTTTCGATTACATATATAGATAGTTTGACCAATAAAATAGAAAAAACTTTTAAAAAATATGATTTGAATGAAATAAAATTTGGAAAAAAACCAATAAATAAACTAGATAAATTATTTACAAAAACGAAAGATAATATTCCGAAAGATAGATTAACTAATGTGATTTATAAAGTTAAATGCAAAAATTGTGAAAATAAATCATATATTGGACAAACATCACAATGGCTAGAACGAAGAATACAACATCACAAACAAAATTGTCAAGCAAAAACAACTAAATCAAAATTTGCAACTGCTCTATCAAAACATACACATATAAATAAACATGAATTTGATTTTAAAAATGCCTCAATAATACATAAAGAAAATAATCCTAATAAAAGAAAAATTAAAGAAGCTATCTACATTTCAAAAAATATTCAGAATTCGGTGAACAACCATACAGACGTAGAAAATTTGAGCACATTTTACGCAAGTATTATACATAAAATTAATATTAAAAAAAAATACTATGGATTATAATACAATAGAGCAATAGATTTACCCCACCCCTGCAGTACTTATTCTTTGTCAGTCGTTCCTAGCTAGTTGACGATGTTAGACGTGGCGGTTATTCTGATTGATATTTGACATATGTTTTTTAAAATATAGACTAATTCTTTTAGAAGGATAAATTGTTTGACTATGTGCATAAAGGTATTTATAAAATAAAAATGTGTATAGAAAATTTTGTAATATCAATTGTTATTAAATTTAATTAATTTTTTATTTAATATTTTTAGTTTTTGTCTTTTGAGAATGGCACATTGAGGCCGAAACGTCATGGATTATATACTTAAATAAATATATGATATATTTGGTGACCTACGGCTTCTATTAACCTTAAAAAATTAAATATGGCACCGAAATTAAATGAGAAGACTATTAATGATATCCTATTGTTTTTTTCGCCAATATATTGTACTGTTTGCTGGTGCTTCCAGCTTGATAATCCGATATAGATTTACATGTCACACTTACATATTTCTATTTCTTTTTCTATTTTTAAGACCTATACATATTCAATACATACATACGTAGTCAATGAATAAAATGTAGAGTGGAGTCACCTGTGGTGTTGTGGTTAGCATGGCAACCTACAATACTAAAGGTCGCGGGTTCGCGAACCGCGGTGCCCTAGATTTTTTTAAAGGGAGTAATAAATTCTTATTTATGCCTTCCTTCGGATAGGACGTTAAATGAAGGTCCCGAACCTGTGCGATACCAGGTACTCGTTAAAGATCCCTATCCTAATTATACCTGGATAGGCAAAATTTAGGACTCCCACTGTAGCATCGTCCGATTAGCCTTAGTGGCATAAAGTGACGGGAAACAAACAGACAACATAATTTTATATTATACTAGGTTGTTACAAAAGTCCTTGTGCATATCAAGTTGTTTACATTGAGGTCTCTAATTTAATCCTTATTTAATCTCTGACGAATACAATTCTTATGTCAATGTTTACATTAACTAATCCTCTAATTATCTATGTACGCCAACTGTCCCTGCCTTTCATTCAGTTTATTAAATTTCACTAGAAATGTCGGAAGAAAAATTTGTCATCCGCGGCCTTATTGGAAAAAACGTTTTAGTGCAAAGGCCTCAGCCGAGGAAATTTGTGCAGTGGAAGGGGAAAGTGTGGTGCATCGAAACACGGCCGCATTTTGGTTCAGGCGGTTTAATTCTGGGAATACAAGCCTTGAAGATGAACCATTGATATGAAGGCATTTTGCACTTCGAGCTGGTTCCAGAGGGCAGGGCTATCAACGCTGAGCTATACTGTGCACAGCTCGGTAGGGTATATGAAGTTTTAAAAGTGAAATACCCCGCTTTGATTAATAGAAATCAAGCGTTATTTCAGCAAGACAACGCCCCTGCTCATCGCTCACGATTAGTTAAAGAAAAATTTTCAGAAATGAACGGGATGAGCGTCTTGTCCCACCCTCCTTACAGCCCAGACGTCGCACCGTCTGACTATGGATTTTTCAGGTCAATGGCGCATTTTTTAAAAGGTCGGCGCTTCGAAAACTTCGATGATGTCAAATCTGGATGCAAGGAGTTCTTTGCCTCGAAAACTGCAGAGTGGTATCAACATAAAATACAACTTTTGGCTGAAAGATGGGTTAAAGTAGTTGAAAATGATGGCCTATATTTTGAAGAATAGATTTGATTTATAAATTTTGTTCTCACATTTGAATAAAATTAATTTTGTGAACAAGGACTTTTGTAACAACCTAGTATTAAACATATGTGTTTTCACCTCACCAGGAGACGGACGATGGTCCCATGCTGTAATCAGTTTTTTTTACATGTTCTTGTTTAAATAAACATGTTTATCTGTCTATCTATATATCTAATGCGCAAATCCAATAAGTGTTGAAAACCAGAACCTCTATCGGGCGGGAGCTATTCCAGGTTATTATGCAGTATTGGCAATCCAACAATAATAAAATACACAATAAAAAATACTATCCTACTAGTTATGTTTATAATACGGTATAAATTATAATTGATATTAAAAAATAAATGTCTATGTGTTCATAAGTATATGAAAATAAATATATAATTATTTATTTACATATGTTAGCTTGAGACATTTTTATTAAATTTGCCATCTACTTGCGTAATAAGCAAATATGCTGACATGAGTAATAATATGAAAGAATGAAAAACACTAAACACAAAAAAAAAAAACACAAAACAAACACACACAAAAGAAAGAAATTAACAAACAAATGAAATACAAGAATAAATCAAAATCGAATAAGTTGACAAGTGTAAGAGAAAACTGTAAGATATCTGTTTAATGCAGGAAATCTCTTGGCCAACGCCTCAACAATCTTCTTGGCGGATTATAAGGGTTTGTGGGAGTGTGTAGAGCTTGTGTTAGTGGGTTGGAATTTAGAGTAAGTCTGTCATGAAAGTTACGGTAGCGCTCTATGGCTGTTTCTTTGACGTAAGGAATGTCAAGATCAGTGTGTAAGGTCTCATTAGTGACATAAAAGGGGGCATCTACGATCTTTCTTAGTATTTTAGATTGGAATGACTGTATGAGTCGTATATTAGATTTTTTGGCTGTTCCCTATAGCTCAATACCGTAAGTCCAAAGTGGTTTAAGAAGTAATTTGTAAACGGTTAGTCAATAGTAAATATAAAATAAATAAATTTACGTTAAAAGTTCATTATTTTTATTTTCTGCTATACAGAAATTATTTCTACTTTCTTAACACTTTGGCTGCCATGCCACCTGAAATCGAGTAACTGTTGACTCTTGACAGAGAATTAAATATTAAAATTGTGTCGAACGAGAGTGTGACTCTCAGGTTTGCTTTTTCGGCAGTCAAAGTGTTAAAGATCTAATTATTTGGCAGAGGAGGCATTCTAGTGTGAGCCACCGGTGGTACGCGCCGCCCGATGAGACAGTCAAGTGTGAGCCACCGGTGGTACACTCCGGCGGAACGTGTTGAACTCACAAAAGTGTTACAATATGTACAATACAACTACAATTTTTGTTGTAGAAAGAGACATAAAGGCAAAAAAGGTGATGAGCAGAACCAGGGGGGGGGGAGACGCATGCCACCTATACAACCGACTGGATCCGTTCTTCGGTACTGATAGAAATTCGATACACTGCTTCCGCCATTTTACTGGGGAATGTAGTTTAAACATTTGATCGACTTCCTATCTTCTTTATTTCGACTTCTATTGACAACATTTCCTAACAGTATAAGTATCGCAGACTATGTAGGATTGCAAATCTTAAGGCGAAAAAATAAAAAAAAAGAAGTCGCATAGCTATTGCAAGATATCCCACCCTAAGGCCATTAATATCGGATGTCGGGCGATGGCGTGCCCAATGTCGATAGTGACTAGATTAATGTCGAGTTGGCGTGAACTTATCGATACTGGCGTTTCAACTAATTGATATATATCGATTTGTATTATTAACTCGGATGGCTTCGCTAATAGCTGAGTGATTGAGCTAACGTTAGTGCAGCGAAGTGAATGTTGACTTAGATTATTTATGCTTGTACTGAAAAATTAGTTTAAATCCTTCATCTTCTTATCCTCATTTCTTATTTAATACTAAAAAGGATTCACACGAAAGGTTTGGGTGATTTTATGTTGGTGATTTTGTATTACTTATCTATGTATGAAATATATAGTAAGGGAAAGCATTGCGATCGTGAAAAATATCGACTTAATTAAATTATTAAATTATTATTATTAAAGTCGGTATTTGATGTAGGTATATGCCCGCGATGTGACAGTCATAATTTCATCAAAATTTATCAATTAGAGGGGTCACTTTACTTAGTAAATGTCTCATTTTCACGATGTTTTTTTGCTTTTTATTTACTCAAAAGCGACTCTAACGATTTTGATCAAAGTGGGTATTTGATGTGTGTATATGCCAAAGATGTGACACCCACAATTTCTTATCACTGATGAAAATAAAAACTTTTATTTAACAATAAAAAAAAAAAAATATTATTTTAGAGAGTAAATACGTGATGCTTAAAGCATTTGAGGTGTGAAATAATATGAAATCTATATATATAAGAGGCTTTGTCCTGACTGACAGAATCAACGCAGAGCAAAAACTACTAATGATAGAAACTTGAAGTTCGGAATTTAGATTTTAAACGCGATGTAGGTAACCACTAAGAAAGGAATTTCAAAAATGTAACCCCTAAGAGACTTAAATGGCAAAATTGTCGTTTAACTCTAACGGAAATCTATTTTTGAGATTTTGAGCCAGAGTTGGGCAGTAGTTAACTACATTTGTAATTAACTACACAGACAACTACATGTAGTTTGTAGTTGGAAGCGCGCAACTACTATTTGTCAACTACCAGTTAAGTAGTTGTAATTTAAAACTACAACTACAATAGTTGGGAAAAAGTAGTTGGGAATGGCAAGTACAACAAGTAGTTGTAAATGTAGTTTAGAGCGGCAACTACATTTGCTAAGCAACGTTTAATTAAATCACATGTTTTTGCTATTTTTATTTTGTGTTTAGATAAATATTCCATAGATAAATGGGCTCCATTATGGTTGATAATCTGTTTTAAAAATAGTACAATACATATACGTAATACAAAATTTTTCCATGATTTTTTTAACCTTAGTTCCTCGATCAATCCCATGTTTTATATATTAGCTGAATTGCATTTGATATACTCCTTATTATTACTTATTACTATCCTACTTACTCCTTATTACTATCCTTACTAGATATCGATAATTACTCTATATCAATAAAAGTAGTTGTAGTTTCAGGCCCATAAATACAGTTGCAACTACTAGTTGTAGTTGTAAAAATGCAACTACTTTTTTGAAACTACAGTAGTTGTAGTTGTGGTCCATCAACTACAAATTATAAAAGTAGTTGTAGTTTCAACAATTCCCAACTACTGTGTCTGTAGTTTTGTAATTTGTAGTTCAACTTCTTTTTGCCCAACTCTGTTTTGAGCCATATGTTTTTTATTTGAATATCGATTTAACGTTACAATATTATTAAAATAGACATACACATAAAATATGGCTAAATTAAATATTAGTGGTAATCAAAGTATGCACACTATGGTTTCCATGACTGGGGATGGTGCGTGTTTATTTCTATCTCTATCTCATATTATAGAAAATTCTCAAGAAAAATGTTGTTATTTTCGGTAAATAGTAGTACTACATGTTTACATACTACGAGGCATCGAAAACCATGTTTTAAAACCGAAAAATGAAGCGTTCACGACGAGTAAGCAGTTTTTTGTTTCGGCGGTTTTAGTGAACTCTCTCCATTGCGCGTCTCAGCCGGCAGCTCCCGTTCCAACATTCCACCGACGGAAAGCTCCGATTCTACTAAATCTCCTGAACATCAATTAACATATTATATTAGATCAATATCAAGATAATGATAACAGAATTGATTTTAAAGGCTCGCGGGCGAAGCCGCGACGGGGAGTGCTAGTAATATAATATTTAACTAATTAAATTTTAGTTTATATTTTACCATAATACCATAATAAATTTCTGAAGGCAATACAAAGTGATTTTAGAGGAACAGTAATCGTTCTCGTTTTTCAGAAAGGCATAAGTGACAAACTTGACTATGTGTCGTATATACACCTCCTATGGATTCACCTTAACAACATATTTACAAAAAGCATCTCGTAGTCAAAGACAAGCAAGCAGTAAAAAAACTCGATTGTTGATGAAATTAGATCACTTAAAAAAAAGAAATAAACAATAACGAATCGAAAAGTGCTGAGAACTTTCAAGTTTTGCTAAACAGATGCAGTATAACTTATGGATATATACTCGTACAAATATAAGCACATAAATGAGGAAAAGTGTGGCGTTTACATATTATCTAAGTACGTGGATTTCGTAAATTCGTACGTTTAAGATGTGTGTTGCGCGCATCGCCAAGATTTTTTAATTTGTATTACTACTGGTACTAAATGTAACTCAAAAGTAGCCCTCTACCACCGACAAGCCGATCGTCCCATCCACATAAGAATATTATAAATTTCGGCTTATACGAACAGGATACTACTAATACTATTATGAATTATAGGTTTTGTCATTCTGTAAGGTCTTCTTGTAACGTGCGGTATACCTTTTTCTTTTTAATGAGGAATCAAATATATAATCATATAACAAAAGTGCTATCAACACAGGTTTTCTCTTTTTTAAATTTTATTCTTAATGCGAAAATTGTTTACTGTAATAATTTATAATTTAAATTATGTAATTATGTAATTATGTAATTCACTTACTACATTTACAAAATTGGTACTCACTTTGGAAAATGAAATTAAACCATAGCAAGTCCCAACATATAACATTCACACTGCGACGCGACACATGCCCACCAGTTTACATAGGAGACAATCAAATACCTCAGACGGACTCAGTACGCTACCTGGGACTCCTGTTCGACAGAAGGATGACTTGGGGCCCACACGTAAAAATGAAAAGACAGACTCTTAACAAACGACTGAAAACACTGTTCTCTCTTTTTTCCAAATCGTCAAAATTAAAAATAGAACATAAACTGAACACATACACTTACTTACTTAAACCCATTTGGACATACGCCTCACAGATTTTCGGCTCAACAAAGAGGACGCACTTACGAAAATTACAAACTTTTCAATCAAAAATTTTGAGACTAATAACGAACGCTCCCTGGTACGTAAATAATAAAACTTTACATACAGACTTACAACAACCTACTGTCGAACAACACATACGAACTCTTTATTCACGATTTTTTGTTAAATTACACGGACATAACAATACACTAATTAACGACATGGCCACGGCTGATATGCCTGAAGCTAGGCGGCTAAAAAGGGACCTGCTCACGTAAGGTATCAAGCCCGGAAAGAGGTGCTGCTGGGCACCTTCCTTTCATTATGCCTAAAATGCCCTAAGTTCAATAATTGTAACAACACATTCGCTGATTGTCACGCTGGGTGACAGGTGTGAATCGAAGATTGAAGAAAAAAAAAAAAAAAAAATTATGATAGCTATTTTATGAAGATTATATTCATTATATATCATATGAAATTGTTTGTCACTTTATGCCACTGGTGCTAATCGGACAATGCTACAGCGGGAGTCCTACATTTCGCCTCCAGGTATAATTAGGATAGGGATCATAACGAGTACATGACATCGCATAGGCTCTCCATTTCCTATTCGAGGGACGGCACAGCCAAGGAATTTTTACTCCCATTAAAAAATCCTAGGGCCACCGCTGGACGCGAACCTGCAACCTTTAGTATTGTAGGTTGCCATGCTAACCACTATACCACGGGTGACATATTATTGATGTTATCGTTGTTGATCAAAGACGATAGACGAACATTCTTAATATGTAGTGATAAATCACGAAATTTATTTCTTCCCTATCCATTTTTTGTAAATATTTTTCCTTTCCTAATTATTTTTCCTTGGATTATTCTTAATTCATTTTATTGAGGTCGCCTATGGCGTCTGAAATACTAAAGGTCGCGAGTTTCCGTAACACGGAGGCTCTAGGATTTATTTAACGGAGTTAAAAATGATTAGCTATGTCGTCCCCTGGAGAGGAGGTAAAATCGAGTTCCCAGGCCTGTACGATGTCATGTACTCGTTAAAGATCCCTATCCTAATTATACCTGGATAGGCAAAATTTAGGACTACCACTGTAGAACCGTCCGATTAGCCTTAGTAGCATATAATAAGGATAGGGATGCAATCACACAGGCTCGGGCCTATATTTTGAGTCCCATCCGAAGGAAGGAATAGCAAAGAAGTTTTTACTCCAATTTAAAAAATTCTAGGGCCAACTCGAGGTGCGAACCCACGGCGATAGTATTGTAGGCTGCTATGTTAGCCACTACACTACATGTGGCCACTTGTAAGAAACAATATAATGAAATTAAGAAAACAAAAATGTTTCCCAATGACATGATAAAAAAATTAAGAGCAAAGCCAACTTTCGTGGTGCTATTTTAATGATAACAGAAAAAGTTGGTAGTTCGAGGTGGAACGCAACTGTACTCCTAGGTACGCTATTGCAAAACTCAAGTTACCAACAACTCCCGAGATGAAGTACTCCCGATTAGGACAGAAATCGTGATCTATCGGAGACGGCGATGATGGGAGGTGAACGGGAACTGCTTCCAGATGTGGGTCAGTTCCTGGTCCCTGGAGAAAGTTGCCCGGAATCTGGATCTCCAGCTGTAGGAGGATATATTCCAGTGGCTCGGTACTCACTCCTTGCCACATTGTCTTTTTACCATGGACAGTATCTCGACCTCTTCGGCAGTATTTATGGTCGTGTGGGTGGTGTCTTCGCGGGGAAAGTCCACTATTTTCTCTTGTTCTGGAGGACATAATGCTAATGGCTTCCGTTCCATTGGTGTAAATATTCTTTACAAGGAGATGCCTTTTGAAGTTCAGAAGTAGATAGGAAGGCGAAATTATATGGATATCACCAAATCTGAATTAGAAAAATCTATACTATAATAATATAATATATTGGTTGCCCAGAGATATTAAACCATTAAGCACTCCAGAACTGATTTTGGAATATCTTTTGTTTGTTTGTTTTTTGTTTCTATAAAGTCACTTTATGCCCCTACGGCTAATCGGACGATGCTACAGCGGGAGTCCTACATTTCGCCTCCAGGTATAATTAGGATAGGGATCTTTAACGAGTACATGACATCGCATAGGCTCTCCATTTCCTATTCGAGGGACGGCACAGCCAAGGAATTTTTACTCCCATTAAAAAATCCTAGGGCCACCGCTGGACGCGAACCTGCAACCTTTAGTATTGTAGGTTGCCATGCTAACCACTATACCACAGAGTCCTAAATTTTGCCTATCCAGGTATAATTAGTATAGGGATCTTTAACCAGGACGTCCATTTTACGTACTATCCGCAAAACCAAGGATTTTGTAATGGAAGTGAAAAATCCTGTGGCTACCGTGGGATGCAAACCTGCGACCTTCAGTACAAGACTAACTCTGATGTCTATCGCTCCTTATGTGACTTAAGAAGTGTCTGGATGGCTCTAGGCCAGTGTAGATGGTGGTAGTCGAACATCGTAGTCACAAACATCTTCTAGAACAGTTTGTTCCAAAAAACAAGTCTAGAACTATTTAAAATCATATGTTTTGTGTTTTGTTTTGTTTCATGTTACAATATGAATATTTCCAGGAAAAAAAAAGAGTAGGTTGCCATGCTAACCACTATACCACAGGTGGCCCCGGAATATCTTTTGTAAAGGACATAGATAACCTGAATAATATTTATTTATTTGTAGTCCAGGCAATCAACATAGAGATGCAATAAAACATTAATTAATCGATCTATTTTCTTGCTTTATCAATTTAATATTTTTATAACCGTTCATGTATCATGTTTTTAATTCAGTTTATTTGTTATATATATATATATATTTACTAGCTAGGGTGCCCGGCTTCGCTCCGGTAGTTGTGTGGTAGTTTCAATACCAGAAAAACTTTAAAATTAAAGGAAATAGGGAACAAAATTAGCACCTTCTTGAAAATTCGGTTTTAACTTGGGTATCAAGATTCTGCAGACTTGAGATCTGCAGAGTCCGCCCAAATAAGGAACCATGTATAATTTACAGGGGGTTGAAAATGGTAAGTGAACAATTATTTTTGCTGCAACTTTGTCGAGTTATGCATTGTTTTTGATGGTTTCTGTGATTCTGAATCCTATAAGCCCATTCCAAGTAGTCAACAGATAATAGGTTATGAGATTATAGTTGAAAAACC
The DNA here is from genome assembly GCA_911387785.2 of Aelia acuminata. NCBI lineage: Eukaryota > Metazoa > Arthropoda > Insecta > Hemiptera > Pentatomidae > Aelia > Aelia acuminata. The sequence goes on along the minus strand of OU426979.1, from coordinate 4,470,938 downwards.
TGGTATCTCAGTTAAAAAAATTATATTTTGAGTAAAACTTAAGCGCCGACTACTATGATGGTCCTATTTGATCCAGAAGTATAGAAACTACCGAAGATTCTTAGAAACTTTTTTTTTAAGACCTTTCTTCCACTTCAACCTCCCTTAAGATATCCCCCCGTAATTTGGACGGTTTGTGCATATCTCGAATCTTACTACTATTACAAAGTGAAAACCAAAAGGCACAATTTTTTCATCATATTTCTTTTTATCTTGAACTATGAGGGATGATAAAATCTTGAATGCTGTTATTGGAGTTAGACGTTTTGTCAACTGGAATGCTCATCGTACGTAGTAACCAAACCAACTTCTTTTTCATAAATACAATAAATACACTTCAAACTTTTCATTTTCGATTTATATTCAGTCAATTCATCTCTTTTTTTATGTTTGATTTTATCGCTCACTGTACTACTAAGAAATGTTCGCTCATATTGCATTAAATTTACTTAGGTATATATTATATATAGATTAAATGTAATGTGCTGATCAGTGAATACTTCTATACTGCCTTCTTATGAGAAAACTAATTTTTTAAGGAATCCAGTTGGTTTTTTAATTGATTGCAGAGATGTAAAATCATTATTTTATTTTGAAAGCAAAGGAGAAACTAATTATTTTCGCTTAATATTTTAGTAATTTAAAAAGAACAGCTGAACAAATATATAACCTTTACAATAAAAATGAGGATTAATGAACAATAAACATTGAGTGAAACGCACCCTAGCGCTTCCTGGTAGCCTGGAGCTCGAACTATATTTTTCATTCCTAAACTCGTATCTCAATCAATCAAATGGTGCGAGAGGCGTAAAATTCCAGTCCTTTTCTCTTCAATTTTGCACTCTTAAGACAAAAACGGAAACCTTCTTCTCCGTTAGGGGTTATGTGGCTAAAATATGACATAACTTCCTTAATCCTACGTGGAGTCGTTTTTGAGCCTTTTCGGCACGCACATTGTACACTTTGCTTTATAATATATATTGATTAATGTTTATACAAATGGTTAATATAATTTAGTTAAGAGTGTCATTCGTATTTCTTTTTTTTGTCTTGTTCTTTTTTTATTAAAAAAAAAATAGAAATAGAATTAGAACTAAGTTGATAATAATTTGATTTGTCTTTTTGCTAGTATTTAACTTAGGCCAGACCTCATGTAGTTGAATTTTTACAGGATACAGTATTTTATCAACCAATCAATATATTATATTGGTCACAGGAAGTTAGAAAATATTATCCGCTCGCTACACACCTCTATCCACCGACTTCCGTCCAAACGAAATTTCAACAGATCTGATTTCACGTAATCCTCCCAACTATTTCTGGGCCTGCCCCTCGGACACTTCCCAGTCGGCACATTTATTGATTGGTTCACTACTAAGTTACGACTATGTTAAGTTAATTTTAAAGTGTTAGGAGGTTTAAAAATGAATTTAATTGATGTTTGTAAACCGGCAACAGTGTACAGTGGATATCGATTATAACGACATTGAAGGGACCGTAAAAACTTCGTCGTTATAGGCGATCGTCGTTACATCCGACATATCGCTTATAGCGACGCCGGTCGTTATATCAGGTCTAGGCCATTTTTAACAGCTGATTGTTATGATAGCCTTCTTACAACTACAAATTTCCTATTATAAAAAGTTGGCTGCCACCAAAACCGTTATTCTATCCATTTTCCTGCCAAGAGCAACTGTGAGGCAAAATTTTTCTTCTAACGAAAATGCCCTTCTCATTGACATGGTTTCACCACGCAAAAGTGTTTGGAGAACAAAACCGCACCTAGCATCCAAACAAAAAACCAGATATCACAAAATGTCTTATTTGAGAACAAGGCCGCAACTGATTCGAATTCGTTTGAAGGAATGAAAACAGAAACAATCAGGGGAGGGAGTTTCCTAGAAAAGGTGATAGATGTGTCTTCCTGTCACCAAAGAAATATCCCGCAAGCCGGGATTGAAGGGTTCTTTCCGAAAGCCGGACGTTATAACCGATCTTTTTGTTCCCCGGGGGACTCAAAATGGGTCGCTAAAGCCGATCAGTCGCAATAGCCGTAGTCGTAATAGCCGGATAAAAATTCATTAAACTATGACTGTAGGGACCAGGGACTTAAGATTTCCGTCGTTATAAGAGGCACGTCGTTATAACCGATGTCGTTATAAACGATATCCACTGTACTTACAAATTTCACCACATAATCTCGGGATTATCAAATCTCTAATATCGTAATCTTTACCTGATATCAGTCTCAGGACCTCCATTTTACGTCCTATCCGAGGGATGGGATTTTTTTACTGAAAAATATACAAATCACTTATTTCGCCTTTGATTAAGAGTTATAAGCGCAAAACCGCGGTTTTTGCGAGACAACGTCAGTAGAGGATTCTAAATGATGTTAATCTTTTAAGGTTTTCAAGGAGAACAATTTCGGTCATATACATTTTTTTTTAATAACCGCTTCGTTTGCGAGTTGTAAGCGAACAACTGCAATTCTCGGCGAAAATGGTCGCAGGGCTTTTTCGAAGGTGTCATTTTTTTTCAGTTTTTCGAGACGATCATTTTTGTTTATATACTTTACCGATTGACGACGTCGTTTGCGAGTTAAAGCAAAAACATGCGATTTCAATCATAGAAATCAGCGCGAATAGTATCAGCGCACTCGCTTACCGCGAAACCGATATTTGTACTTAAGTATTCTCTCATCTAACCTGATAACCAAGGAAAGGAATTTTGGAGTTTCAATAAATAAATAATCTAAAATTTAAAGACATCTATTCTTTATTTGAACCCAAGCATATTCAACGCCAAGTACAGCCCTGAGCTGTACCCGGCGGAGAGCCCAGGTGGCCAACTACAGCCCAGGGCTGCACTCAGGTATGTTTTACCTTCTATACTATGGCCAGGTAGGAAAGTTTTTACTTTAGTTAGTCAGCCACTTGCACTGGTCCATGATGGTCATTTCGGCGTTTTTGGTTTCCGGATAGCTGCATTACAGCCGAAGTTGTGAATTTTTGAAGTTTTCTCTCGATTTTTGTTAATTTAAGTGGTTTATTTGTAATTTTAATTTAATTTAATTGAAAATGGGACCTACGAAGAGGAATGCCAGTCGACAGCCATCTAAAAGAAGTAAGTATTTCATAATTAATTTTTTTTTTAACAATTCTATTTTTTCGTTTTGCTTATAATATCTAATTTTAAAACTATTCTCACTACTTATATTATATTTTATTATTATATTACAGTATCCAGTTACAGTGGATTAGGATAAACGAAAGCAAAATTATAGTGGATAGACGGAAGCAAAAGAATTGCAGGGTATGTTCTTCCAAAAATCGTCGGGTAACTACCATTGTGATTTGTCCCGATTGTGAAGGGCAACCCGGTCTATGTATTGAACCTTGCTTCCGGGAATTTCATATGAAAATGTAAATTTGTATTATATATATATATATATATATATATATTTTTTTTTTTTTTTTTTGTATATATTGTTTATTCAATATTGCATGTATATTAGTTTTTTTTTTTTTCGTTTTGTATATATAAATTTGAATGATTTCTTGTCACAAAAAAATTATAAATAGTGTAATTATAGTTAGTTTAAAATAATTAGGTATAAGAATGCAATTCCTTCATGTATTGTAAATGTAACCCTTTATTACTGTTTGTATTATTTATTTTTATTTGTTTTATTATTATTATTATTTTTTATACTTTTTATTACTTATACATAATGTTTTTTTTAAAATAAAATTAATAAGAAAAAAATAATGATGTGTTACAGTAATTTGGTGATTTTTTAAATGAAAATTCCCACACCCACAATTAGATTCACTTTCAAAGGAACTACTATTCACTTTTTTTACTTCAAATTCATTCAGAATTGTTTAGTTATAAATTCAATAGATCATTCTTACAAATTCTTAATTCATTTTTATAACAGTTATATGAGAAAAAAAAAATAATAATAACGAAATGAAAGGTAAGAGCCCTATAAACTGGTGCGTTGCGGGTTAACAAACTCTTTGGCGACTCTGATGGCCAAGTACAGCCTAGGGCTGTACCGGCTCAATGATGACCCAAAACCCTCTGGCCACCTGGTTCAGCTAGAGAATATGGCGTTGGCGTTGAATGTGCTAGCCTGTGCCCATGACACACTAAATACGCACTATACGATACTAAATATACGATGTACACTTACTAACAAAAGTCTCTGCACACCCTCCAGCTTTTTTTTTATTTTACCTAAAGATATGTTATGAGGCAGATATTGGCAATGAAACACACATTTTTTACATAATTTAATTAACAATATTTATTTTACTAACAATAACTATTTTAATTTAATAACAATAACTATTTTAATTAACAATAATCAAATTTAATAAAATTTATTTAACTTATAATTTATGAGGAAAATTACATAAAATGTCAGAATATTGAGGCGCCAAAAGTCCCTGCACACATCATTTTTCTTCAACTTGAAGCTTAGTTATTGATCCCAAATCAACTTTAATAGGTAGTCGTTCCTACCTTATGTCTTATCACTTCTCATAACCTATTTGGCATGGTGTGAACTAGTTTTTTGTAGTTTCTGGAGTAATTTCACCCCACGATTCCTTTAGTACTCTTTTTAAGTGGTCTTTGTTCTTTATTTTAATTTTTACTTTCTGACGGCCTAGTTGATCCCACAGATGTTGTATTGGGAGATTGGGGAGGTGTTTTAAGTTGCTATGGAGCATTGTAGAGCAACTATTCTTGGGCTTTCCGCACTGTCGTTATCTTGTTGAAAAATGAATTTTTCCTGGCGATAAAACTTCATTGAACTTTCCGGTAAATTACTCCTCAAAATATTTATATAAACGTGTTGGTCCATTATTCCGTCGATAAATTTCAAATTACCAACTCCAGCGGCACACATATACCCCCAAACCAAAACACTCCCGCCACCATGTTTCACGGTACCAACTATGTTTTTTTTCCAGGGGCTCTTTGTTAGGTTTTCTCAAAACTTTCCCCCTTCCATCTGATCCATGAATGTTAAATTTACTCTCGTCAATAAATAAAACACGTTCCCAGAACCATAAGGGCTTGTTTACATGTTCTTTTGCGAACTGCAGTTTCAATATCCGGTTCGTTTACTAATGAATGGCTTACACCTAGGCCTACGCACATTATAGCTAGCTTTCTTTAGGGTTCTTCTAATAGTTTGTGCAGATACCCCAATTTTGTAATTTTCTTACACCATACCTGCTAAATTTAGAGCACTTGTGTGGGGTTCTTCGGTCAAAATCCTTATGATAGCTATCTTTTGGTGAGCTTGGAGTACGGGGGGCGGCCAGAGCGGTATCTACTTTCCATTGCACCCAGTTCTTCATACCGTTTTAGGACATACCTTACCGTATTATAGCCCCTGTTGACGATTTGTCCTATTTACCTGTATGAGTCGTATGAGATTCCTCAAATTTACAATTTGGTCGGGAATCGGTATTGGAACCTCCATTTTTTATCACACTCTTAACTGTTTGGGCCCAATCTTGGCTAATTCCACTGCGTGCCGAGACTTTTGGCACATCAATATTTTGACATTTTATGTAACTTTCCTCATAAATTATAAGTTAAATAAATTATATTAAATGTAATTGTTGCTCAATAAAATAGATTAAATTTTGTAAAAAATATGTGAGTTTCGTTGCCCACATCTGGCTCATAAGGTATCTTTAGGTAAAATAAAAAAAAGCTTGAGGGTGTGCAGAGACTTTTGTTAGTAAGTGTATACTTTAATTAATTACGATTTAAGTAGGTTAGAGAGCGAATTCTAGTACAGCAGCCTTTTTAACAGTATTAATAAATTGATTTAAAAAAAATATTATTACGACTTATTATGACCAGCAATAATTCGTAGTGTTGAGGTAGGAAAAAATAAATGTTAACAGAAAATATAATAGTTTATCTTAATTGTTATAATTGTAACTTAAAATTGTCCTTGTTATAATTTTTAATGTCTTGATTACTGTATGATCGAGTGGTGGACCCCGAAACGTTGTGAAAATTTGATTTTCCTATACTTTTCATCATCAGACAGTAATAAAGGTATAAAATCTGGTGCGTGCGCGCAACACACAACTTTCACTTACAAACTTACTTAGATTAGTAATTGACGTGTTTTGCTAAATATCATTTCCCAAAGTCACACATTTTTCTACATTCATATCTTATTTTGTTAATCGTTAAAGCCGTTTTTGAGTAAATAAGAAAACCCCGTGAAAATGATACATAATTTATTAAGTAAAGTCCCCCCTCCCGTAGATCAATTTTGATGAAATTTTTACAATCATATCTCGGGCATATAAGTACATCAAATACCAATTTTGATCAAAATCGTTAAAACCGTTTTTGAGTAAATAAATAAAACACGTGAAAATGATACAAAATTTATTAAGTAAAGTCCCCCCTCCAGTAGATCAATTTTGATAAAATTTTTACAGTCATATCGCGGGCATATAAATACATCAAATACCAAGTTTGATCAAAATCGTTAAAACCGTTTTTGAGTAAATAAAAAAAAACACGTGAAAATGATACAAAATTTATTATGTAAAGTCCCCCCTCCGGTTAATCAATATTGATGAAATTTTTACAGTCATATCTCGGGCATATAAATAGATCAAATACTCAGTTTAATCAAAATCGTTAGAGCCGTTTTTGAGAAAATCGAAAAAAACGTAAAAAGTTATTAAATAAAGTACCCCCTCCCTTTGAGCAATTTTGATGAAATTTTTGCTGTCACATCGCGGGCATATACCTACACTAAATACTCAATTTCAGGTTCCCACGGTTTATAGTTTTTGAGCTAGTCTGTTCACACACACACACACACACACACAGACACACACACACACACACAGACCATTTCGCGGGACTTGGTTATTTCGACTCAGGGGGTCCCAAAACGTGTATTTCCGTTGAAAACCGGAAGTCGAAATTTTTCACGATCGCAATACTTCCACTTACTATATATTTCATATATAGGTAAGTGAAAGTAAAAATAAAAATACCATCACTCTAAGTATTTAAAATTCATCAAATTTAAACTAATTTTTATTCAATAATTTTATAGCCATTCTTCTTATTTATTAATTTGTTTGGTCCATTAATATAAAAAGGCAAGCTCAATAGGAAAAAATAAAATTTATTTTAAGCAATATCTATGCTCATGTCTCTGATATTATTCTTTTTTTCCTATTGAGCCTTGCATTTAATATTATTGCACCAAACATATTATATAAATTAGAAGAATGGCTCTAGAATTATTGGATAAAAATGCGTTTTAATTTCATCCACGTTGACTATGAAATTTATGTTAAGAAAGTATCTAAATTAATATAACTTCTATTATTGGCAATAGTTAGTTCTGATTTTTTCCATACTGGTAGAGGGTGAAGGGTGCTAAAATACCATAATAGAATTCGATATATCGATTTTAAGATTTAAACCCCTATATTTGAGCTTTCAATATATTTTCGGCCTCGAATAAGACTAAATCATAAAACATCCGTATCGTTGAATTATACGACAATATTTTTTTCGGTTAAAATTCCTAAAAAATAGGGTATTTTTATTTAATTTTTTGGATTTTTTCTTCATCAGACATTAGTTATTTAAACTCCTTTCAAATAGAGCAAGTGCCTGAAAACTATATGTATATGAGCAGAAAGCTCAATAGATAATAATCCTGACTCATTTCATTCTCCATGTATAACCCTGTAGCTTATAAACTATTTTATTTAAATTTAAGTGAAGAAAGGATTCATTTAAAAATTAATTTTAAATACTTAGAGTGATGGTATTTTTATTTTTTTTATGCTCACTGATAAAGAAAATCCCATGCTCTTTAATGAAAAAAGAATTATTCGTTTATCGTCATTTAGTCAGGAGTTATAGATATTTTGCCGCTAAATCACAAAATTTTCCCAATGTGCGTGGGATGCAAACCTGCGACCTTCAGAACAAGACTAACTCTGATGTCTATCGCTCCTTATGTGTCTTGAGAAGTGTCTGGATGGTTCTAGGCCAGCGTAGATGGTGGCTGTCGAACATCGTAGTCACAACCATCTTCTAGAACAGTTTGTTCCAAAAAACAAGTCTAGAACTATTTAAAATCATATGTTTTGTGTTTTGTTTTGTTTCATGTTACAATATGAATATTTCCAGGAAAAAAAAAAGAGTAGGTTGCCATGCTAACCACTATACCACAGGTATAGTTTGTAAAGGACAAAGATAAACTGAATAATATTTATTTATTTGTAGTCCAGGCAATCAACATAGAGATGCAATAAAACATTAATAAATCGATCTATTTTCTTGCTTTATCAATTTAATATTTTTATAACCGTTCATGTTTTTAATTCAGTTTATTTGTTACATATATATACTAGCTAGGGTGCCCGGCTTCGCTCCGGTAGTTGTATGGTAGTTTTAATGACAGAAAAACTTTAACATTAAAGGAAATGGGGAACAAAATTAGCACCTTCTTGAAAATTCGGTTTTAACTTGGGTATCAATATTCTGCAGACTTGAGATCTGCAGAGTCCGCCCAAATAAGGAACCATGTATAATTTACAGGGGGTTGAAAATGGTAAATGAACAATTATTTTTGCTGCAACTTTGTCGAGTTATGCATCGTTTTTGATGGTTTCTGTGATTCTGAATCCTATAAGCCCATTCCAAGTAGTCAACAGATAATAAGTTATGAGATTATTGTTGAAAAACCTGGTATCTCAGTTAAAAAAACTATATTTTGAGTAAAACTTAAGCGCCGACTACTATGATGGTCCTATTTGATCCAGAAGTATAGAAACTACCGAAGATTCATAGAAACTTTTTTTTAAGACCTTTCTTCCATTTCAACCTCCCTTAAGATATCCCCCGTACTTTGGACGGTTTCTGCATATCTCTAATCTTACTACTATTACAAAGTGAAAACCAAAAGGCACAATTTTTTCATCATATTTCTTTTTATCTTGAACTATGAGGGATGATAAAATCTTGAATGCTGTTATTGGAGTTAGACGTTTTGTCAACTGGAATGCTCATCATACGTAGTAACCAAACCAACTTCTTTTTCATAAATACAATAAATACACTTCAAACTTTTCATTTTGGATTTATATTCAGTCAATTCATCTCTTTTTTTATGTTTGATTTTTATTCGATCACTGTACTATTCAGAAATGTTCACTCATATTGCATTAAATTTACTTAAGTATATATTGATTAAATGTAATGTGTTGATCAAGTAGCCTTCTTATGAGAAAATTAATTTTGTTATGAATCCAGTTGGTTTTCTAATGGATTGCAGAGATGTTGAATCATTATTTTATTTTATAACCTTTACAACCTCCCTGGATGAATGAACAATAAATATTGAGTGAAACGCACCCTAGCGCTTCCTGGTAGTCTGGAGCTCGAACTAAATCTTTCATTCATAAACTCGTATCTCAATCCCAGAGAGGCTAATTAAATGGTGCGAGAGGCTTAAAATTCCAGTCCTTTTCTCTTCAATTTCACACCCTTAAGAGAAAAACGGAAACCTTCTTCTTCGTTAGGGGGCATACAGTTACACGCTGACATAAATCTCTTAATCGTACGTGGAGTCGTTTCTGAGCCTTTTCGGCACGCACATTGTACACTTTGCTTTATAATATATATTGATTAATGTTTATACAAATGGTTAATATAATTTAGTTAAGAGTGTCATTCGTATTTCTTTTTTTGTCTTGTTCTTTTTTTATTAAAAAAAAAATAGAAATAGAATTAGAACTAAGTTGATAATAATTTGATTTGTCTTTTTGCTAGTATTTAACTTAGGCCAGACCTCATGTAGTTGAATTTTTACAGGATACAGTATTTTATCAACCAATCAATATATTATATTGGTCACATGAAGTTAGAAAATATTATCCGCTCGCTACACACCTCTATCCACCGACTTCCGTCCAAACCGAATTTCAACAGATCTGATTTCACGCAATCCTCCCAACTATGTCTGGGCCTGCCCCTCGGACACTTCCCAGTCGGCACATTTATTGATTGGTTCACTACTAAGTTACGACTGTGTTAAGTTAATTTTAAAGTGTTAGGAGGTTTAAAAATGAATTTAATTGATGTTTGTAAACCGGCAACAGTGTACAGTGGATATCGATTATAACGACAATGAAGGGACCGTAAAAACTTCGTCGTTATAGGCGATCGTCGTTACATCCGACATATCGCATATAAAGACGTCGGTCGTTATATCAGGTCTAGGCCATTTTTAACAGCTGATTGTTATGATAGCCTTCTTAAAACTAAAATTTTCCTATTATAAAAAGTATATGTTTCAATTCCAGTCATATTGGCTGCCACCAAAACCGTTATTCTATCCATTTTCCTGCCATGAGCAACTGTGAGGCAAAATTTTTCTTCTAACGAAAATGCCCTTCTCATTGACATGGTATCACCACGCAAAAGTGTTTGGAGAACAAAACCGCAACTAGCATCCAAACAAAAAACCAGATATCATAACGAAAAAATGTCTTTGTAATGTATTTGAGAACAAGGCTGCAACTGATTCGAATTCGTTTGAAGGAATGAAAAGAGAAACAATCAGGGGAGGGAGTTTCCTAGAAAAGGTGATAGATGTGTCTTCCTGTCACCAAAGAAATATCCCGCAAGCCGGGATTGAAGGGTTCTTTCCGAAAGCCGGACGTTATAACCGATCTTTTTGTTTCCGGGGGGACTCAAAATGGGTCGCTAAAGCCGATCAGTCGCAATAGCCGTGGTCGTAATAACCGGATAAAAATTCGTTAAGCTATGACCTTAGGGACTATTGAGTTCAGAATATTTTTCAATCCATCCCGCAGTTTTTGAAGACACACATGCTCCCATTTTAGGCATTTTTAGTAACAATATACTCGACAGAAGCTAGTTTGATACTGACTCAACGATGGGAATTGAGAGACAAAATGTAAACATCCAGGAACCACTGAACCCTCATTTCTGGGAAATCGGAGGTTTGTTTTGGTTTACATCTCCCAAGTTCCCTTTATTTTTTTCTATTATATTCACATTTATTTTTCCACTATTGTTTTGATGTGTATTAAAAACAATTACAATTAGTAATATATTTTTTCTTCAAAATATCAAATAATGGAATTTCTTACAATAAAAATTGAAAACGTGCAATTTCGTGCAGTAAACCCCAAAACGTGCAATTTCGTGCAGTATAAAATTTCATTAAAACATTCCCTTATGCTTGATTCGGATAAGTAACTTGAGCACGCTCTATTCTGATTTTCCAAAAAAAAGATGCAATTGCACGGGAATTCGAGCTCTACTGATGACAAAGGAAAGGAAGTTAGAGTTTCAAAAAATACATAATCTTCAATTTAAACACATCTATTCATTACTTCAACCCTCACCTGTGCCCATGACACTATACTATACTAAGTATGCGGTGTGTACTTTATAGTACGTGGGCCAGACCCCCTTACCGTGCACCCCCCCCACATCCCTATAAATTGCATATCGTTGTGTTCCTTGTGAAAAAAGATTAAGAAAAAGCCAATGTTCTCAGAAAAAAAAGTGGCCGCACTAACCGAAAATGGCGTTCAAACATGGCGGAATGACGACTTTGATTTTAGTTAGTTTTTTTATTACTGACATTCACCATTATGCTTAATTTCGCCATAACTGGCATTTTATTAAAGCTAGATAGTTCTAGATTCAGAATAAATAAACAAACGTTCTAAAATAATTAGTCTTGACAACATAAAATACATTTAAAGTCAATTTTTTCAAGTCTCTCGCGTAAAAGTTAAAATTCCAAGTTAATTTGTGATTAAACGGCCATCGTTAACGAAAAACACCCTGAAATAAAACATCTGGAGCAATTATTCTTCTTTAAAAATCAGTGGTCAAATTTCAAAAAATATCAACTAGTTTCATAGAAAACGGACCTACAAGGCGAAAAGGCGCCGGTGACTCGGGCGCATCCAGTCCTCTGCCACATCGTTCAGTTCTCTTACATCATATAATTACAGCGGGTTTAGGATATTATTTTGAATGTATAATCAAGCCTATGTAACTGCAAGTTTTTAATTTACAGAAATAATTAATATAACCTTTATTTTTTTTATTATTTTTTTTTTTTTAAATCTGATAAATAAAGGATATATATCTGATCAATAATAATGAATTATTCGCAGATTGCACATTATCTAAACCTCACTTATATTGACATAGGGTATACTAATACAAATAAAATGAAATATTTGGAGTGGAAATCGGATTAGTTATTTAGCCGAATCCGGACATCAAAGATCGGTAATTTTTACCATTTTGGTAGAAACTCATGTTCCAACGCCTACAACTTGACAATGTGTACTCTAAATGAAAAATGTTACAGATAAAAGTTTTAGAACATTAAATTTAGCATAAAATAAGCCCACCTAAATAGTTAGTTCTGTCAATATTATATCATATTCCCTTAGTTTTCACAAAAAGAAGGAATCAAGCGCTAAGAATGCTTTCACGTTTTCATTTGTATCTCTACTTAGTAATAAGTTAATTTAAAAATAAATGGGCTTATTTTATGCTATATTTAATGTCCTAAAACTTTTATCTGGGACATTTTTCATTTAGAGTACATATTGTCGAGTTATAGGCGTTGGAACATGAGTTTTCATCAAAATGATAAAAATTACCGATCTTTCATGTTCGAATTTGGTTAAATAACTAATCTGATTACCACTCCAAATATTTCATTTTATTTGTATTAGTATACCCTTTTTTAGAAAAAAAGGGAAAGTAAACTTTTTGATGTGTAGTTATATGCCAGAAACCGAAAAAGGCCACAACTTCGTGGATTATAGATCATTAGATGCATGAATACTTACATGTTTTAATTGGCTTTCCTCTCCAGTAGTGGTTTAATTTTAAATTAATCATAATATGTATGTATTGCTATGTATTGTGGATGCTGCCATGATAAGAAAAGTAAATTGAATTAATAATTTAATATCAAAATATGTAAAGTACTGTATATGGGCAACCCGGTGGCCAGTTTTACCTGAAGGCGGGTAGGTCTTAGAAATACCGCCTTGTAAGTTATTGGGGCCATAAACCTTCTGTTAGAGATTCAAAATAAGCAAAGCTTAGGACCGACAATGCTGCCGACAAACATCCAGGGAAATACCTAAGAAGATTGTTAGAAAAATTTGTGGCCATAAACCCTGGTTTTGCCCCGGCAAAGAGGCCGCTGGGAAACACGTTGAATATGGAAAGGAAGGGAAATTTTATGCAGCCAGCCAATCAGACGAAGTCTGGAACCAACCAGCCAGCCAATCAGAAGAAGTCTGAAGAGAGTGGGGGAAAGAGGACTTATACGGTGAAGAAAGAGGCTCGGGGAGTTCGGGTGGAGAGTGAGTTCGGAGGTGGACAGAGGTCGGGGGAGTGTGCCAAGAGGGCGAGAGTGGAACGAGAAGGGCAGAGGACCAGATAGGCAGGAGCGGAGAGTCCAGATTTCCGAGAGAGACTGAGATGGGATGCTGTGCTGAGACTGAGAGAGCGTCAGAGATGGCAGAGACTGACCCAGCAGATAGGCCAGAGACAACACCAGATAGTGCCCACCAAATAAGGTTAAGACATATACAGTACCTACTAGTTGTAATATTGTGTGGTTAGTATTTATTAAAATAATGTTAAATTGCCAGTCAGCATCCATTAACTAATTTGTGCTAGTATAATATGTTTATATGATATATTAAAGGGGGTATGAATAATTTACATTTGGTCAATAAACTTAAAGATATAGTTCAATTTAGATTTGTTTATTTATTATCATTTGCCCTATGCCACAGGTTTATTGGAATAATATAGAAATGGTAAACACGCCACCTTTGGAAAAGTATCCAATTTACATTAAGGCGAATTAAGTACATTAATTACAATATCAATTAGCTATATGCCGTTTCTGGTAACCCCCACCCGCCTTAGAAAAGCGGGAGTCCAGAAACGTAGCAATTAAAATGGCATCCCTTGTGGGGACGTACTTACCAATTTGTTTATATTATTGACATTTCTTGTTAAATTATACGAAGTGGCATAAGGGAGAAAGTATGTAAGGTTTGATAATTCCTTTAATTTAACTACAAATTCTCTAGGATTTCTCTTTAAACATTGGATCCGTTTTCTCGTGTTCTCTTGCCTTAGTGTTAACTTAGAGATGTGTGTGAAGGAGGCTGTCCTTATACTTCTTGTTATACGGTCTTATAATAAGTGGCTTGTTTTTTGTGTTATATTTAATCAGTGCTTGCGTTTAACCCTACCGCGGAGGTTTCAATAGATATTAAAGGAATAATATACGCGCACGACATTTTGATATGGCTTTGAGGGTAGAAAACGATAAACTACCACAGCCGAATACGGGGTTGGCTGAAGGAATAGCGATCCCACATCCAGAAGCAACTCAGCCACAGACCAGGGAGAAAACAGAAGAAAATGGCCTCAGCCCAGAAATGTTAATATGGCAGCTAATAAAAGTGATGCAGAAAAATCAAGAAGATAGACATAAGGAGCTAAAGGGAATAATAGAAGAGCACAATAAACACCTACAGGTAATAAATGACGCTCTACACACAACGAATCTGAAGCTGGAAGCGTCTGCAAAACGTTCTACTAAATCTGATAAGGAAATACAGAAACCACCCCTAGCTGAAAGTGAGGATATGAATAAGAGTGCAGAAGATGATGCCCATAAAACAGTGGAAAATTATATTAATGAACCCAATGCTACCAATTGTATGGAGACTGGACCGAACGAGATTAATGTTCTAGAAATTGTTAGTGACGAATCCCCGAGGGAAGGAACGGTTTCTAATGCTCAATCAGAAAGTGGTGACATTAAAACTAATTACGACGGACAAGATAAGGTTCTCTTTAAAGTTGAAGATGAAACGAAGAATCTTCAAAAAGAAACCATTCAAGAGAATTTACCAATCCCTCAATCTCAGGTAGAAACTCTTGAGTCTTGCCAAGGACGTGAGGAAGTTGATAGGTCCCATGAAAAGGTTGATGATGAAGAGAAGGACCGACCTATGGCGATAGAAAATGAAGACAATGTATTATGCCTCCTAGAATTTATAAAATTAATAAACCCTTATAAGCCACCTCCAGATCAGTTAAACTCATTAAGTATGTTTATGGGGAAATCCCCGTTAAAATACCGAAATTGTCATTACAGGTTCAAAACAAATATTTATTTTAGGGATTCGCGAACTGAGCCTATCACCTTCATATTTCTATTTTATGACTTTTATATGGGTTATTTGATTTTGGACCATGTAAAGAAGAAGCGCGTACGGAGTTATATTAAGACACGGTAGTCTTTATCCCAGTCCAGGGGATAAAAAGGGTTTCCATCTAGCGTCCATTCCGTTGACGAGCTAAAGGGTCCTGACGAAGCCGTCGTCAGGGCAACCCGTTCTGGATCAATGTAAATAATTTTTGTATATATAATTGTAAATATTTTTATGTAAATAAGTTTCTCTTTTAAATTTAGGAATTGTTAGTATTAGGGTCTTAACTACACAAAGTTCATTATAAACAACTAAATGGATCTCAGAGTGAAATTATATATTAGATTGAAGTAACTATAATATCAATACTAATTTTTAAAATAAAATTAACATGATCTTAAAAAAACGATTTACCGATTCAGATTTTAATCAAAGTGAAATATACGGTACATTACCTATGAATGAGAAAGTTAATATGTTCAAGTTTAAATTTGCTTAGGTCACGATTGATATCCGAAAACTGTTAGTAAATAGTGATTGTAAATCGCCTTAATTGTTTGATAGCTATGAGCAACCCCCAATAATAACATTTGAATAACGTGGATCAATTGTGTATTTTTGTATATCCTAATTGGATTATTGTGAGCAATTATTATACTTTTTTACTTTGGAGTAGACCGAGGTCCTCCATCACCCCTGAAGTCGGGTTATTGTTTTAATTGTGTCTAGTAGGGAAAAACCCTCAATGTGGAGCAGCCGTAGCGCCTCCAGGTATCCCTAAGATTATTTTTGAGAAGATACTGAAATCTTCAAGTACGCCCAGAATACTGAGGCAACATTTTTATTGCTTTATTGATCCATTTGAAAAACATTGTTAGATAATTGATGGGGCTCATAGTGTAATTGATCCGAACATCCGGATAGGAAAATTAAAAATCTTAAGTGGCCATAAATGGGAACTAGATTCGGTATCAGAGATAAAAATATTTTAAATAGAGGAAAAATGTATGGAATCGATTAAAATTTTAAAAACTTTTAATCATAATTAAGAACTGAAATTCATTTAATAGAATGTGCAAATACTTAATCCTTGATTGTGACATAAGAAAACCCAAGATGGTACCAGGACATCCGATTTGTGAAAGTAAGAGTTTCGCCGTTTTTTTTTTGTCAGCGTGCTATTAAGAAAGGAAATATAAATACCGAATAAGACGTTCTAATAATTAACCCTGAAAATAATTGAAAATAAACATTTATTTAAAATATAAAGATTCCAAACAAAAATGATTTTAAAACTAGAGTGGGAAAGAATCCCAAATAGTAGAATCCTCTTTGTTTTTGAAAAATGCTTGCCACACAATAAAATGATACTGTATAAACATTATGCTTGTGTTTTTGTTGTTTGTAAATTAAGAAGTTTTTCAGGATGTGAAATAAAGACAGAAGAACTCTGATCGCTATGTAAGTTATCTAGTAATTGTCTATGAAAAATTTATATATGAAAAAAAAAAATTATAACTATTGTAATATGAGGGGGTAATTACATGGAAGATCACAAGTTTTGTTATATTCTGCAACCATTCTGTAATTGTGAAATTTAGTTTTGAAGGTTAAGTCAAAATATTTTTAAATAGTAAACAAAAAACTTATATTGAGAATTATTTTACTTTAGTTTTTGTTATGTAAATTGTAGCAATTGTAAATTTGTTATCGTAGCTTGTTGTTTTACGAAAGGGTTTTGTTCATTTTTGTAATTATTTTATATGTTGTATCAAGTTGTTCAAGTGTTCAAGTAATGTTTTGTATGTTGTATGTTTTATATCATTTTGTTTTATTCGATGCTGAACAGTTAATTTTGTAGATAGGATTTTCCTTTACGGATCTAAACTGATTATTAAAAATATTTTTAAAAGTATGTTAAAAGAAAAATCAATAAACATACGTTTATTAATTTTTCTTTCCCTTGACACTAGGAGAATGCTATGTATTGTGGATGCTGCCATGATAGGAAAAGTAAATTGAATTAATAATTTAATATCAAAATTTGTAAAGTACTGTATATGGTCAACCCGGTGGTCAGTTTTACCTGAAGGCGGCTAGGTCTTGGAAATACCACCTTGTAAGTTATTGGGGCCATAAACCTTCTGTTAGAGATTCAAAATAAGCAAAGCTTAGGACCGGCAATGCTGCCGACAAACATCCAGGGAAATACCTAAGAAGATTGTTAGAGAAATTTGTGGCCATAAACCCTGGTTTTTCCCCGGCAAAGAGGCCGCTGGGAAACACGTTGAATATGGAAAGGAAGGGAAATTTTAGGCAGCCAGCCAATCAGACGAAGTCTGGAACAAACCAGCCAGCCAATCAGAAGAAGTCTGAAGAGAGTGAGGGAAAGAGGACTTATACGGTGAAGAAGGAGGCTCGGGGAGTTCGGGTGGAGAAGTGAGAGAGGAGTGGAGAGTTCGGAGGTGGACAGAGGGGCGAGTGTGCCAAGAGGGCGTGAGTGGAACGAGAAGGGCATAGGACCAGATAGGTGGGAGAGGCAGAGTCCAGATTTCCGAGACAGGCTGAGATGGGATGCTGTGCTGAGACTGAGAGAGCGTCAGAGATGGCAGAGACTGATCCAGCAGATAGGCCAGAGACAACACCAGAGAGTACCCACCAAATAAGGTTAATACGTATACAGTACCAGTTGTAATATTGTGTGGTTAGTATTTATTAGAATAATGTTAAATTGCCAGTCAGCATCCATTAACTAATTAGTGTCAGTAAAATATCTTTATATGATATATTAAAGGGGGTATTAATGATTTATAATATTGGTCAATAAAATTAAAGATATAGTTCAATTTAGATTTGTTTATTTGTTATCATTTACCCTATGCCACAGGTTTATTAAAATAAATTAGAATTGGTAAACACGTCACCTTTGGAAAAGTATCCAATATACATTAAGGCGAATTAAGTACATTAATTACAATATTAATTAGATATATGCCGTTTCTGGTAACCCCCACCCGCCTTAGAAAAGCGGGAGACCAGGAACGTAGCAATTAAAATGGCATCCCTTGTGGGGACGTACTTACCAATTTGTTCATATCATTAGTTGACATTGCTTGTTAAATTATACAAAGTGGCATAAGGGCGAATATTTGTAAGGTTTGATAATTTCTTTAATCTAACAAATTCTCCAGGATTTCGCTTTAAACATTTGCTCCGTTTTCTCGTGCTCTCTTTCCTTAGTGTTATATTAGTGATGTGTGTGAGGAAGGCTGTCCTTATACTTCTTGTTGTACGGTCTTATTATAAGTGGCTTGTTTTTTGTGTTATATTTAACCAGTGCTTGCGTATAACCCTACCGCGGAGGTTTCAATAGATATTAGAGGGATAATATACGCGCACGATATTTTGATATGGCTTTGAGGGTAGAAAACGAGAAACTACCACAGCCGAATACGGGGTTGACTGAAGGAATAGCAATCCCACATCCAGAAGCAACTCAGCCACAGACCATGGAGAAAACAGAAGAAAATAGCCTCAGCCCAGAAGAAATGTTATGGCAGCTAATAAAAGAGATGATGAAAAATCAAGAAGAAAGACATAAAGAGCTAAAGGGAATAATAGAAGAGCATAATAAACACCTACAGGAAATAAGTGAAGCTCTAAACACAACGAACCTGGAATCGTCTGCAAAACGTTTAACCAAACCTGATGAGGATCAAAAACTAAACAGAAAGGAACAGAAACCACCCCTACCTGAAAGTGAGGATATGAATAAGAGTGCAGAAGATGATGCCCATAAAACAGTGGAATATTATATTGATGAACCCAATGCTACCAATTGTATGGAAACTGGACCGAACGAGATTAATGTTCTAGAAATTGTTAGTGACGAATCCCCGAGGGAAGGAACGGTTTCTAATGCTCAATCAGAAAGTGGTGACATTAAAACTAATTACGACGGACAAGATAAGGTTCTCTTTAAAGTTGAAGATGAAACGAAGAATCTTCAAAAAGAAACCATTCAAGAGAATTTACCAATCCCTCAATCTCAGGTAGAAACTCTTGAGTCTTGCCAAGGACGTGAGGAAGTTGATAGGTCCCATGAAAAGGTTGATGATGAAGAGAAGGACCGACCTATGGCGATAGAAAATGAAGACAATGTATTATGCCTCCTAGAATTTATAAAATTAATAAACCCTTATAAGCCACCTCCAGGAGATCAGTTAAACTCATTAAGTATGTTTATGGGGAAATCCCCGTTAAAATACCGAAATTGTCATTACAGGTTCAAAACAAATATTTATTTTAGGGATTCGCGAACTGAGCCTATCACCTTCATATTTCTACTTTATGACTTTTATATGGGTTATTTGATTTTGGACCATGTAAAGAAGAAGCGCGTACGGAGTTATATTAAGACACGGTAGTCTTTATCCCAGTCCAGGGGATAAAAAGGGTTTCCATCTAGCGTCCCTTCCGTTGACGAGCTAAAGGGTTCTGGCGAAACCGTCGTCAGGTTAACCCGGTCTGGATCAATGTAAATAATTTTTGTATATATAATTGTAAATATTTTTATGTAAATAAGTTTCTCTTATAAATTTAGGAATTGTTAGTATTAGGATCTTAACTACATACATTTTAATTAAGTGGATCTCAGAGTAACTTCATTATATTCAAATTAAGATAATAAAAATTGAAATTTATCTTACCAATCCCGTTTTGATTAATTAATGCAAAATGCAATATACGGTAAATTACCTATCAATGAGAAAATTAAAATGTTTTAGTTTGAATTGGTTTAAGCCACCTTTTCCACCGGAAAACCGGTAATAATCATTAATCTAAAACTTGCCTCAATTGTTTAGTCGCTATGAGTCACCCCCAATAATAACATTTAAATAACTTGGATCAAGTTTGCATTTTATATATCCTAATTGGATTATTGTGAGCAATTATTATACTTTTTTACTTTGGAGTAGACAGAGGTCCTCAACCACCCCTGAAGTCGGGTTATAGTATTAATTGTGTCTAGTAGGGAAAACCCCTCTATGTGGAGCAGCCGTAGCGCCTCCAGGTATCCCTGAGAATATTTTTGAGAAGATACTGAAATCTTCAAGTACGCCCAGAATACTGAGGCAACAATTTTATTGATCCAATTGTAAAAACATTTATTATTAGATAATTGATGGGGCTCATGGTGTAATTGACCCGAACATCCGGATAGGAAAATTAAAAATCTTATGAGGCCATAAATAGGACCTAGATTCGGTATCAGAGATAGAAATATTTTAAATAAGGGAAACACTTATAGAATCCATTAAAATTTTAAAACTTGTAATAATTATGACCAAGCAAAACTTATTAATTAATAACTGATAAATAAAAATTGTGATTTGAATACACTGTTCGTTTGCCAGAGTCATGATAAAAATTGTAATGTTGTAATATAGTAATTATCTGAGAACTGAGATTCATTTAATAGAATGTGTAAATACTTAATCCTGGATTGTGACATAAAAAAAAAAAAAACCCAAGATGGTACTAGGGCAACCGATTTTTGTGAAAGTAGGAGGTTCGCCGTTGTTTTTGTCAGCGTGCTATTAAGAAAGGAAATAAAAATACCGAATTAGACGTTATAATAATTACCCTGAAAATAATTGAAATTAAACATTTATTTAAAATATAAAGATTCCTAACAAAAATGATTTTTAAAACTAGAGTGGGAAAGAATCCCAAATAGTAGAATCTTTTTTATTTTTGAAAATGCTTGCCACACAATAAGATGTTACTGTATAAACATTATGCTTCTTGTTTTTGTTATTTGTGAATGAAGAAGTGTTTCAGGATGTGAAATAAAGACAGAAGAATTCTGATCACTATGTAAGTTATCTAGCAATTGTTTAAAAAAAAAAAAAATAAGATTTTATCATGTGAATACTTAATATGTGGAATTTTAATACTGGTATGGATAAGTTCAAAGGCTAAAAGTTAAAAAGGTACTAATTTATAACTATCGTAAATAAGAAGTTAATTAATTGTAATATCATATGTTTTGTTATATCCTACAACCATTTTGTATTTTTATTATAATTTAGTTTTGAACGTTGAAGTTAAAATGTTTTTAAATAGTACACAGAAAACTTATATTGAGAACTGTTTTATTTTAGTTTTTGTTATGTAAATTGTAGCAATTGTAAATTTATTATCGTATCTTGTTCTACTAAAGGGTTTTGTTCTATTCATTTTTGTAACTATTTTATATGTTGTATTTTAAGTAATGTTTTGTATGTTGTATGTTCATTTTATATCATTTTGTTTTATTCGATGCTGAACAGTTAATTTTGTAGATAGGATTTTACTTTACGGCTGATTATATTAACAATATTTTAGAGAATATGTTAAAAGAAAAATCAATAAACATACGTTTATTGATTTTTCTTTCCCTTGACACTAGGAGAATGCTATGTATTGTGGATGCTGCCATGATAAGAAAAGTAAATTGAATTAATAATTTAATATCAAAATATGTAAAGTACTGTATATGGGCAACCCGGTGGCCAGTTTTACCTGAAGGCGGGTAGGTCTTGGAAATACCGCCTTGTAAGTTATTGGGGCCATAAACCTTCTGTTAGAGATTCAAAATAAGCAAAGCTTAGGACCGACAATGCTGCCGACAAACATCCAGGGAAATACCTAAGAAGATTGTTAGAAAAATTTGTGGCCATAAACCCTGGTTTTGCCCCGGCAAAGAGGCCGCTGGGAAACACGTTGAATATGGAAAGGAAGGGAAATTTTATGCAGCCAGCCAATCAGACGAAGTCTGGAACCAACCAGCCAGCCAATCAGAAGAAGTCTGAAGAGAGTGGGGGAAAGAGGACTTATACGGTGAAGAAAGAGGCTCGGGGAGTTCGGGTGGAGAGTGAGTTCGGAGGTGGACAGAGGTCGGGGGAGTGTGCCAAGAGGGCGAGAGTGGAACGAGAAGGGCAGAGGACCAGATAGGCAGGAGCGGAGAGTCCAGATTTCCGAGAGAGACTGAGATGGGATGCTGTGCTGAGACTGAGAGAGCGTCAGAGATGGCAGAGACTGACCCAGCAGATAGGCCAGAGACAACACCAGATAGTGCCCACCAAATAAGGTTAAGACATATACAGTACCTACTAGTTGTAATATTGTGTGGTTAGTATTTATTAAAATAATGTTAAATTGCCAGTCAGCATCCATTAACTAATTTGTGCTAGTAAAATATGTTTATATGATATATTAAAGGGGGTATGAATAATTTACATTTGGTCAATAAACTTAAAGATATAGTTCAATTTAGATTTGTTTATTTATTATCATTTGCCCTATGCCACAGGTTTATTGGAATAATATAGAATTGGTAAACACGCCACCTTTGGAAAAGTATCCAATTTACATTAAGGCGAATTAAGTACATTAATTACAATATCAATTAGCTATATGCCGTTTCTGGTAACCCCCACCCGCCTTAGAAAAGCGGGAGTCCAGAAACGTAGCAGTATGTATGTATATATATATATATATATATACACACAAACACACATCGTGTAACTATTAATTCATTAATTGTTGTGAGCTATTAAATAGTATTATGTATATACTTCCTAAATTGTATTATCAATTATTTCTACATATCAACGAACAAACAGAACTTTTTATTTATCTTTTTTATTTGGGTTGTTTTTAAATCTGTAAATAATCAATACTTTGCAAAAATGCATTTATTTCAAATTTCACGAATGATCAGAAGCCAGTGTCAGTAACCCAACTACTACCATGAGAACATTATTATTTAATTTCAAGATAACCAGTTTATGTCAATATAAGTGAGGTTTAGATAATGTGCAATCTGCGACTAATTCATTATTATTGATCAGATATATATCCTTTATTTATCAGATTTAAAAAAAAAAAAATAAAAAAAATAAAAAAAAAAATAAATAAAGGTTATATTAATTATTTCTGTAAATTAAAAACTTGCAGTTACATAGGCTTGATTATACATTCAAAATAATATCCTAAACCCGCTGTAATTATATGATGTATGAGAACTGAACGATGTGGCAGAGGACTGGATGCGCCCGAGTCACCGGCGCCTTTTCGCCTTGTAGGTCCGTTTTCTATGAAACTAGTTGATATTTTTTGAAATTTGACCACTGATTTTTAAAGAAGAATAATTGCTCCAGATGTTTTATTTCAGGGTGTTTTTCGTTAACGATGGCCGTTTAATCACAAATTAACTTGGAATTTTAACTTTTACGCGAGAGACTTGAAAAAATTGACTTTAAATGTATTTTATGTTGTCAAGACTAATTATTTTAGAACGTTTGTTTATTTATTCTGAATCTAGAACTATCTAGCTTTAATAAAATACCAGTTATGGCGAAATTAAGCAGAATGGTGAATGTCAGTAATAAAAAAACTAACTAAAATCAAAGTCGCCATTCCGCCATATTTGAACGCCATTTTCGGTTAGTGCGGCCACTTTTTTTTTCTGGGAACATTGGCTTTTTCTTAATCTTTTTTCACAAGGAACACAACGATATGCAATTTATAGGGATGTGGGGGGGGGGTGCACGGTAAGGGGGTCTGGTCCACCGTGTATTAATTAAATGGGACTTAAATAGGTTAGAGTACGACTGCTTCTTACAATTAGTATTAATAAATTGATTAAAAAAAATATTATTATTGTATTTGTGTTCTTATTATGACCAGCAATAATTCATAGTGTTGAGGTAGGAAAAAATAAATGTTTACAGAAAATATAATCGTTAATCTTAATCGTTATACAGTGGATATCGTTTATAACGACATTGAGGGGACCTTACAAACTTCGTCGTTATAGGCGATCGTCGTTACATCCGACATATCGCTTATAACGACGCCGGTCGTTATATCAGGTCTAGGCCAATTTTAACAGTTGACTGTTATAGTAGCCTTCTTACAACTACAAATTTCCTATTATTAAAATTATATGTTTCAATTCCAGTCATATTGGCTGTCACTAAAACCGTTATTCTATCCTTGGACATTTTCCCATTAGAACATTTCTCCCACTTAAAATGTAGTGTAAAAATATTTGAATCATCGTAATTTTTGGAATTGATGGCCGTACTGAGGGAAGCCAATCGCTGGTTATCCCTTTGAGGACGCTAGCAGTCATCGCTTAAAAAATAATATAATGGCGAGTACAAAATCTTTAAATCCATCCTCGCGAAATGCTATTTGTCGAGTCGCTAGACGGTTCTGAAGTGGATTTATTAATCAATTTTAGAAAATTATAGGCTTTTTCGTGTAAAATTGTCCCTGATATTGCAACATTTCGGCTGCGTTGGGGTCGAAACCATGTTATTAGACCACCCTTGACTCTCCTTGTTTTTTTTGTCTTGAACGATTCACCGCATTCAACTAGTCCCCGAATGCTGTTTCTATTTTTTCATATTGTTGAAATAGTTTAATGACTTACATTCAGTCCCTCCGCAAGACTTCTGTTCGACTCCCCATTTTCCTGCCGACAGCAAATGTGCATCAAAATTTTTCTTCTAACGAAAATACCCTTCTCTTTGACATGGTATCACCACGCACAAGTGTATGGAGAACAAAACCGCAACTAACATCCAAACAAACAACCAGATATCACCACACAAAAGCGTCTTATTTGAGAACTAGGCCGCAACTGATTCGAATTCGTTTGTAGGAATAAAAACACTAACAATCACGGGAGGGAATTTCCTAGAAAAAGTGATAGATGTCTGTTGATCCCAAAGAAATATCCCACAAGCCGGATGGAAGACTTCTTTCCGGAAGCCGGACGTTATAACCGATCTTTTTGTTCACCGGGGGATTCAAAATGGGTCGCTAAAGCCGAATTTAATGAAAAAATTATCTATCTCCTCCTACCTTCTCCAGAACAAATTTTATATTTTATATTTAATGTAATTACATACTCTTACTAAACACTGATACTGGTTTCCCAGTGTATTCTGTAAGTCTTTTCCAACAAGTTGGCTAAAACTGCTTTCTGGGGCAGCATAAGCATGCGGACAATATATTTATGTTTTTTAACTGTTCTAATACGAGTTATGACTATCAGCAAAATGTCTGACTCCTGCGCAATACTGTATTAATCAATAATTAAAAACATAAAAATAAATTCTGTTTTAAATATTTAAAAATCATTGGATGATTTTTATTTTTGATCATAACAGTTTCGGGGGGACCTGTTGTGTAGTAGCTAGCATAGCAACCAATAACACCTAAGGTCGGGGGTTCGCATCCCTTAGTGGGTCTAGGATTTTTTAAAGGAGTAAATCCTTGGCAATGCGTTCCTCGGATATGAAATACGAAGATTGCAATCTTAATTATACTTGGATGGACAAGATTTAGGAATCCCACTGTAGCATCGTCCGATTAGCCTTTGAGGCATAAAAGTGATATTAAACAAGCAAACATCTTGATTATTATTATTACTACAGATTATAAAATTTTCTATTAAAAATAATAATAATTTTCATGTATAGGTACTTCTTAAAATAATAAATATAATAAAAATATTTTCGATGAAACTTTTAGCAAAAATCAAATAGGCCCAAATATGTTAAACAAAAAAGTAATAAATTTGAATAAAATGCCTACATTGAACGTTAAAATGCATATTCTTAATAATAATTTTATCATTATTATTTTTTATAGCTTTATTTATCTCAATTTTAATCTGGTTCTATATGTTTTCGAGAATCTAAATTAACACCTAAGTAGATGGCATTGCTTAATCAGGGAAAACTATTTACAAATCTTTATATATATAGTATATAATATGTATATATAGATGTATATATATAAATCTCGTGTCCCGATGTTTGTCGGAGGTGAAATCAGAAACTACTCAACCGATTTTGATGAAATTTGGCTCATTCTGTGTTGTATTGCCCATCTTAAAAGACAGGATAGTTTTTATCTCGATTATTGGCCTCAATATTTATTTTATTGCAAATTAAATGCTTCTTATACTATCATTGAGTGTGATTATTTGTAAGTTCTACAAATTTCCAACAGATGGCGGTGTAAGTTGATTTATTGACACAATGGTTCATTTTATTTCGATTTCTTCTGGCTTGAATTTGGAAAATCCGTATTTTTTCCGTGGGCCATTATGTGTCGCTTTTTCACGTGTGAGGAAAACATCGCATTATTTGTTTTAACAAAAGACAGGTTAACCAAAATCATAGTACACCTAATGGCACTACAATAAATAAAAATTGTGAATTCTAATAATTAAAAAAAATCTTTATAATATTATAATAAAAAGTTATAAATTTACGCTATCAATCCCATTCATAAAATTAAATTTTTATGTTTAGATAGGTACTACAGTATTACCATGCAGCATTGTTTGAGGTTCCTCCCGCACCGTTTTGCTTTTCATAACTTGTTTCAGGTAGAACCTATATACGATATCTCATATCATCATATGTTATATTCTGAATTTAATTATTATGTACTAGCATTGCCCGTCGCGGCTTTGCCCGCGAGCCTTTAAAATCAATTCTGTGATCATTATCTTGGTATTGATTTAATGTAATATGTTAACTGATGTAAAGGAGATTTAGTAGAATCGGAGCTTCCGGTAGGTGGAATGTTGGAGGGGGAAGCTGCCGGCTCGGCAGAAGAGACGGAGACGCGCAATGGAGAGAGTTCACTAAAACCGCCGAAACAAAAAATGACTTACTCGTCGTGAACGCTTCATTTTTCGGCTGTAAAACATGGTTTTCGACACCCAATGGGGCCTTTCGAGTTAAACTCGTCGTATCAAATTCTTTAAAATGAGTCCTAATTAGATATTTTTTTCGAAGTGCAAAAATAGGTGTCCGTTAGAGCTAAACGACAATTTCACCATTTAAACCTCTTAGGGGTTACATTTTTGAAATTCCTTTCTTAGCGTTTACCTAAAATCTAAATTCCCAACTTCAAGTTTCTATCATTCAGGACAAAGCCTCTTATATATATATATGGAGAAGAGATCGAAATAAACACGCACCATCCCCAATCATGGGAATCACAGTGTGCATAATTTGATTACCACTGATATTAAAATAATCAGTAGCCATGTTTTATGTGAATGTCTATTTTAATAATACTGTAATGTTAAATCGATATTCAAATAAAAAACATATGGTTTAAAATCTCAACAATAGATTTCCGTTAGAGTTAAACGACAATTTCGCCATTTAAGCCCCTCAGGGGCTACATTTTTGAAATTCCTTTCTTAGTGGTTACCTACATCGCGTTTAAAATCTAAATTCCGAACTTCAAGTTTCTATCATTAGTAGTTTTTGCTCTGCGTTGATTCTGTCAGTCAGGACAAAGCCTCTTATATATATAGAGATTAGGGCAAAACATTAATTTGGTACATTGCTGCTAACTGTCTATTGAGATTGTACTAAACCCTATTCAAATTATATTCTTTATTAGTTCCTTTATCATTTGTGTTATTTATATTTGATCTCGCCTCTGCTAAAATAATCCAGTAAGTGCTAAATGAATGGATCATTAATACTTACTATAGTCAAATATGAGATGTAAAAAATAAAAACTGTAAACCTTCGAAATTCTTTACCAAACAATTTTAAATTTGGTGTAAAGTTCTACTTTAAATCCCGTTGGTTTTTAGATTAGCTGAAACGTTTTTATCTGTATCAGTGAATTTTGATTTGACTGTATTAAAAAGAATAGGATATAATTAATGCAGCGCATTATAGCTACTGAACCACAGCAATGCGTGGCCGTAACTGCTCTTCAATTAATATGTTAGGTCAATACATACAGTCTGCGTTTGGAAAAACCAAATATTAATAAAAAAATTAAAGGAAACTATTAAATTTTTGAATGAACAATTTAAAGCCAAGTAATATTCTCAAAGATACGAGTATCTATACCTAAAAGTCCGGTTTAAAGGAAACGGAAAAAATATTCTGAATGAAGAGATGGAATGAAGAGGCTATGTTTAGCACCGACGAAATTTTCAGGCTCCTCGGTGGAAGGCAACTCATGAATTTTGTATTAACTCGGTATAATAGCAGGCAATTCAAGGGTCTAAACCCTGGTCTTAAACCAAGGTTTTTGGAAGCTCTGAACCCCCGGAAGGTTTTTCGGCTTTTGAATATTCAATATGTTTTTTCTTCCCTGTAATACCGTTTTCTTACCGGTTGAAGAACTCAATTTCTTCTAGCGAAGTAAGAAGTAACAAGAAAATCCATGCTTAAAAAAAAGAATATATATATATATATATATATATATATATATATATATACAGTAGTATGCAAAAGTTTAGACTCACCGTTAGATTTTGTAAAATAAATAAATAACAACATTTTATTTATTGAATAAAATAACAACTATAATGTTATTAAACAAGCTTTTAGGAAGAGACTATTGAATTATAGATATAGAATGCAAGGCCTCAAAGTCTCGTATAATTTCAATAATTCACTTTATCATGCAGGTTACATGCCAAATTTTCGTCTATTCAGGCATCTTCAGGCATTCTTCTGAACTCAGTCTGTTTCTAGCTTGCATGTGAAACTGTTGTAGCCCTGAAGATGCCTGAATAGGCGAAAATTTGGCAGGTAACCTGCATGATTAAGTGAATTATTGAAATTATACGAGACTTTGACGGTGGTGGTTCCTGGTGGGGTCGGGGATAACCCGCCCCCCCTCCCCAATCTATAGTCTTACCTAATAAAGATTTTTGGACTAATTACCTATGCGAGAGGTAACTAGTCGCGAAAAAAAAGCCGTATTAATTACGGTTTTTAAAATTTTAGTTCGCGTGAACTAACAAGAGATTGCATTGAAAACGTTGGTCGCGGTAGCCAGGAGGGGGGGGGGTAAAACCCCACCCGCCCTCCCCCGCCGCTTCACCACATAATAAGGACATTTTGAATATTTACCTTTGCGAGAGGTAATTAGCTAGGGGAAAAAAAAACCATAGTAATTAGCTAATGAAAATTAACGATTGCGAGAGCTAACTGAAGCGGGGGGCCAACTAGTTGGCGACGGTGGTGGTTCCTGGTGGGGTCGGGGATAACCCGCCCCCCCTCCCCAATCTATAGTCTTACCTAATAAAGATTTTTGGACTAATTACCTATGCGAGAGGTAACTAGTCGCGAAAAAAAAGCCGTATTAATTACGGTTTTTAAAATTTTAGTTCGCGTGAACTAACAAGAGATTGCATTGAAAACGTTGGTCGCGGTAGCCAGGAGGGGGGGGGGGGGTAAAACCCCACCCGCCCTCCCCCGCCGCTTCACCACATTATAAGGACTTTTTGAATATTTACCTTTGCGAGAGGTAATTAGCTAGGGGAAAAAAAAACCATAGTAATTAGCTAATGAAAATTAACGATTGCGAGAGCTAACTGAAGCGGGGGGCCAACTAGTTGGCGACGGTGGTGGTTCCTGGTGGGGTCGGGGATAACCCGCCCCCCCTCCCCAATCTATAGTCTTACCTAATAAAGATTTTTGGACTAATTACCTATGCGAGAGGTAACTAGTCGCGAAAAAAAAGCCGTATTAATTACGGTTTTTAAAATTTTAGTTCGCGTGAACTAACAAGAGATTGCATTGAAAACGTTGGTCGCGGTAGCCAGGAGGGGGGGGGGGGGTAAAACCCCCCCCGCCCTCCCCCGCCGCTTCACCACATAATAAGGACTTTTTGAATATTTACCTTTGCGAGAGGTAATTAGCTAGGGGAAAAAAAAACCATAGTAATTAGCTAATGAAAATTAACGATTGCGAGAGCTAACTGAAGCGGGGGGCCAACTAGTTGGCGACGGTGGTGGTTCCTGGTGGGGTCGGGGATAACCCGCCCCCCCTCCCCAATCTATAGTCTTACCTAATAAAGATTTTTGGACTAATTACCTCTGCGAGAGGTAACTAGTCGCGAAAAAAAAGCCGTATTAATTACGGTTTTTAAAATTTTAGTTCGCGTGAACTAACAAGAGATTGCATTGAAAACGTTGGTCGCGGTAGCCAGGAGGGGGGGGGGGTAAAACCCCACCCGCCCTCCCCCGCCGCTTCACCACATTATAAGGACTTTTTGAATATTTACCTTTGCGAGAGGTAATTAGCTAGGGGAAAAAAAAAACCATAGTAATTAGCTAATGAAAATTAACGATTGCGAGAGCTAACTGAAGCGGGGGGCCAACTAGTTGGCGACGGTGGTGGTTCCTGGTGGGGTCGGGGATAACCCGCCCCCCCTCTCCAATCTATAGTCTTACCTAATAAAGATTTTTGGACTAATTACCTATGCGATAGGTAACTAGTCGCGAAAAAAAAGCCGTATTAATTACGGTTTTTAAAATTTTAGTTCGCGTGAACTAACAAGAGATTGCATTGAAAACGTTGGTCGCGGTAGCCAGGAGGGGGGGGGGGTAAAACCCCACCCGCCCTCCCCCGCCGCCTCACCACATAATAAGGACTTTTTGAATATTTACCTTTGCGAGAGGTAATTAGCTAGGGGAAAAAAAAACCATAGTAATTAGCTAATGAAAATTAACGATTGCGAGAGCTAACTGAAGCGGGGGGCCAACTAGTTGGCGACGGTGGTGGTTCCTGGTGGGGTCGGGGATAACCCGCCCCCCCTCTCCAATCTATAGTCTTACCTAATAAAGATTTTTGGACTAATTACCTATGCGATAGGTAACTAGTCGCGAAAAAAAAGCCGTATTAATTACGGTTTTTAAAATTTTAGTTCGCGTGAACTAACAAGAGATTGCATTGAAAACGTTGGTCGCGGTAGCCAGGGGGGGGGGGGGGGGTAAAACCCCCCCCGCCCTCCCCCGCCGCTTCACCACATAATAAGGACTTTTTGAATATTTACCTTTGCAAAAGGTAATTAGCTAGGGGAAAAAAAAACCATAGTAATTAGCTAATGAAAATTAACGATTGCGAGAGCTAACTGAAGCGGGGGGCCAACTAGTTGGCGACGGTGGTGGTTCCTGGTGGGGTCGGGGATAACCCGCCCCCCCTCTCCAATCTATAGTCTTACCTAATAAAGATTTTTGGACTAATTACCTATGCGATAGGTAACTAGTCGCGAAAAAAAAGCCGTATTAATTACGGTTTTTAAAATTTTAGTTCGCGTGAACTAACAAGAGATTGCATTGAAAACGTTGGTCGCGGTAGCCAGGAGGGGGGGGGGGGTAAAACCCCACCCGCCCTCCCCCGCCGCTTCACCACATTATAAGGACTTTTTGAATATTTACCTTTGCGAGAGGTAATTAGCTAGGGGAAAAAAAAACCATAGTAATTAGCTAATGAAAATTAACGATTGCGAGAGCTAACTGAAGCGGGGGGCCAACTAGTTGGCGACGGTGGTGGTTCCTGGTGGGGTCGGGGATAACCCGCCCCCCCTCCCCAATCTATAGTCTTACCTAATAAAGATTTTTGGACTAATTACCTATGCGAGAGGTAACTAGTCGCGAAAAAAAAGCCGTATTAATTACGGTTTTTAAAATTTTAGTTCGCGTGAACTAACAAGAGATTGCATTGAAAACGTTGGTCGCGGTAGCCAGGAGGGGGGGGGGGTAAAACCCCACCCGCCCTCCCCCGCCGCTTCACCACATAATAAGGACTTTTTGAATATTTACCTTTGCGAGAGGTAATTAGCTAGGGGAAAAAAAAACCATAGTAATTAGCTAATGAAAATTAACGATTGCGAGAGCTAACTGAAGCGGGGGGCCAACTAGTTGGCGACGGTGGTGGTTCCTGGTGGGGTCGGGGATAACCCGCCCCCCCTCCCCAATCTATAGTCTTACCTAATAAAGATTTTTGGACTAATTACCTCTGCGAGAGGTAACTAGTCGCGAAAAAAAAGCCGTATTAATTACGGTTTTTAAAATTTTAGTTCGCGTGAACTAACAAGAGATTGCATTGAAAACGTTGGTCGCGGTAGCCAGGAGGGGGGGGGGGTAAAACCCCCCCCGCCCTCCCCCGCCGCTTCACCACATTATAAGGACTTTTTGAATATTTACCTTTGCGAGAGGTAATTAGCTAGGGGAAAAAAAAAACCATAGTAATTAGCTAATGAAAATTAACGATTGCGAGAGCTAACTGAAGCGGGGGGCCAACTAGTTGGCGACGGTGGTGGTTCCTGGTGGGGTCGGGGATAACCCGCCCCCCCTCTCCAATCTATAGTCTTACCTAATAAAGATTTTTGGACTAATTACCTATGCGATAGGTAACTAGTCGCGAAAAAAAAGCCGTATTAATTACGGTTTTTAAAATTTTAGTTCGCGTGAACTAACAAGAGATTGCATTGAAAACGTTGGTCGCGGTAGCCAGGAGGGGGGGGGGGTAAAACCCCACCCGCCCTCCCCCGCCGCCTCACCACATAATAAGGACTTTTTGAATATTTACCTTTGCGAGAGGTAATTAGCTAGGGGAAAAAAAAACCATAGTAATTAGCTAATGAAAATTAACGATTGCGAGAGCTAACTGAAGCGGGGGGCCAACTAGTTGGCGACGGTGGTGGTTCCTGGTGGGGTCGGGGATAACCCGCCCCCCCTCTCCAATCTATAGTCTTACCTAATAAAGATTTTTGGACTAATTACCTATGCGATAGGTAACTAGTCGCGAAAAAAAAGCCGTATTAATTACGGTTTTTAAAATTTTAGTTCGCGTGAACTAACAAGAGATTGCATTGAAAACGTTGGTCGCGGTAGCCAGGAGGGGGGGGGGGGTAAAACCCCACCCGCCCCCCCCCGCCGCTTCACCACATAATAAGGACTTTTTGAATATTTACCTTTGCAAAAGGTAATTAGCTAGGGGAAAAAAAAACCATAGTAATTAGCTAATGAAAATTAACGATTGCGAGAGCTAACTGAAGCGGGGGGCCAACTAGTTGGCGACGGTGGTGGTTCCTGGTGGGGTCGGGGATAACCCGCCCCCCCTCTCCAATCTATAGTCTTACCTAATAAAGATTTTTGGACTAATTACCTATGCGATAGGTAACTAGTCGCGAAAAAAAAGCCGTATTAATTACGGTTTTTAAAATTTTAGTTCGCGTGAACTAACAAGAGATTGCATTGAAAACGTTGGTCGCGGTAGCCAGGAGGGGGGGGGGGTAAAACCCCACCCGCCCTCCCCCGCCGCTTCACCACATAATAAGGACTTTTTGAATATTTACCTTTGCGAGAGGTAATTAGCTAGGGGAAAAAAAAACCATAGTAATTAGCTAATGAAAATTAACGATTGCGAGAGCTAACTGAAGCGGGGGGCCAACTAGTTGGCGACGGTGGTGGTTCCTGGTGGGGTCGGGGATAACCCGCCCCCCCTCTCCAATCTATAGTCTTACCTAATAAAGATTTTTGGACTAATTACCTATGCGATAGGTAACTAGTCGCGAAAAAAAAGCCGTATTAATTACGGTTTTTAAAATTTTAGTTCGCGTGAACTAACAAGAGATTGCATTGAAAACGTTGGTCGCGGTAGCCAGGAGGGGGGGGGGTGTAAAACCCCACCCGCCCTCCCCCGCCGCTTCACCACATAATAAGGACTTTTTGAATATTTACCTTTGCGAGAGGTAATTAGCTAGGGGAAAAAAAAACCATAGTAATTAGCTAATGAAAATTAACGATTGCGAGAGCTAACTGAAGCGGGGGGCCAACTAGTTGGCGACGGTGGTGGTTCCTGGTGGGGTCGGGGATAACCCGCCCCCCCTCTCCAATCTATAGTCTTACCTAATAAAGATTTTTGGACTAATTACCTATGCGATAGGTAACTAGTCGCGAAAAAAAAGCCGTATTAATTACGGTTTTTAAAATTTTAGTTCGCGAGAACTGACAAGAGATCGCATTGAAAACGTTGGTCGCGGTAGCCAGGAGGGGGGGGGGGTAAAACCCCACCCGCCCTCCCCCGCCGCTTCACCACATAATAAGGACTTTTTGAATATTTACCTTTGCGAGAGGTAATTAGCTAGGGGAAAAAAAAACCATAGTAATTAGCTAATGAAAATTAACGATTGCGAGAGCTAACTGAAGCGGGGGGCCAACTAGTTGGCGACGGTGGTGGTTCCTGGTGGGGTCGGGGATAACCCGCCCCCCCTCTCCAATCTATAGTCTTACCTAATAAAGATTTTTGGACTAATTACCTATGCGATAGGTAACTAGTCGCGAAAAAAAAGCCGTATTAATTACGGTTTTTAAAATTTTAGTTCGCGAGAACTGACAAGAGATTGCATTGAAAACGTTGGTCGCGGTAGCCAGGAGGGGGGGGGGGGGGGGGGGGGGTAAAACCCCACCCGCCCTCCCCCGCCGCTTCACCACATAATAAGGACTTTTTGAATATTTACCTTTGCGAGAGGTAATTAGCTAGGGGAAAAAAAAACCATAGTAATTAGCTAATGAAAATTAACGATTGCGAGAGCTAACTGAAGCGGGGGGCCAACTAGTTGGCGACGGTGGTGGTTCCTGGTGGGGTCGGGGATAACCCGCCCCCCCTCTCCAATCTATAGTCTTACCTAATAAAGATTTTTGGACTAATTACCTATGCGATAGGTAACTAGTCGCGAAAAAAAAGCCGTATTAATTACGGTTTTTAAAATTTTAGTTCGCGTGAACTAACAAGAGATTGCATTGAAAACGTTGGTCGCGGTAGCCAGGAGGGGGGGGGGGGGTAAAACCCCACCCGCCCTCCCCCGCCGCTTCACCACATAATAAGGACTTTTTGAATATTTACCTTTGCAAAAGGTAATTAGCTAGGGGAAAAAAAAACCATAGTAATTAGCTAATGAAAATTAACGATTGCGAGAGCTAACTGAAGCGGGGGGCCAACTAGTTGGCGACGGTGGTGGTTCCTGGTGGGGTCGGGGATAACCCGCCCCCCCTCTCCAATCTATAGTCTTACCTAATAAAGATTTTTGGACTAATTACCTATGCGAGAGGTAACTAGTCGCGAAAAAAAAAGCCGTATTAATTACGGTTTTTAAAATTTTAGTTCGCGAGAACTAACAACTTAATTTTAGTATAATTTTAGTATAGTATAATTTTATTTTTAATTTATTCATAACTAGCTGTATATCCCGGTTCCACCCAGGGAATTTGGAAAACAATGAGAAAAGCCGTGGGTTAAGAAAAGTTCTTTAAGACAGAAATGACATTTTTTTTCAAACACTGAAACCGATATGGACTTACTCTTCACAGGTTGCCTATGTACTTTAAATAGGTAATTTTCTTTATACTATGAATATTTGAATAAAAGAGTATTTATTATTTTTTCTGAATAATTTTTTTTTTTAATTACCTTTCTATTAGTATAAGATTGAAATACAATAATTGTACAATTTGTTACTCCAATACAAAAGCATTTTGTTAAAATTCATTCAAGGAATGAAACCCCCTCTACCATGGCCTTAACTAGTTTTTGCAAAACTATTTTTATTTATTTATTTTTTTTTTCTCAAAAACGAAGCGAAAACGAGGCATATGCCAAAGGGATTATTTTCTTAGTTTTTCGATCCTCTATCGATCCCTGAAGTTTGGCCGTTTGGTTTGGGTACACCTTGTATATGTCAACTATCATTCAACATTACAATAATTCTCTTACTTTAATTTATTATGCGATATTTTATAAGAATTATATATATACATATACATATATACATATACATATATATATATATATATATATATATATATATATATATATATATATATTGTACTAGCGAGGTAGAAGAATGCAGGCACGGACGGCCTTGCAAGGCTGAAGGGAAAGTCCAACCTAACCAACTGCATTCCACTCCTCATGTCGACTTCTCTTTACAGCTACTTATAAACCTTTATACGCTGCGAATAAAATATTATATATAATATATTATATATACATATACATATATAAGGAAGAGAGAGGAAAAAGATATAGGTGTGTTTAAAATACAATGCTAAGGCTTAAAATAACATTATGTATTTTTTCCATTTTTTGAACATTTAATGCGGACACGGAGAAGAAAGAAAGAAAACAAAAACTGTCGAAATAAAGAAAAATCTGGTGCGTGCGCGCAACACACAACTTTCACTTACCAACTTACTTAGATTAGAAATTGACGTGTTTTGTTAAATATCATTTCCCAAAGTCTCACATTTTTCTACATTCATATCTTATTTTTGTTAATCCTTAATGCCATTTTTGAGTAAATAAAAATCCCCGTGAAAATGATACAAAATTTTTTTAAGTAAAGTCCCCCCTCCGGTTAATCAATTTTGATGAAATTTTTACAGTCATATCTCGGGCATATAAATATATCAAATACCCAGTTTGATCAAAATCGTTAAAGCCAATTTTGAGTAAATAAAAAACACGTGAAAATGATACAAACTTTATTAAGTAAAGTCCCCCCTCCGGTTAATCAATTTTGATGAAATTTTGACAATCATATCTAGGGCATATTGATACATCAAATACTCAGTTTAATCAAAATCGTTAGAGCCGTTTTTGAGAAAATCGAAAAAAAGTTATTAAGTAAAGTACCCCTTCCCTTTAAGTAATTTTGATGAAATTTATGCTGTCACGTCGCGGGGATATACATACACCAAATACCCAATTTCAGATCTGTGCGGTTTATAATTTTTGAGCTAGTCTGTTCACACACACACATACACACACACACACACACACACACACACACACACACACACACACACACAGACCATTTCGCGGGACTTGGTCATTTCGACTCAGGGGACCCCAAAACGTGTATTTCCGTTGAAAACCGGAAGTCGAATTTTTTCACGATCGCAATGCTTCCACTTACTATATATTTCATATATAGGTAAGTGAAAGTAAAAATCTTGTGCGATGCGCGCAACACAGAACTTTCACTTGCCAACTTACTTAGATTAGAAATTTAAGTGTTTTGTTAAATGCCATTTCTCAAATGCCATTTTTCCGCATTCTTTACTTATTTTTAAGCAATGGTTAACAAGCAACGCATCTTCCTTTATTAACAACTACATATTAATTTTCTACTCTACAACATTGTTGACGTTTCGAGGCTGTTTCCCCATTCTCGAAACTTGTACAATTTTTATATCTATTAACATTTAATGATCCAATCACTAGTTTAATAATTTAGATAAAATTAATTAAATATAACTTACATAAATAATTTCTCAATCGTATGATTGATAGTCTTTTATAAATATTACATTAAATATATCAATGTCCTAAGCTAAAATACACCGTTATACATTTTATATATGTCAGCTCATACTTGTCCATTTCTAATTGACTAAAGACTGCTGGACTCTGTCCTCTATATTTTCACTCTGTTAATACTGAATCTCTTTTCCCCCAGCTGATCGTGATAATTATGTATATATATATATATATATATATATATATATTTTAATTATTACTTCACTATCGTTGATCTTTTACTCTTTATATAATAAATCTTTTTATTTTATTTAATATGTCCAAGTAACGGGTTCCTAAATTTTTCGTATCCGTTTTATAATTGACAGTTAATTTATTGTTTATTGTCATATGTATAGCCTCCTGTAATTTTCTATTTTTTGTATCTCCATGTCTAATATATTGTTTTTTTCAAAATTAAATTTATGATGTAGTTTGATACTATGGAATGCTAGTGCTGACGTGTTGATGTTTTTTATATTTTTACTATTTGATATATGTTGCTTTAACTTGGTCTTTTGTTTTTTTTAAGTTTCACTAATGTAGGTATTTTTTTTCACAATCCATGCAATCAGTTTTGTAAATAACATTTTATTTTTCATAATTATCTGTCCTATCTTTCATATTACTTAAATACTTATTAATTTTGTTACTATTATATAATCCCAATTTTATATCTTCCATCTCCATATCCATCCAGGTCATATTCTTTTAGAGTATTTTTTATAATATCTGTTAATCCCGGGACGAATGACATTTTATAATATTGCTTATACCAGGTGCGTAAATATGAAACCGGAATTCGCCAATGATAGGAGTTAGCAGTCAATATAATCTTTTAACTAATCCGTCAGTGGTGTTATCTGCTTTTGCCTACATGTGATAAAGAGATCCAATTGATACCAACATCAGTTTCATTCTATAACCGTGTTTTTAGTGGCGTTGAACATGTCGACTTTTGTGCCAACAAATCAAGATTTGCGGACAGCATTTATTTTCCGTTTCCTTCTGAAAAAAAATTGGAGCATTATCACATAGGATGCTTGTTGAAGCTTACGGGGAGCATGCCCTAGGCAAATCTCAATGTTTCGATTGGTTCAAAAAATTGGATTTCGATAAAAGAAACAAAGACCGTGGAAAACCACAAAAAAAAAAAACTTTGAAAACGCTGATTCGGAAGCGTTTGTTGGACAATTATTACATGTGACACCGTCTCCATTTGTTTGAAAAGCATGGAAAAGATCCAGAAGGTCGGAAA
The DNA here is from genome assembly GCA_911387785.2 of Aelia acuminata. Taxonomy (NCBI): domain Eukaryota; kingdom Metazoa; phylum Arthropoda; class Insecta; order Hemiptera; family Pentatomidae; genus Aelia; species Aelia acuminata. The sequence goes on along the minus strand of OU426979.1, from coordinate 4,432,095 downwards.
ATGGGTACCTCACCAACTGAATAACAGGCAGCAGGAAGCTCGAAAAACCTCATGGCAAATGCTGCTCGCCAGGTGCAGAAAAAAAGTCATTTCTTCATCAAATTGTGACTGGTGATGAAAAGTGAATTTACTTCGAGAATCCTAAGCGTAAAAAATCCTGGGTAACTCCTGGTGAACCATCGGCATCGCTTGGGGAGGAAGAAAATGCTCAGTGTCTGGTGTGATCAGATGGGTGTTATCTACTATGAGCTGCTGAAACCTGGGGAAACTGTTAATACGGAACGCTACCTACAACAGATGATAAATTTGAATAAAGATTTGCGCCAAAAAGTCCCAAACATCAAGAAAGGACACACAAAGTGATCTTGCTCCATGACAATGCCCCATCACATTCGGCTAAACGGACCAAGGAAACGATCCAAGTGTTTGGTTGGTAAATTCTTCCGCATGTGGCTTATTCACCAGATTTGGCCCCATCCGATTACCACCTATTTGCATCGATGGGACACGCACTAGCTGAGCAGCGCTTCACTTCTTATGAAAATGTACGAAATTGGTTAAGTGATTGGTTTGAATCAGAAGAGGAAGCATTATTTTGGCGGGGAATCCACAAATTGCCTGAATAATGGGAAAAATGCATAGATAGCGAAGGACACTACTTCGAATAAAAAAGTATGTATCATTTTTACACAATCAACTCTTATTTGCTATTTGAAAAATTCCGGTTTCATATTTACTCACCTGGTATTGATATCCACAATTATTTTTATTTGAAATTGTATTATTCCCATTGTCATCACTTCTTTTTTTACTTAGGTTAATCGAGTTTTGATCATGATTATTATTTTTATTGGTCATTAAATTTTCATTAAAACTTTGTAATAAATTGTTGTTTATTTTTATTTTTTTTATTTAGTATTGTTTTTTTTTCTTGGATTTTTTATTTATCCTATGCTCCACTTTTGTTTGTTCTATATTGTTTATGCCATACCACAATTTATTGATTAATTTTATCGGATAAAAGTTTTCTTTTAATATATCATATACCTCTGTTTTTATTGTTTTCATGAAATCTTTATCTGTCAACTTTACGGATCTGAATATTAAGTTTTTGGCTGTATTGATTATTTGTACTTTGGGATGAATCGAGAAATAATTTAGTATTATATTACTACATGTTTCTTTTTTAGTCCATTTCGTGATTATTTCGTTGTTTTTCATTTACACCTCTATATCGATGGATCTGAAACGTCGACAATGTTGTAGAGTAGAAAATAAATAGTTGTTAATAAACGAAGATGCGTTGCTAGTTAACCATTGCTCATTATATATAAATCTTCCTACCAAATTTAGAAGGAAATAACAATTACTTATTTTTGTCTGTATTTGCTCTCTAAAGTACACTATTTTTTATTATTATTAAATAAAAGTTTTTACTCGCGATAATTCGACAATGAAAGCATAATACTCCAAGTCGTCTGATTATAATTCTGTGTGTAGTTGTTGAAGACTTCATTTAGTTCCCATGAAACAAATAATTTCCATTAAATGAACAGAACGGCTTTAATTATAAACAATCGTCTGTCACTAAAGGCGTACAGCGCATGCGTCGGCTCATGAGGCGTGTTTTATGAGTTGACGGAATATTTACCTTCTTTTATATCTTAGAGTGACTTAAAAATAACTATACGCTTCTTATATTAAGTCCGACATGGAGCACCTCAGAAAGGCCTGTATCGTTCCAAAATATGCGATTACATATTAGTACACGTAGTTATCGTATCGGATCCATTGATGAGTTTTCTTGATGAACATGTTAATGGATTCGCTGATCCAACTTTTCCAAGATCACGAAACTGCGGCGGACGCGAGACCTACTTAACCTCTCTAGAAAGTGCATCTTATCCTCCACTGGAAGAATATTGGCTTACTTTTAGCTTTTTTTTTTCATCTTCTTCTCCTTCCTTAACTTGCTTTCTGGAAACCGGTCGGACTTTCTGAAACGAAACTATCTGGCACTTTGGAAGATTAGATCTGTTATTTGAAAAGGTCACGCGCACAAAAAAAAAAAAAAAAAAAAAAAAGTGGGGCTTCGCATGCCGGCATCCACACATTTACTTCATTAGCATAATCTGTAGTAAAAAAAAAAAAAAAATTATAAATATATGTCACAATCCATTTTATTAAGAGGATGTAAACAGATCCTGCAGAGATGAATTTCATTATTATTTATAATAAGGAATAAAACTTTAAACATTATCCTTTTTTCTAACTTAATAAAATAAACAGTAAACAGGGGAAAATAATTTATAAACAAAGTGATGAAACTTTGGAAAATACTATTGAGTAGTGCCGTAGAAAGAAAGATAAAAATTCCCACCTATTGGGGGGGGGCGCACCCCTCAATCCAAATTACTTTTTTAAGTTTTCTTACTTTTTAGACAAAACTTTTCATCAATACAATCAATGAATAACATTAAAACACAGTAAATTGTAAAAGTTATATAGTTGTCATAGGTACCCACTACGCTGATGTTATTAATTATATTAAAGCTGTATTGCAATAGATTCATTAATTTATACTAATTAATAACATTTTTTTTTACCTACACTTTTATAAAATATACAGTAAGAGAAAGTATTGCGGTTTTCAACGGAATTACACGTTTTGGGGTCTCTTAGTCGAAATAATCAAGTCTCGCGAAATGGTCTGTGTTTGTGGGTGTCTGTGTGTGTGTTAACCCTAGAAGTACCAAGGGGGGGGGGGGCTCCTCGAGCCCACAACTTTTTGTTCTTGTTCCCTATCACCCAATTTTAATGGGATATTTTTGATATTTTATGTATTCCTCAGAAAAACATCCTAGAATGAGAGTATAACAACAAAATGAAATAAAACAATTTCTATGTTGAGAAAAGAAATTTTTTTTGACGTATGGGCTCGAGGAGCTCCCCCCCCCCCTTGGTACTGCACGGGGTAGTTATACACTTCAGTAACAAGGGGGGGCTCCTCGAGCCCACTAGTATTTAATACTACTTTTAACTAGTAATTCAAGTGTTATTAATTATATTGCTCAAATAATAATTACTTTGATATAATTTTAACATACCTTCTCAAGTTTTTTTTCCAATAAAAAATATTCTCCCCTTATAATTTTTTTCATATAAAAATATATTACTGAGATGGTTATAATTATTGGGAGGAATAGATACAATCGATTCCATGGTGAGGCAATATTCATGTAAAAGGTGGCCATTATCTCTTTTCTACTCCCTCTTGGACATAACAGCTCTCAATTCTTATACAGTATTTACTCTTAAAAACACAACATGGAAAAGAAATAGATAGTGAAGCCGTAGAAAGTACTTTTTATTTGAACTATCTAAGAGTTTAGTAAAATTGTGTGTTGCTGAAAGGAGTGAAAATCTTGTGGGCATTCTTCCATGGGCATCTTCCGTGAAGGCCATGGAGCATGTTCTAGGGCGAGAACTGACTTATCCCCAATTGGAGGAACAAGGTTCATCAAGTGGAAGGCTAAGGTGTTACACTTGTGTTAGAGAAGCCAAATCAAAAAAAGAAAAATACAACAACCTATCAAAATCTAAGCAGCGTTGCTTCAAATGTAAACGTTCAGTGTTTAACAAACACTCGGAAAAAAAATCATTGTGCAAAAGCACCTTAATTGCATTTACGAATCTGATAATTAGATTTTCTTAAATTATTATTCAATTATAATGTTATAATAACTTAGATATAGATAACTTTTTATTCTAACAATGTTTAGATACGTCCCTCTAGTAGAATAAAATTATTATTAATTTAAAGTCGTCCTTTTTTTCCTCATCCGAACTTTTTTTTCATAGGTGTCACAAGAAACGTTCATTAAACATAATACAATAGAAATAAAAAATTTAAAAAAATTATAGAACCAAAATAAAAGGTTTTTAAGGTTGTGGGCTCAAGGAGCCCCCCCCCCTTGGTAATCCGTGCGACCTGGGAGAGGTCGGTAATTCTAGGGTTAACAGACTAGCTCAAAAATTATAAACCGTATAAACCTGAAATTGCGAATTAGGTATATTTATGGGACAGCAAAAATTTCATCAAAATTGGTCAAACGGAGGCGGTACTTTATTTAATAACTTTTTACGTTTTTTTCTATTTTCTCAAAAACAGCTCTAACAATTTTGATAAAACTTGGTATTTGATGTACATATGCCCGAGATATGACTACGACAATGTCATCAGAATTGATCGACTTGAGTGGTACTTATTTCATAACTTTTTTTCCTATTTTTACGTTTTTTTCGATTTTCTCAAAAATTGCTTTAACGATTTTGATTAAAATCGTCATGTTTAATGAAAATCAAGTATTCTTTAATATAAAGTAAGCTTTATCATTACTAAAATCTTATGAGGGAGCATAAATGAGGAAGGGGCCTTTTTTATTTTCCTATAAAGTACCTTTGTTTTTGTTTATATGGAGAAATAATTTGTCTCTCATAAGAAAAAAATAAGTATGGAATGTGAAAGAAATGGAATAAACATATACCTCAGAAAAATGTTCATACAACTATTGAAATACGTTAAGCCCACGTATAAAATCAGACGACTTGGAGTATTATGCTTGCTGCATTGCCGAATTACAAATACAAACAAGAATAATTAAAGGAATGTGGAAAATTGTGTGACTTTGAGAAATGACATTTAACAAAACACGTCAATTTCTAATTAAAGTAAGTTGGTAAGTGAAAGTTGTGTGTTGCGCGTATCGCACCAGATTTTTTAATTATTATAAACTAGCTGTATATACCCGTTTCACCCGGAGAATTTCATTTTTTGAATCTATAAAATCTATAAAGTGAGACTTTTATCGACTCAATCGGTCGATTTCGTAAAACCAAAGTAAAGCGAGATCTAAACAATTTTTATAACAATAAAGAATATACCCAGAAATCGGTTGAAGTTATGCAATTTTAATATGGACAGGTGTTCGCAACTGGTATCAGAGAACCACATCGAAATTTGAAGAATTTAGGACAAACGGTATGGATTTCTGTAAAGGACAAACAAACAAACAGAATTTCATCTTTATTTTTATAGATTATTTAATATAAATATCTGGAGTTACATCCTTGAAATTTATATAACCAACTTAATATTCAATACTTTTTTACTTTCACTTACCTAGATATGAAATATATAGTAAGTGGAAGTATTGCGATCGTGAAAAATTTCGACTTCCGGTTTTCAACGGAAATACACGTTTTGGGGTCCCCTGAGTCCAAATGACCAAGTCCCGCGAAATGGTCTTTGTGTGTGTGTGTGTATGTGTGTGTAAACAGACTAGCTCAAAAACTATAAGCCGTGCGAATCTGAAATTGGGTATTTAGAGTATGTATATGCCCGTGATGTGACAGCAAAAATTTCATCAAAATTGCTCAAAGGGAGGGGGTACTTTATTTAATAACTTTTTAAGTTTTTTTTTTATTTTCTAAAAAACGGCTCTAACGATTTTGATTAAACTGAGTATTTGAACTATTTATATGCCCGAGATGTGACTGTATAAATTTCATCAAAAGTGATCAACCGGAGGGGGGACTTTATTTCATAAATTTTTAACCAATTTTTACCTTTTTTTCGATTATCTCAAAAACGGCTTTAACAATTTTCATCAAATTCGTAGTGTTTAATGGAAATTAGGTGTTCTTTAATATCAGGTAAGCTTTATCATTATTAAAATGTTCTGAGGGGGCTTAAATGGGGAAGGGGCCATTTTTGTTTTCCTATAAAGTACCTTTGTATTTGTTTATATGGAGAAATTATCTGTCTCTCGTTTTGCCTAAAAATAGGAAATGGCTAAATATGAGATATGATAAAAATCAAGGAAACATATAGAGGAGAAAAAAGAAAAATATTCAGTCAACTCATAAAACTCGTTGAGCGCAAGCGGAGTACGCCTTTAATGACAGACCGTTGTTTATAATTAAAGCCGTTCTGTTCATTTGAGAAGTGGCAATTAACAAAACGCATTCATTTCTAATCTAAGTAATTTTGTAAGTGAAAGTTGTGTGTTGCGCGCACGCACCAGATTTTTTATTTATGTAATAAAGCCATGCCGTATCCAATTTCGATAATAATTAATTAACGAGACACAGGAGATTATTTATGTGTCAAAAAAATAAATCAGCAACCACCAGTCATATTTTTATCACATAAGGCATACCTAATCATTCTAGCCCCACTCTATTCATTTTGACTAACCCAACAAATCAATATTATTTTTTACAAGAACATTACAATCGTAAACTAATTTTTGAGTTTAAACAAAACAAACACTTGTTTATTTAAACACAATAAAAAAAAAATCTGGTGCGATGCGCGCAACACACAACTTTCACTTACGAACTTACTTAGATTAGAAATCGACGTGTTTCGATAATATGTAAACGCCATTCCTCAACTTCACACATTTTTCCACATTTAAGTATATTCTTATATTTTTATATCTCCATATGTTGTACAGTATGTGTATAGCAAAATTTGGTAGTTCTCAGCACGTTTCGATTCATTATTGCTAATTTATTTATGAAGAACTAATTTCATCAATAGTCTTGTTTTTTTAACTGTTTGCTTGTTTTTTACAACGAGTTGCTTTTTGCAAATACATCGTGAAGGTGAATCGATAGGTGTATTTACGTCTCTTATGCCTTTCTGGAAATCAAGAACGATTACTGTTCCTCTAAAATCGCTTTATATGGTTTTCAAAAATTTATTATGGAACAAAAGTTAAAATTAAACAAAAGTTAAAATATACCTATGTTAATTATAGACTATTATCTTATACCATATTTTTACACACCTGCGATGATGCTTCAAAAATTTGAGCATCACGTATTTACCCCTTTAAGTAAAATTAATTTTTTTATTAATAAATAAAAGTTTTTATTTTCATGATACGGTTAGTAAAATTTTGGCTGTCACATATACATACATCAAATACCAAGTTTATTGAAAATCCTTAAAGCCGTTTTTGAGTAAATAAACAAAAAAACTCGTGAAAATGGGACAACATTTATTAAGTTAAGTGCCCCCTCCAATCATTGATTTTTGATGAAATTTCGACTGTCGCATCGCGGGCATATACATACACCAAATACCGAGTTTAATCGTTAGAGCCTTTTTTGAGTAAATTGAGAAAAACGTAAAAAAAAGACAAAATTCTTTAAATAAAGTACCCCCTCCATTTGACCAATTTTGATGAAACTTTTCCTGTCACATCGCGGGCATATACATACACCAAATACCCAATTTCAGTATTGTACGACTTATAGTTTTTGGCTAGTCTGTTACGTCTTGAAAATCCAAGGGAAAAATCAAAGGGAAAAGTGACTAAATATTTATTCTTTGTCTATTACCTATCTGTCAGGTAACTAAGTCGGGTTAACATATCTATGAGGGTTAAAATCAGGATCGCCTTTAGCTAGGAAATGGAAGATGTTTGAGGCGTTTAGGCATCCGAGCGTGTTGTTGGTAAGGAAAGTGAAAAAGTATTTTAATCTTTACACTCCAGAAATACTTCCAGTAGTAAACGGATGTTGGAACCTGTGGGTTCAACAAGGTACTCGAGTATAATGCCCGAGTCCAGAAAGTCATTGTCCATTGAGCATTCGATTTTCCGGGACACTATGGCGAGTATTCACTTTTCCTCTTCGAGAGGAAAGTCGATTAGACGTTTTGGTCTGGACAAACTTTCGCGGACGAAGAGGAAGTGGAGGGTGCTAATAGGACCGAGGACATCTGCTTGGTCATCAAGGCAACATTGTCATCGCGGTGGGTGTTCTTGTCTGTGACTGTTCTGGAGTAGAGGGAACGGAAAAGTAAATGAATGCTAACAAGTTGTTACGTGCGAATAATCATTACATCGCTCATCGGCAATAAGATGGTAACATCTCAAAAAAATCTGGTGCGTGCGCGCAACACACAACTTTCACTTATCAACATCATAATTAGATTAGAAATTAATCCGTTTTGTTAATTGCCACTTCTCAAATGAACAGAAAAGTTTAATTATAACGCATTGGTTTGTCATTAAAGGCGTACGGCGCATGCGTGAGCTCAAGGTGTTTTATGAGTTGACGGAATATTTTTCTTTTTTTCTCCTGTATATGTTTACTTGATTTTCTTCATATATGATATTTAGCCATTTCTTATTTTTAAGCGTGATGCGAGACAGTTAATTTCTCAATATAAACTAAAACAAAGGTGCTTTATAGAAAAACAAAAAAAGCCCCTTCCCCATTTAAGCCCCCTCAGAACATTTTAATAATGATAAAGCTTACCTGATATTAAATAACAACTAATTTTCATTAAACATAACGAATTTGATAAAAATAGTTAAAGCCGTTTTTGAGATAATCGATCAAAAAGGTAAAAATTGGACAAAATTTATTAAGTAAAGTCCCCCCTCCGGTTGATCAATTTTGATGAAATTTTTACAGTCATATCTCGGGCATATTAATAGATTAAATACTCAGTTTAATCAAAATCGTTAGAGCCGTTTTTGAGAAGATCGAAAAAAACGCAAAAAGTTATTAAATAAAGTACACCCTCCCTTTGAGCAAATTTGATGAAATTTTTGCTGTCACATCGCGGGCATATACATACTTTAAATACCCAATTTCAGGTTCGCACGGTTTATAGTTTTTTAGCTGGTTTGTTCACACACACACACACACAGACACACACACACACACACACACACACGGACCATTTCGCGGGACTTGGTTATTTTGACTCAGGGGACCCTAAAACGTGTATTTCCGTTGAAAACCGGAAGTCGAAAATTTTCACGATCGCAATACTTCCACTTACTATATATTTCATATATAGGTAAGTGAAAGTAATACTATATATTTCATATATAAGTAAATGAAAGTAAAAATGAAATAGCCTATTCCGGAGATCTAACTTTGTTACAGAATTCATAAACCAAGCAGTTCAAGATGAAATAAAAATTATATAATTCATCAAATATACAATACGCCTGACAATACTTTTAAAAAAGTGTCTTGGCGCCAATTCGTAAAAATAAAGTATCAGATGGAGAAGTTGTGTATGATCAATCAATAGAGTATCCTGTAATTAACTGATATTTCATATTTATATTTTATTAAACTCGTATTCTGATTGGTTAATTCATAAAATCGTATTTTTGTTATATTATTACATTTGGGGGGACTCGATCCACCACTTAGGGTGAAGGACTGTGGACAGACGTTCTGTTGATGGGCGCACGGAAGTATTTATTATGTTCCTCCCGGCTGATTCCGGTTGATTCGCCAACCAACCATCGGAACCTTATCCTAATGTTTGCTGGATAGAGTGACCTGGGCCTTAACCACCCACTCACATATCTCCGGGGCTATCAGAAATGAATAACCTTTTTTTTTATAATTTTTTTTTTCTTGAAAAGAAGAAAAAATATATCGGCATATTTTGTATGAAAAAAACGAAATCTGAAACGTTTTAGCATAATTCGGATGCAGAATCCCTCCTAATGTATTAGGATTCCTGAGCATCATTCCAAGATATAGTCAGTCTCATAAATTTCCATCAGCCAAATGAATAAAAAACGCTTAACTAACCCGGAAGAAGTCGGACCTCTCAACTAACCGGTTAATTCGATTTCCTTGTTGTTCGCCCTCAGAGCAGTGTGAAGTTAAATTTGGAAATCTTACCATGTTAAGTTTCATCGAAACGGACGCGTTATTAGTTGAGCTGAAATATTTCTATCGTGATTCTATATATGAGCCTTTCAATTGACAGAACGAATCGCCCGAATTTCAAAAAAAATTTCAGAAACGCTGTTTTAATAATATTTTTTTTTTTTAAAGTAGATTTTTATTTTGTAATAGTATGGCAGGAAATATTGGTGTAAATATATCCGTGCTCGTGTTAGGCCGATGATTTGGTTCTCTTTGGCGATGACAGGGAAACTATAGAACAAAATACAAGAACGTTGATGAAAGCCGGTAAAGAAGTAGGTCTAGAAAAAAAATACGGTTTTCCGTCTTTTTCTCTAGCCCTACTTCTTTTGCCAAAACATATCGTTAACTGCAGAAACGGTGACGATTTTGAAGTAGAATAGATAATGTTTGAAGCCGTAGAAAAATTTAGATATTTAGTATCTACTATAACTAGAAAAAATCTGGTACATGCGCGCAACACACAACTTTCACTTACCAACTTACTTAGATTTGAAATTAATGTTTTTTGTTAATAAAACAATGGCCTGTCATTGAAGGCGTAATCCGCATGCGTGGGCTCAATTTGTTTTATGAGTTGACTGAATATTTTTCTTTTTTTCTCCTGTATATGTTTACTTGATTTTTATCATATCTCATATTTAGCCATTTCTTATTTTTAGGCGAAACGAGAGCCAGATAATTTCTCCATATAAACTAATAGAAAGGTACTTTATAGGAAAACAAAAAAGGCCCCTTCCCGTGGAGAGCCGTTTTTGAGAAAATCGAAAAAAACGTAAAAAGTTATTAAATAAAGTACCCCCTCCCTATGACCAATTTTGATGAAATTTTAGCTGTCACATCGCGGGCATATACATACATTAAATACCCAATTTCAGGTTCGCACGGTTTATAGTGTTTGAGCTAGTCTGTTCACACACATACACACACACAGACCATTTCGCGGGACTTGGTTATTTGAACTCAGGGGACCCCAAAACGTGTATTTCCGTTGAAAACCGGAAGTCGAAATTTTTCACGATCGCAATACTTCCCCTTACAATATATTTCATATATAGGTAAGTGAAAGTAAAAAAGGGAACCAATTTTCGAGGGACATACTTGTAGGCAATATCGATCTTAATCGATCGAAATATCGATCGAGGAATCGTACACCCCGAAGCTCATCAGCTGACAGATCAAGGACAAGATGTTGGAGAATAGTTCTGAGGAGACATGTGACCACGGTGAAAGAAGTTGATGAGGTCTTACGTAACCGCTCTTGGAGAACGCATTCGCGACCTCCAACGTGATGTTAGGCCTTCACCCAGACCTGTCACGTGGTAGTCGGCCGCTCCGATGTAGAGGAGATCGGAGGTGGTATATCCTGTCGTCACCTGCAACTCGGAAAACATGTGCTTCTATAGTTAATAAACATGAGTTATATTTTTAAGATGGTAATGTTCATCTTGTAATATTCATAAGTTGTAAAAGTTATGGAGTTAAATGTTAATATTTACTCAAACAAAGCATACAATCTGGAGGAAATATGCCTTAACTTGAAACATCTGGTGCGTGTGCGCAACACACAACTTTCACTTACCAACTTACTTAGATTAGAAATTAATGCGTTTTGTTAATTGCCACTTCTCAAATGAACAGAACGGCTTTAATTATGAACAATGGTCTGTCATTAAATGCGTACTCCGCATGCGTGGGCGCAACGAGTTTTATGACTGAATATTTTTCTTTTTTTCTCCTCTTAATGTTTTCTTTATTTTTATCATATCTCATATTTAGCCATTTCTTATCCATCCTACTTTATAGGAAACAAAAAAACAAACAAAAAAGGCCCCTTCCCCATTTAAGCCCCATCAGAACATTTTAAGAATTACAAAGCAAACCTGATGTTAAAGAACACCTAATTTTCATTAAACATGACGAATTTGATGAAAATTGTTAAAGCCATTTTTGAGATAATCGTAAAATTTAAAAATTGGAAAAAAAAGTTATGAAATAAAGTGCCCCCTCCCTTTTCACTTACCTGGCCAATTTTGATGAAATGTTGGCTATCACATCTTTGGCATATACATACATCAAATACCCAGTTTGATCAAAATCGTTAAAGCCTTTTTTGAGTAAATAAAAAGAACACGTGAAAATGATACAATATTTATTAAGTAAAGTCCCCTCTCCTGTAGATCAATTTTGATGAAATTTTTACAATCATATCTCGGGCATATAAATAGATCAAATACTCAGTTTAATCAAAATCGTTAGAGCCGTTTTTGAGAAAATCGAAAAAAACTTAAAAAATTATTAAATAAAGTACCCCCTCCCTTTGAGCAATTTTGATGAAATGTTGGCTATCACATCTTTGGCATATACATAAATCAAATACCCAGTTTGATCAAAATCGTTAAAGCCTTTTTTGAGTAAATAAAAAGAACACGTGAAAATGATACAAAATTTATTAAGTAAAGTCCCCTCTCCTGTAGATCAATTTTGATGAAATTTTTACAATCATATCTCGGGCATATAAATAGATCAAATACTCAGTTTAATCAAAATCGTTAGAGCCGTTTTTGAGAAAATCGAAAAAAACTTAAAAAGTTATTAAATAAAGTACCCCCTCCCTTTGAGCAATTTTGATGAAATTTTTGCTGTCACATCGCGGGCATATACCTGCACTAAATACCCAATTTCAGGTTTGCACGGTTTATAGTTTTTGAGCTAGTCTGTTCACACACACACACACACACACACACACACACACACACACACACACACACACACACACACACACAGACCATTTCGCGGGACTTGGTTAATTGGACTCAGGGGACCCCAAAACGTGTATTTCCGTTGAAAACCGGAAGTCGAAATTTTTCACGATCGCAATACTTCCACTTACTATATAATTCATATATAGGTAAGTGAAAGTAAAAACTTATAAGGCAGCCTCAAAGCTTTAAATTGTACGAACTTCACTCCCGAGCAGACTGTAACGAAAACTGTTCGGCAAATCTGAATAAGAAACGAACTCGAACAGTGTGTTCGGGGGTAGCGCTAGTGTCGCTTTTGTGATAGTTAAGATAAGCTTCTATACCTTCTTTTAGCATTTTTCTGACATTGCTTTTATCTTTGTGTAACCATAAAAATCTCGTTACCAAATGTTTGTCGAGAGTAAAAACAGAATCTACTCGACCGATCTTTATAAAATTTGGCTCATTGTGTGTAGTTTTGTCCAACTTAAAAGATAGGACAGTTTTATCTCCATTATTGGCCTCAATATTTCTTTTATTGCATATTAAGTGCTTAATATACTAAAATTGAGTTTATTATGTAGCAATTAGTTATCGTTAGATAATTAATTTATAATTTTTAAACTATTTTATTTGAAGATAAAAGATTCGACCACGGCCGGGAATCGAACCCAGGTCCCCTGCATCTACCACGCAGCGCTCTTACCACTGAGCTAACCGTGAGTCCGTTCCGATCGTGATCGAATCTTTCTCTTCTGTGATCCCTCCCTCCAAGTTTCGCCACATTGTAGCGAAGTACCGGGGGGCTGAACAATTGTCCAGACAGATGGGATCTAGTTGACATACGTCAAATATATACATTGTATGTTGTTATGTAGTAATTAGTTATCGTTAAATAATTTTTAAACTATTTTATTAGAAGATAATAATAGAGTAATTATTACTAAATAACTAAATGTCGTGAGATCGCGTTCCACAGAGGCCCTAGGAATTCTTTAAGTGAGTTGAAAATCGCTATGCCGTCCCTCGGTTAAAATCGAGGTCCCGAGCCTATACGATGTCATGTACTTATTAAAAATCCCTATCCTAATTATACCTAGATAGGCAAAATTTAGGGTTCCCACTGTAGCATCGTCCAATTAGACTTAATTGCATAAAGGGACGTTAAAGAAACAACAAATTGTTCAAAAGTAAACATCCAATTTTAGCATTAATGCCAAGTTTTTTGGAGAAAAAATCTTCAAAATTTGTGCGTTACTGTGAAATGCTTATATTATTTTTATTTTATGATATTTGCTTATTATTATTTTATTTTATTTATATTCAGTTAAACAAAACTTTATACAAAAACAATAAAATCATGTGGTTTAGAATGGTTCTAGACCTTTTATTGGAACAAACTGTCATAGCACATGTTTGTGACTATGATGTTCGAGTACCATCTACGCTGGCCCAGAAGGTTCTAGACTGTTCTTGTTAGGACCATATATAAGGAGCGATTGAGTGGAGAGTTAGGCTGGTTCTGAAGCTCAAGTCATATGCTTAGTTGTGTGTTGCTAAGTGATAATTTTTTTTAACTTGTTTAATTATTTGTGTATCAATAATTTGTGAGGCATTGTAAATTAATATTTTCGTTTGAATAAAAATCGTTTAACCCACGTAAGTATAACGTTATTAAATCTTAATATTTAACGAGCAGACCCTACCACGCGTTCCTGTGGCTCAATAGCTATAATGAGTTGAATTAATTGCATCCTCTTCGTTTTAATACAGTCATATCAAAATTCAAACGCTTGAGGCAATGTGTTCAGGGAACCCATTTTTTTTATTTTATATAATTCTTTAATTTAATTTTTAATTCAGCATTTTTAAATTAATTCTAAATTCAATAATTATTAAGTTTTAAATTCGGTAACTAATATGTTGTCGTTACTTTATTAATCAAATTTAACATTGAATATCATACCAATCTATATTAAGTATTTAATTAGCATTAGTTTAGTGTTATATGCGTGGGCGTCTGTGATTGGTCGAAGACGTTCAGAGACAAACAAAAGACGCTTCACAGCGGGTCAGCGGTTTATTCTCACCAGCCGACTCCTCACGCTTGAAACATTCATTATCAACACTCATATGTATATTCATGTCATAAACATGAAACATCTTATGACATTCTCGTGCACCCAGGGTGTTTAGTTGTGTGTTGTGCACATTTGTAAACATTGTTTTGGAGGACGAGCGAAGAGGAAGAATGGGTTCCCACCGGTATGGACCTTTAAAGTAAAATACTTACATCATTATTTTTTTTTAATAATGTATGAACATTGCATTGTGTTTAATCTTCAGATTTAAATAGCATTTTCTGAACATTGAACTTTACCTTTCAGCATTCAGTTATTATCTATCAATGTATTATATTTATTAACCGATTGTTTATTGTTTCACTCTATAGTTCATATCAATGGCCATTCAATTAAAACATATTTTTGTCTATAATAGTTTATAAGTAGTGTTTCATTTTCGTTCAATCATTTGTTTCATTTTGTTTAATAAATTATTTGTATTTAATAAATTATAGTTTAAGCTTTAAATATCAGAGAATTTTCTTAATTTCCCTTCATTCATATTATTTTGTTCTCCTTTTTATTATGCTATTATTTTCTAAATTACACAGGTAAACTTTATGTTAAATAAATTTTATGTTATTCTATTCTATCTTTCATCTTGTTCTTTTATTATTTAAAACTTTTTAATACATTAACCATCAAAACTAAGAGCACTGAGCACCGGCCATACTTTCTTTATCAGGGAAGCCAAAGGTTTTTATTATTAAAACCAAACTTGCCTGAACACAATGTAAAAACAAACAGGATTTAAAATAGAACTTTACGCCAAATTTAAAATTGTTTGGTAAAGAATTTAGATGGGTTAAAGTTTTTAATGTTTACATGTTATATTTGACCATAATGTGTTAATGAATGGTACATGTAAAAGGAAATAATAAAGAATATAATTGGAACAGGGTTTCGTACTATCAAAATAGACAGTTAGCAAAAAAGTAACAAATTAGTCTTTTGCCATAATACATATTTATTGAATTCAGAATATAACAGATGATGATATGAGATATCGAGGCAGGAGGTTATACTAATAGGCGCACAATTATTTTGGTTAACCTGTCTTTATCTAAAACAGATTCGTTTAATGGCATGAAAAGGCGACGCATAATTGTCCATGGGAAAAACACGGATTTTCATAGTCCAAGCCGGAATAAATATCGAAAGAAAATGAAGCGTTGTGTCAATAAATCAACTTACACCGCCATCTGTTGGAAATTCATAAAACTTGTTGTATAATAAGCATTTAATTTGCAAAAAAAAAAATATTTAGGCCAATAACCGAGATAAAAACTATCCTATCTTTTAAGTTGGACAAAACTACACACGAGCCAAATTTCATCAAAATCGGTTAAATCGTTTCTGATTTTATCTCCGACAAACATCGGGACACAAGCTTTTATATATATAAAGATAAAGATTATAATCTTTTTATTTGTTTCACCACAATAGCTGTTGTGATTATTTTAATATTCAGAAGAAAATTGATTTTGATCTCCTTTTTGTTGAGATATGCTCGCATGGCCACACGGAAATGACATTATGAAGCCAATAAATGTTTGGGAGCAGAGCTTTCGCGCCATAAAGCGAGGCGGGTAATAATATATCGATGGCAGTGGAGTCCTCAGTTCCGGTTCCCGGCCTCCCGGATATTGCTCCCCGAGGGTGCGATATAGAAGGCAGAGTTTTAAAAATCTTATCCTGGGTCTGGGCAGCTCCTCCATATTGAATCAAATTGAATGATTCAATTTTCAGAACCTTCTCCGGAATTTCTGATCTACTCTTCATCTCGTATCTTCTCGTACTATTTTTTTTTTTGTACGTACATTAAATATTTTTTTATAGAAACTATCGAGTGTATTAATTAAGTAATTAAGTAGTTTTTTTTATATTTTTGTAAATTGTATCATCCAACTCAACAAAAAAAAAAAAAAAATCATCATAAAATCTGGTTCAATGCGCGCAACACACAACTTTCACTTACCAACTTATTTATTTTAGAAATTGACCTGTTTTGATAAATATGCTAACGCCATCCCTCAAATTCAAACATTTGTCCACACTCATTTACTGATTATTTTTTTTGTATTTGCTCTCTTAAGTACACCAAAAGTGTTTATTGTTAAATAAAAGTTTTTACTTGTGATAATTCGGCAATGCAGGCATAATACTCCAATTCGTCTGATTTTGTAATTCTGTGTAGTTGTTGAAAAATTCACTTAGTTACCTTGGAAACAAATAATTTCAATAAATATGTAAGTTCCAAAACACGTTGACAATTCTTTCCCATGTCTTTGTAAACTAAAATATAAATTATTAAGGATTATCTTGTAACATATATACTCACACCGTAGACTGCTTTAAATAATTTGAGCATCACGTATGTATTCTAAAAAGTTTTTATTTGTGATAATTTGGCCATGCAGGTATAATACTTCAAGCCGTCTGATTTTATAATTCTATATGTAGTTGTTGAAAACTCCATTTAGTTACCATAGAAACAAATAATTACCATTAAATATATACGTTTCAAAACACGTTGACAACTCTTTCCGATGAACAGAACAACTTTAGTTATGAACAATGGTGTCAATAAAGGTGTACGGCGCATGCGCGGGATCAAACTATCTTATTAGTTGACGGAATGTTTTCTTTTTTTCTCCTGTAAATGTTTACTCGATTTTTTTCATATTTCATATTTAGCCATTTCTTATTTTTAGGCGAAACGAGAGACTGTTAATTTTTCTATATAAACAAAAACAAAGGCACTTTGTATGAAATCGAAAAAGATTCCATCTTTTGTTCCAATCCCATTTTTCTGTAATTTCCAATCGCTGGAGAGTCTTGGGCGTTAAACGCAAGTACAGATACTATCTTCCGATGATATCGAATGTCGTTAGGAAAATGGAATCCTTTAAGGTGCGTTTACACGCTCAAACCATTTGCTCAAACTGGCTTGCGCAAGCCAGTTTGTGCAAATAAATTGGAGCGTGTGAACGATGGTTTGAAGTTTGTGCAAGCCAAAAAATTTGGCTTGTGCTAAATCTGTCCGGACAGAAAATTGGTTTGAGGTTGGAGCATTGGCTTGAGCGTGTAAACGATGCTCAAGCCATAGTTCCAATGTCAGGCATGCGCATTGACTGAAACCCGTAAACACCTCTTATTTCGACCGCTATCGCTTGTTGCCTTTATCAAAATGGTGAATGAAAAACAATTTATTCAAGAATTTATTAAAGTATATAACTCCTTACCATGTTTGTGGAAGGTATATTCTGCACGCAGCAGTTATATTTTTACTGCATCTATTGCTATAAATAAATATATTGGTGTTTATTAGCATATTTTATTCATGATAGGTTAAATAATGGTCAGGATTTTCAGTTTACAATGATATTTATTATGGTAAGCCAACGTTTCGATCCAGCTTGTGGATCTTCATCAGGGCTACTGAGTCCAGGTGGATACTCTGAAACGTTGGCTTACCATAATAAATATCATTGTAAACTGAAAATCCTGACCATTATTTAACCTATCGTAATTGTAGAACAGTTGACTATCTCTCATCTCTATATTTTATTTATATGTATTAAACATGTATATTAAGCTTAACCGAAGGATATTTATTTTAATATTTTTATCGATCTTAAGAGAGTATGAATGTTAAAGTTAATTATACAAAAGTTATTCCCAGTTATAGTTATGTCAATAATTCATCGCAATAATAAAATAAAATAATTCATAATAATGTCACTAGTCTGGACGTTTGGTTTTTTATGATTTTTTTATATATCCAGTGAAGAGATTTTATGATTTCGCAAGATTCGTCGCTACTACATCAAACTTCGAAATGTGATAAACCGTTTCGTTTTTCAAATTCTGTAGTTTGCGACGGCTTAGGATATTTGAAAATAGGCCGGCTGATTTTGTTTAAATATTAAACTTGATTTTTCTTTCATGAAAAGTACCAACTTTCACTAGTCTGACGTAGAAGTGGCGGTACAGTTGATTAAATACATTCCCAAAACTCTAAATTATTTCTAAAGCCTTAATTTTTTTCAAGAATAATTCTTTTGTCTTGAATTGTTTTTTGAATTATTGTTGTTCGATCAAAATTTTGATCGAATATTGTGCCGAAAACAATGACTGTTAGATAGTCTTGAAAGGTTCTCGACGTACAAATCATTTAACATTTCCTTCAGCATCATAATTCATCTTATCTAAATCTTTTGTGTTTATTCTTATTAGCGGTGAAATCATCATACACTAGGGTTTTGAATATTCGAACTTTAGTTTTTCATGAAGTCTAATTACTCCTTATCAAGCGCCAAAGCGACAAATATGCTTTATTACCTGACAGTTTTCATTTTTACTTTCACTTACCTATTTTTTTTTTTGTTTTTTTTTTGTTCAGTACCACTTCCTGGCCATGTGTGGCATAGGGGGTCCTCCGTACCCCCCCCCCCGGTTACTCTAGAGGTGTTCGAAAGAAGAAAATAAACGGAAATATTTCATTCAAACGTAGATGCAGGGGACCTGGATTCGATTCCCGTCGATTTGGTCGAATCTTTTCTCATCTAATAAAATTGTTTAAAAATTATAAATTAACGAGCAGACCCGGTCACGCGTTGCTGTGACTCAGACGCATTAGCTATAATACAGTCAAATAAAAATTCTCTGATAAAGATAAAAAAGTTTCAGCTAATCTACAAAACCAACGGTCTTTAAAATTGAACATTAAGCCAAATTTAAAATTGTTTGGTAAAGAATTTTGAAGAGTTAAAGTTTTTATGTTTTACATCTCATATTTGCCTGTAGTAAGTGTTAATAATCCATTAATTTACCACTTACTGGATTATTTCAGCAGAGGTGAAATTAAATGTAAATAAAACACATGTGAAAGGAACTAATAAACAATAGAATTGGAATAGGGTTTAGGATAAACCCAAACGTACCAAATTAATCTTTTGCCATAATACTTAATTATTAAATTCAGAATATAACACATAATGATATGAGATTAGATATCATATCGATAGTTTATCAAACAGATTATCAAAATGTCTTTTCCTAAACCAAATAGATTCGATGCTTTCCCCACCCGTGAAAAGGCGACACATAATTGCTCATTGGAAAAATCCATAGTCCAAGCGAGAAAAAAAAAACCATCCCTAAATATCAAAAGAAAAGGAATGGTTGTCTCAATAAATCAACTTACACCGCCATCTCTTGGCAATTTATAGAACTTATAAATAATCACACTCAATTGTAAAATAGTAAGCATTTAATTTGCAATGAAAGAGTGAGGCCAACAATCGAGATAATAACTGTCCTATCTTTTAAGTTGGACAAAACTACACACATTGAGCCCAATTTGATGAAATTCGGTTGCCTAGTTTCTAGGCGTTTACCACCGACAAACATTTTATACAGGGTGTTTCGGAATTGCACGGCACTATTTTAGGTACGTGTTCTCTAACACAAAATAAACAAAAAAGTTCATATTAACATGTATCTCAAACTCATTTATTAAACAGATATCAAAGGTTAAAGATTTATTATTACTATTTATTTATTATTATTACAACATTTAGAGTAAATGTTCAAAGGCGCCTCCGTTTTGTTGAATGCAACATTCAGCACGACGAATCCATGCTTCTCTGGCTCTTCGTATAGCATCAGGATGGTGGTTGATAGTTACTGCGGCTTCCACGATCCGATTTCTTAGCTCTTCTTGCGTGTCAACTGCCGCAGAATAAACCATAGACTTCATCCAGCCCCACACAAAATAATCTAATGGCGTTAAATCCGGAGATCGTGGTGGCCATTTAACAGGTCCGTTTCGACCAACCCATCGGTCTCCATAAGTTGAATTTAAATAATCAGTGACACTATGAGAAAAGTGAGCTGGAGCACCGTCATGCATAAACCACAGCCTTTGCCTAATGCCTAGCGGAATATCTTCTAGAATATCATGCAGATTATTTTGCAAAAAATGCAAGTAAGATATACCTGATAGCCTAGGTGGCAAAAAGAAGGGGCCGATGATTTTGTCGCTTAGAAGACCACACCAGACATTTAAAGAGAATGTATGTTGGTAATGTCCAACAGCAGTCGTATGAGGGTTTTCTTCGGCCCAAGTATGGGTATTTCGAAAATTAAGAATCCCGTTTTTTGTAAAGCAAGATTCATCAGTAACCAAAATGCAGTTCAGGAAGTTAGGATCTCGTGTGCATTGTAGAATTAACCACTGGGAGAAATTTCTGCGCTTGTTATAATCTTGTGGTAACAAATCTTGCCTACTTGATACGTGAAATGGATATAATTGTTGTTCGCGTAAAGTTCGCCATACGCTGGTAGAGGAAACATCGAAACGACGTGACAATCTTCTGGTACTAGTAGTAGGAGATAACTGAACAGCATCGAGTATTTCTTCTTCTACGTTTGCAGTTCGTCGAAATCGTTGTCGACCGGCGTTCACTCGTATAGGTTTTAGCGTACCATTATCCCTAAGACGTCTTTCAATGGCCTCAAACGTTTTACGATTTGGTATTCTTCGGTTAGGAAATTTTTCACGATATCTTCGAACAGCAGCAGCACCGTTTGTATGTACCTCGCCATAAGTTAAAAGCATGTCTGTTTGTTCATCAAAAGTGAATAAATTTGTGGTATCTCCCATGATAATCATAAATTGAACTGTGTCACAAGATTCACTCACACTGAAACAAACAGAACTAGACAAACAGATGAGCAACTACTGTCATTGCTTATCGTTCATTTGTTTATCAGGTGATTAAAACCTTTTATTTAGTATTAAACACGTTAAACGTTGTACAGTCAGTCTTAATGCAGTAAATAAATAATAAATCTTTAACCTTTGATATCTGTTTAATAAATGAGTTTGAGATATATGTTAATATGAACTTTTTTGTTTATTTTGTGTTAGAGAACACGTACCTAAAATAGTGCCGTGCAATTCCGAAACACCCTGTGTATATATATATATATATATATATATATATATATATATATATATATATATATATATATATATAAACAATAAAAAATAACTATGGTACAAACTTTTTTTCTCTCTTGCTTTTCGTTTAATTAGATGTATAAAAAAAAATCTAATTGGATTCAATGCAGCTAAAAAGAAGTGCCTGGTAAAATTATATAACGCAGTCAAACGATCTATATTCTATTGACAAGGCTGAAGCAATTGGCAGTTAGACACAATAAGCCTGGTTAGAGAGATGTACAATAAGACATAGGAGAACTAATGAACGATTCGCTCGCGAACATAACTCTTCGACAATGAGCTACACAAGAGTGCAAAGAGGTAGGCGTCTCGACCTTGCTGCTAATCGTTAGTGCGACCTCTTTGTCCCGGACAATGCCTGCATTCCGCTACACTTTTTGTCTCACCAATCTCTTCTCCATTGTCTGATCCGGATCGCGCACAATGCTGCGAGACTTTTTCCATTTTTTTCATCCCTCACCATTTTTATCAATTACTCGCGCCAAGTTGATAAATGACTGGGTGGATAAATATCCCGACTTACGTAACCGCCTATTGAGGAGATGTTTCACTAATCGATTCTCTCTCTCTCGCCATAGTATGGAAAGATATCGATATACCATCACTATCGATTTTAAATGAATCATTCATTGCACATTTAGAATTTTAAGCCTTATTTAACTTAGGTCTAAACGAGTCTTATTCAACGGTTCGAAACTTCTTCATACCTTAAAAGGAAACAGGAGAGCATTCTAACACATACATTTCATTTTTAGGAAGATTTGCGCAGAGTAAAATATCGCTTTCTTCTAAACAAAAAAGAAACTTAAGTTCGAGTTCTTTTCTTATTTAGAGGTTACCTCTAAGACCCTATCCACACGGGGATTCTAAAAAGAAACTGATTATTGAAGTGAATTTCCAACTGGTTCACTAGGGGTCACTCACTACCTATGCACGGCGCTACTGGTTGGGGACGGATTTTGATTCAGAGAACTCGTTGGTACCTAGTCGCCTAATCTTATTTTAAAAGCTGCCTGCATATAATAGTAGATATACTTTAATTGAGCCAAAGAGGGAGAACTTGAGGTTTGGTAGAATGATATAATATCCATGCCAATTAGTGTTGATAGGTAGTGTGTTCTGACTGGTAAATACATTGGGCATATCAAAACAAAGTGATAAAGATCTTCAAACATTTTAAGGTTGCAAACAGGACAGATTTCCTCAGGGTTCAATGTATATTTAATATTACCTATTGTAATTGATATTGTATATTTGTTATTATTCAACCTCAATTGAGCCATGTTTCTAATAAAAGCTATGGAGGTATTAAAAGTCAGATAATTTTGAGGGTGTTCTGATTCAATGAACAATTATTTGTAAAACATATTATATCTTGATGAATTCAGTAATAATAAGTCGTTATTTCGGGTAAAAGATTTATAATTTACTAGTATTTCATTGAATTTGCGTTTAATGAAAACAGCATCGCTAAATAAAAGTGGATCGAACTGGCCAAAGCCGAAAACCCAAGTTGCAAACTGGTTTAGTTTATTTACAGTAACCCCCGAACCTTGCCAATCGGCGTACCACGAACAACTATTTCCGCAGCTATTTTTTTACTTTCACTTACCTATATATGAAATATATAGTAAGTGGAAGTATTGCGATCGTGAAAATTTTCGACTTCCGGTTTTCAACGGAAATACACGTTTTGCGGTCCCCTGAGTCAAAATAACCAAGTCCCGCGAAATGGTCTGTGTGTGTGTGGTGTGTGTGTGTGTGTGTGTGTGTGTGTGTCTGTGTGTGTGTGTGTGTGTGTGTGAACAGACTAGCTCAAAAACTATAAACCGTGCGACCCTGAAATTGAGTATTTGGAGTATGTATAAGCCCGCGATGTGACAGCAAAAATTTCATCAAATTTGCTCAAAGGGAGGGGGTACTTTATTTAATAACTTTTTAAGTTTTTTTCGATTTTCTCAAAAATGGCTTTAACGATTTTGATTAAACTGAGTATTTGATCTATTTATATGCCCAAAATATGACTGTAAAAATTTCATCAAAATTGATCAACCGGAGGGGGGACTTTACTTAATAAATTTTGTATCATTTTCAAGTGTTTTTTTATTTACTCTAAAACGGTTTTAATGATTTTGATCAAACTTGGTATTTGATGTATTTATATGCCAAAGATGTGATAACCAAAATTCCATCACAATTGATCAACCGAAGGGGGGACTTTACTTAATAAATTTTGTACCATTTTCACATGTTTTTTTTATTTACTCAAAAACGGTTTTAACTATTTTGATTAAACTGAGTATTTGATCGATTTATATGCCCGAAATATGACTGTAAAAATTTCATCAAAATTGATTAACCGGAGGGGGGACTTTACGTAATAAATTTTGTATCATTTTCACGTGTTTTTTTTATTTACTCAAAAACGGTTTTAACGATTTTGATCAAACTTGGTATTTGATGTATTTATATGCCCGAGATGTGACTGTAAAAATTTCATCAAAATTGATCTACGGGAGGGGGGACTTTACTTAATAAATTTTGTACCATTTTCACATGTTTTTTTTATTTACTCAAAAACGGTTTTAACGATTTTGATCAAACTTGGTATTTGATGTATTTATATGCCCGAGATATGACTGTAAAAATTTCATCAAAATTGATCTACGGGAGGGGGGACTTTACTTAATAAATTTTGTATCATTTTCACAGGTTTTTTTATTTACTCAAAAACGGCTTTAACGATTAACAAGAATGAGATATGAATGTAGAAAAATGTGTGACTTTGGGAAATGATATGTAGCAAAAAACGTCAATTTCAAATATAAGTAAGTTGGTAAGTGAAAGTTGTGTGTTGCGCGCACGCACCAGATTTTTTTTTTTAATTCTATAGTTCATAGAATTTATCTATCATCGGCTGCTATCTGTCGGCTATTGGATCTTAAATGAAGTAATCGTTTATTTTGAAGAGGGTTCTTAACAATCCTAGAATATTGTTCCTCGTCTTTGGAATGCCGCCTTAGAAATAAACAACCCTACCATATCCGATAGACGAAGCTAAATAAATCGATAACAGATGCGAATGGAATGTAGCAAGAGGATAAAGCGAGTCCTTGTGATCTTGGGTTGGACATGACCTCATAGAGCCATTATCTTTCCCTTGCGGTGCAGCTTGTCGGCTCTGTACCTCTTTGGCGCCCGCTAATTTCGCAATCTGTCTATCTCTAAGGCTTAGTATAGTTGAGGCTGTTATAATATAGTTGTAGGATGTTTTAGTGCTGGATATCTGAAGAACACTGTACGTACTTCACCCTCGAACGGACTGCCCCGAACACTACTCAGCAAATCTAAATAAGAAACAAACTCGAAAAGTGTGTTCGGGTATAGCGCTAGTGTAGTTTTTGAGATAGTTAAGATAAGATTTCAGACCTTATTTTTAGCATTTTTCTGACGTTGCTTTTATCCATTTTAAGTTAGTTCAAAAGTCAGAACAGCCGCTGGTTTCAAGTTAGCTGTCCTTGTAATGAAAATTATTGTATTAAGATGCACGGGTGCGTTCAGATATCATTGTTCGCTCGACTTCGCGTTTCAGTGTAAATAGGTGTTCGTGGTACGCCGGTACGACAAGGTTCGGGTGTTTCCATGTTCGAGGGTGAGGTTGGCCAATAATTATCGATAACATATCAGGCTTGAAATATTGTTATCGATATAATAAAAGGATTTTAAATAACAGTAATTTTAAAATAAAATGTTGATTTAATTTTTTACTTTCACTTACCTATATATGAAATATATAGTAAGTGGAAGTATTGCGATCGTGAAAAATTTCGACTTCCGGTTTTCAACGGAAATTCACGTTTTGGAGTCCCGTGAGTCCAATTAACCAAGTCCCGCGAAATGGTGTGTGTGTGTGTGTGTGTGTGTGTGTGTGTGTGTGTCTGTCGTGTGTGTGTGAACAGACAAGCTCAAAAACTATAAACCGTGCGAACCTGAAATTGGGTCTTTAGTGTATGTATATGCCCGCGACGTGACAGCAAAAAATTTATTAAAATTGCTCAAAGGGAGGGGGTACTTTATTTAATAACTTTTTAAGTTTTTTTTCGATTATCTCAAAAACGGCTCTAACGATTTAGATTAAATTGGGTATTTGATGTATGTATATGCCAATGATGCGATAGCCAACATTACATCAAAACTGACCTACCGGAGCGGGTATTTCGAAAAAAAATTTTCCAATTTTTACCTCTTTTTCGATGATCTCAAAAACGGCTTTAACGATTTTTATCAAATTCGTCATATTAAATGAAAATTAGGTGTTCTTTAATATCAGGTAAGCTTTATCATTATTAAAATGTTCTGAAGGGGCTTTTTTTTGGGGGGGGGGCTTGGGGCCTTTTTCTTATAAAGTACCTTTGTTTTTGTTTGTCTGGAGAAATTAACTGTCTCTCGTTACGCCCAAAAATAAGAAATGGCTAAATATGAGATATGATATGTAAAGAAAACATAAAGAGGAGAAAAAAATAAAAATATTCAGTCAACTAATAAAACTCGTTGAACCCAGGCATGCGGAGTACGCCTTTAATGACAGACCATTGTTCATAATTAAAGCCGTTCTGTTCATTTGAGAAGTGGCAATTACCAAAACGCATTAATTTCTAATCTAAGTAAGTTGGTAAATGGAAGTTGTGTGTTTCGCGCACGCACCAGATTTGTTTATATATTTCGGGTGTTAAACATCGAACTGCAATTTTTTAATAATCTTCTTTATTTATTTCATCAGGTGCGAAGCTTCGGACTTATTGTAAACTATCACGATTCCCCGCTTATTATCAATTTGACTATTTTTCTTACATTATCAACCCTTTGCACTCGAGTTCTCCGCAGCCATTTAAAATTTGTCTTCAAACTCGAGGGCTCCGCTACGGAGACAATGCAAATAATTTTCAGTTTTTAACATATAAGGACATAAACAAGTCGTAAAAACTATTTGTAGGATATTTCGCTTTTGGTGATAAATGATGGTCGCGGCTCGCGGTGTTTTTCATTATTTTTATAGTACGTTAATCTTTTAACATGAGCTATATTTTGTGGTTTTGATTCATCTTTTATTTCCTCAAATGTACAATAATTTAGTTCGGGGCACCAAATAATCCCTTTACTTTGATTTAGTTTTCCATGTGCTTCTACATTAACCGGAAAGTTATTAATAGGTAGATTTTCACATTTTAGGAGCTTTTCTGATTGGATATCTGAGAAAACTTCAACTAAAAGGGTCCCATCTCGTAATTTTTTAACTGTTTTTATTTCTCCAATTAGATTTTTTATGCTTTTATATATAATAATTTTAATAATTATAAAAATTTAAAAAAATATATAAAATTAAAAAAAATTATTTAAAAATTAATATAATATTTAAAAAAATTAATTTTAGTTTTTTGTAACGATTCGTTCTTGAAGCCTCACAAATACATATAACCTAAATTTCATTACAATTCCTTACTTGTTTCTAAAATTTTACTGTATAATATTACGTTTTCAGGGTGTACGTTTTCGCGAATAAGTTGCTTCGAGTTGGTTAACTATCATTATCACTGTCGATGATAGATGATAAAATATTTAATATGTTATGATTAGAGCTCGGATTCCCGTGCAATTGCATCTTTTTTTTTGGGAAGTCAGAAAAGAGCGAACTCAAGTTAGTTATCCAAATCAAGCCTAAAAGGATGTTTTAATGAAGTTTTATACTGCACGAAATTGCACGTTTTGGGGTTTAATGCACGAAAATGCACGTTTTTAATTTTTATTGCTCGAAATTGCATCATTTGATATTTTGAAGAAAAAATATATTACAAAATTTAATACACATCAAAATAATAGTGGAAAAATAAATTTAAATATTATAGAAAAAAAATAAAGGTAACTTGGGAGATGTAAACCAACACAAACCTCCGATTTCTCAGAAATGAGGGTTCAGTGGTTCCTGGATGTTTACATTTTGTTTCTTAATTCCCATCTTTTTGTCAGTATCAAACCAGCTTCTGTCGAGAATATTGTTACTAAAAATGCCTAAAATGGGAGCAAGTGTGTCTTCGAAAACTGCGGGATGGATTGAAAAATATCCTGAGGTCAATAGGGATGGTTGTGTAGTGTTCTGTAAATCTTGTGATAAAAAAATTGATGTAAGAGGAAATCACAAATTGATACCCGCTGTAGCACAAGTAAGTACCTATTTTTTTTTTACTTTCACTTATTAACCCTAGAACGGTAACAGGGGTTTTGCATGTCACCAGGGTTATTTAAAAATAAGACTACGCACCGGATATTGCATCTAGTGATTCCATAATTTGATTAGTTTGTTTCCTTTTTTAAGATCTTCATATTCCAAATATAATTACAGCTCACATTGGAGTATTTTACTCATTATTCCATATCTTCCACATCATACTGTTCCGATTTTTTTAACGGATTTTGTTTCAAAAATATATCAATAGTATTATAGATCCAAAAAGATCCATAAAAAAGATCCGAAATTCAATGACTAAGTATACCGAAACCAATATTATAAAAATAATCTGTAATAATAAAAGAGTATCTATTTCAATTTACTCTCCGCTACTTCCTTTTTTCCAAAGTAGCTATTATTTGTTCACTAAAAAAAAATTAATGCCTGATTTTCAAGCAATACATTTTTATTGCACGTTTTTGCACGTTTTGAAGTTTTTTAATGCATGTTTTTGCACGTTCTGAAGTTTTTATTGCACGTTTTCAAATTTTTACAGCACGGAATTCCAAGCTTTAGTTATGATAAATCACGGAACAGATACTTCTTCGCTCTCCATATTTTGTAAATATTTTTCCTTTTTTTCTCTTAGTTATGTTTCTTTGGATGAGTATTAATTTCATTCATTTAGTTCGCGTCCTGTGGTGGTGCTACGATTTTTTAATGGGAGTAGAAAATCCTTAGTAATGCCTATCCTCGGATAGGACGTAAAATTGAGGTCCCGAGCGAACAAGTCTGTCAACAGGTCGCCTCTGTTCGGGGGTAGCGCTAGTGTCGCTTTTGATTTATAAGCTTCTAGACCTTCATTTAATACATTTTTTTTTTTTTTTTTTTTGACGTTGATTTTAAACATAATAAGTTAGAGAAAAAGTCATAACAGCCGCTAATTCCAAGTCAGCCGTCTTTGTGATGAAAATTGTTGCGTACAGGTGTGGATAGACATTATTTTTCGCTGAACTTCATATTTCAGTGTAAATAGCTGTTCGTGGTACGCCGGTATGGCAAGGTACCTGTTCGAGGGTAAGGTTCGTGATCTTGGGTTGGACATGACCTCGTAGAACAATTATCTTCCCCTGCACTGCAACTTGTCGGATGTGTACCTCTTTGGCCCCTGCTACCCGCACAACTACAACTCTACGATGTTGAGGAAATCGAAGGTTGTATATCCTGTCGACACCTGGAACTTGGAAAACAAGTACTTCATTACATGATAACGATTAACTATATTAATTGGCCAAAATTTTGTTCAACATTTCGGCACTAGGCCATTTTCAAGATGAACATCTAAAACTTCAATATATTTTAACGTAACAAAATAAATTAAAAACAATTAATTAATGAAATATGTTTATACCCACCTGTGAACACAATTTTCAATAAAATAGACTGAGTACACTTGTCATAAAATTAAAAAAATTGTAGGGGAGAGGGGGTTGGTTGGCATAGGGGGCAGGTTGGCCATTGGCTTATAGTTTCCGTCACACCTGTTGTGAAGGCCCCATTATTGTACCATGTGACCCTCTCGACCTCGGGAGTCTTGTCCCGAGTTTTCAATCCGATGCTAACAGTGTAGAGAAGAGTGTGCTTCATTGATTGATTTTACAACATTTAAGTAAATTTTTATATTTTCAGTAAATTTGGTTTAAAGGCATGGCAAAACATTTGACTCCGATTTTGTTCACATAGCCCCAAACTCCTTTGAAAAACCTAACCTTTCGACTAACCAGTTTCTTGTTTGATTGTACTCCCCTGTCCTATGGGGTTAGTTGGCTCTCTTCAACTGGGGTTGGTTTACGCAGTAGCAATTCACAAAAGCAAGATAAAAATAAACAAAGGATCAAACTACCGATTGTCTTTAGTTCCAGCAAGGAGGATGAGAGCAATTTTTCTTATGCAGAAAGTGACGACAGTCTAAACTTCTATCTTCTTTTATTGTCATTCTATTTTCCCTTAAAAGATGTTGAAAAACGATTCATAATTATTATACCATTATAGTGCAGCTTTTAATAACAATAATATCTGTCAGGCAGTACTTGAATGAGATGGCTAAATAACCCCACCTTCTAGGCCAACCTGCCCCACATAGGGGGTTCATAGGCATACTCTGGATTGACGAATTCTTCAATTTTCTATGACCTTAGTATAAAATATTATGCGGTGAAAAAAATACTTGAAGTACTCTAATACTTGGAGTTTACAGAGGTATCAGCCCTATTGGAACGACTCAAAAATCAAAAAAGTGAAAACTGTTGCCAACTAACCCGCTCTCCCCTACTAGTTAGAAACTATAGTCTTCATTACTCAAGCTTCAAAGTCATATATGTTGGATTTTAAAAAATTGCATTATGAATTTTGAGGATTTTAGAAAATTAAAAAATATTAAGATATAATATGTAAAAATTCTAATCATGGTTTTAATTAATATTTTCCAATTGTTTAATTAAGTAACAGTGAAGTTACATGTTGGAGGGGATAAGGGGATTGGTATAATAATCCATTTGCCTTTGAAGCTTGAGTAGAAAGGACTACAGTTTTTAACTAATAAACAATTTTTTAATTTTTATAGCAAGGGTACTCAGCCTATTTTATTGAAAATTGGGTTCAATGGTGGGCATAAACATACTTCATTACTTAATTTACTTAATAATTGTTACGTTAAAATATATTGAAATTCTAAGTTTTAGATGTTCATCTTGAAAATGGCGTAGTGCCGTAACGTTGAACATAATATTGTAAAAGTTGAGCTTAATAAAAGGATCATAAAAACTTGACTAATAACTTTTTAGCCCCAAATCAGTAATGAATTGTCATAAAGTATTCTTTATTTATTTTAACTTGTTCGACGTTTGAACTTATTGTCATTATCAAGCATCTCTTTTTATGATCAATTGGGTTTAATTTTCTTACACTATTTATATCCTTACTTTTGTGATTTAAAACCCTTATGAACGTTATATACGCGCACATGCAAAAAGAAGGATTGCGGAGTAATGCATTTTTTTAACAGAGGTGCGTTTTAAATATTTTCTAATAAGTCCTTGTAGAATGTGAAAGTTTGACCTACTATTCGTAACATTTCGATGAAATTCTTTCTTCTTCTCTTTCGTAATTCTGTCTTTTATTTGATAAACATTCATCAAAATCATCCGCTCCTCAAAGCTAGAAAGAATCTAAAGTAACGGGTCATATAAAAAGGAACGATTACTTAAACTGAGTAACCTAATACTGTTGGGATGGCAAGCAGTGTTTCTGTAACAGATAAATCCTCCCTTAAGCTGACTGCAACCCCACTGCACTGCAGTTTGCTGGTTCCAGTATTAGACGTCTTAGAGTACTTGTGCAATCTTCAATCATGTTGCTCTATCTTAAAGTCCCTTCACCAGTTCAAATCTTTAAAAGCTAAATGTTCAATTGGAATCGAAGATTCATGATTTCATTCAATTCATGTTTTCTATTGAAGTCATTAGCTTATCCTTCATTTAAATTTTATAATATAATTCATATAATATGATTCAGTAGAGTAATATCTAAGACAAGATATATTTGGTTAGCAGTAGAAATGATGACGATTTTGCTGATATTAATGTAGAAAGGAATACGTTTAAACAGGCAGAGAAACTTAGACATCTATGGGGCCGAAATGTTCAATAAATCTGTAATTATTTTTCTGAGAGGTTCGAGGTTTGAAACTAGGTGATTCTCTATAACCTGCTTTATTTAATTCAGCCCGGGAATATGCCATTACGTACCGGAAAAGGTTTGAATCTGGGAGGAAATATACCCGTTTCGGATATGCTGATGATTCGGTTTTAATTGGTGAGGACACGAAAACTTCAGAAATATATAGCATTTCCAAGTCTATTTGAACCTTTTCCAAGTCAACTGTAACCCTTTCCAAGTCAAAAGAAACTCTTTCCAATTCAAAAGTAGCCCTTTCCAAATCAAATGCAACCCCTTCCAACTCAATCGTCACTCTATCTATTTCATTTATCTATTGAAAGGGGTTTCATTTGATTTGGAAAGGGTTATAGTTGACTTGGAAAGGGTTCAAATAGACTTGGAAATGCTATATACAAAAAAGTTGAGAAAAGGCTGGAAATATATTTATGGTTAGTAGTAGTGGTGACGATTTTTCTGATATTAATGTAGGAGGGAATACGTTTGAACAGGTAGAGAAATTTAGATATCTAGGGGCCGAAACGTTCAATAAATCTGTAATTATTTTTCTGATGAGAAGTTCGAGGTCCGCTCTGGTTTGAAACAAGGAGATCCTCTTTCACCTGTTTTATTTAATTTAGCGCTAGGATATGCCATTAGGGAGGTGGCACGTACCGGAAAGGGTTTGTATTTGGGAGGGAATATACCCGTGCTCGGATATGCCGATTATTTGGTATTGCTTGGTGTGGACGTGGAAACCATAGAAATAAATACAAAAACGTTGATGATAGCCGGAAAAGAACTTGGACTGGAAATGAATGCGGATAAGATAAAATATATATAAAAATAATTTAATAAATAAATTTAATAATAAATTTAATAAAAATTATTTGTTTCCATGGTAACTACATGAAGTTTTCAACAACTAAATTGAGAAATATAAAGTCAGACGCGATGGAGTATTATGCTTGCATTGCCGAATTATCACTAGTAAAAAACTTTTATTTAACAATAAAAAAATTTAGTATACTTTAGATAGAAAATACATACAAAAATAAGCAAATGAATGTAGAAAAATGTGTGTATTTGAGGAATGGCGTTTATACATTTATCAAAACACCTCAATTTCTAGTCTAAGTAAGTTGGTAAGTGAAAGATGAACGTTGCAACCATCGCACTAGATTTTTCATATTTCGTTTTTGAGCTTTCATCCTCTCTCTCTCACTCTTTTTTTCTGTTTATAAATAAGATATGTAAAGAAAATAAAAAAATTGTAATAAACTGTGTGAAAGTAAAAAAAATAAAATAAAAAATACATAGGTGAAGGATAAACCATCTTGGAACGGATATAAATTAAATAAGTAATGGTGTGAAATAGTTCTAAGTAATATCCTTACTTTAATGCTAAAAAAAACAAAACAAGCGAAACGTGTGGAGCTGTAAAAGAATGCTATAAAATTATCCTGGGCAGGAGGAATTGGAAGGTGGGAGTGGGAGGGAACCAAATCAAGGACACTTTTAGTCCTTGTATCCTTTATATCCTTTACTTAGCAACAGCACAGCGTTTCCTTATGCAAGCGAGCTGCAGGAGTATCCCACGCCACTGCTCAATATAAACTTCTTAAAAAGATTATTAAACGCTTATATGTATACATATATATAAAAATCTCGTGTCCCGATGTTTGTCGAAGGTAAATTGAAGGGATCGGGGCAAAATAGTGCCAAGCAACATTTTTAACAAAAATAAACTGTAGCTGCAGTCTGTTGTATATTACGTAGGACTATATGTCTATGATGGAAATGCCACCTAAATACGACTATTGAGACTCTATTGATTTGATTTTTGATTGATTGATTTTAATACTTTTATTCAACATAAAATTTACATAGAAAATAATACTGAGTAATTACAATATGAAATATATACTGACATAGCGCGAAGGCTGTCTGTCAGGAGCGCTGAATATTTATTTATTTTTAAAATTACTAAATAAATAAATTACATAAATAAGTAAAATTACATAAAAAATTTCATACATATAAATAATTATAAATTTCATATAAATACTTTTAATAATTAAAGTTCCAAACAAGAAATGAGCGATAGATATAGGCCTCTTTTGCGTAGTTCGCTAAGGCTGACCAATCATGATCATTTAAATAAATTAACATTTGGGCCTCGGATAGGGTGGTTAAACCAAAATCCTTTTTTCTTATGCCTTCGAACACCTTACATTGGCCTAAATGATGGAAAATAGTCTCGAATTACTGCATGCTACATATGGAACAATTATAATTTCTTCCTTCAATAAAAGGTTTATAGTTTAAATCTATTAATTCCCCTCTTACTTTAAATATTATTCCCATACCGAATACATCCAGGCTTGAAGAGACATAGTTGACCTCGAAAGACAGTCGCTTATAAATTGGGTGATGAACCCCATTCCTGGCTTTTTCTCTAAAACTAATATCATAATATTTGGTGAGCCCTGCTTTCAATAATTTTAACTCTTTCCTCCATTGTTCAGTAGAGATAAATATTTCGCTAAATTCACATTCCACTTTTCTAGCCCAATCTATCCAATCCTTGAACCGTAACAGCTTCTTCCCAATAACTTCTTCTGCTACCAGTTTAGTTAGACCCTGTATGATTTAAAGTTTTTAAAATATATTTAAATTGAAGTTCAAAAGTGAACACATGAACCGGTGTCAGTTTGGACTCTATATAAATCATATAATTTGGTGTGATTTTAGGTAATTTAAATAATTCTTAAAGAGACTCTATATAGCCATATTTAGGTGGCATTTCCCCCATAGACATACATAATATACAACAGACGGCTGCTACAGTTTATTTTTGTTAAAAATGTTGTTTGGCACTATTTTGCCCCGACCCCTTCAATTCAGAAACTGCTCAACCTATTTTTATAAAATTTGACTCATTGTGTGTAGTTTTATTCCACTTAAAAGATAGGACAATTTTATCTCTATTATTGGCCTCAATATTTCTTTTATTGCAAATTAAATGTTTATTATACTACTATTGAGTGTGGTTATTTGTAAGTTCTATAAATTTCCAATAGATGGCGGTGTAAGTTGATTTATAAACAGAACACTTCATTTTCTTTCGATATTTAGGGAGAGTATCTATTTTTTCTTGCTTGGACTAGGAAAATCCGTGTCATTCCTGTGTGTGACAAATTATGTGTCCCCTTTTCACAAGTGGGGAAAACATCAAATGTATTTGTTTTAGCATGAGACAGATTAACCAAAATCGTTGTGCACCTATAGCTATAACCTCCTAATACAATATCACATATCATTATGTTTTATATTCTGAATTTAATTAATACGTATTATGGCAAAAGATTAATTTTACTGTCTATTGTGATTGTACTACACCCTGTTCCAATTATATTCTTTACTAGCATTCCCCGTCGCGGCTTTGCCCTCGAGCCTTTAAAATTCTGCGATCATTATCTTGGTATTGATTTAATATAAAATGTTATTGTTAGATGTGAACCGTACAAATGTTGGAAACGAAGTGAGCGAAGGGGAAAAGGGATCGGAGCTTCCGGTAGGTGGAATGTTGGAGGGGGAAGCTGCCGGCTCGGTAGGTGAGAGGGAGGCGCTATGGAGAGAGTTCACTAAAACCGCCGAAACAAAAAATTGCTTACTAGTCGTGAACGCTTCATTTTTCGGCTTTAAAACATGGTTTTCGACCCCCCGTACGCGCTTTCGAGTTAAACTCGTCATATCAAGATCTTTAAAATTAGTCCAAATTAGATATTTTTTCTCGAAGTACAAACATAGGTGTCCTTTAGAGTTAAATGGCAATTTCGCCATTAAAACCCCTTAGGGGTTACATTTTTGAAATTCCTTTCTTAGTGGTTACCTACATCGCGTTTAAAATCTAAATTCCGAATTTCAAGTTTCTATCATTAGTGGTTTTTGCTTTGCGTTGATTCTGTCAGTCTGGACAAAGCCTCTTATATATAGAGAGAGATTAGTTCCTTTTACATACACTCATTAACAGGATTACATTAATTACTAAACACTATGGTCAAATATAAGATACATATACATAAAAATCTCGTGTCACGATGTTTGTCTGGGGTAAAATCAGAAACTACAAGACCGATCTTTATAAAATTGGGCTCATTGTGTGTAGTTTTGTCTAACTTGGCCTCAATATTTCTTCTATTGCAAATACCTTTGAATACGTTTGAACACGTAGAGAAATTTAGATATTTTGAGGCGATAGTGACTAGAAAAAATTAATTCGATGAAGAAATTAAGGCTAGATTAAAAGCCGGTAAAGCTTGCTACTTTCAGTCAAGTTGTTTATTATTGACTGAATCTCAAGAACCCTATTATAACATTTATATCAACAGACAAGAAAACATATCCGAGATCACGATATATATATATATATATATATATATATATATATATATATATATATATATATATATATATATATATATATATATACATATACCAAGACTGAAAGATTATGAAAAATGGAAACGACGGTTTTCATGGCAATGGAAGATGACGGAATATTCTCGAACGTATTGGAATTAGTCACGTTGATTTAAGGCAGATAACTATTCATTAAGCGTCCAAAAAAAAAAAAAAAAATATAAAAAACATTTAATTTGCATATTGTGAGTCAGCTGAGTTTAGGTGAGGTCTTCTGAGGTGGGTGACTCAACCTAAAAGAGGAAATTTTGAGCGGTTTTATTTATCTATTTTTTTTCAGCTTAAAAATAAAATTTAAAATATATTTTTATTTCATAACATAAAAATATATATAAAAAAAGGATATTTTAAGTCTAAAAATAGGTATTATATGTTATGAGTTTTGTGTTCAACAATTTTTTAAGATGTGAATTAAAATTGGGTTTTGAGTCCCACGGGTGGGATCACAGGTTTTAAAGTATTGAGATCGTAAAAAATTTCGACTTCCGGTTTTTAACGGAAATACCCCTTGAGTCCAAACAAGCAAGTCTCGCAGAATAGCCTGTGTGTATCTGAACTTACTAGCTCAGAAACTATTTTTCGAAGGGGAGAGCGGGGTTGGTTGGCAACATTTTGATTGTTGAGTCGTTCCTGTTAATATAATCCGAATAAGGCTGATACCACTTTAAACTCCAAGTATTAGAGTACTTCAAGTGTTTTTTTCAACACGTAATATTTAATACTAAGATCATAGAAAATGGGGCGAGGATGGCCGAGTGGACAAGGGCGCTTGCAATAGATAATCAAAATTAAGCAACGTCCATCGTGGTTAGTACTTGGATGGGTGACCGCTCCATTCGGGTGACCGCCCACCAATGAACGCCACGCAGTCCAAGTCTACCCCCAACCCCCGGGTATGTGAGGCCCGTCAGCCTACTGGAGGCGACTCACACCGTCCGGGCGTAGGAGTGATGAGCCTTCCCCGTGTATCTCATCGAGAATCGTGGTGTGGTTTTCCAGAAAGTCAGTAACCACCCGGAGGTTTGGTTCAAGGACGGTATGCTTCGGGGAAAGATATATAGCTCCTCGGGGCCTGCTTACTCTGAGCTACTATAATCCTTGGACCTAGACCAGTTTGTCACTGTCCTTGAACCCGAGAGAGCTGACGCCATCGGTGGGAAGGGCACTGCCAAATTGGCCCCAATGGGATTGGTTATGGAGCTATGGGCAGTCTGCCGCTGTACCATGGTGACCATGGCTTGCAGCAACGTGAGGTTTGGGCTACCCCCTCCAGGCTGTCTGTGCTCCCGCAAGCAACACAAATGTCTGTGAAAGACTACACTGCGCGGCCAAAGTTGTTGTTATTAAAAGCTGCACCATAATGGTATAATAATTATGAATCGGTTTTTAACAGCTTTTAAGGGAAAATAGAATGACAATAGAAGAAGATAGAAGTTTAGACTGTCATCACTTTCTGCATAAGAAAAATTGCTCTCATTCTCCTTGCTGGAACTAAAGACAATTGTTTAGTTTCAACTTTTTTTATGTTTACCTTGCTTTTGTGAATTGCTACTGCTCCAACAAACCCCATTTGAAGATAGCCAACTAACCCCACAGGAGAGATAATATGAAAGATGGCCGCTAGGACAGGGGAGTACAATCAAACAAGAAACTGATTAGTCAAAAGGTTAGGTTTTTCAAAGGAGTTCGGGGTTATGTGAACAGAATCGGAGTAAAATGTTTTGCCGTGCCTTTAAACAAAATTTACTGAAAATATAAAAATTTACTGACATGTTGTGAAATCAATCAATGAAGCACACTCTTCTCTACACTGTTAGCATCGGATTGAAAACTCAGGGCAAGACTCTCGAGGTCGAGCGGGTCACACTGGTGGGGCCTTCACAACAGGTGTGACGGAAACTATAAGCCCATGGCCAACCTACCCGCTATGCCAATCAACCCCGCTCTCCCCTACGAAACTGTAATTAATTATTTGACGTATGGATGTGCAAAGATTATGATGACGACAGCAAAGAGTTCGTTTATATCCAGTACTAGTAGGGAGCACTTTATCCGAACGTCTATTTTTCTATCTAAGCTTTCTCAAAAACGGCTCTAACGATTTCGATTAAATTACCATATTTAATCCTAATGTAGATTTCTTTTATATAAATTAGGTTTTCATCGTCATAGAAAAAGACTAATAGAGCTTAAATGTCTATGAAAAAAATATTTTCCTTTAAAGTACGGTTAACAATGTGTTAATAAACTACTGTCTCTGAAATCAATTTAGCCACCTGGTCAGATTGTATATCCACGTAAGGACACCAAAAAACCAATGTAATCATTATTTGTTACTATTATTAACCCTTAACTACTCACGTCGGGTCATATTGACCCGTACCAAGTTTCATTTCATTCTATTTACATCTTTTTGGCATTGAATGATCACCAAACTTTGACATATCATTTGTTTTGGCTCCAGTTAAATCTTGGCAGTGTCTGAAAAATAAGGGAGCTGTTTATTTTATCTAAATCGATATTTTGACCCGAGGTGAGTAGTTGTCTAAGCCATTTTTTTGTGCCCACTCATTTCTTATCTGTTTTAACTGCAAAGGTTGTCCGTAGAATTTTTTTTTAATTTAAATCAAAAGAAACTATGTAATTAATCGTAATGTTAAGGATTCCCTTTATTTTAGTACTTCACTTCAGACGTATAATTCAATATGTTACTCATATTTTAAAACTTTCATTCATTGTGTACATAAACAGATATATATTTTTAAGCCTTCTCCTGTTGTTTAAAACTAATATCTTACACCCTAAGGTTGTTTAATTTTTTTTTTTTTTTTTGGGTCATATTGACCCGAGGTGAGTAGATAAGTAACATTGATTCAGGTGAGTAGTGAAGGGTTATATATTATTTTTGCGAATAACCTTGGTAAATCACCTGACCTAAGACAACCGTCCCATTTTCCAGTCGGTGGATAAGAAACACTGGTTTTAAATTCAT
Organism: Aelia acuminata; assembly: GCA_911387785.2. NCBI lineage: Eukaryota > Metazoa > Arthropoda > Insecta > Hemiptera > Pentatomidae > Aelia > Aelia acuminata. The sequence goes on along the minus strand of OU426979.1, from coordinate 4,393,019 downwards.
TGTTATTCTTTAGATCAATCCTAATAAGGCCTTCTGTAATACTCAGCTGGTAATGTTGGTTCATTAAAGATATTTCCAATGCCTCCCGGATCGGCTGTATAATAAATATGCAATGCCTCAACAATTTGATCATTAGCTTCTAAATGGCAATGCTGACGTAATCTCAAATCGTTCGCTAGCCAATATGACGACATGGCTACTCGAATTAAATTCCTATTTGTGTTATTTATGAAAAGTATCTGAGTTAACTTCTTTTTTTTCCTGTGTTCCCCATTCCAATAACCCTGAGCATGAGGGAGTTTATTGTTACATGAAGTCCTGCACGTTCCATCGGATGAGACTGCCTGCAGGAAAAAAATTTAAATACTATTTACCATAATATTATTTCAAAAAGAAGATATATTAACTAAATATCTATATAAATAAAGATGAAATCCTGTTTATTTGTTTGTTTGTTTGTTCTTTATAGAAATCCATACCGGTTGTCCTAAATTCTCCAAATTTCGCTCAGTGGTTCTCTGATACCAGGTGCGAACACCTATATATGTTAAAATTGTATAACTTCAGCCGATCTCTGGGTATATTCTTTATTGTTATAAAAATTGTTTTGATCTCGCTTTACGATAATAGGTTTTTACGAAATCGACCGTTTGAGTCGATAAAAGTCTCACTTTATAGATTTAAAAATGAAATTCTCCGGGTGAAACCGGTAGGTTTCTATATACAGTACTATATAGAGCTAGTAAATAAAAACAAGAAACTAAACTAAAGAAATACAAAATTCTAGTGCGATGCGCACAACACAACTTTCACTTTTCACGTGTTTTGATAAATATGTCAACGCCATTCCTCCAAAATCACACTTTCTTCCTCATTCATTTACTTATTTTTGTTTGTATTTGCTCTCTAAAGTACACTAATTTTTTTTATTGTTAAGCAAAAGTTTTACTTGCGATAAATCGGCAATGCAAGCATAATACTCCATCGCGTCTGATTTTATAATTCTCTATGTAGTTGTTGAAAATTTCATTTAGTTAGCATGGAAATAAATAATTTCTATTATATATGTATGTTTTAAAGTACGTTGACTAAAAGCACCTTGTTGAATTCCATTATAACACAGTGCACCATCCTTTTGACCAATTTGCTGTCACATCACAGGCATTTACATACATCAAATACTCAGTTTTATCAAAATCGTTAGAGCTTTTTTTGAAAAAAAAAAAAAAATCACGTGAAAATGAGACAAAATTTATTAAATAAACCGCCCCCTCGATTTAATAAATTTTGATGGAATTTTTCCGTCACATCGCGGGCATTTACATATACCAAAGACCCAATTTCAGGTTATTTATAGTTTTTGAACTAGTTCACTCACACAAAAACAGACTTGCTTATTTGGACTTAGAGGATCCCAAAAAGTGTATTTCCATTAAAAACCGGAAGTCGAAATTTTTCACGATCACTATACTTTCCTTTATTACATATTTCATCTGTAGGTACGTGAAAGTAAAAATATATGATTAATCATAATGTTTGATGTGGTATCAACGGTCTAATCTATTTTTCGTAATTTATTATAGTCTATTCCACCCATAAAACCCCTGAAATTCTCGACAAAAACGTAAAAGTAGCTCTTCATTACTAATCGGCCAATTGTGCCCATGGATTATACCTTTTTTTAATAATTTATACCTCTGTGATCAAGTAAGTTGCAATCAAATATTAGATGGTCATAAGTTTGTTCTGTCTGTCTACCGCACAAGCATTTGTCTTATTTTAGGTAGGGGAGAGCGAGGTTGCTTGGCATAGGGGGTAGGTTGGCCTTTGGCTTATCGTTTCTGTCACACCTGTTGTGAAGGCACCACCATCGTACCATGTGACCCGCTCGTCCTTAGGAGTCTTGTCATGAAGTTATAGTCCGATGCTAACAGTGTAGAAAAGAGTTTGATTTTACAACAAGTAAGCAAATTTTTACATTTTTAGTAAATTTGGTTTTAATGCATGGCAAACATTTGACTCCGATTCTGTACACAAAGCCCCAAACTCCTTTGAAAAACCTAACCTTCCAATCAATCAGTTTCTTGTTTGGTTATCCTAGCAGCTGTCTTTCATATGATCTCTTCTGTGGGGTTAGTTATCTTTCTTCAACTGGGGTTTGTTGGCGCAGTGGCGAATATGTTGATGTGAACTACGGGGGCAAGACATACCCAGGAATCGTGACTGCAATTGATGATGCAATGCATTAGTCAGCACAATGGAAAAGAAGCACGAGTTTTGGTCATGGCCAAAAAAAAAAAAAAAAAAAAGATTTGTGATGCCAAAAAAAACATTCTTTATTGACTTTTGAGGACTGGTAAGTATTTAGAAAGGAGTTATTGTTGACCTAAGAATATTTATCCTACCTAAAGTTTTTGAAGATCTTTTGAATTTGTTTTGTTTTTTGAAAAATTTGCAGCCATATGGTACAATCAGCCATTTGTTACTCTATTTTCCCTTAAGATCTGTTAAAAACCGATTCAAAATTATTATACCATTATAGTTCAGCTTTTAATAACTTGAATGAGATGGCTTGACGAATTCTTCAATTTTCTATGATCATAGTGTTAAATATTAGGTATGAATAGAAAAAAAAATACCTGAAGTACTCTAATAATTAACGTTTACAGTGGTATAAAACCTATTGGGAATATATTAACAGGAATGACTCGACAATCAAAAAAGTGAAAACTGTTGCCAACCAACCCCGCTCTCCCATATATTAAATCGATGCAACTTCTTGTTGGTCCTTGGCCAGTCAATACCTGTTTGAGTCTACCGTTGATTGTGCGTTGCTTTTGTCTGCCTTTGGTTGTCATCTGCCATCTGTCATTCTATAGCCTGTAGGTCATTTGCCTTAATATACTTTTGTCTTTAGCCTGATGGGCTTTGCAGTATGAAATAGAGAGTGTCGTGTCCAGTATGTCTCTTCGTTACCTATTCGTCCTGTATGTCCTTTCGTAACTCTATATTTATATTGTTTTATTTACAATTAAGAAGACACGAGGATATAAAATATGCACTGTTCCTTGTTCGTCTGTTCGTTCTAATCGGAAGATCGTTCGTTTGTCAGTGTAATAATAATATTTATTTGTTCTTTGGGGTTTTCCCCCCGTATAAATAGACTGTGTATATAATATATAACAATATAAATATATAAATATAAAAATTACGATTTTAGTTTCTTTCCATACCATTTTCTATCTGTGCTTTATATATGTACTTTGTATTTCAGTTACAATTCAATTTGGATATCAACATGAGAAAGCTATAAAATAACAACATTAAATTATATAAAAAGCATAATACCACTTAAAATACAATATCCCGTCAGTATTAAACTAAACATTGCTAAAAATAACCAAACTAAAAGAAACACCGATTGCAAAAATATAAAGTTAAGATCAAACGACCAGATCCACATTGCTCAACCTTCATCTATTATAAATTTTCTTAAGTTCAGGCATCGGACTGTGAACTGCACCAGTGCATTAATTGTGGAAACGTCACTGAACTTTAATTTTTCGAAAAACTGTTGGGTTGAAATGTTACGGAAATCTGGTAGGAAGTGGGTCCTATTTGCTGAGTATATTGGGCATGAACAGTAGAGATGGTGGATAGTTTCATTTTCCTTCCTATTACAGATGGTGCAAGATTCTGATGGGTTTAACTGATGAGTGGAAGTGCGGGTAGATAGTTTAATAAATTTTGTGTTAGCTGTACCGATTTAGGTGAGGAGGTTAAGGTGTAAGAATGGATGGTTTATTTGGAGGTTGTTCAGGCAAGTTAGGTTTTAATAATAAAAACCTTTCGCTTCCCTGATGATGAAAGTATGGCCGGGTGCTTAATGCTCTTAGTTTTTTTGGTTAATGTATTAAAAAGGTTTAAATAATAAAAGAATAACATGAAAGAGATATTTAACATATAGTTTAAATTTGAAATTTAGAAAATATTAACATAATTAATTAGATGAACAAAGTAATATGAAAAAGGATCAAAATAATATGAAAGGAAATAAAGAAAATTCTCTGATATTTAAAGCTTAAACAATAATTTATTAAATACAAATAATTTATTAAATAAGAATGAAACAAATGATTGAACGAACATGAAAGACAACTTATAAACTATTATAGACAAAAATTATGTTTTAATCGAATGGCCATTGATGAACTATAGAGTAGAGTAATAAACAAATGATTAATAACTATAATACAAAGATATATATAATAACTGAATTTAGCAATTTGATATAATGTTAAAAAGTAAAGTTCAATGTTCAGAAAATATTATTTAAATTTGAAGATTAAACACAATGTAATGTTTATACATTATTAAAAAAAATAATGATGGAAGTATTTTACTTTAAAGGTCCCTCCCGCTGGGAACTTAACCTTCCTCTTCGCTCGTCTTCTAAAATAATGTTTGCAAATGTGCACACTACACAACTGAGCACCCTGGGTGAACGAGAATGTAATAAATGTTTTGAAAGAATGTTTTAAGCGTGAGGTGTAATGCGTACTCGCTTGGCGAGAATCCACAGCTGACTGACTTGAAGCGTCTTTTGTTTGTCTCAGAGCGTCTTCGACCAATCAAAAACGCCCACGCACATTACACTAAACTAATGCTAATTAAATACTTAATATAGATTGGTATGATATTCAATGTTAAATTTGATTAATAAATTAAAGACAACATATTAATTACTTAATTTACAACTTATTAATTATTGAATTTAGAATTAATTTAAAAATACTGAACTAAAAATTAAACTAAAGATTTATATAAACTGACAAATTGGTTCTCTGAACAGAGGTGATATTGAGGAGTTAGCGATGGGTTGTACAAAAATTGGTAATTTGGACAGAACTTTCCATGTCCTTTATATGTAACTTCTCCTTGACAGAACTGAGAATTTTTTTCACCCCCGCCTCTTTTTCAGTGCTATTAGCACAGCATTTATAGGGTCACTATGATCAAAAGGTTTCATGATCGTTTGTCAGTATTAATCTAAGTTTTTTGGAGTGCTTCCAGAGTATGTATGCCACAATGTTAGTAAGATACTCTCCGAAGAACATTGACATAAGGTCTTACAATGTCACTCCATGGTTTGCGGTCTCCTCCAAATGTCTGTGGTCTGTGGTCGTCAGTCTTTTGTCACCTTCTTCGGAACTGGAGGACCTCTGTCGACACCAACCTCCGTCCTCTGCAGTACCGTGTCCTATTTCAAAATCGTATTTCATTAACTCCGAAGATATTTTCAAAGGAAGTTAGTTAATTTTTTTTTTACCATTTTTTCTCCCGTCTTTAAATACACCAGGTAGTTAAGACAGATTCGACTTTCTGGTAAGTACAGTAACAATATTTCGGTAAAAAATAAAATTGTACTTTATCCACTTCATTTGTATCTGTTGCGGAAATGAGTTGACTCTTAGTAAGAGGTCAGGAGCTCAATAGCGCTGCTGACGCTTAAAAATAAAATTGCCAGATTCTTTTGTTGCCAACACTACCTTACCTTTTAATTGTATCAATAATTATGCATTAATTATAGTAATAAATAATACCTCATAATAAATAATAATTAATCTAAAAATTACTTTCTGAAATAAGTGATAATAGAAATGAAATAAAAATATCATTCGATTTTAAATGACAATAATTATAAATCTTATTGAAATATCAATTAAAGTAAATAACTTTACGTTTAACTTAACTTATAATTTTATTAACTTATGAATTTAATCTTAATCAACCAATTTTACTAAACTAACATTTTTAAACACTAATTCAAATTAATATCAATTAAATAGTTTTATAAAACTAACAATTTTTAATCTATAGACTAATCAAAACAAAAGATATTTAAATTAATTAAATTATAAACTAATACACATTATAAACTACTGATTATATTTTAAACAAGAGAATAATGTAAACAAATTGTAAATTACTAATATTGACCAATCTAATATATCAGTTCATAAATAAATTATCTAGGCCTTCAAAAATTAAATTATTGTAAACAATGCTTTATTAATCAAACAAAAATAATGAAATGGTACCTTGATCAAGGGTTTTGAGGATTTATCGTTGTGAAGATGGCGAACAACGCCAAGCCGTGATAATAGTTGTATGTTCAGTGCCGTATTTTGATCAACTCCGAAGACATCTTAATCCAGATGTTTTCCCTTTAAATAATTAGTCCAGTCCAATAAACTCTTCATTCCAGTTCCGGGTTATAATTTATGAGATATGACAACGTATTAAAGTCTTGTACGTTGTTATAATAATAACAAAAAATTAGCCGGCCGGCGTGAAAACTTAAATATGCTATCGGTACCGTGAGTGGACGACAACTGAGCGGCGTTTGTTTTTCACCTGTTTCTCTCTTGAAAAAATCTGGTGCGTGCGCGCAACACACAACTTTCACTTACCAACTTACTTAGATTAGAAATTAACGCGTTGTTGTGGTCCCCTCCGTTTGACCAATTTTGATGAAATGTTGGCTATCAAATATTTGGCATATAGATACATGAAATACCCAGTTTGATCAAAATCGTTAAAGCCGTTTTTGAGTAAATAAAAAAAAAAAACATGTGAAAATGATACAAAATTTATTAAGTAAAGTCCCCTCTCCGGTTGATCAATTTTGATGAAATGTTGGCTATCACATCTTTGGCTTATACATACATCAAATGCCCAGTTTGATCAAAATCTTTAAAGCCGTTTTTGGGTAAATGAAAAAAAACACATAAAAGTGGGACACAATTTATTAAGTAAAGTCCCCCCTCCGGTTAATCAATTTTGATAAAATTTTCACAATCATATCTAGGGAGTATTATTACACCAAATACTCAGTTTAATCAAAATCGTTGGAGCCGTTTTTGAGAAAATCGAAAAAACCGTAAAAAGTTATTAAATAAAGTACCCCCTCCCTTTGAGCAATTTTGATGAAATTTTTGCTGTCACATCGCGGGCATATACATACACTAAATACCCTATTTCAGGTTCGCACGGTTCATAGTTTTTGAGCTAGTCTGTTCACACACACACGGACACACAGACCATTTCGCGGGACTTGGTTATTTGGACTCGGGGGGCCCCAAAACGGGTATTTCCGTTGAAAACCGGAAGTCAAAATTTTTCACGATCGCAATACTTCCACTTACTATATATTTATATATAGGTAAGTGAAAGTAAAAACATATGATTGACATCAGAAAGTCAATCAATGTGAAATTAATTAATTTAAAATTAAATAAAACATTTATCAAACATACATCATATAAATTAGTCATTTGTATCCTAATATTAAGATCTGGAACTAATATTAGAATAAAAATAAATACATCATTGATATGATAGATCTTTATAATAATTACTAATTTTACATATATGTAATTTTAAGCCTTTTATGCCAACAGTATCTTTATTAACAACATACAGCTTGCGCTAACCTAAACCTCGTCAAATTTTGTAGAATGTGCACGGCCTCGTCTTATCATTCTCTGAGTTGTTATATTGTAAAGTTGTAGTTATTGTAGAGTGCGTAGGTGCGATCAGACATCATTGTTCGCTTGACTTCGCGTTTAAGAGTAAATGGTTGTTTGTGATACGCTGGGATGGATGGGGGATTAATGAGGTTCTCACAGTGTAAAGGCACCGTTAGAGTCAGCTGAGTACTTAATTATTGTTATTCCCTAAGAAATGAAGAAACTAATATAATTTTTTACAACTTTTGTTTTCATGTTATTGTATTAAATATTTAGTCGCATAAATAAGCGCATTGAATTGAAAACGTCTGAGAGTTAAGTCGAATTGACGGTGGGAGAATAATCTGAGAGCTGATCTTGTGGAATTGGGATTAAACGGGGTGTGGTGGTTGGAGGTGCTTAAGGAGCAATTGGTGTAGTAATACCCGGCATCGAACTTTCGGGTTCACTAAGCCTTTATTACTATTAGTGTTATTAATATTTAATCAGTGCCTAATAGCATATCGCAAGGAGATGGTTAAAACTCGAAATATATCAATTTTCAGTTTTGCATACTGTTAGAAACAGAATGAAAAAAAATCTGGTGCGTGCGCGCAACACACAACTTTCACTTACCAACTTATTTAGATTAGAAATTGACGTGTTTTGTTAATTGCCGCTTCACAAAGTCACAACTATTTCCACATTCATTTCTTATTTTTGCCTTTTATGAGTAATTTAAAACACACGTGAAAATGATACAAAATTTATTAAGTAAAGTACCCCCTCCATTTGATCAATGTTATTGAAATTTTCACTGTCACATCGCGGGCGTATACATACACCAAATACCAAATTTGATCAAAATCGTTAAACCCGTTTTTGAGTAAATAAAAAGCACACGTGAAAATGAGCCAACATTTATTCAGTAAAGTGCCCCCTCCAATTGATCAATTTTGATGAAATTTTTACTGTCACATCGCGGGCACATAAATATTATAAATACCAAGTTTGATCAAAATCTTTAAAGCCGTTTTTGGGTAAATGAAAAAAAAAACACATAAAAGTGGGACACAATTTATTAAGTAAAGTACCCCCTCCAGTAGATCAATTTTGATGAAATTTTTTCAGTGAAATCTCGGGCATATTAATACATCAAATACACAGTTTAATCAAAATCGTTAGAGCCGTTTTCGAGAAAATCGATAAAAACGTAAAAAGGTATTAATAAAAGTACCCCCTCCCTTTGACCAATTTTGATGAAATTTTTGCTATCACATCGCGGGCAATTTCTTATTTAGACGATAATTATTTTAAAATCTTTCAAAAGGAGCAAATGTCTGAAAAAGACATGTATATAAGAAGAAAGCTCAATAGATAATCATACTGACTCATTTCAATCTCCATGTATAACCCTGTACCTAATTAGTACTAAACTATTTTATTTAAATTTAAGTTAAGAAAGGATTCATATAAAAATTAATTCGAAATACTTTGAGCGATGTTATTTTTATTTTTTTTTATTCTTATTGTTAAAGGGAATCCCCCATGCTCTTTAATGAAGAAAGAATTATTCGATTATCGACATTTATTCAGGAGTTATAGATTTTTGGCCGCTAAATGACAAAATGTTCCCACTGTGCGACGTGCGATATAAAATTACTTAAGATAATATTTAAATAATCAAAAAATATACATAGCAATATCTTCTTGTTAGTTTCTTATACCAGCTTATCAAATTGAGTACCGCGTAGTATATGTATTCCCGAAATATCGAATGAAAAGTATCCATAATTTCGATATATGATCGATAAAAAGTATCGAAAGGTACCATGTTAGGTACCAGGTAGGTTAGGAGCAGAGGTAGGCAACCCGCCCTGCCTCAGCGACCTTGTCTGGAATGTCATGGACGTAAGTTCACCGACCTTTCCTCACATCTCATATTCCGTGTCTGTCTGTCTGGCTATGTATATATGTACATGTATATATTGAAGTTCACCCAGATATATACATATATGCATTCAGTAAACTTCCAATTATCCTTGAGCTTCTCTTTGGCAGTTGTAGGTTATTAATAGTAACCAACCAAAATTTCGGTTTCAGTTCTGTTTCGGCCAAAAAACCTGGTTTCAGCCAAAAATCGAAACATGCATTCTAACGATATAGGCTAAACCGTAGGGGAGAGCGGGGTAGGTTGGCATAGGGGGCAGGTTGGCCATTGGCTTATAGTTTCATCAACCTATTGTGAAGGTCCCACCATTGTACCATGTACCCAATCGACCTCGGGAGTCTTGTCCTGAGTTTTCAATCTGATGCTAACAGTAGAGAGAAGAGTGTGGTTCATTGATTGATTTTACAACATGTAAGTAAATTTTTATATTTTCAGTAAATTTGGTTTAAAGGCATGGCAAAACATTTGACTCCGATTTTGTAACCTAACCTTTCGACTAATCAGTTTCTTTTTTGATTGTTCTCCCATGTTCTGGCAGCCATCTTTCATGCCAACTAACCCCACAGGATAGATCCTGTGGGGTTAGTTGGTTCTATTCAACTGGGGTTTGTTGGCGAAGTAGCAATTCACCAAAGCAATGTAAACATAAACAAAGGTAAAAATACCAATTGTCTTTAGTTCCAGCGAGAAAGATGAAAGCAATTTTTCTTATGCAAAAAGTGACGACAGTCTAAACTTCTATCTTCTTCTATTGTCATTCTATTTTCCCTTAAAAGCCGTTAAAAACCGATTCATAATTATTATACCATTATAGTGCAGCTTTTAATAACAATAATATGTGTCAGGCAGTACTTGAATGAGATAGCTAAACAACCCCTCCTTCTAGGCCAACCTGCCCCGCATAGGGGGTTTATTGGCATACTCTGGCTTGATGAATTCTTCAATTTTCTATGATCTTAGTATTAAATATTATGTGGTGAAAAAAATACTTGACATACTCTAATACTTGGAGTTTACAGTGGTATCAGCCCTATTGGGATTATATTAACAGGAACGACTCAACAATATATAAATATATATATATATATATATATATATATATATATATACATATATATATATATATATATATATATATATATACCGTCAACTCTTAAAACACGTTGTGAATCAAGGCATGCGCAGTACGCTTCACGACGTTCTGTTTATTTAATGGAAATGAATACTTATTTGTTTAATGGTAACTATTTGAAGTTTTAAACAAATAGGAATATGTGTCGGAGAAAATCATTTAATTAAATATTGTAACGCTTAACAAAAACGAACTAAAAACAAATCGTTTAAAAGTCCCAGACCTTTTTTTGGAACCAACTGACAGTCGGAACAAACCGTCATAGCACATAGAACAATCTAGGCTGTTCTAGACCATCTGCTTACGACTACATATAGAGTGCGATCGACTGAACAGTCTTAGTCTTGATTTTGAAGCTCAAGAAATATGATCTGTGCGTTATACGATTTATTTAATAACTTTTTACGCTTTTTTCGATTTTCTCAAAAATGGCTCTAACTATTGTTATTATACTGAGTATTTGATGTATCATTTTGCCCGAAATATGACTGTAAAAATTTCATCAAAATTGATTAACCGGAGGGGGGTTTTTACTTAATAAATTTTGTATCATTTTCAAGTGTTTTTTTTTATTCACTCAAAAGTAGCTTAAACGATTTTGATCAAACTGGGTATTTGTTCTATGTATATGCCAAAGATGTGAGAGCCAACATTTCATAAAAATTGATCAACTGGAGGGGGGACCTTATTCCATAACTTTTTTTCCAATTTTTACCTTTTTTTCGATTATCTCAAAAACGTCTTTAAAGATTTCAATCCAATTAGTCATGTTAAATAAAAATCAAGTCTTCTTTCATCAATATCAGGTGAGCTTTATCATTATTAAAAATGTTCTGAGGGGCTAAAATGGGGAAGGGGCCTTTTTTGTTTTTCTATAAAGTACCTTTGTATTTGTTTATATAGAGAAATTATTTGTCTCTCGTTTCGCTTAAAAATATGAAAGAGCTAAATATGAAATATGAAAAAAATCAAGTGAAGATATAAAGGAGAAAAAAAAGAAAAATATTCCGTCAAATCATAAAACACGTTGAGCCCAAGCATGCGGAGTACGCCTTTAATGAAAGACCATTGTTTATAATTAAAGCCTTTATGTTCATTTAATGGAAATAATTTTTTTCATGGTAACTAAATGAAATTTTCAATAATTACGTAGACAATTATAAAATCAGACGACTTGGACTATTATACTTGCATTGCCGAATTATCTCAAGTAAAATCTTTTATTTAATAATAAAAGAAATTAGTGTTTGTTATAGAGCAAATGAAAACATAAATAAAAAATGAATGTGGAAAAATGTTTAACTTTGAGAAGTGGCATTAACACAATTTCTAACCTAAGTAAGTTGGTAAGTGAAAGTTGTGTGTTGCGCGCACGCACCAGATTTTTTGAGTTGTAACCATCTTATTGCCGACGTAGTATATATATATATATATATATATATATATATATATATATATATATATATATATATCGGTAAGTATAAGTGAACATCAAAATGAATCTTGTAGAGTGATAATTTTAGTAAACTGTTCTAATATAAGTGTATCAATAATTCCTGTGGCATTGACTATTTTTATTTTTCTGTGAATAAAAATAGTTAACCCACTTAAGCGTTACAATATATTGATGCAAATATTTCGGATTTCTCAAACGACCGATTCAACTGTGAAACAATCTAAAGAATAAGTTAGTTAGCTAACGCTATAAAACTGCTCGATGAACCAGGAAATCCTCAGATAAGAGGAGAAGGAACTTTTGATGAGTTATCTTCTCCAAAGGTCAACATCGTTATCTTCCCTTCAACGCCTCGGACTCCGGTAAGGAAATAAAAGAAACAAATAAACATACTTATCTGTTACAGATCTAAATTGCCCTGAGCAAATCATAGATAAAAATGATGAAAGAAAGATTTTCGTAACTGCTGTTCTGATTCATTTTGATGTTCACTTTCACTTACCTATGTATACAGTCGACTCCACTTTGTTGGGACATAAAGAGAAAATTTATTTTGTCCCAATTAGGCGGAGGACCCAATAAAGCGGAGACCATGAATCCATACGTAAATGCAAATAAAAAATCCCTAAATACGCCTAATCATTGGGCTACCGTACATGAATTATAATTGATGTCATACATTAGACATATTTGCGGGAAAACCCGGTTAATAGATGCATTTAGGTGTACCTATTCCAGTCTATTAAACTATTAATTATTTAATGATGGGTTCAAAATAATACGATTAATTTAACCGTTAAAATGTGTTTTTATTAAATAGCTGTTTTAATGTAAGAAATATTCAAGATGAAACCAGTTAAAATAACTATTTGTGTACAATATAAATTATAATGAAAAAGACGAAATACGAAATGAATCAGAACATGTTTTTAAGTCAATTTTTTGAACAGGTAAGAATCAAGTGTGCATTGTCACACTCATTGTAAACTACGACCAACATAATTAGTGCAGTTCTTTAGGACGCCTAAGGACTTTCTTCATTTCCTTTTTGTGAAAAAAAAAAAAAAAATCAATAACCTTTTTGATGCGGTTGCTTGCTTCTGTTCAGCAACAGGCATGGTCTCAGATACTTAGGTTATTCGACTGACACCAGGTCTCATAGTTTTTACATTAATTTGCAGAAAATTTTGGCCCGATTAGCCGATGTTTTGTCCCAATAAAGCGGTGATATTTTACCTACCTATATTTGATTCCGTTTTATTAAAAATGGCTCAATTAAGCGGTGGTCCCAATTATCCGATGGCCCAATTAAACGGAGTTGACTGTATATATATATATATATATATATATATATATATATATATATATATATATATATATATATATATATAGGAAAGTGAGAGCATATATATATATATATATATATATATATATATATATATATATATTAAATAGCTTTTTAGTGGTGTAACCCATGATACAATTGCACTTCACCTTTTGAGTCTAAAAGAAGTTTTTCTGATGAAAAACACGCTAGAGTATGTCACTGCTGGGGCAATGAGGAAACGCGCTAGAGCCTACAACCAAAGTAATGGATGCCGATCTTCCCATGAGTTAGAGTTAGTTTCACTTTTTTAAGACTATCAATCCTAAATAATATAAAAAGGGTAATAATAATCTAAAATAAAAAAAAAACTTCTTAGTTTAAATTAAAAAAATACTTTCTTTAAAATAAATTAAAATTTGTTTCTTCTCTTCTACTAAAATTTGAAAAATCCTACATAAAAAAACGTTGAAGATAAAAAATAAAAATATTTTTGTAGAACCATATTAAAATGGATTATTGCAGCGCGTGTTCAAAATTTCTTCCATTACTTTGGATGAAGGCTTATCTTCAACATTTTTCATTTAGAATTTTTCAAAACAGCTTCTAGGGTGCTTCAGTGGGGAGTGAGGAATTTTCAAAAACTATTAAAACTTTTTTAGCGGGTTAAAAGTCCCACCGAAAGTGGATTTAAAATAACTAGACCCATCTCATCTTTTAGATGATTTAATGCTGATTAAGAAAATATCATTTTTGCTAAACCAAAGTAGAGAAAACTGTCATTTTTCAGAAAAAGTGTGATTTAAAAAAAAAAAAAAAAAAAAAAAAAAAATCCTCAACAGATTTAGATAGGAAACTCGTTTCTGCGCCATTCTACCTACCATGAACCACCATCTACCATCTACCTCAGCATGAACACTGATAATTAATATATTGCGATATTTGTCAGCACCTACGAGGTGAGGGGCCATGGAAAGGTTTGGATTATCAACTCCACTTGAATAAGGGGTCAGAGCAGGCGAGAATGGGCTAACATGATCTGACAGATCTTCTAAATAATTTAGAAGTATTTTTTTATTAAAAATTACAAAATTCATAAATGGGTTTTAGCTAGCTTTTCGAGTTAAATACTCCAGCTTGCTATGCGAAGGCTGAAAAGGAATTGGATGAGAGACCTCCTAGTCTGAAACTGTAATGTGTTGTAAATCTTTTTAATACCAGCAGTATAATCCACTCCTGCATGCCAACCAATATTTGTGAATAGTTTAGCTAATATAGCCATTTTGGTTAATGTTAATATCCATTATATTTTATAGCTTCACTAGCTTGGGTGCCCGGCTTCGCTCCGGTAGTTGTGTCGTAGTTTTTATAACAGAAAAACTTTAAATTTAAAGAAAATATGGGAAAAAATTAGCACTTTCTTGAAACTTTTAACACGGTATCAATATTAAGATTCGAGATCTGCAGATCTGCAGAGTTCGCCCAAATAAGGAACCCTATATACTTTAAAGGGGGTTGAAAATGGTGAATGAACAATTAATTATGCTGCAACTTTGTCGTGTCACTCGTCGTTTTTGATGGTTTCTATGATTCTGAATCCTATAAGCGCATTCCAAGCAGTCAGCAGATAATAAGTTATTAGATAATAGTTAAAAAAACTATAATAAAACTACTTCGAGTACAACTTAAGCGTCGACTACTGTGGTTGGCCTTTTAGATCCAGAAGTTTAAAAACTACCGAAGATTCATAGAAACTTTTTTTTTTAAGACCTTCCTTCCAGTTCAACCTCCCTTAAGATATCCCTCCCTCCCCCGTAATTTGGCCGGACTGTGCACCTACTATTACAAAGTTAAAACCACGATATCATGAGGGCACAGTTTTTTCATCATATTTCTTTTTATCCTGAACTATGAGGGGTGATAAAATCTTACTGAAAAAATGTTGTAATTGGAATTAGTCATTTTGTCGAATGGAATGCTCATCATACATAGTAAAAAAAATGTTTTTTATAATTACATACAATAAGAACACTTCAATTTTTTTTATTTTCGATTTATAATCAGTCAATGCAGCTCTTCTTTTTTTGTTTTATGTCTGTTTTTATTCGCTCACTGTACTACTAAAAAATGTTCACTCATATTGCATTAAATTTACTTAAGTATATGTTATATATTGATTAAATGTAAGTGTTAATCAATTAACCTTCTCATGAGAAAATTTATTTTGTAAGGTATCCAATCGGTTTTCTAATTGATTGCAGATATGTAAAATCATTATATTATTTGAAAAAAAAAGTGAAACTAATTATTTTCGCTTGATTTTTTAGTAATTTAAAAAGAACAGCTGACAAAATATATAACCTTAAACAACAAACTGAACGGAACGAATGAACAATAAACATTGAGTGAAACACACCCTAGCGCTTCCTGGTAGTCTGCAGCTCGAACTAAATTTTTCATTCATAAACTCGCATGTCATTCTAAGGTAGACTAATTAAATGGTGCGAGAGGCTCCAAATTCCAGTCCTTTTCTCTTCAATTTTACACCCTTAAAAGAAAAACGGAAACCTTCTTCTCCGTTAGTGGTTATATAGCACCACGCTGACATAACTTTCTTAAACGTACGTTGAGTCGTTTTTGAGCCTTATCGGCATGCACATTGTACACGAACCCTGCGGCACAAGCGGTTGTCCACCGCACACAAGTCGATTAGTTTATTCGCATCTTCCAACCATGAACGTACTCAGTGCATTCGTTGACCTTTTTTTTCTTAAATATCAATGAAAATGGCTATATCTGTGAATGTTTGTATATTTCTAATCAGCATTAATAATATATGGTATTTTTGCATTTTTAGTTTAATTTGTATATTGTACATTAAACAGCTAGAGACAGAAATTCAATGTTTTCAGAATTTTTACGACCAAAATACACTGCCGTTCAAAAATGTGGGACCACCACAGTTTTCAACTAACATTTTTATTTTAGAATATTTACAATATAAAATTTCAAAAAAAGTTAAAAAAAAACTAAAATTATTTTCGAACTTAAATTTTAACTCAATCATAGTACATTAATAATCAACCAGTGTTACATCATCAACAGCACAATGGAAATATAATATTTGCTAAGAAAAAACAATTAACAACAAATTTAACAATAATAAAACAATTCAATGCCAAAGTTTCCTGCCGTTACCACCTCGATTTTCTTTTTCTGACTTATTTTATATTTTATTATATTAAATTATTCGTCCATGTTTATCTTTGTATATAATTACGAATACACAAACATATACATGAATCACTAAAATATAAAACGTCAGAAAAAAATCACGGTGGCAACTGCAGGAAAATTGTTTTTTCTTTGCAAACATTTATTAGAGGTAACACAGGTTAAATTAAAAAAAAAAAATAATTTAGCACAAAAACAAAGCAAACAAATAAAATAAAAATTATCTCCATGACGAAGCGGCATGGAATGCGCTTTCAAACGACACCAATCTCATAGTTCTAGTCAAATTTGGAAAATATGTACAGCTATTTTTAATCATGATTTTTTCTGTTTCTGGGCCTATTTTTGAGGGCTTTACAATACAATACAATACAATAAGGCTTAACGGACCCGAAGGCCCGACGCCGACACCACCAATCGGTCCCTACATACCTCCATCTACCTACCACCGTCCAATCCCAAATTCACAAGATCTGCTTTCACCGAATCTAGGCCTACCCCTCGGCCGTTTTCCAGTCGGCAAAGCGTTTATCAATCTTTTAGGAATTCGTTCACTACTAAGACTCGTCATTTTGCATGCCCACTTTAGCCGACGTGCAGTTATAGACTCGATTACATTTGCCGGGTAAAGCTCACGCAATTCCGCATTGTGTAAGCGTCTAAATTCTCCTGTGGACTCAACTTTCTTCGGCCCGAATATTCTACGCAGCACTTTATTTTCAAACACCATAAGGCGTTTCTCATCCCTTACTGTAAGCGGCCATGTTTCACAACCGTAAAGAACAGTCGAAAGAATTATAGTTTTGTAAATCCTAATTTTTAAATTTCGGGATAAAAGGCGTGACCCAAGTAATTTTGCAACCGAGAAATAACAAGCATTTCCCGCCTTTAATCTAGCCTTAATTTCCTCTTCGATTTCGTTTTTTCTAGTTACAGTAGATCCTAAATATCTAAATTTCTCAACGGCTTCGAATATTTCCTCTTCTACTTCAATATCGCCAAAATTGTCACCGTTTCTACAACTAACCATATATTTTGTTTTTTCCGTATTTATTTCTAGCCCTACTTCTTTTCCGGTTTCCGTCAGTGCTTTTGTATTTAGTTCTATCGTTTCCACGTCGTCGCCAAGCAAAACCAAATCATCAGCGTAACCGAGTACGGATATATTTCCTCCCCAGATTCAAACCCTTTCCGGTATTTATCACCTCCCTAATGACATATTCTAGAGCTAAATTAAATAAAACAGGGGATAGCGAATCCCCCTGTTTCAAACCAGAGTGAACCTCGAACTTCTCAGAAAAATGACGACCGATTCTTATTTTATTGAACGTTTCGGTCATACACATTTTTACTAAGTTTACTAACTTCTTCGGTATTCCTAGTTCAGTCAGGATGTTATACAGTTTATTGCGGTCTATTGAATCATAAGCCTTTTTAAAGTCGACATACAGTTGATGAACAATACCATTGTATTCTAATTTTTTCTCTAATATTTGACGGAGGGAGAATATTTGGTCTACGGTAGATCGGTTCCGTCTGAAACCACATTGATAATCTCCGATAATTTCCTCGGCGTATTCGGTTATTCGGCTAGTCAGTATTGACGTAAATACTTTATAGCAGACCGGAAGTAGTGAGATCCCACGGTAGTTATTAGTGTCTGTCCGCGACCCCTTCTTGTGAATCGGTATAAGTATAGACTCTTTCCATTCTTCGGGTACTTTCTCATACTCCCAGATCTTTTTAATCAAAAGATGTATTTTTGAAATCCCAGCTTCCCCACATGATTTGATTAGTTCGCTAGGAATATTATCCGTCCCCGCTGCTTTATAGGATTTTAATTTTCCGATAGCTATTTCGACTTCCCCTATACTCGGTTCTTCTAATAACGGTTCAGCACTTTGAAATTCCAAAAGAGGGCTTTAGAGACCAATAATTCAAAAAAGGGTAGACATATCTCAGTATTGTTTCACAATTGTTCTAGTAGATACAAGTAGTACACATATACCAAATTTCAAGAAAATCTGAATGGTGAGGCTCTAGCCTGTGTTGAATTGACGTGGAATTACCCTGTTATCATAGTTTGCATGGCATTGTAAAAATCTTATTTTCGTTCAATAAAAATTATTTCAACCAACGATTTTTTAATATGCAAATATTCACTTAAAAACAAAGAAAAATATAAAACCAACATGGGGAGCCTTTTTTTTTTTCTCGATACTTACTATTAATAGCAAGTTAAAACCGAAATTCCATGAAGGTGCTAATTTTGTTCTATATTTCCTTTAATATTGTATTTTAAAGTTTTTTCTGTTATTAAAACTTTCGCACGACTCCCGGAGCGAAGCCAGGTATTCTAGCTAGTATCCAATATATTTCATAGTGTAACGTTGTGTGGCATTATAAAAATCTTATTTTCGTTCAATAAAATTTATTTTAACCCAGGAATCGTTAAAATGTAAATATTCAGTTAAAAACAAGGAAAATTCTGAAACTAAGATGGGAAGCCTTATTTTTTTTTTTTCATCTTAATTTATAAAATGAACCTGATATTGACAGGACTAGTTTTGTAAACAATTAAACAGGTTTTATATGCGTGACATGTGCAATCAGCATTCCTTACACGAGACGATATCGATATATATATATATTTTTTTATTTTTTTTATATGACTAATTATTCTGGAAAGACACCAATAGGATGGGTAATTCGATCCAGGTATGATTTATTTACATATATTTTTAAATGGGATTGTTTGCACAGAGAATACTGAAGGTCAGAAAATATAATTGTCTATAAAAAAAAGTCGTAATTTCCATTTTCAGAAATGGTTGTTCTTGGAGTCTCAGTTCTAAGTGGTCGTTCTGACAGGCAAGTTCAGTTCTTTCTTCAGTTCCTATTGTTCAGGTGAGTTCATTTTAACACCTTTCTTAATCATGTTATAATATATTATAATATAAAGTTATATAGGTTGAACAAGCAACAACATAATGCTTAACAAGTGACAAATCGCATCTAATAAAACATAATGAGCAAAATGTTGTTATCACTTGTTGTTCAGACAAATAATAAAAGAATAACATAAAATATATTTTAAATAAAGTTTAGTTTTGAAATTTAGAAAATATTAGCATAATTAATAAGATGAACAAAATAATATGAATGAAAGGAAATAAATAAAGAAAATTGTAATATATATATTATAATATATCTTTATATATTATATATATAAAGAAAATTGACGACACAATTAAAAATTTAAATAATAAAAAAGCAGCCGGGGTCGATGGCTTCACAGCCGAAATAATTCAGAAGACCGCTGAAGTTTTCCAAAATTTATAAAAACCTTGAATAAAAAGTATTTTAGAGGGGTGTTCCCAATGTCTTGGAACATTGTCCCAAATGCCATACTGGAAAAATTATCCCCATAGCAAAGAATCCACATGACAGAAATACTGACTACAGACCAATCAGTCTACAACCATTTGCAGGACGAGTACTCTACAAACTACTACATTCAAGACTATTCCACCATATACACACGAAATACCCACTTCACAAAAACCAATACGAATTTATACCACAGACTGGGACAATTAATGCTTTAGACAAACTAATTACAGACATAACTGAGACTTTAAGACAAAACAAACACACCATTGTAATATCATTTGATATCAAAGAGGCTTTCGACCATGCATGGTGGCCATCAGTGTCAGCCATTAGTGCTCTAAAGGAGCATTAAATATAATTGTCCAGGCGCTGGCAACTGTCTCACGATTAAAGAGCAAACTATAGGCACGGTTCTTCGATTTCTCCCCTCCTATGGAATCTCGCACTTAACAGCCTCTTACGAATTGAACTACCTAAGGACTCAGAGCTTATAGCATTTGCAGATGATATCATCCTTAAAATTAAAAGCAAATATTTCTATCAAATGCAAGAAAAAGCTAATCGTGTTTGTGCTGGAATGTTCGATTGGGCAACAAAGAACAAACTGACCTTTAACGAACAAAAACTAAATATATCATTTAAATTAATCTAATCTTAGTTCGTGGCTGACCACCATTTTAAATTATTGTTAAATAATTTATTTTTTGAAGAGAAAAGATTTGGCTCCGCCGGGAGTCGAACCCGGGTCTAAATAAGTGATAGAAACTCCCGGCGGAGCCAAATCTTTTCTCTTCAAAAAATAAATTATTTAAAAATAATTTAAAATGGTGGTCAGCCACGAACTAAGATTAGATTAATTAAAATAATTTAAAAAATTGACTTATGTCAATAAATATCATAAATTGGACAAAATTTGTCCACCTCCCTCTACTACTCACAAAACTTGTGAGATGTGAAGAGGAAGGATTTGCTCTGCCTTGAGCCGAGCTCTGTGGTGTAGCGGTTAGCATCCTCGCATGTAACGTAGGAGACCCGGGTTCGACTCCCAACGGATCCAAATCTTTTCTCTTCAAAAAATAAATTATTTACTAAATATATCATATTTACTAGACGACGACGGCACCCCCACTTGCTATTAAACTAAATAACATCTCAATTGCTGATGTAACAGAACTTAAATACTTAGGACTTCTGATCGACAATAAATTGAAATGGACATCTCACATTAATAACTTACAGACCAAATTGTTATGGACCGTTCATTCACTTAGGAACGTCGCTAAAGTGAATTGGGGACTACATCGTGACGCTATGCAGACCGTATTTAATGTGGCCCTGTTACCAATGATGACTTATGGCATTCAGATATGGCATAAAGCTCTTTCTGTAAAAAGAAACTTAGTAAAGTTAGAAAGAGTCCAACGCCTTTTCGCGATAAGAGCTATTAAAGGTTACAGGACCATTTCATATGAGGCTGCTTGTGTCATGGCTGACTTCATTCCAATCTCATTATTGGCGGCAGAACTGACTAAAATCTACCAGATACTTAAAAATAAAGACACAACGGACTTTTAAAATAAAAGATATTGAACATGACGTACACTACTCAAACTGGCAACATCCTACAGATATACCCTCTATTAACACAGAAGATTGTAGAGAACAAATTGAATATAGACAAACATACCACATCTATACAGACGGAAGTAAGCAAGATGATAAAGTAGGGTGTGCATTCTTAATGTATAATGGTGACCAATATGTGCTCACGGAACAGTACAGATTAGACAAATACTGTTCGAATAATCAGGCAGAACAACTGGCTATTCTCAGGGCACTGGAACACATTGCAGAATACGAAGAAACGGAAAGACGTACTTATGTTATACACACTGACAGCAAAGTAGCCTTACAAAAAGTCAATAACAGAACGATACATGACCAACTTACTGACGACATTAGAAAATGCCTTCTTAAATGTAAAGAAAAACAAATAGACATTGAGTTACAATGGATAAAAGGACATACAGGACGGATAGGTAACGAAGAGGCAGACGCGAAGGCCTAAACTGCAGCACTGGACGAGACACTCCCTATTTCTTACTGTAAAGCCCCTCAGACTAAAGTTAAAAGTATATTAAGGCAAATGACGTACAGGCTATGGAATAACAGATGGCAGACAACAACGAAAGGCAGACAACTACATTTATACAAATACATTAATAAATTAGAAAAGAGACAAAAGCTACGTACAATCAACAGTAGACTTACATAGGTACTGACTGGTCACGGACCAACAAGAAGTTACTTACATCGATTTAATATAATAGAAGACAACAAATGCTTGTGCGACGGACAGACAGAACAAACTTATGACCATCTTATATTTGACTGCCACTTACTTGACGCACAGAGACATAAGTTATTAAGAACAATTATGGTCCGTGGGCACAATTGGCCAATCAATAAAGAAGAACTACTTTTTAGTTTTGGCCGGGAATTTCAGGAGTTTTTAGGTAGAATAGACAACGATAAATTATGAGAAATAGATTGGACAGGGCTTTAACGATTTTGATGAAACTAGGTATTTGATGTATGTATATGCCAAAGATGTGATAGCCAACATTTCATCAAAATTGGTCAAACGGATGGGGCACTTTATTTTATAACTTTTTTCAATCAAATTCGTCATGTTTAATGAAAATTATGTGTTATTTAATATTAGGTAAGCGTTATTATTATTAAAATGTTCTAAGGGGGCTTAAATCGGGAAGGGGCCTTAGTTGTTTTCCTGTAAAGTACTATTGTTTTTGTTTATATGGAAAAATTAACTGTCTCTCGTTACGCCTAAAAATAAGAAATGGCTAAATATGAGATATGATAAAAACCAAGTTAACATATAGAGGAGAAAAAAGAAAAATATTCAGTCAACTCATAAAACACGTTGAGCCAACGCATGCGTAGTACGCCTTTAATGAAAGACCATTGTTCATAATTAAAGCCGTTCTGTTCATCTAATGGAAATTATTTGTTTCATGGTAACTAAATGCAATTTTCTACTAGTACATAGGGAATTATAAAATCAGACGACTTGGAGTATTATGCTTGCATTGCCGAATTATGACAAGTAAAATCTTTTATTTAATAATAAAATAAATTAGTGTTTTTTATAGAGCAAATGAAAACAAAAATAAGAAATGAATGTGGGAAAATGTATAACTTTGAGAAGTGGCATTAACAAAACGCATTAATTTCTAATCTAAGTTGGTAAGTGAAAGTTGTGTGTTGCGCGCACGCACCACATTTTTTTGCTTTTATGTTGTCTTTTTTTTTTTTTTTTTTTCATTAAAGACATAATTCATTTTCTTCTCGTGTATTTCATAATCAAAATCAAACATATTGTAAACTATTTAATTAGAAGATAAAAGATTCGACCACGGCCGGGAATCGAACCCAGGTCCTCCGCATCTACGTTGCGGCGCTCTTACCACTGAGCTAACCGTGAGTCCGTTCCGATAGTGATCGAATCTTTCTCTTCTGTGATCCCACCCACCAGGTCTCGCCACATTGTAGCGAAGTACCGGGGGGCTGAACAATTGTCAGCCCCCCAATTGTTCAGCCCCCCGGTACTTCGCTACAATGTGGCGAGACCTGGTGGGTGGGATCACAGAAGAGAAAGATTCGATCACTATCGGAACGGACTCACGGTTAGCTCAGTGGTAAGAGCGCCGCAACGTAGATGCGGAGGACCTGGGTTCGATTCCCGGCCGTGGTCGAATCTTTTATCTTCTAATTAAATAGTTTAAAAATTATATCTTAATTGTATAACCAACGACCATGAATAAATAACATCATTTCATGATATATTTGACGTATGTCAATCAGATCCCGTTTGTCTGGACAATTGTTCAGCCCCCCGGTACTTCGCTACAATGTGGCGAGACCTGGTGGGTTGGATCACAGAAGAGAAAGATTCGATCACTATCGGAACGGACTCACGGTTAGCTCAGTGGTAAGAGCGCCGCAACGTAGATGCGGAGGACCTGGGTTCGATTCCCGGCCGTGGTCGAATCTTTTATCTTCTAATTAAATAGTTTAAAAATTATATCTTAATTGTATAACCAACGACCATGAATAAATAACATCATTTCATGATATATTTGACGTATGTCAATCAGATCCCGTTTGTCTGGACAATTGTTCAGCCCCCCGGTACTTCGCTACAATGTGGCGAGACCTGGTGGGTGGGATCGCAGAAGAGAAAGATTCGATCACTATCGGAACGGACTCACGGTTAGCTCAGTGGTAAGAGCGCCGCAACGTAGATGCGGAGGACCTGGGTTCGATTCCCGGCCGTGGTCGAATCTTTTATCTTCTAATTAAATAGTTTAAAAATTATATCTTAATTGTATAACCAACGACCATGAATAAATAACATCATTTCATGATATATTTGACGTATGTCAATCAGATCCCGTTTGTCTGGACAATTGTTCAGCCCCCCGGTACTTCGCTACAATGTGGCGAGACCTGGTGGGTGGGATCACAGAAGAGAAAGATTCGATCACTATCGGAACGGACTCACGGTTAGCTCAGTGGTAAGAGCGCCGCAACGTAGATGCGGAGGACCTGGGTTCGATTCCCGGCCGTGGTCGAATCTTTTATCTTCTAATTAAATAGTTTAAAAATTATATCTTAATTGTATAACCAACGACCATGAATAAATAACATCATTTCATGATATATTTGACGTATGTCAATCAGATCCCGTTTGTCTGGACAATTGTTCAGCCCCCCGGTACTTCGCTACAATGTGGCGAGACCTGGTGGGTGGGATCGCAGAAGAGAAAGATTCGATCACTATCGGAACGGACTCACGGTTAGCTCAGTGGTAAGAGCGCCGCAACGTAGATGCGGAGGACCTGGGTTCGATTCCCGGCCGTGGTCGAATCTTTTATCTTCTAATTAAATAGTTTAAAAATTATATCTTAATTGTATAACCAACGACCATGAATAAATAACAAACATATTGTAATTTAAAACAAAAAAAACATATGATTGATATGAGTTCTAGACTTGTAGTTGAAACGAACTGTTCTATTAACTGTTCGTGACTGTTAGAGAATCTTCTATGCTTGTCAGGAACATTCAAGATTCTTCTAATTCAGACTAAATATAAGGAGCGTTAATAGGACTGGAGACATTCTGGCTCTGAAGATCGGGTCATATGGTTAGATTAGATTGTTTGGGCGATCAACAACGCGGTCATTACGCCCTTCCATTACTCTATAATATTATTGCAAATTGCATTCATACTTTTTACTTTCACTTACCTATATATGAAATATATAGTAAGTGGAAGTATTGCGATCGTGAAAATTTTCGACTTCCGGTTTTCAACGGAAATACACGTTTTGGGGTCCCCTGAGTCAAAAATTTTATTTACTCAAAAACGGCTTTAACGATTTTGATCAAACTGGGTATTTGATGTATGTTTATGCCAAAGACGTGATAGCCAACATTTCATCAAAATTGATCAACCGGAGGGGGGACTTTATTTCATAACTTTTTTTCCAATTTTTCGATTACCTTAAAAACGGCTTTAACGATTTTCATCAAATTCGTGATGTTTAATGAAAATTAGATGTTATTTAATATCAGGTAAGCGCTATCATTATTCAAATGTTTTGAGGGGATTATAGAGCAAATGAAAACAAAAATAAGAAGTGAATGTGGAAAAATGAGTAACTTTGAGCATTGGCATTAACAAAAAGCATTAATTTCTTATCTAAGTAAGTTGGTAAGTGAAAGTTGTGGGGCCCGGTGTGGCTGTGCGGTAAAGCGCCGTACTCCCATGCCGGAGTTGCGGGTTCGAGTCCCGCCCTGGGTGGTGCTTTTCTTTCGTAGGAGAAGTATCACCCAGTGCCATGGGTGTTAGTATGGGCAGTATAGGGCTTCACTGGAAGCCTTAAAGTCCCCCAAAAAAAAAAAAAAAAAAAAAAAAAAAAAAAAAAAAAAAAATTAATAATAATAAATAGTATTTCTGTAGAAAAAATTACCTTAAAAAAAAAAAAAAAAAAAAAGAATTTTGATAACATACCCATAGAACGATCCTAATTCTGTATGCCACGACCTAACTCTACCTAAATGGGTATCACCCAGTGCCATGGGTGTTAGTATGGGCAGTATAGGGCTTCACTGGAAGCCTTAAAGTCCCCAAAAAAAAAAAAAAAAAAAAAAAGTGAAAGTTGTGTGCTGCGCGCACGCACCAGATTTTTTATATTACTGTTAATTAATATGTTATAATATTACTTTAATTTTGAATGAATTATATTTTTTCAAATATCTCTTTCAGAAGTTTTATTATGTTATCCGCAGCTTTGGTAGAATCCTTTAATGCCTCAGAGGTGTTACGTGGAATATT
Organism: Aelia acuminata; assembly: GCA_911387785.2. NCBI lineage: Eukaryota > Metazoa > Arthropoda > Insecta > Hemiptera > Pentatomidae > Aelia > Aelia acuminata. Next base: position 4,366,594 of record OU426979.1, on the reverse strand, counting down.
AAGTTTTGTAAAATGTTCTTCGTATCTGCTCCATTCTTCTATCATATGTTTTATTGTAAGGGATGTATTGCATGTTTCGCATGTTGGTTCAGATTCTTTTGTTATGAGGTGAACATGGGTGAGGTTCGAATGACCTATCCGAAGCCTGGTCAGTGCTATCTCTTATGTTCGGTTCCCTCGAAGGGAGCTAATCCAGTTTCTAGTTGTACGCTTAATGGGTTTTAGCTTGTTAGAGAGAGGTACTTCGGACCACATGGATTGCCCATAACTCTTTATTCTCTTTTTGAACCATGTTCTCTCATCATTTGCCTCATATATTTGCAATGCTGGGCCAGTCATGAGTGCTGCTTCCTTTGTTGCCCTGTCTGCTATTTCATTGCCAGAAATTCCTGTATGCGGTAGCACCCATAAAAAGTTTATCGATTTGTTAAGATCCGATAGAATATCGAGATAGTTAAGGATTTTTTTCATTATCTGACCTTCCCTCGTGCGTTTTTGAATTGCTTGTATGGCTGATAATGAATCCGAACAAATTAAAAAACTTCTTGCATTGCAGTAAAGATAAAGAGCAGTTGCAATCGCCTGTAATTCTGCGGTAAATATTGTTATGAAAGGAGGTAGTTTGTATTGTTTTATTGTATTTGTTTGGACTACTGCGTAACCAACATAGTCATTGCTTTTTGAACCATCTGTATAGATAATCTCATAATTGTTGTATTTTTCCTTGATAAAGGAATCAAAGCTCAATGTAGGTGGGTGGATATTTCTTAACGAGAGGTCTATTTTTGGTGGAGGGTATGTCCAAATCGGCTTATGAAAGTCATAGTCCATTAAGTCTATGGATATACTATGGATTTCACTGATCATAACTCTGCATCTGATTGCTAATGGAGAAGAGTTTCTTGGTTTCGAGTTATATAATTGTATATGCTGTGGATGAAAAATATGGTTGTATGCAGCATTGTTAGGCTGGAGTTTAATTTTTGCAAGATATGAGGAGATCAGCTCCTGACGACGAAAAACAAGTGGTGGAATCGAGGCTTCTACGCAAAGGCTAATTATAGGAATGGTCCGAAATGCTCCAGTGACGAGTCTTATACCTGTATGATGAACAGTATCCAGGAGTAGTAGGTGATTCGTTTTCGCTGATAAACAGCACAACCATAACGATCTTAGATCGGACGAGGCTTGTACGAGTATATACCATAAGCATGCTTTTGCGGTCGGCACCCCAGGATGTCTTAGCGAGCACCTTCATTAATCTAAGCCGGCTGGAACATTGCTCGCGTATATGTCTGATGTGGCTCAACCAAGAGAGTTTCCTGTCTAAAACCAGACCAAGAAATTTAACTTCTTCTGTGAATCTCAATCGTTCACCGTACAAATAAACCTCTGGACATTTGGATGGATTTCTTTTCCTGGAAAACATGAGGCATTTGGCCTTACTAGTTGAGAAGCGGAGATTATTATTATCTGCCCATCTTTGTAAGTTGTTGATGACATTCCTAAGGATCCTCTTCATCCAGTTACTATTCCTGAATCGTAGTAAAATGGTAAGATCGTCGACATAAAGAATCCTTTGATTGGCCGGGGAATTACATTGACTATTTTATTAATGCCTATTGCGAATAACGTGCAGCTTAGTACACTTCCTTGTGGTATGCCGTTTGCTGTTGTCTTGGAAGCAGAGATGTATCGTCCTATTCTTACTCTTATGTACCTCAGTTAAAGGAATCTTTTCAGAAAGTTGATTAGGTGTCCACGAAAACCCCATGAATACATGTTTTGTAGAATGGCATTCCTATTGATGGTATCATACGCTTTTTCTAAGTCAAAGAGTCTTCTTTTTGTTGTATGAACGTGTTTAGCACTTCAGCCTCCATAGTTATTAACTCATCTATTGTAGATCTGCCTTTGCGGAAGCCGCATTGGATATCCGTTAGTATGTTGTATTTTTCCAATATCCAAGTGAGTCTTTTATTAATAATTTTTTCTAGCAGTTTTGAGTGACAGCTAGTTAATGATATGGGCCTGTAGCTATTTATTAGGTATTTGTCATTACCGGGTTTTAAAACTGGAAAACATGGAAAACATGAGGCATTTGGCCTTACTAGTTGAGAAGCGGAGATTATTATTATCTGCCCATCTTTGTAAGTTGTTGATGACATTCCTAAGGATCCTCTTCATCCAGTTACTATTCCTGAATCGTAGTAAAATGGTAAGATCGTCGACATAAAGAATCCTTTGATTGGCCGGGGAATTACATTGACTATTTTATTAATGCCTATTGCGAATAACGTGCAGCTTAGTACACTTCCTTGTGGTATGCCGTTTGCTGTTGTCTTGGAAGCAGAGATGTATCGTCCTATTCTTACTCTTATGTACCTCAGTTGAAGGAAGCTTTTCAGAAAGTTGATTAGGTGTCCACGAAAACCCCATGAATACATGTTTTGTAGAATGGCATTCCTATTGATGGTATCATACGCTTTTTCTAAGTCAAAGAGTCTTCTTTTTGTTGTATGAACGTGTTTAGCACTTCAGCCTCCATAGTTATTAACTCATCTATTGTAGATCTGCCTTTGCGGAAGCCGCATTGGATATCCGTTAGTATGTTGTATTTTTCCAATATCCAAGTGAGTCTTTTATTAATAATTTTTTCTAGCAGTTTTGAGTGACAGCTAGTTAATGATATGGGCCTGTAGCTATTTATTAGGTATTTGTCATTACCGGGTTTTAAAACTGGTATGATAATTGACTCTCTCAAAGATACGGGATAATAAGAGACTTCCCAAATTCTATTATATATGGATAATAGTGCCCTTTTTGCTGTGGGTGGTAGATTTTTAATATTTTTTTTTTTTTTTTTTTTTTTTAACTGATAACTTTTATTCACACCTGTCAATAATAATATTAACAATCAGTGAATTTGATGATTGAAATAATACATTGGCATGAGAGGCATGAGGGGGAGCATTACCCAGCGGCATCTCCTACTGGCTTGATTGGTGCTAGGATTGACAACTAGACGAGGAGGTCCCTCATCCAGTTCCTCTTCAACCTTCTACGGGTGTTACCTGGCATGAGTTTTGTGGCCATGTTATTAATGAGTGAGTTGGGGTGTCCTTTTAATTTTTCGTGGAATCTTTTGTAGTGCGTTCGTATGTGTTCTTTGACAGTCGGCATGTGAAGGTCATTGTGTAATGTTATGTTGCTGACATACCAATTACAAGGTGCTTTTGTAATTGTTCTAAAAGTTTTTGCCTGAAAAATTTGAAGTTTGTTAATGTGAGTCTTATTGGCGATGCCGTATATCTGTGATGCGTAGGTCCAGATTGGTTTCAGTAAGTAGGTGTAGGTGTTCAATTTCTGTCTAAGTTTTAGTTTCGACTGTTTTGAGAGGAGTGAATATAGAAGTTTTAGCCTTTGGTTCAAGGTTTTCCTTTTTTTTTTAATATGTGGACCCCATGTCATTCTTCGGTCAAATGTTAGTCCTAGGTAGTGTACTGTGTCTGTCTGTGGTATCTGTGTATTGTCAAGGAAAACGGGAGGACATGTTTCACGTCGAAGAGTAAAAGTTATTTGTAATGATTGTCGTGATTTAGTCGGATTTTCCAGAGTTTAAACCAGTCATGTAATTAATCTATTATTTGACATTGCAATACACCGCGTTTACAACAGAGTTGGGCATATTTATAATTATAAATACGAATTTATTTTTTATTTTTATCTTCCAATCCTTCATGAACATGTGAAAGTAGAACTAAACATTCCACTCCAAATGTCCCTTCCTCCTAAAGCCTTCCATCCTTCTGAAATAATAGATATTATCCAGAAATTACCCGCAAAAAAAGCTCCTGGACATGATCTCATCACTTCACGAATCCTAAAACAGCTCCCAAGAAAAGCTATCCTACTCCTCACCTATATATACAACGCTACTCTCCGCACCACTTACTTTCCCGACCCTTGGAAATTATCGATAATAAAAATGATTCCTAAACCTCAAAAACCTCTTGAGTATCCATCTTCCTATCGTCCTATCTCCTTATTACCAATAATGGGGAAAATCCTGGAAAAACTACTCCTAAAACGTCTCTACCCGATCCTAAATCCTGTGATTCCTGACCATCAGTTTGGATTTCGGAAATCCCACTCCGCTATTCAACAGTGTCATCGTGTGGTAGATGTCATATCCTCCACATTGGAGCGCGCTATGTATTGCTCGGGAGTCTTTCTCGATGTGGAGCAGACCTTCGATCGAGTCTGGCACCCGGGATTGCTTTACAAACTCCGTCAAATCCTCCCTTCTACTTACTTCCTTTTAATCCGTTCTTACCTCACCGATAGAACCTTCAAAGTAAACCACAATTTTGCCTATTCCTCTCTCTTTCTTCAATCAGCCGGTGTCCCTCAAGGCAGTATCCTAGGTCCCTTACAGTCCTAGGTCCTTTACACGTTATATACAGTTGATATCCCAACCGATCCTAGTACCATCCTCACCACTTATGCTGATGACACATGCGTGTTATCTGTGAATAATGACCCATCTGCTGCATCCCAGGCTTTACAATCACACCTCACTTCCCTTGAAGAATGGTGTCAAAATTGGAGAATAAAGATAAATCCCAACAAATCCCATCAAATTACCTTTACCCTACGTCGTAAACCCACTATATCCTGTCCTACAGTATCCTTCAATAATATCCAACTTACACCCGTCGAACAGATCCGATACCTAGGACTCCAAATAGACAAACGTCTCACTTGGAATCCTCACACAAGACTGAAAAGACAACAAACCGCCCGCAGATTCCGAATACTACAACATTTACTAGACAAACGCTCTAAACTTCCAATTCACGATAAAAGATTAATCTACATGACAATAATAAGACCTATCTGGGCTTACGGAGTCGAACAAACCATCGAATTCTTCTCGCATCCAATCCCTACAATCTAAAATCCTTTGAAAAATCCTGAATGCTCCTTATTTCGTCCCAAATAAAATAATCCATGAAGACCTTAATGTTCCCTATGTAACCGATCTGGCCCGATCCCGATACCAAACCTTCCATAGTAAACTCCCTTCACATCCTAACCCTCTTGTCTCCAACCTTGCTTCCTCCTCTATCCCAGATAATCCTCCGAGGCGTCTGAAAAGAAGATGGCCTAGAGATCTTCTAAACTAAACAATATTTGAGTGCTACCGCTGGGTAGTTTCTCCACGCACCTTTCCATGCCAATTATATACTTATATCAAATTTACTTATTGTATTGTTATAATACAGTTGTAAATTTCAATAAATAAATTATATAAAAAAAAAATTTATCTTAATTTTAATGTGAATATGAATATAAATTTATTAATATCTCAATATTTTGTGAATACAAATTTATTCAAAAATAGAAATTTTTCTGTAAATAAAAATGAATTCACAGGAAACATGATCACAAAAAATGTGAATATTTATATCTAAGTCTGTGAATTAGGCCGTATTTACAAATAAAGATGTGAATAAGGAAAAATTCACAAATTGAGATGTGAATTTCAAAGAAATTCATTACTTCCGAATAAATTTTAATATTTATTTTCGGATTTCTCCATATTGGTATACATTATAGGGTTAACCCTTTTTACGGAAATCACATCAGCACATTATAAATTACCTGGTATCGATTAAGATCGATTACTAGGTTATTTGGGTCGCTGATTATGAAAATGATATCGATTTTGAGATTCTGCCGTCGGGTATCGATTTATTACAACTTACGCGATATAATTTATCTTGGGGTCGACTTTAGGGTAATCTGAGGTGCTGAATATGAAAATGATATCGATTTTGAGATTCCGCCGTCGGGTATCGATTAATTACAACTTACGCGATATAATTGATCTTGGGGTCGACTTTAGGGTAATCTGAGGTGCTGAATATGAAGATGATATCGATTTTGAGATTCCGCCGTCGGGTATCGATTAATTATAACTTACACGTTATAATTGATCTTGGGGTCGACTTTAGGGTTATATAAGGTGCTGAATATGAAGATGATATCGATTTTGAGTTTCCGCTGTATAATCCTCCCACCTACCCCTCGGTCGTTTCCCATTCGGTCCCGCACTCATTAATCTTTTCGGAATTCGTCCATTACTACGTTTCGCAATTTTACACACCTAGTGGATACAGCTCAACCAGCTCTGTGTTAAGTAAACGTCTGAATTCTTAGGTAGATTCGTCCCTCTTCAATCCAATTATTCTACTCAGTACCTTATTTTCGAAAACCCTCAGCCTTTGCTGATCCTTCAATGTTAACGGCCAAGTTTCGCATCTTTAAAGGACCTTAGGAAGAATAATAGTTTTGAAAATCCTAATTTTTAAATTTCGGCACTGATGACGTGAGCTAAGCGATTTCGTTATTGGAAAGTAGCAAGCATTTCTTTATAACTTTTATTCTAGCCTTGATTTCCTCATGTGCGTTTGATGTATGTACATGCCCATTAAAGTACAGCAAAATGTTTTTTGATTTCCTCAAAAACGGCACTAATGATTTTCTGTCTCTCAACATGCCTAAAAATAAGAAAGGGCTAAATATTAAATATGAAAAAATCTAATAAACATATACCGCAGGAAAAAACTAAAATACTTCGACAACTCATAAAACATGTTGAACCCACGCATGCGCAATACGTCTTTAATGACAAACTATTGTTTAACAGTCAAGTAAACGTTTTCTGCCGTAAAAACATCTTTAATCGATTTATCTTCACGATATATTTACAAAAAGGAACTCGAAGTAAAAACAAGTTAACACTAAAAAAAAAAACTCGACTGTTGATGATATTACGATTTTTTCAGGGACCTTAAAAAAAAATAATAAATAAACAATAATGAATGGAAAAGTACCGAGGACTTTCAACTTTTGGATGAAAAACTATAATACTCTACTTATGGAGACTAACAAAAAATCTAAATAAGTGTTGAAAAACGTGTGAAGTTGCTGAATGGCATTTACATTTACCTATCAAAACACGTCAATTTCTTATCTAAGTAGGTTGGTAAGTGAAAGTTGTGTGTTGCGGGCATCGCAACAGATTTTTAAAAAAATTAATTGATTCCAAGTGATAATTAGGTTCCTTAGACTATTTATGAAATAAGGATAATACAGATTTATCATCAAAACTAGTTCTCCTCGTTATTGAGAAACATCCGACGTGAATACTAACCAGCAAATCCGGGGTGTGCTGCGGGCTCACAGCTACGGCGCACAGTGGTCCGAAATAGGTGGTTTGGCGAAAAAAATACATAGCACACCATATATTATTTTTTATTTTTCAACGGTCATGTATAAATAAAGACACAGTTATATCTAATATATACCTGATTTATCTACTAGATTAATGCAAAATTCTTTGCTTTATAGGATTAAAAAAAATTATCCAATTGAATATAGATTTCTTAAAAACAAATGTAATTCCTAAAAAACTTTATTCAGTTAATAATAATAGTTTTTTTACTTCTGGATGAAAATCCAATCTGCCTTGAGTTGTAGGCTCCTTGCGAAATTTAGTAATGTAGGGGATTAGACGTCAAAAGGAGCATATGGAAAACATCTTCATTTTTCGAAATTCTCCTACATTTTCTTGATTTGCTGTGACGATAATCTTTGTTGCACGCCTTTTGTGCTTCTTCAGTGAACATCCCTATCTACCAGCTGAAAGTATTCTGCTTCCGTGCCAAAGAAACGTATGCACATGTGCCATTTATTTAAATTTACAAATAAAGTAGCAGTTTCCTTACAATAATTTCCAAATTTTGATAGATCTACAGCAGCACCACTGTTAATAACGTCCAGGATAACTCCAAAGCCGTTCTTCATTAACTCCAGTTATATTAGTAGGTGGATCCTGGAAAAATCGTCTTGAGGTACTCCCATCATTGGTTGCACCCCTACCTTGCTTCACTACGTCAACATTAAGTCCCAACATAACTCTAATCTTGTTTTAAATGTCTTGTATGGTCTCCTTGGTTGTTCTCCATTCTTTAAAAAGTAATCTATTTACATTTTTCAGAACTCACTCCATAAATTTAATTCTTGCGAGAAGAGGAGATAGGCCGAGTTGAATTGCTTCTTCGGATTATGATATTTCTAATTCGTTCTACTGAGAAGGTTTAGCTTTGCATATTGCACATAGAGCCATTAAGAACCAATTCATAATGAATTCTAAAAGGTATAATATGAAGAATAACAATGGGTCCAGTTAAAGTTGATATTTAGAGTTTACTTTTTGAACATCTTCGTGAATTGTGTTTGGTGTCTCTTTCATAAATTCAAATTTAATATGTCTGCAATGTCTTGTAGGTGGTGGTCTTATGTTTTTCCAAAAAATGTTAATGTTCTCATCTCTATTACTGATGAGCTATGGGACGAAAGATGTGAGAAACATATCTGCATCGGTAATAATGTGACCTACAAATATCTGTTCATATTCAGTATGCCCTGAAAAGCCTTCGCATTCCCATTTAGGTAGAGTTAGGTCGTGGCATACAGAATTAGGATCGTTCTATGGGTATGTTATCAAAATTCTTATTAGGGTATTTTCGAGCAGTGATTGTTAACCAACTTCGGCAAAACTCTCAGTGATTTCAATATTTTCAGGATAACACTCCATTTTGGCTTCCAGTAATGTATTGTAGATGAGAACCTTTCTATTGAAACAGTAACAAGAGACTGAGAAAAATAAATAAATATTATCGAATGGAGGAATTAGTGCCTCCGTTAACTCTTGAAGAGTTCATTCTTTTAATACTCGAGTTGGAATTATTGAGACAAAAACCCCCGGAGGCAAGTTGGGGCAGGTCAATTGGGTCTTTTAGACAAGAGTATAAGTGCTATTCTCAGACAGGTTTCAAAACGGAGCTTGATGGAGCCCATTAGTTATGGATTACTAAACATTCGTAAAAGTTGATTATTGGACCATCTACTTAAGAAATCTGTAATAAATTGTGAATCAAAATCTTCAAATTAAGGTAGCCTTTTCTGTCTTTTAGGTATGTTGTAAAAACCGAAAAAAATAATAGAAAATCATAACTTTGTTTTAAAACGTATCAGTCTGTTTCTAGCTTGCTTGAGAGTAGTAGCCCTGAAGATGCCTGAATAGGCGAAAATTTGGCATGTAATCTGCATGATTAAGTGCATTATTGAAATAATACGAGACTTTGAGTCCTTGCATTCTATATTAAAAAGTATTTAAAAAATTAAAATAAAAGGCGTATTATTACACTCAAAAAATATCTGTTCTTGACGAATGTGACGAATACTTTTGTCTGTTAAGTAATGTAAAATTCACCACCACCTTTCCTACTCATGGGGATTTAATAGTCAACTATTAAGCATTCAAAATATGAACTTCGTTTGTTTTTTTGAAAATGTCAAAAAAATGATTTTTTTCGCCTCGTGGACCACTGTGCGGCGTTATCGGATATTTTTCTACCGATATCCGATATTTTCACCATGGATCGTTTTTCCAATGTAGTCTCACACAAAACTATTTTCAATATTCCAATTTTTATTTTTTGCATCAAAATCAAAACTTCATATTTTAATTTGCAACGGTCGCAATTAAACTGCTATCAGCAAATGAGAAGTAAAACTGCTATATTTTTGCATTTTAAGGCATGATATAAGATAGTTCCTAGCAGTTCATCGTTCTGATCTTGTTCAAGAAGAGGAGATCTCTCATCCCACTCGTTTTCAGTCGCCTCATATAAGGCAAGTTAGTCGTGGCCATGTCATTAATAAGTCTATTGTTATGTCCGTGCAATTCGGTATGGAAGCGAGAATAGTGGGTTCTTATTTTTTGGTTGATAGTTGTCAATTATAAGTCGGTATGTAGAGTTTTGTTGCTAAGGTACAAAGGTGCGATCCTAATTAGTCAATTTAGGATTGAAAGGTTTGTAGTTTTTGTGTGTCTTTTTTTACTGAACCATAATTTTGTGAGGTTTATGTCCATATAGGTTTCACTAAGTATGTGTAGTTTCAATTTTAAAATAAAATTAAACTACCGTTTCCTGAAAGTTCCAGGAATTGTAGTTCAACAAGAGCGTTAGAAAAATAGTTGTTCTCGTGTTGTACGCAGTAGATTTATATAGAGTGCTGTCGTTTTTTAGAATCGGACTCCGAGGTCCGATAACGGCCCTGATTAATAAAACAAGACTACTGGAAGGCATCACCCTTCGGCGTCCGATAATATTGCAACGGCTACCTTTATGGTTATCTTTAATTTTATGTTTTTCATTTTATACTATGTAGCTCCATTTAATTCTTCCTTATTCTTGATCATTGCATATATATAAGAAGGAAAGAAAGAAAAAAAAAAAGTAATATTTCGATATAAGTCTATAATCTATATAAATAAAGTTGAAATTCTGTTTGTTTGTTTGTTTATTTGTTCTTTATAGAAATCCATACCGTTTGTCCTAAATTCTCCAAATTTCGCTCAGTGGTTCTTTGATACCAGGTGCGAACACCTGTCCATATTAAAATTGCGTAACTTCAGCCGATCTTTAGCTGATATTCTTTATTCTCCAAATTTCGCTAAGCGTTTCTTTCAGACCCGGTGCGAACACCTGTTCATATTAAAATTGCATAACTTCAGCTGATATTCTTTATTGTTATAAAAATCATAATGATCTCACCTTACAATGTTTTTTTTTTTTACGAAATCGACCGTTTCTTTAGAAAAATGAAATTCCCCGTGTGGAACCGGGATTTACATCTATAATCTATGCATATAAAGGTGAAATTCTGTTTGTTCTTTATAGAAATCCATACCGTTTGTCCTAATTTCTCCAAATTTCGGTCAGTGGTTCATTCAGACCAGGTGCGAACACCTGTCCATATTAAAATTCCATAACTTCAGCCGATCGCTGGGTATATTCTTTATTGTTATAATGATCGTTTTGATCTCGCTTTACATTGATTTTTACAAAATCGACCGTTTGAGTCGATAAAAGTCTCAGTTTATAGATTTTATAGATTTAAAAATTGAAATTTTCCGGGTAAAACCGGGATATTCAGCTAGTTATAAATAAAACATCCTGATATTTGCTTTATTTATTTTATATAAATTCAATTCTTCAAAAAGAATTTTTTTTTCATAGAGTGAGTGATTGTAAAGCAGTAAAAGACTCAAAAAAAAAATCGTTTCAACATTGCAAAAATTATCAATATGAATGGTAATTTAAAGATCCAGCAGTTAAATGCTATTTATAATTAAGTATTATTATATTTATTATTATATTTATAATTAAGTATAGCGTAAATTCTGTATCGGACACCGGCGGCATGTCCTGCCCCAATTATGTCCAGTTCCAATCCTTACCAAGATATAATGCCCTTGAGACGCTTATTTAATTCACTTTTCAGTAAAAGATAATGCTTTCGTCTGAGTATTTATATCGGACCCCGACGCCCGATTTCGTCTGTGGCTCATCCCAGCAGTCGGACCCCTGGGTCCGATACCTTTCAATCCAGGATATCCCTAAAATACGCCGTATTATTATTACGTGTAAATTTGCACGAGGCCGACAGGGAAACGTCCGAGGGGTAGGCCGTGGAGGAAGTGGGAGGATTGCGATCGTGAAAAATTTCGACTTCCGGTTTTCAACGGAAATACACGATTTGGGGCCCTCTGAGTCCAAATAACCAAATCCCGCGAAATGGTCTGTGTGTGAACAGACTAGCTCAAAAACTATAAACCGTGCGAACCTGAAATTGGGTATTTAGTGTACGAATACGCCCGCGATGTGACAGCGAAAATTTCATCAAAATTGGTCAAAGGGAGGGGGTACTTTATTTGATAACTTTTTACGTTTTTTTCGATTTTCTCAAAAACGGCTCTAACGATTTTGATTAAACTGAGTTTTTAATGTATTCATATGCCTGAGATATGACCGTAAAAATTTCATCAAAATTGATCAACCGGAGGGGGGGACTTTACTTAATAAATTTTGTTTCATTTTCACGTGTTTTTTTTATTTACTCAAAAACGGCTTTCACGATTTTGATCAAACTGGGCATTATATGTATGTATATGCCAAAGATGTGATAGCCAACATTTCATCAAAATGGATCAAGTGGAGGGGGGACTTTACTTAATAAATTTTGTATCATTTTCACGTGTTTTTTTATTTACTCAAAAACGGCTTTCACGATTTTGATCAAACTGGGTATTTGATGTATGTATATGCCAAAGAAGTGATAGCCAACATTTCTTGAAAATTGATCAACCGGAGGGGGCACTTTATTTCATAACTTGTTTTCCAATTTATACCTTCCTTTCGATTATCTCAAAAACGGCCTTAACGATTTTCATCATATTCATCAGGTTTAATGAAAATTAGGTGTTATTTAATATCAGGTAAGCGTTATCATTTTTAAAATGTTTTGAGGGGATTATAAAGCAAATGAAAACAAAAATAAGAAATGAATGTGGAAAAATGTGTAACTTTGAGAAGTTGCATTAACAAAACGCATTAATTTCTTATCTAAGTAAGTTGTTAAGTGAAAGTTGTGTGTTGCGCGCACGCACCAGATTTTTTTTTTTTTTTTGCAAATGCTTATTATAATTTCCAATGGCGGTGTATGTTGATTTATTGACACAACACTTCATTTTGTTTCGATATTTAGGGGGGTTAAGGGGGCCGGGATGGCCGAGTGGACAAGGGCGCTTGCAATAGATAATCAAAGTTAAGCAACGTCCATCGTGGTCAGTACTTGGATGGGTGACCGCTCCATTCGGGTGACCGCCCACCAATAAAAGCCACGGAGTCCAAGTCTACCCCCACCCCCGGGTAAGTGAGGCCCGTCAGCCTACTGGAGGCGACTCACACCGACCGGGCGTAGGAGTGATGAACCTTCCCCGTGTATCTCATCGAGAATCGTGGTGTGGTTTTCCAGGATGTCAGTAACCGCCCGGAGGTTTGGTTCAGGGACGGTATGCTTCAGGGAAAGAAATATAGGTCCTCGGGGCCTGCTGACTCTGAGCTACCATAATCCTTGGACCTAGACCAGTTTGTCACTGTCCTTGAACCCGAGAGAGCTGACGCCATCGGTGGGAAGGACACTGCCAAATTGGCCCCTTTGGGATTGCTATGGGCTACAGCTATGGGCAGTCTGCCGCTGCACCATGGTGACCATGGCTTGCAGCAACGTGAGGTTTGTGGGCTACCCCCTCCAGGCTGTCTGTACTCCCGCAAGCAAAACAAATGTCTGTAAGAAGACCACACTGCGCGGCCAAAGGTCTCATTAGGCCTAATGCGCCAACCGAAAAAAAAAAAAAAAAAAAAAAAAAAAAAAAAAAAAAAAAAAAAAAAAAAATTTAGGGGGGTTAAGCATGAATCTATTTTTTTCTGGCTTGGACTAGGAAATTCCGTGTTTTTCTCATTGCATCTTATGGGTCGACTTTTCATGTGTGGGGAAAACATAGAATCTATTTGTTTTAGCATAAGACAGGTTAACCAAAATCATTGTGCACTTATTAGTACAACCTCGTGATACGATATCTCATATCATCGTGTTATATTCTGAATTTAATTAATATTTATTATGGAAAAAGATTAATTTGGTACATTTTCGCTAACTGTCTATTGTGATTGTACTAAAACCTGTTCCCTGTTATATTCTTTATTAGTTCTTTTTCTTATTATTTGGCTGATTAGGCATTCTGGTGTTAGCCACCGGTGGTACACGCCGCCCGTAGAGGCTGTCAACTGTGAACCACCGGTGGTACACACCGGCGTGAACGAGTTAAATTAATAACATCGTTACACAAAGTGTAACTACTAGTGACAATACAGTCACACAAACGTAATAATATGCTTCGGTGTACAGTGCCAGACTAAGACTCCGATCAATAGCTTCTTATGTTTAGTCTGAAATCTGACATTATCCACTTTTAGAACGTTCTCGAAAAGTGTAGAAGATTCTCGAACAATCTAGAACATGTACTAGAACAATTAGTTGACTGTTCCAATAAAACTCTTTTCAATGTAACAGACCAAATCATATAATTCTGTTTCACGTTATAATATTAATATGTGGTTATTATTTACATTTTACGCTTTTGAATTTTGTGAAAAAATAATACTTTTTTAATAGCAAAAAAAATGTTATTATAGTTAACAATGTAGGCTTAAACAATTAATGCTTCAATTGCAATCAATATATTCATGCGGAGAATATGAACGCATCTTGTTAACTAAACGCGCAAGGGAAGATCTTAGGGTACTTTACAACCTTCCCAAAGTTCGAAGCCTTTGACTTCAGTCGTGCATTGACTAGCAATCGGAATGTCAATGAATGACCGATCTTTGACATTGCAAACCCCATGACTTCCTATAGTAGGCCTGACACCTGAATCTGATGCTGAATGTGTATTGTCCTGTCGCCGACGTACTCCACACTCCGGCACAGTTCTTGGTCGGGGCCCGTTACGTTCCGCCCACCGCAGAGTCGTGCTCCACGATCTCGCTTTCTACCGGCTGCTGTGTAGGACGTCAGGGGAAACTATCTTCTTCTACGTCCGGCATGGTCGAGTCATCTTGCATCAAATCATAATAATAGGAGTTCCTTGATGCAATGTCACCTTTGCCAATTATTTAAAAAATATTAGTAATAATAAAAGCAAACTACTTTAGGGTTTATTACATATCAAATCAGCGATATGGTCTGACCATGTATTTGGTTCTTGCATTTCGATAGTGTTTGGATCATTTGTTTAAAGAAAAGTAAGGAAAAATACAAAATTTCAGATAGCTATAGAAAGCTAGAACTTGTGTAATCATTTTCAGTTTTCTTTACTCATATTACGAAATACCATATTATTATATTCTAAATATATTCATATGAATATGTAGGGGAATAGTTTGGTTAGTTGAAATAGGGGGTAGGTTGGCCATCGGCTTATAGTTTCCCTCACAACTGTTGTGAAGGCCCTACCATTGTTCCAGTCACCCGCTCGACCTCGGGAGTCTTGTCCTGAGTTTTCAATCCGATGCTAACAGTGTAGAGAAGAGTGTGCTTCATTTATTGATTTTACAACATTTAAGTAAATTTTTATATTTTACATTAAATTTGGTTTAAAGGTATGGTAAAACATTTGACTCCGATTCTGTTCACATAGCCCCAAACTCATTTGAAAAACCTAACCTTCCGATTAACCAGTTTCTTGTATGATTGTTCTCCCCTGTCCTGGCAGCCATCTTTCATATGATCTCTCCTGTGGGGTTAGTTGTTTCTCTTTAACTGGGGTTTCTTGGCGCAGTAGCAATTCACAAAAGCAAGGTAAACATAAACAAACGTGAAACTACCAATTGTTTTTAGTTCCAGCAAGGAGGATGAGAGCAATTTTTCTTATGCAGAAAGTGACGACAGTCTAAACTTCTATATTCTTCTATTGTCATTCTGTTTTCATTCATTCATTATAAGCTGTTAAAAACCGATTCAAAATTATAGTACAGTTTTTAATAACAATTATATGTGTCAGGCAGTACTTGAATGAGATGGCTAAACCTGGCCTTTTAGGCCAACCTGCCCCACCTTAGTATTAAATATTATGTGGTGAAAAAAATACTTGAAGTGCCCTAATACTTCGAGTTTACAGTGGTATCATGCCTAATGGGATTATATTAACAGGAACGACTCAACAATCAAAAAAGTGAAAACTGTTGCCAACCAACCCCGCTCTTCCCTACACTTTATTTTAATTTTATTTTTTTTTCTTCATGTTGGCAACTATCAGATTAGATTAGCCTTTCTACTTGACATATATTGGCATGCCAGGCATGGGGGAGGATTGCACACAGCAGTACCTCTTGTCTGCCTTGTTTCAATTACTATATGATCTGTTAAAGAAGGAGATCTCTCATCCAACGCCTTTTTGATCACCTTATCTCATTTATGGGTATTTCATCTAACTCATATTATGAGGTAATGTTTATGTCCGTGTAAGTTAGTTTGATTACGTTTGTAAAGAATATTTATATGTTGGTCAACTTTTAGCATGTGAAAATCAGTATTAAAGCTTTGATTAGTCATTTACCAAGGGTGCTTTTGAAATGAGTCGTAATAATTTTGACTAAAAGGTTTTCTAAATGCAATTCTTTGACAATCCCGTATATATGTTATCAGAATGTCCATATGTATTTATATAAGTATTCCGAGTCCTCTAAATTAAAACTTAGACAAAAACCTTCTTTTCGTATTTTATTTGTTTCTTTGTTTAACGTTCCTATATGTCAATAAGGCTAATCGGACGATGCTACAGTGGGAGTCAGAATTTTGCCTATCCAGGTATAATTAGGATAGGGATCTTTAACGAGTACCTGACATCGTACAGGCTCGGGACCTCCATTTCACTCTTATGGCATAGCCAATGATTTTTTACCCCCCTTAAAAAATCCTAGGGCCACCGCGGGACGCGATTCCTTTAGTATTGTACCTTGCTATGCTAACCACTTAGAAGCTTATATAATCTTCTTCCCAACCATATCATCAGCCTTAAGATTTTTTTTTCTCTAGTTATAATTTTTTTTTTTCCATTTTATTTATAATACAAAGCTTTGCATGCATCAATGTGAAGAAAAATATAAAATCCAAGACTACTTGGAATTGTAGTATTTTTAAAGTATTTTAGAAAAACACAAAACGGGACGTTTTGAAATAGTTTTTTCACTACTAGGTTGTTACAAAAGTCCTTGTGCATATCAAGTTGTTTACATTGAGGTCCCTAATTTAATCCTTATTTAATCTCTGACGAATACAATTCTTATGTCAATGTTTACATTAACTAATCCTCTAATTATCTATGTACGCCAACTGTCCCTGCCTTTCATTCAGTTTATTAAATTTCACTAGAAATGTCGGAAGAAAAGTTTGTCATCCGCGGCCTTCTTAGGCATTATTGGAAAAAAGGTTTTAGTGCAAAGGCCTCAGCCGAGGAAATTTGTGCAGTGGAAGGGGAAAGTGTGGTGCATCGAAACACGGCCGCATTTTGGTTCAGGCGGTTTAATTCTGAGAGTACAAGCCTTGAAGATTATGCTTTGTGTTTGGTGGAATTATGAAGGCATTTTGCACTTCGAGCTGGTTCCAGAGGGCAGGGCTATCAACGCTGAGCTATACTGTGAACAGCTCGATAGGGTATATGAAGTTTTAAAAGTGAAATACCCCGCTTTGATTAATAGGAATAAGGCGTTATTTCAGCAAGACAACGCCCCTGCTCATCGCTCACGATTAGTTAAAGAAAATTTTTCAGAAATGAACGGGATTAGCGTCTTGCCCCACCCTCCTTAAAGCCCAGACGTCGCACCGTCTGACTATGGACTTTTCAGGTCAATGGCGCATTTCTTGAAAGGTCGGCGCTTCGAAAACTTCGATGATGTCAAATCTGGATGCGAGGAGTTCTTTGCCTCGAAAACTGCAGAGTCAAAGCAAGAAAACATCAAATACAACTTTTGGCTGAAAGATGGGTTAAAGTAGTTGAAAATGATGTCCTGTATTTTGAAGAATAAATTTGATTTGTAAATTTTGTACTCACATTTGAATAAAATTAATTTTGTGAACAAGGACTTTTGTAACTACCTAGTATATCTCAAAAATTATATTCTACATATATACCTAGTTGAACTAAAAAGAAATTCTAAAGGTGTTGATAAGTTAATTGTATTTTAAAGTACAATTACCTCAGTTAAACTTTTTTCTTATCACCTATTGCTCACTGATATATTTAACACTGTTCGTAATGCTACCATTCAATAGTTTTAAAGCTGTTACGTCATTTTAATACCAAGGTCATTACAATATCAGAAACTATCCAATTTTTTTAACATAAATTTATTTATTTTTATATTTATTTATATTTATATTCATATACTTATAAACGTACAAACATTTATTACTTTCACTTACTTAAATATGAAACATATAATAAGGGAAAGTATTGCGATCGTGAAAAATTTCGACTTCCGGTTTTTTAACGGAATTACACATTTTGGGGTCCCCTGAGCCCAAATATTCAGGTCCCGGGATATGGCCAAAATTTCGTCAAAATTGGTCAAAAGGAGGGATACTTCATTTATAACTTTCTACTTATTTTTCGATTTTCTCAAAAACGACTTAACGATTTTGATTAAATTCGGTATTTGATGTATTCCTATGCCCGCTTACTCAAAAGCGGTCATAAAGATTTTGATCAAAGTGGGTATTTGATGTACTTATATGCCCGAGATATGACTGCAAAAATTTCAAAAAAATTGATTAACCTGAGGGGGCACTTTATTTCATAACTTTTTCCCATTTTTAAGTTTTTTTTCGATTTTCTCAAAAATAGTTTTAAAAATTTGATTAAACTCGTCATGTTTAATGAGAATGAAGTATAATTTAATATCAGGTAAGCTTTATCATTATTAAAATGTTCCAAGGGGTCATGTTGGAGGAAAGGACCTGTTTTGTTTTCCTATAAAGTACCTTTGTTTTTGTTTAAGTGGAGAAATTACCTATCCCTTATTACGCCTAAAGATAAAAAATGGCTAAATATGGAATATGAAGTGTCACTTTAAGGAATGACATTTAACAAGATACGTCAATTTCTAATTTAATAAAGTAAGTGAAATTTGTGGGTTGCTCGCATCGCGCCAGATTTTTTTTTTGTATAATAAGGGAAAGTATTTACTTACTTACTGCGTGGCGTTACGGTCCATTGAGGACCAAAGCCTCCTCCATTACTTTTTTCCACTCTGCTTTATCCATAGCCTTGCTGCGCCATCGTCTAACGTTAAGCTGGCGTAGGTCCTCTTCCACATCGTCCAGCCATCGTTTACGAGGCTTACCTCTTCTTCGAGAACCTTCAGGGTGACCATACAACATTTGTTTGGGTAACCTCGAAGCATGCATCCTTTCCACATGTCCAAGCCACCCCAGTCTTCTTTTCTTAATAACTTGTACTACGTCCGCTTCGGTGAATAACTCTTTCAGTTCTTGATTTGTTCTTGCTCTGTATTCATCAGCCTCTCGCACGGGTCCAAATATTTTCCGTATTACCTTTCTTTCCCATATTCTAAGCTTATTCTCACTTGCCGAGGTCATCACCCAGGTCTCACTACTATATAGTACCGTAGGTCTAATTACCTTCTTGTAAATTAGCATCTTAGCTTTCCTGGAGAGGTTTTTGAATGTTAGAGCTTTACTTAATGCATAAAGACATCTATTACCAGCTGCTATTCGAGCCTTTATGTCCTCAGTTGTGTCATTATTTCGGGTGACAATCCCTCCAAGATACTTAAAGGACCTACATGCTGCGAAAAAGTGCTCACCTATCTTGACCTCTTCTTCCTTAAAAGCGCCATCTCTTGTGGTCTTTAGGTATTTGGTTTTCTTCACATTAATAACCATACCAAGCACCTTAGTTGCTCTTTCGAACTCTTCCAGAGCACCTGCCAATGCCGGTAACGATCTTGCTGAAATTACAACGTCATCGGCATATGCCATATGCTGGGACAATCTGTTGAAAATGTTGCCTCCTGGTTTGGTTCTTATGTTTCTGATGGCATATTCCAATACTAGATTAAAAAGAACTGGGGAAAGAGGATCTCCATGACGTAAGCCACGTTCCACTTTGAATTTGTAGGACATGTGCGACTGGATTTTAACTCTACATCTTGTGTCTGTCAGAGTCATTTTTGTCAGATTCAGGAGTTAAGGGAAAGTATTGCGATCGTGAAAAATTTCGATGGAATTACACATTTTGGGTTCCCCTGAGTCAAAATATTCAAGTCCCGCGGTATGGCAAAAATTTCCATCAAAATTGGTCAAAAGGTGGGGTACCTTATTAATAAATGTCTACGTATTTTTCGATTTTCTCAAAAACGGGTCTAAAGATTTTGATTAAACTCGTTATTTGATTTATTTATATGCCCGCAATGTGACAGTCAAAATGTATCAATTAGAGGGGAAACTTTACTTAATAAATGTTGTCTCATTTTCAGGTTTTTTTTTTTATTTACCCAAAAGCGTTTATAATGATTTTGATCAAAGTGTGTATTTTATGTACTTAAATGCCAGAGATCTGAGGGCAAAAATTTCATCAAAATTGATCAACCGTAGGGGACACTTCATAGGACACTCTAATTCATAACTTCTATTCCCATTTTTAAGTTTTTTTTTCGATTTTCTCAAAAATAGTTTTAAAATTTTTGATTAAACTCGTCATGTTTAATGAGAATCAAGTATTATTTAATATTAGGTAAGCTTTATCATTATTAAAATGTTCATATTATATCAGGGTCATATTAGAATTATTACTTAGTTTATTTTTATTATTATCAGAAGAAATTATTTCCGTTGCTACTTCACACAAATATATTTTAATGTTACCAAATGAACACGTTTTATTGGGGCGCTTCTAGCATCCCAATACAGCAATCCATTCAGTAAAGAACTCCCGATCGATCAGGAATCGATGAGGAAATTAAGGAAAAGTCGATGAGGAAATTAAGGTTAGATTAAAAACCGTTATACAGGGTGTTTCGGAATTGCACGGCACTATTTTAGGTACGTGTTCTCTAACACAAAATAAACAAAAAAGTTCATATTAACATATATCTCAAACTCATTTATTAAACAGATATCAAAGGTTAAAGATTTATTATTTATTTACTGCATTAAGACTGACTGTACAACGTTTAACGTGTTTAATACTAAATAAAAGGTTTTAATCACCTGATAAACAAATGAACGATAAGCAATGACAGTAGTTGCTCATCTGTTTGTCTAGTTCTGTGTGTTTTAGTGTGAGTGAATCTTGTGACACAGTTCAATTTATGATTATCATGGGAGATACCACAAATTTATTCACTTTTGATGAACAAACAGACATGCTTTTAACTTATGGCGAGGTACATACAAACGGTGCTGCTGCTGTTCGAAGATATCGTGAAAAATTTCCTAACCGAAGAATACCAAATCGTAAAACGTTTGAGGTCATTGAAAGACGTCTTAGGGATAATGGTACGCTAAAACCTATACGAGTGAACGCCGGTCGAAAACGATTTTGACGAACTGCAAACGTAGAAGAAGAAATACTCGATGCTGTTCAGTTATCTCCTACTACTAGTACCAGAAGATTGTCACGTCGTTTCGAAGTTTCCTCTACCAGCGTATGGCGAACTTTACGCGAACAACAATTATATCCATTTCACGTATCAAGTAGGCAAGATTTGTTACCACAAGATTATAACAAGCGCAGAAATTTCTCCCAGTGGTTAATTCGACAATGCACACGAGATCCTAACTTCCTGAACTGCATTTTGGTTACTGATGAATCTTGCTTTACAAGAAACGGGATTCTTAATTTTCGAAATACCCATACTTGGGCCGAAGAAAACCCTCATACGACTGCTGTTGGACATTACCAACATACATTCTCTTTAAATGTCTGGTGTGGTCTTCTAAGCGACAAAATCATCGGCCCCTTCTTTTTGCCACCTAGGCTGTCAGGTATATCTTACTTGCATTTTTTGCAAAATAATCTGCATGATATTCTAGAAGATATTCCGCTAGGCATTAGGCAAAGGCTGTGGTTTATGCATGACGGTGCTCCAGCTCACTTTTCTCATAGTGTCACTGATTATTTAAATGCAACTTATGGAGACCGATGGGTTGGTCGAAACGGACCTGTTAAATGGCCACCACGATCTCCGGATTTAACGCCATTAGATTATTTTGTGTGGGGCTGGATGAAGTCTATGGTTTATTCTGCGGCAGTTGACACGCAAGAAGAACTAAGAAATCGGATCGTGGAAGCCGCAGTAACTATCAACCACCATCCTGATGCTATACGAAGAGCCAGAGAAGCATGGATTTGTCGTGCTGAATGTTGCATTCAACAAAACGGAGGCGCCTTTGAACATTTACTCTAAATGTTGTAATAATAATAAATAAATAGTAATAATAAATCTTTAACCTTTGATATCTGTTTAATAAATGAGTTTGAGATACATGTTAATATGAACTTTTTTGTTTATTTTGTGTTAGAGAACACGTACCTAAAATAGTGCCGTGCAATTCCGAAACACCCTGTATATTTTATATTATCAGTTACTTAATTCTCAATCTAATTATCTGTACTGGCTTTTACAAAAACGTTGTCCTAAGTATTTAATTTTGTAGTTTCATCACCCTATCGATCTGAATCATCAGCATAATAAAGTACGGATATATTTCCACTTTCCGCTACTTATCACCAAGGTGAATAGAAAAAAAGGTGGGGCAATATGGCTGCCCGAGACCTATGACGTAGTTGGACGCATCTGTGAATTGATAACCTTATTTATTTATTTCTTTTAATTGATAAATCTTATCTGGTTGAAATTTTTAATTCATTGGCGAAAATCCAACGTGTGGTCAAACCAAATATAAATAATAACTTAGAAAATAAAATTAATTGGTATGAACATGCAAGATTATTTCAGTATTATGAAAAGAAAAACTATACCAAATCTCAGTTGTGAAATCCGAATTTAAACTAATGGAAAATATTAATCTTTTTCACTTTGAAGGCATTGCGAAAAATTGTAGTACAGTCGACTCCGCTTTATCGGGCCATAAAGGGAAAATTTGTTTTGTCCCAATTAGACGGAGGACCCAATAAAGCGTAGATCATGAATCCACGTGCAAATGGAAATAAGAAATGCCTAATCACTAGGCTACCGTACAAGTATGGTAATTGATGTCTTACATTAGACATATTAGAGGGAAAACAATTTATTGGTTGCATTTAGGTGTATCTATAAAATAATACGTTTAATTTAACTCTTAAAATATATTTTTATTAAATAACTGTTTTAATGTACAAACCAAATATAAATGCGTTTTAATATACGAGGTGTGGCTATTAAATAACGAGACTGACGCTGCTACAGAAGAAGTGCGCATGCGCCAAACGCCAGCAACCAACAGCTGTTATCGTGAAGCCTTCTCTTTCGAATGTACTGCCTCTCGCTTCTGTAAACAAATCAGTACAGCCGTAGCCTTCGTTCGCATTAGAGTTGTTTTTTGTTTCGCCGGAAAAATGTTGTGTAACAGTAGAGCAACGAATTGTTGTGAAATTTCATGTGAAACTTGGAAAAACCTCTACTGAAACTTATAATTTATTGAAAGAAGTGTATGGCAATGAATGTTTATAGCGTGCACGTGTTTTTGAGTGGTTTAAGCGTTTTCAAGATGGCCGAGAAGACGTTAAAAATGATTCACGCCCGGGTC
Source organism: Aelia acuminata (assembly GCA_911387785.2). Taxonomy (NCBI): domain Eukaryota; kingdom Metazoa; phylum Arthropoda; class Insecta; order Hemiptera; family Pentatomidae; genus Aelia; species Aelia acuminata. The sequence goes on along the minus strand of OU426979.1, from coordinate 4,343,281 downwards.
GCCTTTCCACGTCGAAAACGGATGACAATATCGAAAAAATCGGTAATCTGATTCGATCTGACAGTCGGTTAAGTATTCGTGCGATTGCTGCGAAAGAATAAGAAAAAAACGACCTGAATTGTGGAAGGACAAGTCATGGGTTCTCCACCAAGACAATGCGCCGGCTCATTCCGCATTGTCTGTTAAGAGGTTTCTAGCCAAATTCAGCATCCCAGTGTTAGACCATCCGCCTTATTCGCCGGATCTATCGCCGTGCGACTTCTATCTGTTTCCTAAGGTGAAATCTGCATTAAAAGGAACAAGATTTGAGTCTGTTGAAGCTGTGAAAGAGAAAGCGGCACGCGTCCTGAAGGAGCTGACAGAAAAAGACTTCCAGCACTGTTTCGAACAATGGAAGATTCGCATGGAGCGTTGTAGGGATAGAGGAGGGGTGTATATTGAAGGTGATAATAAGTAAAAATGAATGAAATAAAAATATAATGTTTTACAGCGTCAGTCTCGTCATTTAATGGCCACACCTCGTACAAGATGAAACAAATTAAAATAAAAAAAATTGTATAATTTAAATTATACTGATAAAGACGACATTTCGAAATAAGAAATAAATCAGAACATGTTTTTTCGTCAATTTTTTTAACAGGCAAGAATCAACTCTGCATTGTCATATTCATTGTAAACTACGACCAACATAATTAGCGCTTTTTTTTAGCACGCCTAAGGACTTTGCTCATTTCTTTTGTGTGAAAAAAAAGCGACTAAACTTTTTGATGCAATTTCTTGCTTCTGATTGAGAAACATGGTCTCAGATACTTAGGTTATTCGATAGACTGGATCTCATAGTTTTATTACATTAAGTTCCAGAAAGTCTTGGCCCAATTAGCCGATGTTTTGTCTTAATTTCAAATGGCTCAATTAAGCGGAGGTCTCAATTATCCGATGGCCCAATTAAACGGAGACGATTGTATTTAAAGAGAATTGAATACGCATGCGCCCTGAGTCATGCGTCCGATGACGTATGCAAGAAGGGGTTGTGCGGGTTTGCCTACCCAAGTGAGCCCACCTTCTCTCTATTCACCTTGCCTTTCCTCTAAGTGTTACCTCCCTACTGGCATATTCTAGGACTAAATTAAATAAAACAGGTGATAAAGAATCTCTCAAGAAGTCTAGCGAACCTCAAACCAAATCTTTCAGAAAAATAATCACCGACACTAATTTTATAGACTGTTTCGGTCATGCACATCCTAAATAGGTTCGTTAACTTCTTTGGTATTCCCATTCAGTCAGAATACCTTCATTAAGCCTCGTGTAACTTATCTCGGTGCTTGCTTATCTCTTGCCTTTTGTAATAACTGCAGTTAGCGTGTTTCTTCTCTATTTTCCTTCTAATTTATTAACTAATTCTTAAATATAATGTCAACAAAAGAGAAGAAGCAGTGGAAAGTCACTCGCAAACAACACTTATTACAAAAGATAACAAAGCAACAGGATAAGTTCAGGTGAGTCAGTGTATGAGTTAATGTGAACGAAGCAACATGAGTTAACCGAGCGGCGAGCAGCACAATTTTTGCTATACGTGAGTAAAATCAAAGTATTAAGGATGGACTTTTAATGAAGGATTCCATCTTCCATGCATGGGCGAATCCAGCCGATTGTAAAGGGGGGACTGCAGTCCTAAAGGGGGGGCTGCACCCCCACAGCCCTTCCCCAGGATCTCCCAATCAGCTTTTTACTTTCACTTACCTATATATGAAATATTATTAGGGGAAGTATTGCGATCGTGAAAAATTTCGACTTCCGGTTTTCAACGGAAATACACGTTTTGGGGTACCCTGAGTCCAAATAACCAAGTCCCGCGAAATGGTCTGTGTGTTTGTGTGTGTGTGTGTGAACAGACTAGCTCAAAAACTATAAACGGTGCCAACCTGACATTAGGTATTTATTGTATGTATATGCCCGCGATGTGACAGCAAAAATTTCATCGAAATTGATTAACCTGAGGGGGGACTTAACTTAAATAAATTTTGTATCATTTACACGTGTTTTTTTTATTTACTTAAACACGGCTTATCATAACTCATAAAACACATTAAGCCCACGCATGCGTAGTACGCCTTTAATGACAGACCACGTTCATAATTAAAGCCGTTCTGTTCATTTAATGGAAATTGTTTGTTTCATGGTAACTAAATGAAATTTTCTTCAAGTTTATAGAGCATTGTAAAATCAGACGACTTGGAGTATTATGCTAGCATTGCCGAATTATCACAAGTAAAATCTTCTATTCAATAATAAAAGAAATTAGTGTTTTTTATAGAGCAAATGAAAACAAAAATAAGAAATGAATTTAGAAAAATGTGTGACTTTGAGATGTGGCAATTAACAAAACACATCAATTTCTAATGTTATAAGTTGGTTAGTGAAAGTTGTGTGTTGCGCGCACGCACCAGATTTTTTACTCTATGTTTCTTTCCCACAACTAAATTTCTACCTGTTCTGCATATTATTTGTTCTTTAACTTGCTTCCTTTCATTAAGAAAAGTCAAATTCTATTTTTACATGACGAAACATTTTCCAAAGGGAGGGATGCAGCCTGCCTGCAGCCCCCCACACCCCCCCCCCCCTGGATCCGCCAATGCTTCCATTTGGTACATTATATTCAATTGTCAAAACGTTTCGGGCTGTTGGCCCATCCTCTGGGGTTATCTTATCTATAAGTTATTTTTTCCCATTGCCAATTGTCATCAATGTAATTTGTCATATATAGACATACAATTATTTTTTACGTCACCAAGTTATTGCCGGTAAAAGGAATTTTCATGTACAATCTTATTATAAAAAACTATTTTTCAAATGACTGTAAAAAAGTAAAATATCAGCATTATTCGACTAGAAAAACATTTTTTGAAGTACCGAAATTCGTTAATGATTATGGTAGACGAACAAAGAGAGTATTGATACCTAGTACTTTTAATGTAATTCCCCAAAGTTTGTTATCGCATGGATCCTATAGTAAACTTAAACCAGACTTAGTAATTTATGTGATAGAAACTTTTTCCTAAGTTGAGTTCTTTTATTTCAAACTCGGAATTATTATCTTATATTTTTTTTTTTTTTTTTTTTTTTTTTTTCTCTTCATACATTGATTCGCACCGGTCAGCGATCGGCGACAATCAGCGAATTCTTGGTCCGCAGCAACGCATTAAAACGTATGGCATTAAGACATGAGGGAAGGAAGGTGCTCAGCAGCACCTCTTTCCAGGCTTGATACTAATTCAGGTGAGGAGGTCTCTCATCCAGCTTCTCTTTAGCCGCCTTCTAACAGGCATGTCAGCTGTGGCCATGCGGTTAATCAATCTGTTGTTGTGTCCTTCCAATTTAACAAAAAAGCGTGAGTAAAGCGTTCGTATGTGTTGTTGGATAGTCGGTTGTTGTAAGTCTGTATGTAGAGTTTGGTTACTTACGTATCTGGGAGCGTCCGTAATTAGTCTCAAAATTTTTGATTGGAAAGTTTGCAATTTTTGTAAGTGCGTCTTTTTAGCTGAGCCGAAAATTTGTGAGGCGTATGTCCAAATGGGTTTAAGTAAGTAGGTGTATGTATTCAGTTTTTGTCTGATTTTCAATTTAGAAGATTTAGAAAAAAGTGAGTAAAGTATTTTTAAACGTATGTTCAGTGTCTTTTTCTTCATTTTGACATGCGGGCCCCAAGTCATCCTTCTGTCGAACAGAAGTCCAAGGTAACGTACAGTGTCTGTGGAATTTGGTCGTCGCCGTTGAAAACTGGGGGGCAAGTATCTCGTCTGAGTGTGAAAGTTATGTGTTGTGATTTATCGTGATTTAATTTCATTTTCCAGAGTGAGTACCATTTTTGTAATTGAAGTAAGTGGTTCTGTATATTCAATGAGGCAAGTCTAGGGTTATGATGTCTTGATAAAATTGCTGTATCGTCAGCGTAAGTTGCAGTCAAAATTTTAGCGTTGGTAGGTATATCGTGAGTATATATGATGTAAAGTAACGGAGCCAGTATTGATCCCTGCGGAACTCCTGCTAAGATTGGTCGGATTGACGAAATCTCTGACCCTTGCCGGATAGAGAAGAATCTGTCGGAGAGGTAGGATTGGAGTATAAGATAGTATGTGTGGGGTAGTATGGTTTTAAGTTTGAAGAGAAGCCCCTGGTGCCAGACTTTATCAAATGCTTGGGCGACGTCCAGAAATACACCAGTTGCGTATTGTTTTTGCTCTAGTGCTCCAGCAATGCTTTTGTGCTTTTTTAAAATAATATAATTATTAATATAATATTTACAATGTTTATAGTGCTGTTTTTTTTATTTGTTCTAATTTGGATAAATTTATGTTGAATGTTTTATGGTAATTACTTTGTATAAATTTGAGATGCAATATTTGTAGTTAAGTTGTCTTGAGACCAATTTTATACTTATTTCTAAACTCAAAAATTTTATAATATTGTATACTATAGCCTCAGTCAAGCCATTATATGGCTTTGAGGTTTTCGTTTTGTAAACATTGTTTGTACAAATAAAGTCAAATTTTCATTTTCATTTTCATTCATTCATCTGTCCTTCTTCTTATTTTACATTTATTTCCTTGTCACATTTTTTTAAAACTTATGTTGCTTTGTGGACTTTGGTACTTCTTCACTCACTCTTCCTCACTATAGTTAAAAAAAGAACCAAGAATAAAGTATTAAAGTATTGCAACACAAATGTGGATTTCAACAAATTCAAAACACCATACGAACAATAAAAACGGGGTCACCTGTGGTATAGTGGTTGGCATGGCAACCTACAATACTAAAGGTAGCAGGTTCGCGCCCAGCGGTGGCCCTAGGATTTTTTAATGGGAGTCCCTTGGATATGACGCAAAATGGAGGTCCCGAGCCTGTACGATGTCAGGAACTCGTTAAAGATCCCTATCCTACTTATACCTGGAATGGGCGAAATTTAGTACTCCCACTGCAGCTTCGTCCGATTAGCCCTAGTGATATAAACTAGTAACCGTCTGATTCGATCTTCAGTGCAAGATTAAGCCCCTATTACATTGATCCCTATATTTAGTCTGAATTCGAACATTCTAGAAAGTTCTCGAAAAGGGTAGAAGATTCTCGTACATAAAACAAATAGTATTAACACATTAGGAGCGGCGGCGTATTTAGGGGTGTCCTGAATTGGACGGTATCGGTCCCCGGGGTCCGACTGCTAGCATGAGCCACAGACGATATCGGACGTCGGGGTCCGATGGGAATGCTTTGACGAAAGCGTTATCTTTTGATTAAAAGGGAATTAAATGAGCGTCTCAAGGGCATTATCTCTTGGTAAGGATTGGAACTAGACATAATAGGCGCAGGACAGGGCGATACAGGATTTACGTCATTCTTTATCGATAATCAGACCTCGGAGTCCGATTCTAAAAAACAACAGAATTTTAGCTGTTAGCCACATTTTCTGCACTAAAATGCAATAATCCCATTAAAAATCTACTAAATTTAGTATTTGAAGTGCTCGGACTTTCGGGCATTTTCAGGTGAAAATCGGCTGTTGAGAAGGGAAAGTAAGAGATCGGACCCCGGGGACCGATGCCGCACCTAACGTGTTAACCTATTTTATTTATTAACGTTTCGACCCAACGATGCAGGGCTTCTTCAGGGCTAAATGAACAAGCCACAAACAAAAATAATTATAAATACTTATAATTATAGAACTAGTGAAATTTGCTAAAGTGCATATTATGCAAGTCTGATAAAAACATATTTGAGAATTTCAATTTTAGAGTTATTTTCGGTGACGGGGCTCACCTAAGAATTTAATTTTAGATCTTAAACTCTAAAATTATCGTGATTTAAATGTTGCAAACATATTGGGGCGTCTGTCGGTGCAAGGTTGTTTGTTTATTTAATGTCCGTTTCTGCTTCTAAGGCTAATCGGACGATACTAAAGTGGAGTCCTTAATTCTGTCTATACAGGTATTACTAAGATAGGACTCTTTAACGAATACTTGACATCATATACGCTTGGGACCTCCGTTTTACGTCCTACCCGAGGGACGGCTTAGCCAAGATTTTTTTACTCTGATTAAATTCTATGAACCACCGCTACGCGAACCCGCAACCTTTAGTATTGTGGGCTGCTATGCTTGCCACTACACCAAAAGTGACCCCCAAGGCTGTTAACCCTTAACTACTCACGTCGGGTCATATTGACCCTACCAAGTTTCATTTCATTCTATTTACACCTTTTTGGCATTGAATGATCACCAAACTTTGACAAATACTTTGTTTTGGCTCCAGTTACATCTTGTCAGTGTCTGAAAAATAAGGGAGGTGTTTATTTTATCTAAATCGATATTTTGACCGGAGGTTAGTAGTTGTATAAGCCATTTTTTTGTGTCCAAATTTGTATAAAACCACTCATTTCTTATCTTTATTAACTGCAAAGGTTGTTCGTAGAAAATTTTTTGAATTTAAATCAAAAGAAATTATGTTATTAATAGTAATGTTAAGGAGTTCCTTTATTTTAGTACTTCACTTCAGACCTACAATTCAACATGTTATTCATATTGTAAAACTTTCATTTATTGTGTACAAAAATAGGTTTATATTTGCAAGCCTTCTCCTGTTGTTTAAAACTAATATCTTACACCCTAAGGTTGTTTAATTTTGTTTTATGTTCTGGGTCATATTGTAAACCCGAGGTGAGTAGATAAGTAACATTGATTCAGGTGAGTAGTTAAGGGTTAAAGATCAGGCTAGCCTAGCTGTTTGGAGGATTCAAAAATGAAGTTTGCCGGTTTTTAGAAAATTATCTGAACTTTGGTAAATTTTTTTATTTCTATAAACTTTTTCCTTTTAATTGAGGTTATGAAACTTTGAGAAATAATACTATAGGGTTTTTCAAAAGTATTAAAAAAATAAAAATAAAACAATTTTTTCATAAAATGAGTTGCAGCGGATTACAAATTGCTGTACAAATTATTATGAAGGCTTTTTTTAGAGATATGTGAAAAATAAAATTGCTAATAAATCACTAAGATATTTTAACATTAAATAACTTGTTTTGATCAATTAATATAAGAAGCTAGTCGATCTGTAATCTAACTCTACATGTCATTCTCACAACATGACCAATATTTTCGGTCATGTAACATCGTTCAAATAAGTTATAATGTTTATTTTATTCAAATGATTATGCAAAAAAAAATATTATATTAGACATGACATAAGCTAAATATTATATCATCCCTGGGCAATATTTACCAAGCCTCGAGGATTCTGCGTGTACAGTTCCGACGAACACGACCTCTTGTGACATCTTCTTATAAATCTCGCCCACAGATAGCTCCCGTGGAGATCTCCTTTTCAACGCCGAAGATAAGGCACTGTTACGGCACGTCAAGGAGTACATTTACTCCTCTTACGTAACCGGGGGACGATGAGCTCCTGAAGACGGATCTAGTTCGAGATAGTTGGGATGTTCCCCATGATCCTGGCAGGACGTGCTTCATACTAAGTGAGAGTTCTCCAGTGACCTTGTGATGTCATTAAAGGGGCAAAGTCCGGAGTTGAGTATCAAAGGGTTTATGTTCTTAACAAAGGGGCGGGAAAAAAGTTTCCTTTTTTGTTTTGTTACCATTAATATCGCAAGTTATTTTTACTTTCACTTGTTTGTATGTTCGTTTAACGTCACTTTATGCTACTAAGGCTAATCGGACGACGCTAGTGTGGGAGTCCTAAATTTTGCCTATCCAGGTATAATTAGGATAGGGATCATTAACGAGTAGCTGACATCGTACAGGCTCGAGACCTCCATTTTAAATCGTATGCGAGAGACGGTATAGCAAAGGATTTTTCACTCGCTTTAAAAAGTCCTATGGCAACCTCGGGACGCGAACCCGCGACCTTTAGTATGTAGGTTGCCATGCTAACCACTATACCTCGGGTGACCCCTTTTTACTTTCACTTACCTTAAACTGAGAAATTAACTGTCTGTCATTATGTTTAAGAATAAGAAATGAATAAATATGAAATATCTATAAAAAAACATATATATTCTGACAAATCATATAACATATTGCGCAGTATGCCTTAAATGACAGATCAACATTAATAATCAATCGCGTTCTGTTCATGGGAATAGAAACAAAATGTGAATATTCGTTAAAATCGGAAGTCGAAAATTTTGATGAATATAAAAGGCATTTGATAATATAAAAGATTTAACGGTCAAAATTTCATTTTGTGGACTATAATAATTGCAAGGATATAAACCACTTTTCAATATTTCCTTTTCCAACTTTTTCCAGATTTTATAAATTTGAATGAAATAAACCGTGCAAGTCCACAACTTGAAACTTTGTGAATTTAGAGCACTAAACTATATCTATAAAAAAAAAATCTGGCGCGATGCGCGTAATACACAAGGTTCACTTACCAAATTACTTTGATTAGGAATGGACGTATTTTGATAATATGTAAACGCCATTCCTCAACTTCATACATTTTTCCGCGTATATATCCTTATAATTATATTTCAGTAAGCTATAGAGTATTTATACTGAAAAAAGTTCTCAGTATTTTTCGATTGGTTATTTCTTTTTATGTTTAAAGGGACCTAATTTCATCAAAAGTCGAGTTTTATTACTGCATGCTTGTTTTTTACTGCGAGTTGCTTTTTGTAAATATATCGTGAAGGTAGAGTCGATAGAAGGTGTATTTACGTCATACACCAAATAAAAAATTTCAGGTTCGTACGGTTTACAGTTTTTTAGCTAGTCTGTTCACACATGGACACACAAACCATTTCGCGGGACTTGGTTATTTCGACTCAGGGGGCCCCAAAACGTGTATTTCCGTTGAAAACCGGAGGTCGAAACTTTTCGCGATCGCAATACTTTCCCTTACCACATATTTCATATATAGGTAAGTGAAAGTCAAACAATAACAAACACTTATTCATCTGCCAGCTTGTAAAAACATTTTTTTGAAAACCCGTTTTTGTAAAATTGCCGCTTAGAACTTTGAAAGGGTATATGGACCATTTAACTTAATTTTATGTTGATACTTGTAATTGCAACTTGCAAGAGGAGATATTTGGTTTGACGCAGATGACTAAAATAGCTAAAAATAAACGTTTTGTAGACAATAAAATGGCCGCAATTGGCACAAATAGTAAATAAAATGAATAATTTAATTGCATTTTGGTTCTTCTAATGAATTGTACTTTCTATTGTAAAAATATTTAAAAAAATCAAAAATGTTGAAGCAGCGACCTCTGGACCACTTGATATAGATTGACACACTTGTGAAATACCAGGGACACAAATTATGTAGTACAGAACATCGAAAATCAACATGCGTGTTAGTTTGAGAGGTGTTGACTTCGTTTGGTGTTAGATATTTTAAAATCTATGTTGGGGTAGTTGATTAAATACCTACCAAGTACAAATTCATAATGAAAGCGAAAAAAATAAAATAATAGAAATACATACAGTGTAAATAAAACGATAGGTTAAATGATAGTCAGTATTTTCAGTTTACAATGATTTTATTGTGATAAGCCAACCTTTCCATCCAACTTGTGGATCTTCATCAGGGCTAAAATAAAACAAATATACGAGTATCTATGCTAGAGGATGACGATAAATGGATACATTACAGAACTGATAATAATATAAAAGATGGTGTATACATGAATATTAAAATAAGTGGCTGGTTAACAAGATAAAATGGAATATGATATTTACCTACTATCAGATTCTATTTTATCTTGTTAACCAGCCACTTATTTTAATATCCATGTATACACCATCTTTTATATTATTATCAGTTCTGTAATGTATCCATTTATCGTCATCCTCTAGCATAGATACTCATATATTTGTTTTGTTTTAGCCCTGATGAAGATCCACAAGTTGGATGGAAAGGTTGGCTTATCACAATAAAATCATTGTAAACTGAAAATACTGACTATCATTTAACCTATCGTAATTGAAGAACAGTTGACTATCTCTCACTTCTAGTATTGTAAATAAAATGATTTGGAATTGGGCAAACTAATCTATATCAGTGTCAAGGAGTTGCCACTTTGTTTAAAAACGTTGTAATGGCGATTTGTGCCAAATTAATAATTTGATTTTTAGATAAGCGGGATTGAAAAAAAATGATCAATTTCAAGCACTTCTTTGATTATAGGTTAAAAATATTTGGTATCGAATATTTTTGGCTATCTTTATCTTGTTTGCTGCTTCTTGTTTGTCCGTTACGAGACCATCTAATAAGACAACTTTGTACATTCTATAGTAAAAATATTTAAAAAAAGTAAAACTTGGTTGTAGAAGCGGTGACGATTTTGCTGATATTAATGTAGAAGGGAATGCCGGTGATGTTGCTACTTTTCAGTCGCGAAATTGCTTATCTCTCGCCTTCTGTCCTGTAAAAATTAGAATTTATAAAAATCTTATTCTTCCAAAGGTGCGGATGCGAAAAGTGGTCGCTGACATTGAGGGATGAGCAATGGCTCAGGGTTTTTGAAAATAAATTACTACGTAGAATATTTGGACCGAAGAGGGATGAACTAACCGGAAAATTTAGAATCTTAGACGACGCACAGTGGGAAAATTTTGTCATTTAGCGGCCAAAAATCTATAACTCCTGATTAAATGACGATAATCAAATAATTCTTTCTTCATTAATGAGCCTGGCATTTCTTTTAATAGTGAGAATAAAAACAATATAAATATCATCACTCTGGGCATTTCAAATTAATTTTAATCTGAATCCTTTCTTCACTTTAATTTAAATAAAATAGTTTATTAGGAACAGGGTTATACTTTGAGAATGAAATAAGTGACTGTTATTATCTATTGACCTTTCTGCCACGAAAAAATCCAAAAAATTAAATTAAAAATATCCTACTTTTTACAACTTTTAATTCAAAAAAATATTATCTAATGATTGAACTAGAAGTATATTTTAGGATTTAGTCCAATTCGAGGCCGAAAATATATTCAAAGTTCAAATGTAGGGCTTTAAAACTTGAAATCGATATATCGCTAAACGATCGCATTTGATCAGTCCAATTCTATTATGATATTTTAGCATCTTTCACCCTCTACTACTGTGAAAAAAATCAGAACCAACTATCGCCAATAAAATTACTTATAATATTTTAAATACTTTCTTTTGATAAATTATATGGTTAACGTGGATGAAATTAAAACGCAATTTTTATTTTTATTTTGCTGCCATTCTTCTTATTTATAAAATATATTTGGTGCAATAATATAAAGAGTAAAGCTCTATCGGAAAAAAAATAAATTTATTTTAAGCAACATCTCTGGTCATCTCTCTGATATTATTCCATTTTTCCACGTTAACTATATAATTTATCAAAAGAAAGTATCTAAAATATTTTAAGTCATTTTATTGGCAATAGTTGGTTCTGATTTTTTTCACAGTGGTAGAGGGTGAAAGATGCTAAAATATCATAAGAATTGGACCGATCAAATGCGATCGTTTAGCTATATATCGATTTCAAGTTTTAAAGCCCTACATTTGAACTTTGAATCTATTTTCGGCCTCGAATTGGACTAAATCCTAAAATATACTTCTAGTTCAATAATTTGATAATATTTTTTTGTATTAAAAGTTGTAAAATGTAGGATATTTTTAATTTAATTTTTTGGATTTTTTCTTGTTCAGATAATAATTATTTAAAAGTCTATTGAAAGGAGCAAATACCTGAAAAAGACATGTACATAACCAAAATGGTCAATAGACAATAATACTCACTCATTTCATTCTCAAAAGAATAACCCTGTCCCTAATAAACTATTTTATTCAAATTAAAGTGAAGAAAGGATTCAGATTAAAATTAATTAGATAGATAGATAGATAGATAAATACGTTTATTTACAAAAATATTTACAATCTACTTATCATTAAATCTCGTATATAGACAATGAACTAAGGAGTTCGTCTGTCGAGGTTATTTGTTATTCAATAATACAATCAATAACATACAACATTACAATACATAGATAAAGTTATACATAGTACACTTAATAATTAAATTCATTAACTAATTCGTTTCTGTAATCAATTGCTTTTTTTAGATATAAATATAATTTTCTATAATCAGGACCATTTAATAATTTCAGCGTTTCATCTAGATTTAGCGTCTTTTTTTCTAAGAAAATTAATCTAAATTGCGTCAGCACCGGGCAAATAGAAATAAAGTGCATCGTATCCTCAGGAACATTTAAATTGCATAATGAAAAATTATTTCTTTTATTGATCCACGGTTGGTAATTAAGATTAAGCAGCTCTCCCCTGGCTTTAAAAATAAGTCGGATATAATGTATATCCTCTGCCTCGAAATATGTTAATTCATAATTTAATTTTTTATAAAACGAATGGTGTTCGGCATTTCTCGCTCTTTCGGTAAACCTATCCCTCGCTAGTTGACTCAATTTAGATAATAGGCCAGTTTTATGCCTTTCCAGCTGATCTAGTAACCCTTCGGCTAAAAAATCTATGCCAACACTTCTGCCTAGTCTTTTTAAGGCACTCATCCAACTTACATTTTTTTCTATTATTTTGAGGGCAATTACTTTCGGTAAACGATTGGTTCCCATCCTTAATACCTTTATAATGTAGTTCAGATGAATGGCTAATGTGTAAATATGTAGCGGATCTAGTTTGGTTTCCAAATATAGCATGTAGTTCGGTGTATTTATAGGTAACCCAATAATTCTTTTTACAAAATACCTTTGAAGTTTTTCTACTAAATCTAAGTCTTCATATCCCCATATCTGCGCTCCATAGCACATAACCGTCCTTATCGTAGAATTAAACACATTAAATTTTTGTTTCAGTGGGACTTGTTTGTTTGACATCAATCCGGACCAAACCACATTCAAAATATTTTTGCAGGCTGTCAGTTTAAGATTGATGGGTGTTTTTAAGGATAAATTATGGGTTATATTGATACCTAAATATTTGTAAACGTTTACAGTTTCTATTGGTTTTTCTTTAAAGTACCACTTTTTCCTTGACTTTTTAAGTTTTTTACAACATACCATTATTTTAGACTTATCTAGATTTATTTCGAAATTCCACGTTCTACAATAATCTTCTAATTTAAAAATCATTTCTTGCAAAATTAGGCCGTGGTCTGCAATTAATACCACGTCATCAGCATACATCAAAACATTCAGCCTTTTTCCAGCGATGAGTATTCCGCCTTCGACACATTCTACCAAATCGTTAATAAAAAGCGAGAAAAGTAGAGGACTCAATAAACATCCCTGCCTTAAGCCGATATAAGAATCAAAGTTTTCAGACAACCCTTCTTTTGTCCACACTCTAAGGTTTGTCACGTCATATAGATTTTTGAGGATATTGAGAATTTTTGTTGATAAATTCATGGTGCTTAATTTGTAGAATAGTGCTCTCCTATCAACTCGGTCTAAAATTAATTAGAAATGGTCAGAGTGATGATATTTATATTTTTTTTATTCTCACTACCTATTAAAAGAAATGCCAAGCTCATTAATGAAAAAAGAATTATTTGATTATCGTCATTTAATCAGGAGTTATAGATTTTTGGTCGCTAAATGACAAAATTTTCCCACTGTGCGACGCCGAACTGAGTGAACTTTACCCAGTAAATATAATTGACGTGATAACAGCGATACGAATAAAATGGGCGTGTAAAATTCCGAAAAGATTAATAAGCGCGGTGCCGGATGGGAAACGTCCGAGGGGCAGGCCGAGACGGAGGTGGGAGGATTGCGTTAGGGCGGATCTATCGAAGTTGGGTCTGGAAGACGGTCGATGGATGGAGGTGTGCAGGGAGCGAGTGGTGGTGTCGGCATCGAACCTTCGGGTTCGTTAAGCCTTCATTATTATTATTATTATAGTAAAAATTTTAAAGCAACCATTTGATTTTGGACCAATTGATATGGATTCGCCCTAATGTCTAGAATTCAGCATAACCTTAGAGGAGAATCGAATTTTTTAATACCAAACCAAATATTCAGCTGAGGTTCATTAGGACGAATTCAGTATAAGGGCGGATTCACACTATCGCTCCGCTCCCGCTCCACTCCCGGTCCGCTCAAATATTCTAAAGAGAAATAGACAGAGCATTCTACTATCGGCACCGCTCCGATCTCGCTCCACTCCCGGTCCGCTCTCGCTCTACCCCATTCACACTAGCGCTCCGCTCCAGGTCCGGTCTCACTGGCTAAATATTCTAAAGAGGAATAGAGAGAGGTTAATCACAATATTGGCACAGGTCCGGCCTCGCTCCGCTCCCGCTCCACTCTCCTAAAGTCTTTTCATATTCACATTATATAATTTTACACCGTTCACGATTGAAGCCATTAATAATCGAAGCCGTCTGTATTTGGATTTTAATTAATAATTAACTTTCAGTTATTAAAGTATTTATTTATTCATCAATATATATATATATATATATATATATATATATATATATAATTATAAATTAGTTTAATTAATGTTGAAGAAATAATTTAATTTTTTTTTCCGAATGTATTAGAATACGCTTGAAATAATAAAAAAAAAAAATCACCAACAATACGCGCGGTTTTTCGACGTGAAAAATTCATGTTATGTTTGAGATATATTTTGCTATGAATTAATGTACTCGTAAAAAATGGTCACCGATTTATTTATTGACTACATACTCATTGCTATTATAAAATAACGTTTAATTTGAAACGAATAAAAATGCAGTATATTATGAAAAATGTCAGATCATTAACAAAAAAAATATATTAAAGCAAAAAATAATTAAAAAATTAATCAGGAAAAGAAGATAACACAATCGGTAAATTTGTAGCATTTACCGATTTCAACTTGAAATTTTCAAGCGTATTCGAATACATTCCGAAAAAAATTTAAATTATTTCTTCACCATTAATTAAATTAATTTATAATTATTATTAATAATTATCATTGTGTTGCAATATATTCTTCTCATTATATTTTTTGATAATATTATCTTCTCCATCAAGAAAAGTATACTTACCAGCTATTTCTACAAACGAAAAATTGATTTTTTTTTTTGGACGTAAAATTGAAGAATAAATGAATACTTAAATAACTGAAAGTTAATCATTAATTAAAATCTGAATACACACAACTTCGATTATTAATGGCTTTAATAGCTTAAACCTTTCAAAAGTGAACGGTGTAACATTATATAGTGTGAATATGGTAAGACATTAGGAGAGCGGACCGGGAGTGGAGCGGGAGCGGAGCGCTAGTGTGAATGGGGTAGAGCGAGAGTGGACCGGGAGCGGAGCGAGAGTGGAGCGGGCGCGAAACCGATAGTGTGAATAGGCCCTAAGCCTTTATTATTATTATTATTATAGTAAAAATTTTAAAGCAACCATTTGATTTTGGACCAATTGATATGGATTCGCCCTAATGTGTAGAATTCAGCATAACCTTAGAGGAGAATCGAATTTTTTAATACCAAATCAAATATTCAGCTGAAGTTCATTAGGACGAATTCAGTACAAGGAATGAAATAAGAATATGAACATAGAAATATACGTTGCTATTAAATATAATTCGACGAGGATAATGCTAGAGCTAGAAGGGGTCGTCGATCTCACTTAGGGAACTGGATCTCCGAGCCGTCGCACAGTGGGGCGAGTCCACTGTCCGGCCGGACATTGGGCCAAAACATAAAAGTTAAAATTTAGAGGTTTCATTGTAATATTAATAAACTAGAATCCTTTCCCCGTCATGTGCACTAATTTTTAACTCAATCTTTGGGTTAATAATGATACAATATGAGTTGAAACATGACAGTAAGAAATTCATCTTTCTTATATTTAAAGCTAGTGTGCCTATATTTTTTGGCTAAACCTAATGCAATGTTTACAGTCTGATCAAGCATTGCTAACGAATTGTAATACACCAGAAATATAGTTCTGGAAAAACATATGCAACAGTTACGACGGTTCAAACAAATGTAAACTATTTGGTACAATATAGTAAAATGCCGGAAATTGCCCGGAAAACTATATATACCCTATTGTTAGCAAAGGTTTGAACTTTTATAAACAGTTTTCTGATCTTGCCACAATCTGCCTATACTCATTTAAATGAGATTTTACCACGCGTGAACACGGAACTCAAGAGTGAATTTGGTTATTTAGAACATCTTAGCATATTTGGGTTTTCATAACTCATAATCCTTAAATTAATACATTTCGAACCAACTGCAACAATTTATTCACCTAATTACGATTTCCAATAGAATAGCTTTGAACATTTAAAAAAATTGTTAACTTTTTTAATATTTTATATTTGTACTGCACTATAATAATTAGTAAGTTAAAAGAGTACACTGCACACGAAATATTGTTAACAAAAATATTTCACTGTCTTTAATTTAATTAGACAGTAGTTGCTTGGTTAAAGTAGGTAGTTTGGTATTGACTAAAGTTATAATTTTGTTAGCCTTTTTTTTAAGCCCTGTCAAACAAAATCAAACGTAGGTGTTACACGACTGTTGTGCTGCTATCATAAATATGAAAAGAAACAATGACCTTAATTACATTTTCAATCATAGTAGTTATCTATTTATTATTGTTACAACATACTACTGTGAACGTAATTGCTATTAATTTTAATATAAACTTGTTAATGCATTTTGAATTTATACTAATATATTTTATAATTATAATGTACGTACGATATATATATATATATATATATATATATATATATATATATGTAATGATTATGAATGAAATGACAATAATTAAGATTCTGCATTCTTAAAAAGCATAAACTGTCAAAATTTGAGAAGTCCAGCTAAATTTCTTTGAGAGTTTTAGCCGATGTCCAACGGGAGTGTGGACTCGTCCCAGTGTGCGTAGTATTGGTCTCGCGCCCTTACTCATCCATAATGACAGATTTTCCGTATTTTTCCGATTTGGCCGATCCAGGTACCAATCCTGTGTCCGGACAGATTTAGCACAAGCAAAATTGTTTGGGTGCACAAACTTCATTTAATTTATCTACTCAAACTGGCTTGTGCAAGTCAGTTTGAGCAAATGGTTTGAGCGTGTAAACGCACATTTATGTTGCCGAACCATAACTAGGCTTGTATAGTGCCTGCAAGTAAGAGATTATCTGTCTAGACGACAGTGGGATATCGAATGATATATTTCCTCAACAGCAGTACTTGTAATAAATGTCTTTTTTATATTCGAGACGACATCATTATTGTCTACCTTTTCCATAATAACAGATAAATCACGAATACGAGAGTTTTGTTCAGACATTGCTAATCCCCGGCAGTTTATCCTGTTCATCAATTATAACTTTAATTAAGGATATAACATCCCACATTGGCAATTCATCAGATTTTTTTATTTTTAATCTTTAACGATGAGGAAATGATATTCACAAGGAAAATATTATTATGGAACCAATTATTTTCCTTAAATATTGTAGGTAAATACTATTATAGCTTATGCATAGTCCCCACGGACAGGTTGCGTTTTTTATCCGTTTTTCAACACTTATATCACGATTAGATATATTGATAGATATATAAACATGTTTATTTAAACAAGAACAACACAAACAAATGTGAAAAAAAAAAACTGATTACAGCATGGGATCATCGCCGGTCTGCTGGTAAGTCGAATTTAATGTAATGTAAAATTTAATTAGGTTAAATAATTATCAGGAATATCAGTTAAAACTTTTTTTTATTTTGGAAAGCCAACGTTTCGATCCAACTCGTGGATCTTCATCAGGGCGTCTGAGTCCAGAGTAATACCTCTGGTCACAATGATACCTGTGATTGGTTTCACTCTGGACTCAGAAGCCCTGATGAAGATCCACAAGTTAAATCGAAACGTTGGCTTTCTAAAATAAAACAGTTTTAAATGAAAATCATGATAATCATTTAACCTATCGTAAAGAATAACAGTTGACTATCTCTCACCTCTATAATGTAAAATTATGTCTTTACATGTTTGTTTTTACTTTCACTTACCTATATATGAACTATATAATAAGGAAAGTATTGCGATCGTGAAAAATTTCGACTTCCGGTATTCAACGGAAATACACGTTTTGGGGTCCCTTGAGTCCAATTAACCAAGTCCCACGAAATGGTCTGTGTGTGTGTGTGTATGTGAACAGACTAGCTCAAAAACTATAAACCGCACAGACCTGAAATTCAGTATTTAGTGTATGTATAGGCCCGCGATGTGACAGCCAAAATTTCATCAAAATTGGTCAAACGGAGTGGGTACTTTATTTATAGAAGTCTATTTTTTAGGGTTTTTTCGATTTTCTCAAAAAAGGCTCTAACGATTTTGATTAAACTCGGTATTTAGTATATCTATATGACCGTGATACGACAGCCGAAATTTCATCGGAATTGGTTAAACGGAGGGGGCACTTTACTTAATAACTGTTGTCTCATTATCACGTGTTTTTTTTGTTTACTCAAAAACGGCTTAAAATACACCTATCGATTCACCTTCACGATGTATTTGCAAAAAGCAACTCGTAGTAAAAAACAAGCAAGCAGTAAAAAAACTCTACTGTTGATGAAATTAGTCCCTTCATATATAAATTAGCAATAATGAATCGAAAAGTGCTGAGAATTATCAAATTTTGCTATACAGATACTCTATAACTTATGGAGATCTACAAATATAAGTATATACTTAAATGTGTGAAGTTGAGGAATGGCGTTTACATATTATCGAAACACGTCGATTTCCAATCCAAATATGTTCGTAAGTGAAAGTTGTGTGTTGCGCGCATCGCACCAGATTTTTTTAACGTCACTTTATGCCACTAAGGGTAATCGGACGATGCTGCAGTGGGAGTCCTAAATTTTGCCTATCCAGGTATAATTAGGATAGCGATCTTTAACGAGTATCTGACATCGTACAGGCTCTGGAACTCCATTTTACGTCCTATCCGAGGGACGGCATGGCTAAGGATTTTTCATTCTCATTTCAAAAATCATAGGGCCACCGCTGGGCGCGAGCATGTATTTATATGATTCAAAAAATATTTCTAAAAAAAAAAAAACAGCAGATTACAAATAAGAGAACTAATGGCAAGAGCGCCTTAATAGTGGTACGTAAATCTGTGTTCGAATCCCCTTCAACGCCAATCTTTTATATTCTTGTAAAAATTGCAAGTTATCATGGAAAAAAATAAATACTTAATGGAATTAACATTTTTTTAAAAATTGACAAAGGTCAAGATACCTCACGAACACCGACTAATTAGTCCACTCCCCTATATAATTTGCATTGCATTTGGTCAGTGAAGAAAAGGGATTGACTTGACCGGGATATTTGCCTGGGAGCTCAAGTGGCAAGAGCCCTTTACTAGTGATATGGAAATCCAGGTTCAAATTCCAGCCAATCGTATATATATATATAATTTTTTTTTTCACTTGCTTTTCTGGTCTACCTGAACTTAAAGCGCTCAGTATCTCCTCTAAAAATTAAAGTCTTTAGAAAAAATCCTAAGCCATTTTACTGCAAAGACTAATTCTTTTTACATCCCACAAGTTGTTAAGAAATGTCTTTTTTTCAATAATTAAAGTAGATATAATGACATACATAAGTTATTTATAGATATAAAAACTTATACACATATATTGTATTATTTCCGTATTCCTTCAGCATTTTAGGTCAAGAGGCGCAATTGCATCAACACATCGCTAAAATATAAAACATCCATCAGGAAGAAATCACCGAATTCCTGACTAATCTTTTAGCATTTTTTATTTATTTTATTTGTTTGCAATTGAAAAATATTTATAAGGAAAATTAATTTAAAACGCATGTTATAATTTATACCTATCTGCAACAAAAAAAAAAGTGAGCGTTAGTTTTAAACAGGGATTGAGTGAAACTTCTCTCAACCGAACCATAGTTTTTCCCAAAGCTCAAGTTAACAACCTCTTTAACACTATCCCTAAAACCTTTCCATAACTCATTGATGTCTTCAGTAACATCATCAGAGAGTTCTAATATGTACTTCAAACCTACTCTTGACTTCTTTCAAGGAAAGTTTAATAAATGTTTTCTATACGTGGAACCAACATTATTCCATGAAGTTTGAAACCCTATACTTAGGTGGAAATTTCCGATAGAGAATATAAACTTTTCTTAGTGAGGAAGCGAAATATATTCTGTTTCTTCACAACTCTTACGAAACTCCCTGGAATTTACTGCCGCAGTATCGGATAGCCCTAGATGAATATTTATAGCAATAAGCCGGCACGAAAGGGATATACAGTAGGCCCAAATGATCTTGACCTTTTGTAGGAGTGGCCAAGCAAAGTCCTTGTGCAATTCCTAACGGTAGTGGTTCCTTCCGACATACAGTTCAGGGAGGTAATATATATATATAATGTTCTTGGGTTTCAGTCAAAAATAAGCAACTATATTATTATTGAGCAATTAGACATTATTTCTCTCATAATCATGCCCTAAACGTAATACTATACTATACTATTCCAAATAAAAATATTTAATCATGTAAACAAACCGTCAGCTGGATTTTCTTACTTCTTAGGGCATATTCACACTATCGGTTTCGCGCCCGCTCCACTCTCGCTCCGCTCCCGGTCCGCTCTCCTAATGTCTTACCATATTCACTATATAATTTTACACCGTTCACTTTTGAAAGTTTTAAGCTATTAAAGCCATTAATAATCGAAGTTGTCTTTATTCAGATTTTAATTAATCATTAACTTTCAGTTATTTAAGTATTCATTTATTCTTCAATTTTATGGCCAAAAAAAAAAATCAATTTCTCGTTTGTAGAAATAGCTGGTAAGTGTACTTTTCTTGATGAAGAAGATAATATTATCAAAAAATATAATAAGAAGAATATATTGCAACACAATGATAATTATTAATAATAATTATAAATTAATTTAATTAATGGTGAAGAAATAATTTAAATTTTTTTCGGAATGTATTCGAATACGCTTGAAAATTTCAAGTTGAAATCGGTAAATGCTACAAATTTACCGATTGTGTTCTCTTCTTTTCCTGATTAATATTTTAATTATTTTTTGCTTTAATATATTTTTTGTTAATGATCTGACATTTTTCATAATATATTGCATTTTTATTCGTTTCAAATTAAACGTTATTTTATAATAGCAATGAGTATGTAGTCAATAAATAAATCGGTGACCGTTTTTTACGAGTACATTAATTCATAGCAAAATATATCTCAAACATAACATGAATTTTTCACGTCGAAAAACCGCGCGTATTGTTGGTGAATTTTTTTTTTTTTTTTATTATTTCCAGCGTATTCGAATACATTCGGAAAAAAAAAAAAAATTATTTCTTCACCATTAATTAAATTAATCTATAATTTTATATATATATATATATATATTTTTAAGTTGAACTTTTTTGGCCGTAAAATTGAGGAATAAATAAATACTTTAATAACTGAAAGTTAATTATTAATTAAAATTCAAATGCAGACGGCTTCGATTATTAATGGCTTCAATCGTGAACGGTGTAAAATTATATAATGTGAATATGAAAAGACTTTAGGAGAGTGGAGCGGGAGCGGAGCGAGGCCGGACCTGTGCCAATATTGTGATTAACCTCTCTCTATTCCTCTTTAGAATACTTTGCCAGTGAGACCGGACCTGGAGCGGAGCGCTAGTGTGAATGGGGTAAAGCGAGAGCGGACCGGGAGTGGAGCGAGACCGGAGCGGTACCGATAGTGGAATTCTCTGTCTATTTCTCTTTAGAATATTTGAGCGGACCGGGAGTGGAGCGGGAGCGGAGCGATAGTGTGAATCCGCCCTTATTGTTACTGTCTGTAATTAATCTCATCTTATAGCAATGATACTTTACAAGTTGCTCATATGTTTGTTTTCATTTTAGCCCTGACGAAAATCTAAATGTTTGTATCAAAACGTAGGCTCTCCAAATAAAGAAATTTTGACTGAAAATCCTGATTATCAATCATCCTTTATCTTAAAGAAAACAAAAAACTTTTGAAGATGTGGAGTCACCTATGGTGTAGTGGTTGGCATGGCAACCTACAATACTAAAGGTCGCCGGTTCGCGTCCCCAGGTGTCCCTAGGATTTTTTAATGGGAGTAAAATATCCTTGGTTATGCCGTCCCTCGGATAGGACGTAAAATTGAGGTCCCGAGTCTGTAAGATATTAAGTACTCGTTAAAGATCCTCCCTATCCTTATTATACCTAGATAGGCAAAATTTAGGACTTCCATTGTAGCATCGTCCGATTAGCCTTAGTGGCATTAAGTGACGTTAACAAACAAACGAAAAACTTTTGAATATGTGAAACAGAAACAAATCACTAACTATTTCATGCTTGTTATCTTGACTTCACTCGTTTGTTAAATGACACGTTCTTCCAATAAGATCTTGCATTACAATAAACTTGTAGCTTTGGAATCATTTTAAGACAACGAAACAACTTCAGGGATTTGTCTTTATCGAAAATAATCGATCTATATTTATATTTATAAATAGAACACTATCGATAAATGGAAACACTCGAAGCATGAACAGGTTCTTTGGATTGTTGTTATTTGTTTCGTTATGTAACATCTTTTTTCATATGAAATATTGTCGAATGATTACTAAATAATAGAACGGTCTGGATTATCCTAGTAAATGTTACAACGCCGTTTGGTTTTACAAATATATTTCATACATACTATGTGGTTTTAAATAATTTTTATTAGAACAAAATAACACGTTACAGTGTCAGACAAAAATAATAAGAACTCAAATTATTAACGAGGTTAAAAAAAGTATCAACTTGTAAGAATATAGTAACCCAAAAGTAACCAAATCATTTGACCTTAAGAGCAAGACCAACTCTCCAGTCCATTGCTCCTTAGATTTAGCCTTAATTAGCACAATCTAGAAGGTTCCCGACAAGCGTAGAAGACACACGAATAGTCAGAAACACGTACTAGAACAGTCACAAGCAGTTTACGGTGTGAAAAAAGTATGGTACAAGAAAATCTTTAATTAATTACAATTTAGTTTAGAAACTTCAGTTCCATAATAGATTTCTGAATGCAATATAAAGTGATTTTAGAGGAACAGTAATCGATCTCGGTTTCCGGAAAGACATAAGAGAAAAACATTGGAAAATTTTGATTTTATTTTTAATTTACAATGAGCCATTTAAATACACCTTCCATCGATTCCCCTTATCACGACAAATTTACGAAAAACATTGGCTATTGATGAAAGTATGATTTTTTTAGGCCCCTTAAAAATAAAAAATAAGTAGCAATAATGAATCGAAAAGTATTGAGTACTTTCATTCAATGCAAATAATAATACCATACAACTTATGGAGAAAAACAAAAATAAATGTGGAAAAATGTGTGCGGTTGCTAAATGAGGCTTACATATTTATCAAAACACGTCGATTTATGATCTGAGTAAGTTGATAAGTGATTATTAAGTTGTGTGATTATTAAGTTATGTGTTGCACGCATCGCACCAGATTTTTCGATCAGTTTGTCATTCTATGTTCGTTTCATATTTCAGGATTTCATATCATGTTGTAAATCATTTATTATCATGTTTAACCTTGCATAAGTGTATCAGTCTGAGTTTTACGTAGTAGTAAAAAAACAAAAGCGTATATTCAGTTTCTCATAATCTGATATCGATTTGGTTTTTAAAATGAAAAGCCTAATAATATACCTCGAGAGCTTTTAGGGCATTTGAACGGAGAGCAAACACTCGATAACTCAGTCACTGATTATTAAACTAATAAAGGAATAAAAATTAAGATAGATAAATCCGTTTTTGTTTATTGACTTTGTGTGGAGTGTCTTGAATATTACCGAACTTATATACACTTCTAAAGGTTATAATTTTTACTAGAGTTTTGTAACAAGTTGATCAAGGGGGTTGGCGCCCCCACCCTCCCAAAACAGTAATGTAAAATTCTTGAAACCAATTACTATATAAAAAATCTGGTGCGTGCGCGCAACACACAAATTTCACTTACCAACTTACTTAGATTAGGAATTAACATGTTTTGTTAATTGCAACTGCTCAAAGTTACACATTTTTCCTCATTAATTTCTTATTTTTGTTTTCATTTGCTCAAAAAAAACACTAATTTATTTTATTATTAAATAAAAATATTTACTTACTCGAAGTCGTCTGATTTTATATTTCTCTCTCTTGTTGAATATTTCATTTAGTTACTATGAAACAAATAATTTCCATTAAATGAACAGATCAGCTTTATTTTTGAACAATGGTCTGTCATTAAAGTCGTACTCCGCATGCGTGGGCTCAACGTGTTTGTTGACTGAACTATATTGACAGTTGACTGAATATTTTTCTTTTTTTCTCCTCTAAATGTTTACTTGATTTTTACCATATATCATATTTAGCCATTTCTTATTTTTAGGCGAAACGAGAGACAGAATTCTCCATATAAACAAATACAAAGATACTTTATAGGAAAACAAAAAAGGCCCCTTCCCCATTTAAGCCCCTTCAAAACATTTTAATAATAATAAAGCTTAACTGATATTAAAGAACACCTAATTTTCATTAAACACGACGAATTTGATAAAAATCGTTAGAGCCGATTTTGAGATAATCGAAAAAAAGGTAAAAAGGTTATGAAATAAAGTGTCTCCTCCGTTTGACCAATTTTGATGAAATGTTCGCTATCGCATCTTTAGCATATACATACATCAAATACCCAGTTTGATCAAAATCGTCAAAGCCGTTTTCGAGTAAATAAAAAAAAACACGTGAAAATGATACAAAATTTATTAAGTAAAGTCCCCCTCCCTTTGATCAATTTTGATGAAATTTTTGCCCGCGGTGTCACATCGCAGGCATATACCTACCCAAAATACCCAATGTCAGGTTCGCAGGGTTTATAGTTTTTGAGCTAGTCTGGTCACACACAAACACACACACACACACAGACCATTTCGCGGGAATTGGTTATTTCGACCCTGGGGACCCCAAACGTTTATTTCCGTTGAAAACCGGTAGTCGAAATTTTTCACGATCTCAATATTTCCCCTTACTTTATATTTCATATATAGGTAAGTGAAAGTAAAAATCTGGTGTGGTGCGCGCAACACACAACTTTCACTAATCCAACCTACTTGGAGTAGAAACCGACGTCTTTTTATAATTGTAAAAACGCAATTTAATGGAAAATGGAAAATCCATCGCTGCTAATATATAATCATAAGGAGCATAGTCTAGAACCTCCTCGGCCGGCGTAGATGTTACTCAAACATCGTTTTCACTAGAATGTGCTATGGCAGTTGGTTGCAATTGGTAGTTCGTATCAACAAAAGGTCTAGCATTATTCTAAACTGTAGCTGATATGCCTTCTAAGATTTTACAGTCGGTATGTTCATTTTGATTTTTCCAATAAATTTATATTTTGTTAGCGTGGACGTATTTTGTATTAAAAATACTAACATAGTATAATTTTACTAAAAGAATTTCAACTAAGGGCTATTTACCTCCTTTAAGGAATTTAGATCATATTGTAACACTTATATGGGTTCAACAATTTCTATTAAATGAAAATAAGATTTAATAAAGAAACACAAACTTCGCAAACGCAAAAAATATGTTTGTTTAACGTCCCTTCATGCTACTAAGGCTAATCGGACGATGCTACAGTGGGAGTCCTAAATTTTGCCTATCCAGGTATAATTAGGATAGGGATCCTTAGCGAGTACCTGACATCGTACAGGCTCTGGACCTCCATTTTATGTCCTATCCGAGGGAGGCATAGCTTAGGATTTTTTACTCCCATTAAAAAATCCTAGGGCGACCACGCGACCTTAGTATTGTAGGTTGCCTAAATTTTGCCTATCCAGGTTTAGTTAGGATTTTTATTTTTATTTATTTATTTATTTTTTTTTTTTTTTTTTTTTTTTTTTTATTGGTCCCCCCTTCCTCACCTTTAAGGCTATACGGGGTTTCCTGGGCCAGGGGAGAGGGTGGGGGATTGATGCCAAGAACTATTAAATTTCCCCTGGCTCCGGATTTTGAACTTGCTATCTTTCGGTTCTCAATCATACGTTGCCATGGGCAACGCGTATTTTCTAACGCGTTTGCCCACTCGGCCATCCCGACACCCTTAGGATAGGGATCTTTAACGAGTACCTGACATCGTACAGGCTCTGGACCTCCATTTTACGTCCTATCCGAGGGACGGCATAGCTGAGTATTTTTTACTCCCATTAAAAAATCCTAGGGCCACCACGGGACACGAATCCGCGACCTTTAGTATTGTAGGATGCGATGCTAACCACTACACCACAGGTGACCCCAGTATACAAAATTTATCACTTTGCAACTACAAAGTAAAACAAAAATAACCATATGACAACAAGACTCTGAAGAACTCTCTGGAAGGTTCTAGGCCAGCGTAGATAGTACTCGAATATCGTAGTCACAAATATGTACTAGAACATTTTGTTCCAACAAGAAGTCTAAAACTATTTAAAATCGTGTGTTTTTGTTTTATTTTATTTCACGTTACAATATTAATAACTAGCTGCATATACCATTTTCACCCGGGGAATTTGATTTTTTAAACCTTAAAATTAGACTTTAATTTAATTTTTCTAATGAAACGGTCGATTTATTAAAAAAACAATAGTAAAGCAAGATCATTGCCTTTTTTATAACAATAAAGAATATCAGCTGAAGATCGGATGAAGTTATATAATTTTAATATGGACAGGTGTTCGCACCTGGTTGAAAGAACCACTAAGCGAAATTTGGAGAATTTAAGAGAAACGGTATGGATTTCTATAAAGAACAGACAAACAGAATTTCATCTTTATTTATATAGATTATAGCTGCATATCCCGGTTTCACCCGGGGAATTCAATTTTTCTAATGAAACGGTCGATTTCGTAAAAAAACATTGTATAGCGAAATCATTACGATTTACGGGCAAAAAGTTTGTCGATTTGTGCGATGAGCTAGGATTAATTATATTAAATGTTCGTACGAGAGGGGACAGGGAGGGAGATTTTACATATATTGGGGCTCGTGGTAGTTCTGTCATTGATCTGTGTTGTGCCTCAATTAATGTTTTGCCAATTGTAACGGATTTTTCTGTTAGATCTGAATTATTTTCGGACCACCTCCCCATAACGTTTTCGATAGCAGTTACAAGTTCAGATGAGCAAGTTTTTCCGTTGTTACCTCGACTGAAGTGGGAAAATAATTATAAAAGCCGTTATCAAGAGTTGCTTATTAAGGAAATCGAAAAGTATGGTTCTATTGAGCAATATGATTGTGAAACGGCCATTGATATATTAATTACATGTATTAAGAATGCTTCTTTTCGACAACATGCAAACTATATTAAGAAACAGGTATTTAAACAACCGTGGTTTGATTGGGTATGTTTCAAGGCAAGGAAAAATTCCTTTAAATTACTTAAGCTGTATCGAGCAACGTCATCTCACCTGGTGAGAAGTGCTTACCTTAATGCTAACAATAACTACAAAAATATAATAGCTGCAAAAAAAGTAAAATTTTATCAAGCCGCGATTGAAAAATTTAAATCAGTAAAATTTAGTAAAGATTTTTGGGATGCTGTTAATGTTTTCAAGAAACCTAGGTATATATCAGACGGAGGAATTTCAACAACTCTTTGGGTTAACCATTTTAAAAATCTTCTATGTCCGCATCGTTCAGAAAATGCATCGTTCTCGTATAGACCAGTACTTAATAGAATACCTGATCTAGAAAATGATTTTACCATTACGGAATTGCAAAATGTTTTGGACCGAGCAAAAACTAACAAAGCACCAGGGGTCCATCGTATAGGTTACGAATTCTATAAAAACGCACCTATTGAATTTTTGGATCAACTTCTAATGTTTTTTAATGAGATTTATTTGAGGGGTACTGTGCCAAATAGTTTCAAAGAGTCGGTTATATTTCCTCTGTTTAAAAAGGGAGATGTTTCAGATGTAACCAACTACCGAGGCCTGTCTTTTTTGAACTGCGTAGGCAAGTTATTTTGCAGTCTACTTTTAGAGAGGTTTACTTCATTCGTCAACTCTAGGGCAATACTTAAAGAATGTCAGGCAGGCTTCAGAAAGGGGTACTCCACGGTGGACTGCTTATTTGTACTGTTTAGTATTGTTGCTATCCGTCTAAATAGAAAAGGTAATAAGTTATACGCTTTTTTTGTGGATCTAAAATCTGCGTTTGATACGGTAGATCGTGAGGCACTTTACTTGAAACTATCGAATAGCGGAATATCTTCCCAATTTATAACGGTGTTAAGAAATATGTATGAGGGGTCATTTTCTTCGGTTTGGACACCTTCAGGCATAACGGATTCATTCAGTGTTAAAAGTGGGGTTAGGCAGGGGTGTGTTTTAAGTCCTCTTTTGTTTGCGTTGTTTATAAATGATT
Source organism: Aelia acuminata (assembly GCA_911387785.2). Classification (NCBI taxonomy): domain Eukaryota; kingdom Metazoa; phylum Arthropoda; class Insecta; order Hemiptera; family Pentatomidae; genus Aelia; species Aelia acuminata. The sequence goes on along the minus strand of OU426979.1, from coordinate 4,314,758 downwards.
TGGAAGAGGAGCTTCAATCTGGGGTATGGATTGGCAATCAATTAATAAAAATTTTACTTTACGCGGATGATATTGTTATACTTGCCGAAAGCCCACGTGATTTGCAAAGAAATATTTCAGTGCTTGAGCGTTATTGTGATACCTGGAATTTAGTGGTCAACCTCGATAAATCGAAAATAATCAGAAACGGGGGCAAAATCAACAGATGGGAACGTTGGAAATATAAAACTAAGAATATTGAATCTGTCAACCGCTACAAATACTTAGGTATAACTTTAACCCCGAGACTATCCCTGAAACCTCATTTTATGGATAAGGCTTCGTCGGCTAAAACCGCCTTAAATGTAGTGTGGCGAAGAGCCATTTTGCATCCCTTGGTACCGTTATCCGCTAAGCTTCAAATATTTAACGCGGTTTCCCGTTCAATATTGACTTATGGGGCACAGGTTTGGGGATCGGAAGAATTTGTAGAGGTCGAAAAGGTATTAAGGTTCTTTATAAGGAAATTGTTTGCTTTGCCGCCGTTTACTCCAATTTACATCTTGCACCTTGAAACTGGTGTGAAACTTAGAATCAATTTATTTCTATACTTTGTCCTTACAAAGTAGATACCTACGCAAGGTTTTTAGTATGGACTTCTCTAGGTTCCCCCGATTAGTAGCTGAAGAGGTTGTTAAAAAAAATGTTTTTTGGGCTCATAATTGGAAGGTTTTGGGTGAGAAAACTGGTATCTCCATTAGTTTTGTTGAGGATGAGAGAGAATGGCTTTTTTCTAAACTTGAGAGAATAATAGAGGGGTTGAGGCTGGGTTTTAAACATGAGTTGATTGAAAGAGCTGAAGCGACTCACCGTTATAATATTTATAAAGTATTAGACTTCAATGTCAAACCTGCTGACTTGACTGGTGGTGCAAACACTCATATAGGTCTCAACGATATTCGTCTAATATTTAAACTAAGGGGCGAATTATTAAATTTGAACTGTAAGCCATTTAATAGCTCAGCACCCAGCAATCAGGATGAGTGCACCCTATGTAATTACAGAGATAAAGAGGACATTTTTCATTTTCTAGCTGTATGCCCAATACTTGCCCCCTATCGCCTTGCAGTTTTTGGAGAAAGGCTTTTATCATTTGAATTCATTATTGAACTACTTAACGGTAAAAATTGGTCTCTTCTTATTACATACACAAAAAATGCTTGGAATTATAGAAAACTAATCTGTAATGAGTTCGCCTAGGAGCTTAATTTAATTTTAATTTTTATTTAATTTCCTATTTGTTAATAGTACAAATGTAATGTAGATGAATCTTATTTTGAATACTAATATGTTTCTTTTAACTACTCACATTTTGTTTGATTTTGGTGTGTGTTGTTTAAAAATATCAATATTTTCTAACTAAACTCCGGCAGACGGTTCCCATGCCTTATTTGTTTATTTTATTTATATATAAATTGTATGATTTTGTATATTTTGTCAAATAAACTTATTATTATTATTATTATTATTATTCATTACGATTTTTATGACAATAAAGGATATCAGCTGAAGATCGGCTGAAGTTATATAATTTTAATATGGACAGGTGTCCGCACCTGGTATGAAAGAACCACTGAGCGAAATTTGGAGAATTTAGGACAAACGGTATGGATTTCTATAAAGAGCAAAACAAACAGAATTTCATCTTTATTTATATAGGTTGTTCTTACATTATATTCCAATATGAATTTTTTGCCAGTACTTTTAGTTGGATATTATAAAATGTTTAAAAAATATAATTTTTCGTATTACTTTTTCTGATGAAATTAGAAAAACTAAATTCAAAGAAAAATGAGAAAATGGCCCATAAATATTTTTGAAGTAGTTATTTACGGACATCTCTCGAATCACAAATGATTTATTTTTATTATCACAAAAAGATAAAAAAAAAAAAAAAAAAAGTTATTATAGGTACTGTAACAAACATATTTTTCATTTGTTAGGTGACCTAAATATTTTTATTATATACCTTCTTTTTTTTACAGGATTACATCAAGGATAACTCGTATGTTATATAAATTCTTTATGGTATTAGTTCATTTCTGCAACTCTTACGAAATAAATTCTGTCAGTTAATAAGATTCTTTTATTTACAACTAGGGATATAAAAAAAACATTGTTGTGTTAATGTGTCTTAAATAACGAATCTTCTTCACTAAATTTCATTTCAAGGTTCTTGTTTTGAGTACTTTGTGTACTTTGAGCATGGGCGGATCCAGCCGATCGTAAAGGGGGGGGGGGACTGCCTTCATTTGGATCTGCTAATCAGCTTTTTTACCTTTATGTTCCTTTCTCACAAATAAAATTCTACTTGTTCTGCACATTATTTGTTCTTTAACTTGCTTCCGCACATTAAGGAAAGTCCCATTCTAACTATAAATGACGAAAAATTTTCCAAAGGGAGGGGCTGCAGTGGCCACAGCCCCCTCCCCCCCTGGATCCGCCACTTGAGTACTTTGTGTATTTTCGTAAGTTCCGACTATTTCTCGGTCAATGGTTTGTGCGTCGATTTGATCTGATTTAGACCACGCTTAACCGCCAGTTGATAAAAAAAACAAAAAAAATATCTTAATTTTAAAATATTTTTTTATAAAAGAGGATTTGGTCGGGATTTGAACCAGGATTTCCGTACCGCTAGTACGATGCTCTTGCCACTTGAGCCACCAGGCACGTATCCCGGTCAAGTCACTCTTTTCTCTTCACTGACCTCTTACCCTCCGATCTCGCAATTTCTGCTAATTAAACGGGGGAGTGGACAATTTTTTTTGCAATATAATGAGGTGTCTTGAATAATGTAATTTTTTTTAAATTATTAATATCTATATAAACAAAGATGAAATTCTGTTTTTTTTTTTTTTTATTTGTTCTCTATAGAAATCCATACCGTTTGTCTTAAATTCTCCAAATTTAGACTTTATTGTTAAAACATTCGTCATGATCTCGCTTTACAATTGTTTTTTTTACGAAATCGACCATTTGAGTCGAAAAAAACGGCCTAAAAATCAGTTTATAGATTTTGAAGAGGCCAACAAGGCCCGGTAAGAACTTCCCTTGGTAGGCGTCGAGTTCTAGGATTTTCAAACCATATTTTTTTTTTTAAACATTACAATACGTTTATTTACATGTATGGTGAATTTATTTTTTAAAAATGCCTCCTAAGAAGCGAGCTTCAATAGAAGTAGTGAGCTCAAAAGCTAAAAAACTACGTCAAATACGAGCAGCTGAAACTCGACGAAGATCAAAATAGGATTGAACAACAGAGGCTTAGACAGGCAGAATCGCGGGAAACTGAGTCTGCCCGGGAATAAGAGGCCCGCTTTGCGCCACAGAGGCTTAGGGAAGCCGATTAGCCAGAAGCTGAAACTGCAGGGCAATATTTCTGTTTGTTTATTTGTTCTTTATAGAAACCCATACCGTTTATCCTGAATTCTCCAAATTTCGCTCAGGGGTTCTTTCATACCATGTGCAAACACCTGTCTATATTAAAATTGTATAACTTCAGCCGATCTTCAGCTGATATTCTTTATCCTAATAAAAATCGTAATGATCTCGCTTTACAATGGTTTTTTTTACGAAATCGACCGTTTCATTAGAAAAATGAAATTCCCCGGGTGAAACCGGGACATACAGCTAGTTTTGAATATTTCGAAGTAAACGATAATAATTATTCAAATTGTAATTTGAAGTAAACAATAAAGGCCAGATCAAAACATGAAATGGGAGTTGAGGTGGAAGAGGGAACAGTCCAAATTATCTGAAATAAAACTTGAGTAAAAAAGTGGACCACAAGCTCGAGAATCTCGAGAAGAGAAGAAATATTTATTTATTTATTTAATCATAATTTGCTTTCAGGGAAACACCCTATGCAAATAGAGTCTATCGATTATACAAATTGTAGATACACACATTACACATTATATTATACATTACGATACAAACATTATAAATACATTATTAATCAGTATATATTATAAAGCAAAGTGTACAATGTGCGTGCCGATAAGGCTCAAAAACCACTCAACGTATGTTTAATAAAGTTATGTCAGTGTGTTGCTATACAACCCCTAACGGAGAAGAAGGTTTCCGTTTTTCTCTTAAGGGTGTAAAATAGAAGAGAAAAGGACTGGAATTTTAAGACTCTCGCACCATTTAATTAGCCTCTCTGAGATTGAGATACGAGTTTATGAATGAAAAATTTAGTTCAAGCTCCAGGCTACCAGGAAGCGCTAGGGTGCGTTTCACTCAATGTTTATTGTTCATTCATCCGTTCAGATTTAAGATGTAAAGGTTATATATTTTACAGCTGTTTTTTTTTAAATTACTAAAACATCAAGCGAAAATAATTAATTTCGCTTTGCGTTCAAAATAAAAAAATGATTTTACATCTCTGCAATCAATTAGAAAACCGCCTGGATACCTTACAAAATTAATTTTCTCATAAGAAGGTTAATTGATTAACGCATTACATTTAATCAATATATAACATATACTTAAGTATATTTAATGCAATATGAGTGAACATTTTTTAGTAGTACAGTACAGCAAATAAAAAAGACATAAAACAAAAAAGAAGAGCTGAATTGACTGATTATAAATCAAAAATAAAAAGTTTGAAGGGTTCTTATTGTATGTAATTATGAAAAATGGTTTTGTTACTATGTATGGTGAGCATTCCTGTTGACAAAATGACTAACTCCAATTACAGCATTTTTTCAATAAGATTTTATCACCCCTCATAGTTCTGGATAAAAAGAAATTTGATGAAAAAATTGTGCCCTCATGATATTTTGGTTTTCACTTTTTAATAGTAGTAAGATTGGAGAGGTGCAGAGTCCGACCAAATTACGGGGGGGATATCTTAAGGGAGGTTGAACTGGAAGAAGGGTCTTAAAAAAAAAGTTTCTATGAATCTTCGGTAGTTCCTATACTTCTGGATCTAATAGGACCATCACAGTAGTCGGCGCTTAAATTTTACTCGAAATATAGTTTTTTAACTAATAGATTTTTCAACAATAAGCTAATAACTTATTATCTGCTGACTGCTTGGAATGGGCTTATACGATTCAGAATCATAGAAACTATCAAAAACGATGCATAACTCGACAAAGTTGCATTAAAATTAATTAATTGTTCATTCACCATTTTCAACCCCCTTTAAAGTATATAGGGTTCCTTATTTGGGCGGACTCTGCAGATCTCGAATCTTAATATTGATACCATGTTAAAAGTTTCAAGAAAGTGCTAATTTTGTTCTATATTTCCTTTAATTTTAAAGTTTTTCTGTTATTAAAACTACCACACAACTACCGGAGCGAAGCCGGGCACCTTAGCTAGTTATCAATATATATAACCAACCCCGCTCTCCCCTGCTTTATTTAAATGTTTGCTTTAAAATTACAAATAAAGACTAAAAGGGGGTTCAAGTTGCATCAAATGGTGGTAGGAGGTTTTATTCTTTGTTCTTGTATGGGATAAGGCTCAGATGCAAAAACCAATTTTTCGACATTGGCAGCCCCCTCCTCCCACCGGATCCCAAAAACTTTTTTTCGATTTCACCATGAAGAAGCACGATTTCGACAAATAACTATTCTACACATTTTTAAACTAGATTACTCGTATATCGTCGTCACCATGCTAAAGTAACGAAAGTGCAACTAAAAACGTACGCATAGTCGCTACTTTAGCATGGTGACGACGATATCATCATTATTTGAGACCAAAACTGAATCAATAGACTAAATATCTTCTGAGATACAGCTTTTCATATTCAATCGGCCGTCATTTTGTATACAGTCGGCTATATTATGGCAAATGTTTACTACATAATTTATTATTTAGACATGATAATATAAATTTTTACTATTACGAGCCTGTTATTTCAAGATTATTTGAAATTTTAGGGCTGTACTAGCTAAGGGGGTATGGTCTAACATCCTACGGGAACCAACCATACTAGGAAGTAGGGGCCGGGATTCAATCCTATAACCTAACTACTACACTCTTCTATACCCAAGCTCACGTATGATATGAATATTTGAATTAAATTACTGTTATTTTATTAGCTTTCATTGATATTATTGCTGAACTAGATATATTACACACTTACATTTATTATTATGTATACACACGTAAATGAGTTTCGGTTTCGTTTTCGGCCCAAAACTAGGTCTATGGCCGAAATTCGGTTTCGGTTTCGGTTTCGGTCGGACACTAACTAAAACTGTCTACATCGGTTTATGTATAGTTGTTTTTTTCTTTTCCCCAACAACAGTACTTCAAGAATGAAATTTTGAACTGGAATTTTAAGTTTGAAGAAGATTTTTTTTATTTAGCCTTTGTTGTTTACTTCAAATTATTATTTGAATAATTATTATCGTTTACTTAGAATTATTCAAAATGTTATTTTTCAAAATGCCGTTCCTCGAACGCTCAACAAATCCTCCTTAACAAATTACAAAAGGTCTGGAAACAATTAAAATCCCTTAAAAAGATTGACTAAAGGTTATTTAATAAAAATAAAAAACAATTCCTTACCCCGACATATCAATAATATAAGGTATACCAAGCCATAAGTCTACTAGATGAATCCCACACGACTATCCTGTAGACGACATAAAGCAACTTGAGAATTAGGACTGGAGAGAGCACGACTTTTCCCAAAGGTACGTCGCCGACACCCTGAGAAATAAAACATAGTTAAAGTTTATTGGGCGTCTTTTATTAGATTCGTGAGTAAGCTGTTGTTGGAAACGAAGTACTGTTAGCTTGTAGTGTTAGTCGCAGCAATGTCTTCAGCATCAACTATCATTATATATATTTATTCATCATATATATTATTTCTCAAGGCCTTTTTTTTTTTGTCGGTACGCCATAACTTCCTTAATACTTCATAAAATTTCATGAATGAGACATCATTTTAAAGCTTTCCTTTACCACTACTCCGGAAAAATATTCAAATCACTCATTTCGCCATCGATTGCGAGTTAAAAGCGCATACCCGCGGTTTTTTTTTAGAAAAAATGGTCGTAGAGTCTAAATGGTGTTTACCTTTTCAGGTTTTTAAGGAGAACATTTTCGGTCTTATAAATTGTTTCGATTAACCATTTTCGTTTGCGATTTGTAAGCGATAAACTGCAATTCTCAGCGAAAATGGTCGCAGGGCTTTTTCGAAGGTGTCATTTTTACTTTCACTTACCTATATATGAAATATATAGTAAGTGGAAGTATTGCGATCGTGAAAAATTTCGACTTCCGATTTTCAACGAAAATACACGTTTTGGGACCCCCTGAGTCGAAATAACCAAGTCCCGCGAAATGGTCTGTGTGTGTGTGTGTGTGTGTGTGTGTGTGTGTGTGTGTGTGTGTGTGTGTGTGTGTGTGTGTGTGTGTGTGTGTGTGTGTGTGTGTGTGTGTGAACAGACTAGCTCAAAAACTATAAACCGTGGGAACCTGAAATTGGGTATTTAGTGTAGGTATATGCCCGCGATGTGACAGCAAAAATTTCATCAAAATTGCTCAAAGGGAGGGGGTACTTTATTTAATAACTTTTTACGTTTTTTTCGATTTTCTCAAAAACGGCTCTAACGATTTTGATTAAACTGAGTATTTAATCTATTTATATGCCCGAGATATGACTGTAAAAATTTCAAGACAGAACAGACTAGCTCAAGAACTATAAACCGTGAGAACCTGACATTGAGTATTTGATGTAATAATATGCCCGAGATATGACTGTAAAAATTTCATCAAAATTGATCAACTGGAGGGGGACTTTACTTAATAAATTTTGTATCATTTTCACGTGTTTTTTTTTTATTTACTCGAAAACGGCTTTAACGATTTTGATCAAACTGGGTATATGATGTATGTATATGCCCGACATACGACTGTAAAAATTTCATCAAGATTGATCAACCGGAGGGGGGACTTTACTTAATAAATTTTGTACCAATTTCACGTGTACATATTTTTTATTTACTAAAAAACGGCTTTAACGATTTTGAAGAAACTTGGTATTTGATGTATGTATATACCAAATATGTAAAAGCCAAAATTTCATCAAAATTGGTCCAACTGAGGGGGCACTTTATTTCATGACTTTTTTTTCCAATTTTTACCTTTTTTTCGATTATCTCAAAAACGGCTTTAACGATTTTTATCAAATTCGTCATGTTCAATGAAAAATTAGGTTTTCTTTAATATCAGGTAAGCTTTATCATTATTAAAATGTTCTGAGGGGGCTTTTTTTTTGGGGGGGGGGGGGCTTTTTTGTTTGTTTGTTTCTTTCTTATAAAGTACCTTTGTTTTTGTTTACATGGAGAAAATAACTGTCTCTCGTTACGCCTAAAAATAAGAAATAGCTAAATATGAGATATGATAAAAATAAAGAAAACATAAAGAGGAGAAAAAAAGAAAAATATTCAGTCAACTCATAAAACTCGTTGAGCCCACGCTTGCGGAGTACGCCTTTAATGACAGACCATTGTTCATAATTAAAGCCGTTCTGTTCATTTGAGAAGAGGCAATTAACAAAACGCATTAATTTCTAATCTAAGTAAGTTGGTAAGTGAAAGTTGTGTGTTGCGCGCACGCACCAGATTTTTTCAATTTGTTGAGACTAACATTATTGTTTATAGATACTTTTCCGACTGTCGCGCGAACATGCGATTTCAGTCAATAGAATCAGTGCACTCGCATTCCACGAGACCTACACATATGTGTATTAAAGGATTCTGTCTTCTTAACTGATAACAAAAGAAAGGAATTTTGGAGTTTCAAAATAGAAATAATCTACAATTTAAACACATCTATTCTTTACTTCAACCGTCCCCTCTGCCCATGACGCCTATACCTATACGATACTAAATGTACGGTGTCTACGTTAATTAAGTGGAATTTAAGTAGGTCAGAGTGGGAACGCTTCTCACCGGTCAGCTAGTTGTTCATTATTCTATTAAAAAAAATTATTATTTAATTTATAGAATCTAAAACTGTTCTAAAATCTACCGGATTGACAAAAAAATCTGGTGCGTGCGCGCAACACACAACTTTCACTTACCAACTTACTTAGATTAGAAATTAATGCGTTTTGTTAATTGCCATTTCTCAAATGAACAGAACATCTTTAATTATAACGCATTGGTTTGTCATTAAAGGAGTTCGGCGCATGCGTGAGCTCAAGGTGTTTTATGAGTTGACGAAATATTCACCTTTTTTTCTCCTGTATATGTTTACTTGATTTTCTTCATATATCATATTTAGCCATTTCTTATTTTTAGGCGTGATGAGAGACAGTTAATTTCTCAATATAAACTAAAACAAAGGTACTTTATAGAAAAGCAAAAAAGGCCCCTTCCCCATTTAAGCCCCCTCAGAACATTTTAATAATGATAAAGCTTACCTGATATTAAATAAAAACTAATTTTCATTAAACATGACGAATTTGATAAAAATCTTTAAAGCCGTTTTTGAGATAATCGATCAAAAAGGTAAACATTGGAAAAAAATTATGAAATAAAGTGCCCCCTTCGTTTGACCAATTTTGATGAAATGTTGGCTATCACATCTTTGGCATATACATACATCAAATACCAAGTTTGATCAAAATCGTTAAAACCGTTTTTGAGTAAATAAAAAAAAACACCTGAAAATGATACAAAATGTATCAAGTAAAGTCCCCCCTCTTATAGATCAATTTTGATGAATTTTTTACAGTCATATCTCGGGCATATAAATACATCAAATACCAAGTTTGATCAAGATCGATAAAACCGTTTTTGAGTAAATAAAAAAACACGTGAAAATGTTACAAAATTTATTAAGTAAAGTCCCCCCTCCGGTTGATCAATTTTGATGCAATTTTTACAGTCATATCTCGGGCATATAAATACATCAAATACCAAGTTTGATCAAAATCGATAAAACCGTTTTTGAGTAAATAAAAAAAAAGCGTGAAAATGATACAAAATTTATTAAGTAAAGTCCCCCCTCCGGTTGATCAATTTTGATGAAATTTTTACAGTCATACCTCGGGCATATAAATAGATCAAATACTTAGTTTAATCAAAATCGTTAGAGCCGTTTTTGAGAAAATCGAAAAAAACTTAAAAAGTTATTAATTAAAGTACCCCCTCCATTTGAGCAAATTTGATGAAATTTTTGCTGTCACATCGCGGGCATATACATACTTTAAATACCCAATTTCAGGTTCGCACGGTTTATAGTTTTTGAGCTAGTCTGTTCACATACACACACACACACACACACAGACACACACACACAGACCATTTAGGGGACCCCAAAACGTGTATTTCCGTTGAAAACCGGAAGTCGAAAATTTTCACGATCGCAATACTTCCACTTACTATCTATTTCATATATAGGTAAATGAAAGTAAAAATGCATTTACAGATGTTCAGGCAGAGTTGGGCAGTAGTTAACTACATTTGTAATTAACTACACAGACAACTATACCTAGTTTGTAGTTGGAAGCGCGCAACTACTATTTTTCAACTACCAGTTAAGTAGTTGTAATTTAAAACTACAACTACAGTAGTCGGTAAAAAGTAGTTGGAAATGGCAAATACAATAAGTAGTTGTAAATGTAGTTTTAGAGCGGCAACTACATTTGCTAAGCAACGTCTAATTAAATCACATGTTTTTGCTATTTTTATTTTGTATTTAGATAAATACTCCATAGATAAGTGGGCTCCATTATAGTTGATAATCTGTTTTAAAAATAGAACAATACATATACGTAATACAAATTTTTTCCATGGTTTCCGGCAGTCAATTATTTTTTTTAAACCTTAGGTTCTAGATCAATCCCATGTTTTATATATTAGCTGAATTTCATTTAATATACTCCTTATCGATATTACTATATATCGATAATTACTCGTTATCAATAAAAGTAGTTGTAGTTTCAGGCCCATAATTACAGTTACAACTACGAGTTGTAGTTCTAAAAATGCAACTACTTTTTTGAAACTACAGTAGTTGTAGTTGTGGTTCATCAACTAAAAATTACAAAAGTAGTTATAGTTTCAACAACTTCCCAACTACTGTGTCAGTAGTTTTGTAATTTGTAGTTCAACTTCTTTTTGCCCAACTCTGTGTTCAGGGAACCCATTTTTTTTATTTTATATAATTCTTTAGTTTAATTTTTAGTTCAGCATTTTTAAATTAATTCTAAATTCAATAATTAATAAGTTTTAAATTCAGTAAATAATATGTTGTCGTTAATTTATTATTCAAATTTAACATTGAATATCATACCAATCTATATTAAGTATTTAAATAGCATTAGTTTAGTGTTATGTGCGTGGGCGTCTGTGATTGGTCGAAGACGCTCTGAGACAAACTAAAGACGCTTCAAGTCAGTCAGCTGTTGATTCTCGCCAGCCGAGTACGCATTACTCCTCACGCTTTAAACATTCTTTAAAAACATTTATTACATTCTCGTTCACCCAGGGTGTTCAGTTGTGTATTGTGCACATTAGCTGACATTATTTTAGAAGACGAGCGAAGAGGAAGATTAAGTTCCCAGCGGGATAGACCCTTTAAAGTAAAATACTTCCATCATTATTTTTACTTTCACTTACCTATATATGAAATATATAGTAAGTGGAAGTATTGCGATCGTGAAAAATTTCGACTTCCGGTTTTCAACGGAAATACACGTTTTGGGACCCCCTGAGTCGAAATAACCAAGTCCCGCGAAATGGTCTGTGTGTGTGTGTGTCTGTGTGTGTGTGTGTGTGTGTGTGTGTGTGTGTGTGTGTGTGAACAGACTAGCTCAAAAACTATAAACCGTGGGAACCTGAAATTGGGTATTTAGTGTAGGTATATGCCCGCGATGTGACGGCAAAAATTTCATCAAAATTGCTCAAAGGGAGGGGGTACTTTATTTAATAACTTTTTACGTTTTTTTCGATTTTCTCAAAAACGGCTCTAACGATTTTGATTAAACTGAGTATTTGATCTATTTATATGCCCGAAATATGACTGTAAAAATTTCATCAAAATTGATTAACCGGAGGGGGGACTTTACTTAATAAATTTTTATCATTTTCACGTGTTTTATTTATTTACTCAAAAACGGCTTTAACGATTTTGATCAAACTGAGTATTTGATCTATTTATATGCCTGAAATATGACTGTAAAAATTTCATCAAAATTGATCAACCGGATGGGGGACTTTACTTAATAAATTTTGTATCATTTTCACATGTTTTTTTATTTACTCAAAAACGGTTTTAACGATTTTGATCAAACTGAGTATTTGATCTATTTATATGCCTGAAATATGACTGTAAAAATTTCATCAAAATTGATTAACCGGATGGGGGACTTTACTTAATAAATTTTCTATCATTTTCACATGTTTTTTTTATTTACTCAAAAACGTTTTTAACGATTTTGATCAAACTTGGTATTTGATGTATTTATATGCCCGAGATATGACTATAAAAATTTCATTAAAATTGATCTACGGGAGGGGGGACTTTACTTAATAAATTTTGTATCATTTTCACGGTTTTTTTTTATTTACTCTTAAACGGCTTTAACGATTAACAAAAATAAGATATGAATGTAGAAAAATGTGTGACTTTGGGAAATGATATTTAGCAAAACACGTCAATTTCTAATCTAAGTAAGTTGGTAAGTGAAAGTTGTGTGTTGCGCGCACGCACCAGATTTTTTTATTTATTCCAAAACGGCTTTAAAGATTTTGATCAAACTGGGTATTTGATGTATGTATATGCCCGAGATATGACTAAAAATTTCATCAAAATTGATTAACCGGAGGGGGGACTTTACTTAATAAATTTTGTATCATTTTCACGTGTTTTTTTATTTACTCAAAAACGGCTTTAAAGATTTTGATCAAACTGGGTATTTGATGTATTTATATGCCCGAGATATGATTGTTAAAATTTCATCAAAATTGATTAACCGGAGGGGGGACTTTACTTAATAAATTATGTATCATTTTCACGTGTTTTTTTTATTTACTCAAAAACGGCTTTAACGATTAACAAAAATAAGATATGAATGTAGGAAAATGTGTGAATTTGGGAAATGATATTTAGCAAAACACGTCAATTTCTAATCTAAGTAAGTTGGTAAGTGAAAGTTGTGTGTTGCGCTCACGCACCAGATTTTTTTTAATAATGAATGAACGTTACATTGTGATTAATCTTCAAATTTAAATAACATTTTCTGAACATTGAACTTTACCTTTTAACATTAAATCAAATTGCTGAATTCAGTTATTATATATATCTTTGTATTATAGTTATTAATCATTTGTTTATTACTCTACTCTATAGTTCATCAATGGCCATTCGATTAAAACATAATTTTTGTCTATAATAGTTTATAAGTTTTGTTTCATTTTCATCCAATCATTTGTTTCATTCTTATTTAATAAATTATTGTTTAAGCTCTAAAATATCAGAGAATTTTCTTTATTTATTTCCTTTCATTCATGTTATTTTTTTCATCTTATTAATTATGCTAATATTTTTATTAACTTCAAAGGTAAACTTTACGTAAAATAAATTTTATGTTATTCTTTTATTATTTAAAACTTTTTATTACATTAACCTACAAAACTAGGAGCATTGAGCACCGGCCATACTTTCTTCATCAGGGAAGCGAAAGGTTTTTATTATTAAAACCTAACTTGCCTGAATAACTGAACCTTCAGAACTTTCGATCAAAAATATTACGACTCATTTCAAAAGCACCTTCGTACGTGACGAATCAATCCTTACATACTGACTTTAACATGCCAACAGTCGACCAATACATAAAGACTCTCCAGACAAGGCTATAGATGACATTCATATAATTCTTAGGAGAAGATTATAAAGGCGTTGGATGAGAGATCTCGTTCTCTAACAGTGCAGAGTAATTGAAACAAGCCAGACAGGGGGTATTTGTGGATGCCATACTTCCCCCTGCGTGACATGTCTGTTTCTTATTCGGAATAAAAAATAAAATAATTATGTTAAGCCGTCCTTCTGAGTCTGGTAAATGATGTTAAAAAGTGTTGAAAATTGTCTGGTTAATTTTTGTTGCAAAGAAGACATGAGGATTTCGGATTAAAATTGCATAGTATTGAGTTGATCAAGAGTGTTTGGGATTTGGATCCAGCCAATCGTATTTGGGATACCACTCTTAATTTATTTATGTGACATTGATTCTTTGTCACATGACATTGTTTGATTGGTTGATGTCGCACAGTGGGAAAGTTTTGTTATTTAGCGGCCAAAAATCTGTAACTCCTGACTAAATGACGATAATAATAATTTATTGATAATTATTTTTTCATTATAGAGCATGGGATTCCCTTTATCAGTGAGAATAAAAAAAAATAAAAATACCATCGCTCAAAGTATGTCAAATCAATTTTTAATTGAATTCTTTCTTCACTTTAATTTAAATAAAATGGTTTATTCGGTACAGGATTATACATAGGGAATGAAACGAGTCAGTATTATTATCTATGGAGCTTTCTGCTTATATACATGTCTTTTTCAGGCATTTGCTCCTTTTGAAAGATTTTAAAATAATTGTTGGCTAAATAAGAAAAAATCCAAAAAATTAAATTAAAAATACCCTATTCTTTAGAATTTTTAATGGAATAAAATATTGTCATATAATTCAACGAGAAGTATGTTTTATGATTTAGTCTAATTCGAGGCCGAAAATACAATGAAAGTTCAAGTTTAGGGATTTAAATCTTAAAATAGATCTAATTATATTATGGTATTTTAGCGTCGTTCACCCTTTACCTCTGCGAAAAATATCAGAGCCACCTATTGCCAATAAAAGTATTTATATCAATTCAAATACTTTCTTCTCATAAATAACATACTCAACGTGGAAGAAATCAAAACCCATTTTTATCCAATATTTTTACAGCCATTCTTCTTATGTATAAAGTATTTTTGGTGGAACAATATAAAAAGTAAAGCTGAATAGAAAAAAAATAATAATGTCATAGAGATGAGCATAGATTTTGCTTAAAATAAATCCAATTTTTTTCCCTATTAAGCTTTACTTTCTATAATAATGCACAAAACATATTTTATAAATAAGAAGAATGGCTGTAAAATTATTGGATAAAAAAGCGTTTTAATTTCATCCAGGTTAACTATGTAATTTACGAAAAGAAAGTATTTAAGTTGATATAATTTCTACTATTGGCAATAGTTGGTTCTGATTTTTTCCATATTGGTAGATGGTGAAGGGTGCTAAAATACCATTATAGAATTAGATCGATCAAATGCGATCGATCGGCGATATTTCGATTTTATGATTTAAATCCCTATATTTGAACTTTCAATATATTTTCGGCCTCGAATCAGACTAAATTATAAAATGTACTTATCTTTGAATTATAGGACAATATTTTTTCCGTTAAAATTCCTATAAAATAGACTATTTTATTTTTTTTGGAATTTTACTTGATCAGACAATAATTTTTTAAACACCTTTCAAATGGAGCAAGTACCTGAAAAAGAAATGTATATAAGCAGAAAGCTCAATAGATAATAATACTGACTCATTTCATTCCCTATGTCTAACCCTGTACCAAATAAACCAATTTTGTTTATAGATTTATATGAATATAGAATTCATTTAAAGATTAATATGAAATATTTTGAGCAATGGTATTTTTTATCCTCACTGACAAAGGGAATCCCATGCTCTTTAATGAAAAAAGAATTATTCGATTATCGTCAGTTAATCAGGAGTTATAGATTTTTGGCCGCTAAGTGACAAAATGTTCCCACTGTGTGTCGGCAAGAAGATGGTCACAACTCAAAAAATGACAAAATCTACATTGCCAGAATATAGTGGCATTGCCATTAATAGTTCTATTCGCTGAAGACGCTATTTAGGATATTCTTTTATGGAGGGGATGGTGGTGTTAACGCATCTCGAGGGCTACTAGTAGCACTAACTGTCCCAATGGTAGTGTATTTGTGGTCAAAGACTATTTTACGTAGTCCCCGTTTATAGGTACATAGTAAAATTTAAGATGCAGATGAAACTTAAAATTTGAATATCCAAAATAACAGTTTTTTGGGTTGCAACCATCTTGCCGAGGTGCGTTGCGTTGAATCTCCTCCCAGATCAAGTGTTGAAATATTTCTGAATATAACACTAAATGAGTATTTTACTGCCGTACCTTTAATTGTGCAATGCAATCTAAATTCCATTAAAAACCGATAAAGGTTTTATTGATATACCTGTGGTGTAGTGGTACAGCATAGCAATCTACAATACTAAAGGTCGCAGGTTCGCAACACGTGGTGGCCCTATGATTTTTTAAGGGAATAAAAAAAATCTTTGCTATGCCGCCCCTCGGATAGGACGTAAAATGGAGGTCCGAGCCTCTACGACACACAGTGGGAAAATTTTGTCATTTAGCGGCCAAAAATCTATAACTCCTGACCGAATGACGATAATCGAATAATTCTTTTTTCATTAATGATCTTGGGATTCCCTTTATCAGTGAGAATAAAAAAAATAAAAATAACATCCCTCAAACTATTTCAAAATAATTTGTATATGAATCATTTCTTCACATAAATTTAAATAAATTAGTTTATTAGGTGCAGGGTTATACATGGAGAATGAAATGAGAAAGTATTATCTATTGAGCTTTCTGCTTATATACATATCTTTTTCAGGCATTTGCTCCTTTTGAAAGATTTTAAAATAATTATTGTCTAAATAAGAAAAAATCCAAACAATTAAATTAAAAATACCCTACTTTTTAGGAATTTTAAGGGAATAAAATATTTTCATATAATTCAGCGAGAAGTATATTTTATGATTTAGTCCAATTCGAGGCTGATTATATGATAAAGGTTCAAATATAGGGATTTAAATCTTAAAATCGATATATCGCCGGTCGATCGCATTTGATTGATTTAATTCTATTATGGTATTTTAGCACCCTGCAGCCTCTACCACTGTGAAAAAAATCAGAACCAACTATTGCCAATAATAGAAGTTATATCAATTTAAATACTTTCTTTTTATAAATTACATAGTTAACGTGGATGAAATTAAAACGCACTTTTATCCAATAATTTTACAGCCATTCTTCTTATTTATAAAATATGTTTTGTGCATTATTATAGAAAGTAAAGCTTAATAGGGAAAAAAATTGAATTCATCTTAAGCAAAATCTATGCTCATCTCTATGACATTATTATTTTTTTTCTATTCAGCTTTACTTTTTATATTATTCCACCAAACATATATAATTAACCCTATCCTAATTATGCCCGCATAGGCAAAATTTAGGATTCCCACGGTAGCATCGTCCGATTAGCCTTAGTAGCATAAAGTAACCTTAAACAAAGAAGGGGGGAAAAAATATGATATTAAAAACATAAGATGTTTCGAATATTCCCACGTATGCACCAAACATTCTATAAAAAAGAAGTGGTAATTCAATTACAAGATTATGATGGCATAGTAAAAGTTAATTGGACATTAATATCCATCCATAAACATAAAATAACGGCCTACTTCTAATCGATAGGTTACAATCGAGTTTAGCGCCGATAAATCGAATGTTCATCCGGGTTCACGGAGTCTGCAAGGTCGACTTCAACACGATTCTGATCTAGGAGCTACTGTTTATGTAAACTGTAAACATTACCTTCCCATGTGATTACTACAAAACTGAATATCGATTTACAAGATTATTCGATTCAGAAAGGCCTAATTCGTATAGATTGAGTAGGTCGTAAAAAACCATCGGATAATATTATCTCCTATTAATCTGGAAAAAAAAACATGAAAAAATTAAAGGGTGTTTGAAAATTGAAACAAAAAAGTATTAATTTTGTTATCGGACGCCCACTTTGGAACTGAAAGACTTCCTTGTAGGGTGTGTGCTTCACGTTGGATTACACGAGTTGAATGCTTTGGCGCTATGTTTGGTTCATTACTAAATGTTTTTTAAAGCCGGAATAATTCACCTTTAGAAAAGTTTGTTCTTTTTCCTAAATTTTGGCAGACCTGGTGGAATAATCGAGATGCTAAACTAAAAATCATAAAGAGGAACTCTATCAAGTGGACAACCTCGAACAGAATATCACGAAGGGAAGAAACCGTCCTCTGTCGAATAAGAATTAGACATTGTGAATTTTCACACGCATATTTGTTAAAAGGTCTCACACCTCCAACATGAAGAATATGCGGTGAGGAAATTACAATAAGCCATATCCTAAAAGACTGTAAAGCTTTTAAGAATCATTGGACAAATCAAGCTTTAAATGGTACATTGAAGGAAGTTGCTATGTCCCTGATTTATTTAAATTATAATATGGGTTAGTAATAAGGTCCGTTTAGGTCTGTGGTTCTTAATTATATTTAATAATTGGGACATGCAAAAAATAGACAGAATTACGCAGTGGAAGAATACTATAATTTGTAAATAATATATACATATATACATATAGACAAATAGATCTAATTACTATTAAAATACAAGCCTGATTAAGTGAATATATGAAGTGGGGGGCCGGCAGCAATACGTCTAACAGGAAGGAAATTCTGCTAGAGACTGTACTCTGGGGCCTTTTTAGGGGCTATAAGGATGGCTAGGGTACAAAGTTTGGCCCTATGTTATTACTTAGCATATTTATACAGACTCAAATATATTCAATTATCTATTTGGGTTAATTTATAATTATAATTAAACTAATTATAATCATTCTCATTTATATCCACATACACAATATTTCTATAATAGCCCTCATATAATACAATATAATAACAATTAATATACATAATATTTGTACGTCTGGCCTTGTACATCTGGAAGCAGGAGCAAGAAGATTAGGACTGCTGGTAAATGAAGGTAAGACCAAGTACATGGTTACGGATCAACCTGCAGTTCCTGGAGAGGGTGTGAAATTCGGGGAATATTCCTTCGAGAAGGTCAACGAATTCACATATCTCGGTTCGGTTGTCAATACCAACAATGACGTCTCATCCGAGATTAAGAAGAGAATAACAGCTGCTAACAGATGTTACTTTGGACTAAGGCCACAGCTCAGAAGCAACCTCTTCACAAGGTCAACCAAAAAGCTTATGTATAAAACCCTCATACGCCCAGTATTGTGTTATGGGTCTGAAGCATGGACCATGACATGGAGCGATATGCAGGCGATCCTCATGTTTGAGAGACGTGTCCTCCGGAGTATCTATGGGAGAGCGCAGGAGGGCGGAGTCTGGAGACGGAGAACCAACAGAGAAGTGGCTCACCTTTACAAGGATGTGGATGCCGTGACCTTCATCAGGCTGGGTAGGCTCCGCTGGGCTGGCAATGTTATAAGAATGGAGGACTCTGCCATCCCTAAGAAGGTCCTAGAAGAGGTGGTTGGACGGAGTGTCACACGATGCCAGAGAGCTCCTTGGATCTCGAAACTGGAAAGCGGCCGCACTTGACCGGAACAACTGGCGGAAACTGATTGAAGAGGCCTCGACTCGCTAGTGGGTTGTTGAGCAGAAGAAGAAGAAGAAGAAGAATATTTGTATAATACGTGACTTAATAATTATATGTGTGGATCATCACAAAGTTCTAGGGATGATGAAAAAACTGTGAAGAAAATAATGGAATATTTCATATATCAATCAAGTACTATTCGAAAATCTAGAATTTGCATTGGCTCAGTAACTATAATGATTTGAATTGATAATTTCCTATTCTTATTAACACAATCAAATCAAAATTCAATGATAAAGAGAACGTTTCAGGTAATCTAAAAATCAACTGGATTTAAAATAAAAATTTTAAATTGTTTTGTAAAGAATTTAGAAGGGTTAAATCTCATATTTAAACTATAGTTAGTATCAACGATCCTTTTATTTAGCACTTATTGGATCATTTCAGCAGAGGTGAGATTAAATATATGTAACACATGTATATGGAACTAATGAAGAATATAATTAGAATAGGGTTTAGTACAAACACAATAGACAGTGAACAAAATGTACCAAATTAATCTTTTGTCCTATATTAATTAAAATTCAGAATATACCATATGATGAAATGAAATATCGCCTAATTTTTGAGGTTCTACCAGAAACAGGTTATGAAAAGCGAGCAACCTCAAACCTTTACAGCAATGATGTACATTTTTTTATTATTAGAATTCACAATTCCTATCTGCTGTAGTAATGCTAATACTAATAGGTGCACAATGATTTTTTTTA
The DNA here is from genome assembly GCA_911387785.2 of Aelia acuminata. NCBI lineage: Eukaryota > Metazoa > Arthropoda > Insecta > Hemiptera > Pentatomidae > Aelia > Aelia acuminata. The sequence continues at coordinate 4,294,459 of OU426979.1, read as the reverse complement.
ACCTGTCTTTTACTAAAACCATGGGAAAAAAAAATAAATTTCTGCTAAATCATCCTAAATATCAATGGAAAATTAAATGTGTCAATAAATAAACGTACACCGCCATCTGTTGGAAATTTATAGAACATACAAATAATCGCACTCAACTGTAGCATAATAAGCATTTAATTTGCTATCAAAGAAATATTGAAGCCAAACATCGAGATAAATAACTACCCTATCTTTTAAGTTGGACAAAACTACACACAATGAGCCACATTGTATAAAGATCGATTGAGTAGTTTCTGATTTTACCCCCGACAAACAACAAAGAGGTTATAAAATCGACCTTTGACGCCATGATAATCGAAACACGACCTACTGTATTTGCAATAATTCGCAATAAAAGAAATATTGTGGTAAATAATCAAGATAAAAACTATCCTATATTTTAAGTTGGAAAAAACTATACACTTTGAGCCCAATTTCATTAAAATCGGTTGAGTAGTTTCTGATTTTACTCCCGACAAACATCGGGACACGAGATTTTTATATATATAAAGATATGGTGTTATGATGAAGTTTAGCAAACATGGAAAAGAAATTTCTAATTATTTAGAAAATGGCTTTCTTTTCACTCTATATATTTTCTTTTTTTACATCCACAGTTTTATAAATTCGACTCGTTTCCAAGCGATGTAAAGCGAGATCATAGCGATTTTTATAACAATAAAGAAAATACCCAGAGATTGACTGAAGTTATGCAATTTTAATATGTACAGGTGTTCGCACCTAGTATCAAAGAACCTCTGAGCGAAATTTAGAGAATTTACGACAAACGGTATGGATTTCTATAAAGAACAAACAAAGAGAATTTCATCTTTATTTATATAGATTGTAATCTCATGAAACAAATTTTTAAAAAATTATTTACAGTTAAACAACAATAAAAGATAGCTATGGGTTCGTAGAGCCTCCCCCTTGGTAAAACTAAAAGCTCAAATACCCCTTGGAAATTTTCAGCATAAAATAATAACGAAAAATTCAATATCAAATTATATTATATGCGTTACTATAATAATTATACAATCTACTTTTTAAGTGTATCGCCGTTGATGCTGCAAAAGGTCGTATTTTCATTTTCATTTCATCATCACTGCTGATTTTCGGAAGAACAAGATAATCATTTTATTTGCAAATCATTTTTTACTTTCACTTACCTATATATGAAATATATAGTAAGTGGAAGTATTGCGATCGTGAAAAATTTCGACTTCCGGTTTTCAACGGAAATACACGTTTTGGGGTCCCCTGAGTCGAAATGACCAAGTCCCGCGAAATGGTCTGTGTGTGTGTGTGTGTGAACAGACTAGCTCAAAAGCTATAAACCGTGCGATCTTGAAATTGGGTATTTAGTGTAGGTATACGCCTGCGATGTGACAGTATAAATTGCTCAAAGGGAGGGGGTACTTTACTTAATAACTTTTTAGGTTTTTTTCGATTTTCTCAAAAACGGCTCTAACGATTTTGATTAAACTGAGTATTTGATCTATTTATATGCCTGAAATATGACTGTAAAAATTTCATCAAAATTGATCAACCGGAGGGGGGACTTTACTTAATAAATTTTGTATCATTTTCACGTGTTTTTTTTATTTACTCTAAATCGGCTTTAACGATTTTGATCAAACTGGGTATTTGATGTATGTATATGCCCGAGATATGACTGTAAAAATTTCATCAAAATTGATTAACCGGAGGGGGGACTTTACTTAATAAATTTTGTAACATTTTCGCGTGTTTTTTTTATTTACTCAAAAACGGTTTGAACGATTTTGATAAAACTTGGTATTTGATGTATTTATATGCCAAAGATGTGATAACCAACATTTCATCAAAATTGATCAACCGAAGGGGGGACTTAATAATTTTGTATCATTTTCAAGGGTTTTTTTATTAACTCAAAAACGGCTTTAACGATTAACAAAAATAAGATATGAATGTAGAAAAATGTGTGACTTTGGGAAATGATATTTAGTAAAACACATCAATATCTAATCTAAGTAAGTTGGTAAGTGAAAGTTGTGTGTTGCGCGCACGCACCAACAGCCATAAGTCCGTGCCTGTTTGTTTACATCGCACCCTGGTGGTCCGTGTAGCTTTCTGCCAAATAGCACATTTTGTTTTAGGAGTAATAAAAATGAAAAAAATGGTTATTTATTCTCAAAAATCTACATTTAATCAAATTAAAACAAATCAATAAGTAATGTAATTTAATTTTTCATAGTGTGGTACCTACTTCTCAAAACATTTCCCAATGTCTTACAGGAACATGTCTTACATTAAATATTTGTTTTTCTCCTTCCGTTTTTCTATTTAAAACTCCAAAAATAACCAAAACTTACAACGAAAATGATAAAACTGACACTAAGCCGTTTCTAGGTTTAAGATATAACAACAAACTAAGAAGTAGTGGTGGGGTCTCAATAACATAACAGCCTTCAATCACCTATTATTATAAAATAACAGTGATTGGAATAACCTGTTATGAAATCATACAGGAGTGATTTATACTCTTTATTTTGAAATTATTTCACAGTAATTAGCGCAATGTTAAGCCTTAGAACTCCGAATAATATAAACGCTAAAGTAGTGATTAATTAAATAAGTTTACTACTTGTAAATGAGAATTATGATATATTTGGACTCCGACATACACATGAATATATGAAATATGTTCTCCGACTTTTGAAATCATCGCCCTCGGCTTTCATACCATTTTTAGAATTATCAGTAATTCCGAAATCGATTGGAGGTTTTTAATAAAATTAAGACTTATTTACTTCATAAACTACGGGATCCTTTATGATCCAAAAATTAAAAAAAATGCGCCCCCCTCAGAAAATTTCTAGATCCGCTACTGAAACAAAGCCAATAATAGGTAGAGTAGCATATGTTACTAAAATCACCTGTTATAGGAACCTGTTATCACTCGATAACAGTTACTGGATAACCTGTTAACGAATTTTCACTGTCATGCCCATCACTACTAAGAAGCCTTTGAGTGCTGTAGTTCACAGAACGTTTACAGCGCATCTATTGGTTGTTGAGGGTACTATTTGGTACCAAAATGATCAGCTGATCGTCTAGAATAGTGTTTTGTATTCAAATTATGCCAAGCAGGATTTGGCAAAAGACTAGAGGGACAGAAAATCGATGCCGGTGGGAAATCGGCCTAGGACCTCTAGTGTTAAATATGTTTGCCGGTCCCAGCTCGTCAAAGGACCGGTGACGGATAGACACTCGCGGACCGTATAGACCCAGGTCGGCATTGGCCCACAAAGGGTTAAAATTGTTATTATATTAATTTATTTTTTTTTACGTGTTAGATTTTAAATTTTTCTTACAGCCTGGTTTCACTCAGGATTAATGACCAAGCGAGTCCTGAAATTCTAATATTGTTTTACTGTCCATGATTTGTCTTTCCTATTGACTAATGTCAAAATTCGTCTTTTAGGACCCTAGAGTTAGTCGTTTTGATTAAAAATTCGATAAAATCGCAAAATCGAAAGTTTTTGACATACGACCTTTTGCAGTATCAACGACGATTACAATTACATTTTTAGAGATGAGAGATGGTCAACTGTTCTTCAATTACGATAGGTTAAATGATGGTCAGGATTTTAGGTTTACAATGATTTTATTATGGTAAGCCAACGTTTCGATCCAACTTGTGGATCTTCATCAGGGCTAAAAGAAAACAAATATATGAGTATCTATGCTAGAGGGTGTCATCTCAATGACATCCATTTTCCTCTCAGAATCCATTTTCATCCATCTAGAAACAAATAACCCGGTAAATCACAAAACAGATAAAGAGCTAATTTCATCCACTTATTCTAACATCTTGCGCATCCTCAAATCCTAGTTTTGATTTCATAGGTACCTGCAATTATCTCTGTACCTCTTGTACTATTATTATTTTTTGTATTGTATGCTTCTTTCTGTATAGTTTCCAAATTTTTATGCATTGTTACATTATGTATTATCTCATTTTTATGTTATTATTGAGTCCAGACACAACTATTTGTATACAATACCATCTACTTTGTTAGTTTTTAAATATTTCTGTTCACTCAGTTGTCATGTGCTTTCACTTCAAAAGCGCTTGATTTCCCCGTCATAAACCTTTGAAGTCGGCAAACTAACCCCCTACCACTACCTCTCACCTTATTTTTACCTTTAGTCTTAGTATCCACCTGGACTCAGTAGGTAAATATCAGATTCTATTTTATCTTGTTAACCAGCCTCTTATTTTAATATTCATGTATACACAAATTATCAGTTCTGTATGTATCCATTTATTGTCACCCTCTAGCATAGATACTCATATATTTGTTTTCTTTTAGCCCTGATGAAGATCCACAAGTTGGATCGAAACGTTGGCTTACCATAATAAAATCATTGTAAACTGAAAATCCTGACCATCATTTAACCTATCGTATTTACATTTTTAAATTTCGAACAAGCAGTTTTGGGGGGCATCAAAATGTTCCCCATCTCGGGTCTCCGGAATCTTAGTTACGCCAGAGGAAATGATAATACGATTTAAATGTGTTGTAATCGATCGGTGAACGATTAGTCAACTCCAATATCTCATAACTGATAAGATCTACTCATTTGGTTTAAGGGCTGCAATCAGTAGCCTTGTATTGATATTCTTGAGGAAATTTCTATGCTTAATAAGGAAATCACATTTTAACAATATTTAGTCGGTTTAAATGATTTTTATTAGGCGAAAATGATAATTCACAATGTCAGGAAAACAATAAAAACTCAAAAAATTAACAAGGTTACAAAAAGTATCAACTTGTAACGAAACAGTTACACCAAAGTAACCATATGATTCCATCTTCAGAGCAAGACTCCAGTCCATCGATCCTTGTATTTAGACCGGATTCGAACATTCTAGAAGGTTCCCGAAAAGCATGGAATATTCTAGAACAATCACGAACATGTTGGTAACTGTTCCAACAAAAAGTCTAAAACTCTTTCCGATCATATATTTTGTGTTTCACGTTACTATAGCAATAATGTTTAAAGTTTTAAGTTCTACTGGGAAGTAAGGAAATTTGACTCCGCCACTTATTAAAAGGAATGAAAAATATTTAGAACATTGTAAAATGAAAAAATAAAAAAAATATAAAATAAAATGGGTTTTTAATTTATAAGGGGCCTAACCTTGTTCGTGGAATTATTGCTAAAATTTTTATGGCACTAATACAATAATTGAAGTTATATACCGCACAATAATTCACTAATATCTATAATAAATCTTCGACTGTGCTCTACATAGACTAGATATTTAACAATCATTACTCCTCGACATTGCCAGTTCGTAGACTCGATCAAAAACGGGCGGTTGGTAGTGTTGAAGCATTCCCTTCTCGAGAGTCAGCGCTAGTTGATAAGGATTTAGAGTGTTCTCTCAAATTATCAGTAATTCAATTTAAAAAATATTTCCAACTAACTAAATCACTCTCAGACCGCTCCTATCTCGATGACACTTAACACTTAAACAGGGTTACGACGACGTAAGTTTCAGATCGTGTCTGTTCGCCGAGCAGGTGTGTGAACTGTTTGGTTCCCTAGCCGTGTCCAAGAAGACGTAGAAGAACGTACCACCAGATCAAGATTATAGGTAAGTACATCAATTAGTCATTAGTAAAGCTCAGAATTCCGAGTTAAATATAAAATATTATACTTAGAAATGTTGCTTTATATTTTTAAACATAAAACGGATATTTGGTGGGGGGAGGGAGTAAAACTACAAAATACAAAATTTTACATTCTTCAAATTGATTTCATAATTTTACATATTGGTAAAATAATAATCTCCTTTGTCATTAGAAAAAAAAATTAACTTAAATCATCATTATCATCATAATATATATTATTTCTCAAGGCCTTTTTTTTTTTGTCGGTATGCCATAACTTCCTTAATACTTCATCAAATTTCATGAATGAGGCATCATTTTGAAGCTTTCCTTAACCGCTACACGGGAAAGATACAAATCACCCATTTTACTGGGAGGTATAAGCTGGTTTCTAAATGGTGTCAAACTTTTCAGGTTTTCAAGGAGAACATTTTCGGGCATATAATTTTTTTTCGATTAACCCCTTCGTTTGGGAGTTGTATGCGAAAAACTACAATTCTCAGCGAAAATGGTTACAGGGTTTTTATTTTCACTTACCTATATATGAATATATATAGTAAGTGGAAGTATTGCGGTCGTGAAAATTTTCGACTTCCGGTTTTCAACGGAAATACACGTTTTGGGGTCCCCTGAGTCAAAATAACCAAGTCCCGCGAAATGGTCTTTGTGTGTGTGTGTCTGTGTGTGTGTGTGTGTGTGTGTGTGTGTGTGTGTGTGTGTGTGTGTGTGTGTGTGTGTGTGTGTGTGTGTGTGTGTGTGTGTGTGTGTGTGTGTGTGTGTGTGTGTGTGTGTGTGAACGGACTAGCTCAAAAACTATAAACCGTGGGAACCTGAAATTGGGTATTTGGTGTAGGTATATGCCCGCGAGGTGACAGCAGAAATTTGATCAAAATTGCTCAAAGGGAGGGGGTACTTTATTTAATAACTTTTCACGTGTTTTTTTTATTTACTCTAAATCGGCTTTAACGATTTTGATCAAACTGGGTATTTGATGTATTTATATGCCCGAGATATGACTGTAAACATTTCATCAAAATTGATTAACCTGAGGGGGGACTTTACTTAATAAATTTTGTAACATTTTCACGTGTTTTTTTGATTTTCTCAAAAACGGCTCTAACGATTTTGATTAAACTTAGTATTTGATCTATTAATATGCCCGAGATATGTCTGTAAAATTTCATCAAAATTGATTAACCGGAGGGGGGACTTTACTTAATAAATTTTGTATCATTTTCACATGTCTTTTTTATTTACTCAAAAACGGTTTTAACGATTTTGATTAAACTTGGTATTTGATGTATTTATATGCCAAAGATGTGATAACCAACATTTCATCACAATTGATCAACCGGAGGGGGGACTTTACTTAATAAATTTTGTATCATTTTCATGTGTTTTTTTTATTTACTCAAAAACGGTTTTAACGATTTTGATCAAACTTGGTATTTAATGTATTTATATGCCTGAGATACGACTGTAAAAATTTCATCAAAATTGATCTACGGGAGGGGGGACTTTACTTAATAACCTTTTAGGTTTTTTTCGATTTTCTCAAAAACGGCTCGAACGATTTTGATTAAACTGAGTATTTGATGTATTGATATGCCTGAAATATGACTGTAAAAATTTCATCAAAATTGATTAACCGGAGGGGGGACTTTACTTAATAAATTTTGTATCATTTTCATATTTTTTTTTATTTACTCAAAAACGGCTTTTACGATTATGACCAAACTGGGTATTTGATGTATGTATATGCCAAATATGTGATAGCCAACATTTCATCAAAATTGATCAACCGAAGGGGGGACATTACTTAATAAATTTTGTATCATTTTCACGGGGTTTTTTATTTACTCAAAATCGGCTTAAACTATTAATAAAAATAAGATATGAATGTAGAAAAATGCGTGACTTTGGGAAATGATATTTAACAAAAAACGTCAATTTCTTATCTAAGTAAGTTGGTAAGTGAAAGTTGTGTGTTGCGCGCACGCACCAGATTTTTTATTAATCGTTTCGGGCTACTAGGGACCATGGCTACTGGACGGGCTACTTTGGATTCATCAAGAGGCATAGAGCGCAAAGGGTCTTACTACCGAGTCTAGTGTGTCCAGCTTTATGTTCTTGGAGGTATTAAAGTTTTAATTTTAGACATACTGTCTATTCTAGAGCATTGTTTCAACTTGAGCCTTCATAAAATCTAAGATAAATTTTCAAATAATTTCAATTAATATTATTATTACTATTTTTTTTATTTTATTGCTCCTCCACTTCCTCGCCTGTCAGGCTATTCTGGGTTTCCTGGGCCAGGTGAGAGGGTGGGGGATTGATTCCGAGTATTATTAAATTTCGACTGGCTCTGTGGTTTTGCTATGTTTAGGTTCTCAATTATTTCAATGAGTATTTTCTAATGCGTTTGACCACTCTGTAAATACCACTATGTAAAAGATAAAAAAATAAATGAAAGTTTTACGTATTCATTTTTTCAATGAACGACGAAGTTTTTTTATCCAATCTCTAACAATTTCTTCGTCAACGTCTAATCCACCACTTATTTTTTCCCTACCCTACTAATAGTACATTTTTCTAGCTTATACTTGCTAAATCGTTCCCCTAAAAGTAGTTACTTTACAAATTACTAAGCACTTAAAAGTTTGTTTAATTGTCATATTATGCCAATAATCGGGCAATGCTACAGTGGGAGTCATAAATTATGCCTATCCAGGTTTAATGAGGATAGGGATCTTTTAACGAGTACCTGACATGGTATAGGCTCAGGACCTCCATTTTATTTCCTATCCAAGAGACGGCATACTCAAGGATTTTCTACTCTCTTTAAAAAATCATTGGGTCACCACGAGCTGAGGGCGACTCTAAGTATCGTAGGCTGCTATGCCAGATGCTAGCTATATCAAAGGTGAACCCAGTACTTAAAAGTAATCTAGTTCTCAAACAATTTTTAAATATTTTCATTTTATCCGAAAATTATTATCCTTAAAAAGCCTGAATATTATACAGTATAATCAATATTCTTTTAGTTTACATAATATAGTAAAATGATATACAGAGTTGAAATAATATCTTCATGACATAGCCAAGATATGTTGTGTCTTCAATAGTTTCCTGCAGCCTTTATCAGATATTAAGAGGAAAAACCAAAAATATCAAAAATTTCTTAAAATATTCGTTACTCATTCACTTCAGATAGCAACAGGAAAACTTTTAGAGTCAAAATATTATTTAATCAATTTGTTTTTGTTTTTCATTTATTTGTTCCGTTATTTCCTATTTTTCCGTTTGATCTTATCACGGACATTTACTTCCCTCAAATACCTCAATTAAGTACCTTATACGTCTTATAATAGTTTTCGTGGTTATTTGAACACAGGAGACCAAAAGTCGAAATTTCTCTATTTACTAAAGAGTAAACCATACAGTTATTGGCACTCAGGACAGTTATTGGCACCCCAATTTTAACTTAAAGAAATAGGTAAACAAGTCCTAATTTTATTACAAGATATACATGAGTCTAATGTTTGAAGGGTCCTCTAAGTCATCTTTGAAGTAAGACTTTAACAAACTAACCATAGGGAAGATTTCACAATTAAATCCACTGGGTGCCAATAACTAGATTAGGCACTTTTAAGAATAATATTGCCATTTTGTAAAACTATTGAACTTTTGACCCAAAAAAACCTCTTGAGTCTTTATGAGCATAGATAATGAGGAGCTATAGTAAGTTTCTATTTGATCCCTTTATAAAAAGGATTTTTTTTTAAATTTAACCACAGAAATGTAGTCTTAAGGGTCAATTACTGTACTGTAATTTAAGTCAATAACTTTACGGTTTACCCTATATCACTATATATAGGGGGAGGGGGGACAAATTTGGCAGGAGGGGACTGTTCTTTCCCCCGATGTAATAAATTAAATAAAAATGCTATTTTACGAATTAATCAATCAAATTTAATACAATATAAACATAAAATATTAGTTAATTACAGCATACTTTATTGATTGATTAAAACCAATTTCTTCACATGACACTTTATATTCACAAAATGGCGCCGTATGGCTTTTTATTAGGATCGTAAGGTGTATTGTATTTTAGATTAATTGTATAATTTTTATTTCAGCATTAACTGAATAGTTTTATGAATTCTTTAAGAAAGTTGGATCTCCGGAATAGGTCGCTATTTTTTTTTTTTAAACCAAGCAGCTTGATCCAACTTTCCATCAACACGATGAAGCTTAGAGAAGCTGATGAAAAGCAATAAAATTAGTAGGATCGGGATCAGAAGGGGAACTTGGATAAAATTCGATCAAGGAATTTCGCAACTACCTATATTCTAAAAGAGATAAATTTACAAGCTCTTAGAGATCCTTTAAAACATGTAGAGGATGAATTAAAACCGTCCCAACAGTTGTTTTCAGTCGTTATATTTCCAGCTTTAGCCTCGAATTCCTACCTACCTATATCGGAGAATATTGAGCCCCCCCCCCCCACAATAATTTGGTAATGGTGACGGCCGTACCTAGGGCTAACTTTTGACATGGGGTCCACTTATTAAAAAATTCACTCCTCTCAAAAAACTGGAAACTAAAACTAAGACAGAAATTGAATACAAACTGAAACCTATTTGGACCTAAGCATCACATATATACGATATCTTCTAAAAGACACACTTTAAACAAGGCAAAAACATTTAGATCAATTGAGGAGGTGAGGTGCAAATCTCGTTCGTTCCACATGAACACGTTTTTCAAGTAACTCAAAAAACTTACCACGTCTTGTAGAGTGGCCAGATAAAAATGGTTTGTTTTTTTCCTTCGAAAAGTAAAGCTGCGCTATGGAAGTAAGCTTGGAATGAAAACTTTTTCTAATTTAAAGATTAAAAAAAAAGTAACAAAGTATGAAATGAGAAAGTTTTGCAACAAAATGTTTAAAAGCAAGACTTTTGCTGCACACCACAATGAAACGAGTTTTAACACTAGATTGCCTAAGCAAGTCATTTTGACTGCTTTTGAATTTCAATTAAGAAAATAATGATTTAAATGATGACACAGCTTCTTATAATTTTGTGACTTTTTCTACAACATATAAATGGGTTAATTAATCGTTGTTGTTGCCCTCCCCCGTCCTTCACTTCCGGAATATATATGTGCTATATATCTGCCAAACGAAAAATTTGTCAAATACGACTTTGCCAAAATAACAAAACAAATAATATTTGTCAAAAATGTAAAAAGTATGTTTGCGGAAGATGTACATCCAAAAAGATTTGCACTTTCATTTGCTTAAAATGTCCAGATAATGCATAAATTATTTTTTTTTCGAACTGAAATACATTTTTTTTTATTGTTAATACTTATTAATAACTTTTTATATGACTGTAAGTGATATAAAATATATTAAAAATTGCTGTTAAACAAATTTCTTTGCGCATTACTTATTTTTTCACAATGCAGTCATTTTGACTGCTTTCAGGCAATATAGGTATATACTAAGCTCCCGTCTTTCTAGTGTTAATTTACACAGGGTAAGTTGATCTTCCAATAAGGATAATAATACGAGGTGAAGAAAACAAAAGCGAAGTTTTTTATAATAAGTAATATTTATTTAGGTTCAAAACCATTTTATTAATATTAATCTAATCTTAATTTATGGGTGACCACCATTTTAAATTATTTTTAAATAATTTATTTTTTGAAGAGAAAAGATTTGGCTCCGCCGGGAGTCGAACCCGGGTCTCCCGCGTTACATGCGCTGATGCTAACTACTACACCACAGAGCTCGGCTCAAGGCAGAGCAAATCCTTATCAGTGAAGAGGTAAAGTAGGTATCAGTGAAGAGGAAGCATTTGCTCTGCCTTGAGCCGAGCTCTGTGGTGTAGTGGTTAGCATCCGCGCATGTAACGCGGGAGACCTGGGTTCGACTCCCGGCGGAGCCAAATCTTTTCTCTTCAAAACATAAATCATTTTATTATTAAATTCGGTATAATTTTACAAAATAATATCACCCACTGGGTTAAAACATTTGACTAAACATTTTTGTTGATGAATTTTTCAAAAATATCAGCCTACTGATATAAAACATCTGATTACAAAAATGTTAAAAAAAGACTAGATCCTAGGACATCGCCTTCAATAATAGCGACTTCATCATCCTGTTGTTCGTTGTTTCTCTTGTCTATGGCATGTATGTTGAGAACTCGTGTGTAATACTTCAATGAATGATTGGACTTCCACTCGTCACCAAAACCCTTTTTCATTATCATAGTCTTTTAGCTTGTTGGAGCTATTATTAATATAGCTAGGTAAGAAGAATCGAGTTTAAACTGACATAACACACGCAAGTTTAAGAAGCTTTCAATGTTTTGTTCAGAAAGAGTAAAAGAAACTACTGAAGAAAACGAATGGGACGGGTGCAAAGTGAAAAGTTAACACGATAGGGGCGACATCGGTACCCGGGGTCCGATGCCTTACGTTCCTATCTTAACAGCCGATTATCACATGAAAATGTCCGAAAGGCCGAACACCTCAAAGACTCAATTTAGTCGATTTTTAATGAGATTATTGCATTTTACAGCAGCAAAAGTTGCTAACAGATGAAATTCTGTTGTTTTTTAGAATCGGACTCCGGGGTCCGATACAGGCCATCAGTAATAAAACAAGACTACTGGAAGGCATCACACTTCCGCGTCCGATAATATTGCAAAGAATACCTTTACGGTTATCTTTAATTCTTCTTACTAATTCTGTAATCAATATATATTATAAAGCAAAGTGTACAATGTGCGTGCCGAAAAGGCTCAAAAACGACTCCACGTGGGATTAAGGAAGTTATGTCAGCGTGTTGCTATATAACCTCTAACGGAGAAGAAGGTTTCTGTTTTTCTCTTAAGGGTGTAAAATTGAAGAGAAAAGGACTGGAATTTTAAGCCTCTCGCACCATGTAATTAGCCTACCTGAGATTGAGATACGAGTTTATGAATGAAAAATTTAGTTCGAGCTCCAGGCTACCAGGAAGCGCTAGGATGCGTTTCACTCAATGTTTCATTGTCGATTCATCCAGTTCAATTTGTAAAGGTTAAATATTTGTTCAGCTGTTCTTTTAAAATTACTAAAAAATTAATAAAATAATTAGTTTCTCCTTTGCTTTCAAAATGAAATAATGATTTTACATCTCTGCTATCTATTAGAAAACCAGTAGGTTTTCTCATAAGAAGGCTAACATATGATCAGCACATTACATTTAATCTATATATAATATATACTTAAGTAAATTTAATTCAATATGAGTGAACATTTCTTAGTAGTTCTGTGAGCGAATAAAATCAGACATAAAAATAGAGACGAATTGACTAAATATAAATCGAAAATAAGAAGTTTGAATTGTTCTTATTGTAGTTATGAAAAAGAAGTTGGTTTGATTAATATATATGATGAGCATTCCAGTTGACAATACGACTAACTCCAATAATGAATCTTCGGTAGTTTCTATACTTTTGGATCTAATAGGACCATCATAGTAGTAGGCACTTAAGTTTTACTCAAAATATAATTTTTTTAACTGAGATAGAAGATTTTTCAACTATAATCTGATAACTTATTATCTACTGTCTGCTTGGAATGGGCTTATAGGATTCAGAATCACAGAAACCATAAAAAACGATGCATAACTCGACAAAATTGCAGAAAAATTAATTGTTCATTTACCATTTTCAACACCCTGTAAATTATACAGGGTTCCTTATTTGGGCGGACTCTGCAGATCTCAAGTCTGCTGAATATTGATACCAACTTAAAACCGAATTTTCAAGAAAGTGCTAATTTTTTTTTATATTTCCTTTAATTTTAAAGTTTCTCTGTTATTTAAACTACCAAACAACTACCGGAGCGAAGCCGGGCACCCTAGCTAGTTATAAATAAAACACTGATATTTGCTTTACTTATTTTATATAAATTCATTTCATTAAAAAGATTTTTTTTTATCATAGAGAAAGTGGTTGTAAAGCAGTAAAAGACTCCTAGATATTGTTTTAACATTGCAAAAATTATCAATGTGGATGGTAATTCAAAATTCCAGCAGTTAAATGCTATTTTCGATAAAGTATGGCGTAAATCCTGCATCGGACCCCGGGGGCATGTCCTGCGCCTGTTATGTCTAAGTCTAATCCTTACCAAAAAAATAATGCCCTTGAGAAGCTCATTAAATTCAGTTTTCAGTAAAAAAAATAACACCTCACATGCTTCATGCTAGCAGTCGGACCCCCGCGGGGGTCCGGGACCGATACCGGACAATTCAGGATACCCCTAAAATACGCCTCTGTACTTAACGTGTTAATATAGAAATCAAAGAGTTTTGCTTCAAAACGAGTAACGAACCAGTTTTGAAACACAATGGGCTATGGAACGAATCCGTTCTTCAACAAACCGCTATTTCGTATAGCAAAAATACATAAGAAATAATAAATTTTGCTTCAATCTGATAAGATATGTTGAAAGAGCATTAAAATATCTTTTAGAATCCATGCTATCTTAATTTTTCAAAAAAATGGAACGAACGAGTTTTTCACTTCACCTCTTCAATTACAAAAGCACTATGGTATGTTAGCAACATAACATTTCACAATGACCTTAACATGCCGACTGTCTATGAACCCACTACAGAAGGTTCCATGACAAGTTGCATACTCACAATATATATAGCCATATAACTCATACCAGGTAAGACCCTTATAATGTTGAAGAGGAGCTGGATGAGAGACCTCCTCGCCTATTGATCAGCCCTAGAACCTACCTATCAAGCCAGTAGGAGAAATGTCTTTGGAACCTACTCCCCCTCATGCCTCTCATGAATAAACAATAGCAGGTATTATAGAAAATCATAAAATTCACTAATTGTTAGTAACTTATTATTACCCGGTGTGAATAAAAAATTATCAGTTAAGAAAAAAATGTTGAGGAAATCTCAATGAAAAAGATAGTTAATTGCCTTTTCAATTTCGACGAGTGATCTAGAATCGTTATCTATGCCATTAACAATTTCCACTCGTGTCCGATATCTTATATTTACTCAATTAAAAAAAAAAAACTATTTTCCTTTTTCGGAAATAAGATTCTTGTATATAATGTATAATGGAAAAATGTGTATATATGTATGTATAAAAATATTTACCTTATACTGCTCAAGAAAGTATTTCTTTCTAGACTGTGAGCTAGCCTAGAAAGTGATCCATTACACTACTAGTAGTGTAAATGAAACATGTGTTTCCTCAGTTCCTAGTAACTGAGTTGTTACTAGTACAGTAAAGAAAACACATGTTAATAAAACCGTTAAAAAACTTACTAACCTTTTTATCACTTTAATTTAAATATGTCAGAGATTGCTAGTAAAATGCTCAGTGACTATCAAAATAGTATTGCTCATACATCTGACACAGAAATGAAGCATAATAACATCAATATTGGAAATATTTGACGGTTGATGATCTATTTAGAGACAATCCATTATATAATATGAATGGTAAAAAGTATACTAACTCCAAACGTGACAATCAATTAGCATTTGAAGGATTCAATATTAGTAATAATACTGATTGTACATTTAGTATAATTACAAATATTTAGATATTTTACAAGTCATCAAAACCTCCTACCATATGATTTTCATTCACATTTTGTGAACCTTGCACTTTTTATTAAATGTTACCCAAAATATAATTCTTATGATATATTTTATTTTATTTTTCAGTATAATGTAAAATAATTTACATCACTTGCACACTTGTGTCCCTACAGTACTCGACCTAATTACCGAACTCGGCTGCGCCTCGCTCGTCAAACCAGAGCTCGTACTGTTAAAAACCACTTTCTGTACTTGTGGTGTAAATAACTATAAACGCGAATTTAGCTTAGGTGTGTTTTCCGATAAATTAATATTAAATTATTGAAATTAAAAACCTTTTAGTTCGTCCGAAAAGCTTTTCTACATAAACATTGAAATAAGATGCCCTGAGTATTGTTGCGGTCAGCGGTAGTAGACAAAGCGCCTTTGGTGAACAATACATCCGTTGTTCGGTGCCGCACTGGCTGTCGGGGAAGATCAAAGACTTTGTTCTGGATGAACCCCGAACCTTCTAGAATCCACCCAAGGCTAATAAATACCGGCTCTAACAGGCCTCAGCGGAGTTGTTTGGCAACACCCGTGGTGTGGACTTCGTAGTGAACAGTGATAAGTCTATTGTGATAAGATAGTGTGATAAGTGGTAAGCCTTATTGTGATAAGTTATTGTGGTGATAGTGTATGTCGTAGAAAAGACTCTTGTTTTAACCCGTGCGGTTAGTTATAAGTAATTAGAGTCTGCATACACAGCCTGGTTTGTATCTGATAATAAGGCAGTAATTACCCTTGTGAGTATTGATTAATAAATTATTGTCCTAGTGTTAATTGTTCATTTTATCGAACCCGAAGCCCGTAACAACTGGTGTCAGAAGCGGGGATTATTTTTAGCATTAGCGTATTTATTTAGTTTGTTTTAAATAATTTTTCTGTTTGTTATTTTAGTTAATTATTGTAATTTAGGCTATTGAAAATTTGTTTGTCTATATTGAATATTGTTTATTTTATTTAATATTTGAGTTTTATCTAATCTTTTTGGTTTCTTTTAAAAATTTAGTTTATTGTTTATAGTGTTGGGAATTTCATTTGTAATTTAAATCTTAGTAACTGTGTATAGGATTAGATTTCTTTTTTTCGTTGTTAGTTATAATCAAAGTATTGTTGTTAGTCTTTAAGTTTTGATTTGTTAATTTTAATTTTGATAATTGTATATAATATTTAAAATGTCAACCGGTGGCTTGAGATTGTATGATTTGAAAGTAGCAGATTTAAAAAGTGAATTAGAAGAACGCGATTTGGATACTTCTGGGAACAAGTCTATATTGCAACAAAGGCTCAGGGAAGCTTTAATTAGTAGTGGAGAAGATCCAGATCACGTTCTTTTTGAAACAGAATTTAGTAAATTGAAAAATGAGTTGTTAGAAAATCAAAATGAGTTATTTTCTACGTTATCAGAATTTTTTACTACTTTAGAAAATAAGTTAGTTGATAGTGATATTCCTAAGATTTCGGTTAAGAAGGTTCTTAGTGCTACGCAAGTTGATGAAGTGTTTCATTTCAACGAATCGAAAGGTGAAGGGGAAACTAATGATAAAGAAGAAAAAGAAGAGCCCTTCGACCTTGATCCTCAAGTGAGTGTTGAAGATGTGAAGGTCCCGCTTGGCGGATTGAGAGAGGTGGATGCTCTTGTGTGTGGATCCTCTTGTGGTGTTCATTTCGAAGAGGAGTTCATGAAACCCAAGCCTGAAAGAATAGGAAATGCAGGGTTAGCTGCTGTACAGACTGTCATGGATTCTAGTACTTTTAGGTATGCTAAACCTGACAAGGAAGATTGCGATGAAGGCGCTGAGGAAACGCCTGTTGAAGTGGGAAGGCTTGTTCAGGTGGATTCGACAAGAGAAGTCATGGAAGTTGAGTCAACCACTGGTGTTGAAAAAGGAAGGGAGGATATTGAGAACTTGAGAGATCATCTCGAGGATGGTGATAGCTCCCAAGATAAGGAAGAAGAGCTTGTTGTTTCCCGTAGGTTCCATCCAGGAAAAAAGCAATACGGATACTCCCTTGGATGGGAGGGATGCCCTTCTGAACAGAGTGGCTGGGAGCCGGCTGGAAGCTTGGAGGCTTGTCGGCGTCTGTTTGGAGCATTTGAGGAGAGTTTGGCCGAGCGGTCTTTGAATGGACAGAGGTCAGCCGTATCGAGGAGGGCCGGATACACCCTTGGATGGGAGGGATGCCCTTCTGAACAGAGTGGCTGGGAGCCGGCTGGAAGCTTGGAGGCTTGTCGGCGTCTGCTTGGAGCATTTGAGGAGAGTTTGGCCAGGCGGTCTTTGAATGGACAGAGGTCAGCCGTATCGAGGAGGGCCGGATACACCCTTGGATGGGAGGGATGCCCTTCTGAACAGAGTGGCTGGGAGCCGGCTGGAAGCTTGGAGGCTTGTCGGCGTCTGTTTGGAGCATTTGAGAAGAGTTTGGCCAAGCGGTCTTTGAATGAACATAGGACTGCCATATCGGGGAGGGCTGGAAACGATCAAGTGACAAACTCTGGAACCTTTTCAATCAGTGGTCGGCTAATCAGGTACAGCAAGCAAAGAACCTTGAATCAGGGAAAGGCTTGGTGTGGGTCTATGAAGCCTGATGATGCTGAACTTGAAATGTTAAACAGGAGAACGCATGTTACTGATTCTGATGAGGATGATGACCCCTTAGCAGAGAAATTGAAATTGGAGAGAGAAACTGACAATGAAGTGACAGTGAGTGGCATCATTCGAGGACCTGGACGGCCTCCTCCTAAGCCCAATATTACCCATGGGACTACAGAAAGTCCAACAGCGGTAGTAGGACTCGAATCGAATGGTGATGAGAGCAAACCATCAGCTGCTCATGGTGCTGTTAACGGAATCTTAGTTGAGCAGAGCATTGGTCTAGACCCTCACAACCAACAGGTGCTGGTTTCCAAAGCAAGTGTTGTAAGGATTGATCCAAGCCAGGTCCCGGACCCAACTTCTGGTGTTTGTGTAATGTCAAATGTGTTTGGCATTGTGGAGCTCGACTCTGTTGCACCGGCCAGTGTCCTTTCGTTGAAGGTGGCTTCGCCTGGTAGTTTCAAGAAACTCGCTGTGCTTCTAACACTCGGTCAGGAAACAGGAAAAGTCCTGCTGGAAGCTGAAGAGGAGAAAACACCTGAGCCTATTACACCCCATTCACGACCTGATCTGGGACAGATCAGCATTAAGGAGGGGGTAGTGTTGCGGTCAGCGGTAGTAGACAAAGCGCCTTTGGTGAACAATACATCCGTTGTTCGGTGCCGCACTGGCTGTCGGGGAAGATCAAAGACTTTGTTCTGGATGAACCCCGAACCTTCTAGAATCCACCCAAGGCTAATAAATACCGGCTCTAACAGGCCTCAGCGGAGTTGTTTGGCAACACCCGTGGTGTGGACTTCGTAGTGAACAGTGATAAGTCTATTGTGATAAGATAGTGTGATAAGTGGTAAGCCTTATTGTGATAAGTTATTGTGGTGATAGTGTATGTCGTAGAAAAGACTCTTGTTTTAACCCGTGCGGTTAGTTATAAGTAATTAGAGTCTGCATACACAGCCTGGTTTGTATCTGATAATAAGGCAGTAATTACCCTTGTGAGTATTGATTAATAAATTATTGTCCTAGTGTTAATTGTTCATTTTATCGAACCCGAAGCCCGTAACAGTATGTTTTAACCATCGTTACAACTTTTGGTATATTTGTGGCCGATTTACTGTTAAAAGACAAAACATGGATTTTTGACACCCAACCAAGATCAGTAACGGTTAGGTTTTTTACTTTCACTTACCTATATGAAATATATAGTATGTGGAAGTATTGCGATCGTGAAAAATTTCGACTTCCGGTTTTCAACGGAAATACACGTTTTGGGGTCCCCTGAGTCCAATTAACCAAGTCCCGCGAAATGGTCTGTGTTTGTGTGTGTGTGTATGTGTGTGTGTGTGTGTGTGTGTGTGTGTGTGTGTGTGTGTGTGTGTGTGTGTGTGTGTGTGTGTGTGTGTGTGTGTGTGTGTGTGTGTGTGTTGAGTGTGTGTGTGTGTGTGTGTGTGTGTGTGTGTGTGTGTGTGTGTGTGTGTGTGTGTGTGAACAGACTAGCTGAAAAACTATAAACCGTGCGAACCTGAAATTGGGTATTTAGTGTATGTATATGCCCGCGATGTGACAGCAAAATTTTCATCAAAATTGTTCAAAGGGAGGGGGTACTTTATTTAATAACTTTTTACGTTTTTTTCAATTTTCTCAAAAACGGGTCTAACGATTTTGATTAAACTGAGTATTTGATCTATTTATATGCCTGAGATATGACTGTAAAAATTTCATCGAAATTGATCAACCGGAGGGGGGACTTTACTTAATAAATTTTGTATCATTTTCAAGTGTTTTTTTTTATTTACTCAAAAACCGTTTTAACGATTTTGATCAAACGGGGTATTTGATGTATTTATATGCCAAAGATGCGATAGCCAACATTACATCAAAATTGATCAACCGGAGGGGGGACTTTACTTAGTAAATTTTGTATTATTTTCACGTTTTTTTCTTATTTACTCAAAAACAGCTTTAAAGATTTTGATCAAACTGGGTATTTGATGTATGTATATGCCAAAGATGTAATAGCAAATATTTCATCAAAATTGGTCAAACGGAGCGGGCACTTTATTTCTTATTTTTTTTCCAATTTTTATCTTTTTTTCGATGATCTCAAAAACGGCTTTAACTATTTTTATCAAATTCGTCATGTCTAATGGAAATTAGGTGTTCTTTAATATCAGGTAAGCTTTATCATTTATTAAAATGTTCTGAGGGGGCTTTTTTTTGGGGGGGGGGCTTTTTTGTTTGTTTGTTTCCTATAAAGTACCTTTGTTTTTTTTTATATAGAGAAATTAACTGTCTCTCGTTACGCCTAAAAATAAGAAATGGCTAAATATGAGATATGATAAAAATAAAGAAAACATAAAGAAGAGAAAAAAAGAAAAATATTCAGTCAACTCATAAAACTCGTTGAGCCCATGCATGCGGAGTACGCCTTTAAGGGCATACCATTGTTCATAATTAAAGCCGTTCTGTTTATTTGAGAAGTGGCAATTAACAAAACGCATTAATTTCTAATCTAAGTAAGTTGGTAAGTGAAAGTTGTGTGTTGCGCGCACGCACCAGATTTTTGGTACTATTTTACATTAGGAGCACATTTCTCAAAATTCTGCGCAATTTCCATGAACCCAAAACTGACTGACTGGGAGCTGAGGGCCAAAAATGTGTCTGATTCGAAGAATGTTTTTGATCATATAGGCTGAAAGTACTCATTCCGTAGACAACAAATGTGAGCGTTTGCCATCTCAGATCGGTTGCCATCAAATTTTACAGCCAAACAAAATCGAAATTTTCTAACTTTTGTCAATTTTTTGCTCATAACTCGAAAACAATTTATTGCAGAATTTGGTGAAATTTGTGTTCTTTTTAAAATAAAAGGGTATAACGTCGCGAAATTGTATACTCTTTTATTTTAAAGAGAACACAATTTTCTCAGCGATAAATTGTTTTCGAGTTATGAGCGAAGATTTTGTTTGGCTATAAAATTTGATGGAAACCGATCTAAGGTGGCAGACGCTCACATTTGTTGTCCATGAAATGAGTACTTTCAGCCTATATGATCAAAAACATTCTTCAAATCAGACACATTTAGGCCTTCAGCTCCCGGACTACGCGGTGCATTAAGTATCAAGCATTTCTACCATCCTCGAATCTCACAGATGTTGAAGGATCTCTTGCCACATGGAAGAGTTCATCGACCTTTTATCTTACGCAGCAAAGAAGATTTCGCGAGATTTCGGAGGCATCGTACTCCAAGGTACTCACCCTTATCCCCAGAAGCCACCCAGGCCGTAATCGCGGCTGGCGATCTCCAGGAACTCCAACTAGGAGGTACCGCCGCTATCTTCCTTAAATCTTCCCACAGGGTTCTTGCACAACCCTGAGGACCTCCATGTTTTATGCAGGAGTTGTCGGGGAGGCAGAGTTGACAACTGACCGCAGTATCTGAGGCACGCAACACTCCGGCACGACCCGGAAGTAGGTCGCGGAAGGAGGAAGTACCGGGGTCTTAGGGCGTTGTCCTCGAGGGGTTGTTTGTGGTACTATGGAGAACGATTCCCGCCAATTAACCAAACAAAA
Organism: Aelia acuminata; assembly: GCA_911387785.2. Lineage (NCBI taxonomy): Eukaryota > Metazoa > Arthropoda > Insecta > Hemiptera > Pentatomidae > Aelia > Aelia acuminata. The sequence continues at coordinate 4,272,920 of OU426979.1, read as the reverse complement.
AAAGTTTCACATAGTATAAGGAAAAATTTATCGATATGCTGTAAACTCCCTATACTCCACTGAGAGGTGCTACGGTAAAAATACGCGTTTGGTCGACAATAAAATGGCCGAAATTTTCAAAATTAAAAAATAAACTAATTTCCGTTTTTTTACTTCTAATGTATTTTACTTCCTTATATAAAAATATTTAAAAAATTCAAAATGTTGAAGCAGCCACCTACTCTGAACCACTAGATTTGGATTGAACCTAGAGTAAGATGTTGGAACTATAAAAAAATCTGGTGCGATGCGCGCAATACCCAACTTTCACTTACCAACTTACTTTCATTAGAAGTTTACGCGTTTCACATTCATTTACTTATTTTTCTTAATATTTGCTCTTTAAAGTACAAAGTCGTCTGATTTTATAATTATCTATGTAGTTGTTAAAAACTTCCCATGAAACAAATAATTTCCATTGAATGAACAAAACATTTTTATTTCTTAACAATGGTCTGTCTTAAAGTAAGGTCGTACTGCACACGTGTGGGCTCAACATGTTTTATGAGTTGACGGAATACTTTTCTTTTTTTATCCTGTATATGTTTCCTTGATTTTTTTCATATTTCATATTTAGCTATTCCTTATTTTTAAGCGGAACGAGAGACATAATTTATCCTTGTAAACAAAAACGGAGGTACTTTTTTATAGGAAAACCAAAAAAGCTCCCTCAGAACATTTTAATAACGATAAAGTTTACCTGATATTTAAGAATACCTATTTTTTTCTCATTAAACATGACGATTTTAAACGGTAAAGCTGTTTTTGAGAAAATTGAAAAAAAAAACGTAAAAATGGGAAAAACAGTTAAGAAATAAAGTGCCCTCTCCGTTTGATCAATTATGATGAAATTTTTGCTGCCATATCGCGGGCTTATGCATGCATCTAAAGCCCTATTTTATCAAAATCGTTTGAGCCATTTTTGAGAAGAAAAAAAAAACAACGTAAAATTGGGAAAAAAGTTATGAAATAAAGTACTCCCTCCGTTTGGCCAATTTTTATGAACTGTTTGTTGTCACATCTCTGTTGTCACCAAATACATACATGTACATATACCAAATCCGTTTTTGAGTAAATAAAAAAAAAACACGTGAAAATGGGACAACATTTATTAAGTAAAGTGCCCCCTCCAATTAATCAATTTTGATGACATTTTTACTGTCGCATCGCGGGCATATAGATACACCAAATACCGAGTTTAATCAAAATCGTTAGAGCCGTTTTTGAGAAAATCGAAAAAAACCTAAAAATTAGACAAAATTCTATAAATAAAGTACCCCCTCCCTTAACCCAATTTTCATTAAATTTACGCTGTCATATCACGGTCATTTACGTACATCAAATACCCAATTACAGGTTCGTACGGTTTATAGTTTTTGAGCTAGTCTGTTCACACACACAGACCATTTCGCGGGACTTGGATATTTTGATTCAGGGGACCCCAAAATGTGTATTTCCGTTGAAAACCGAAAGTCGAAATTTTTCACGATCGCAATACTTTCCCTTAGTATATATAATATATATATATATATATATATATATATAGTAAGGGTATATATATATATATATATATATATATATATATATATATATATATATATATACATATATTTGAATTTACATAGCAAAAACTAAGGTTTTTTTTTTCCTACTAAAGGAGGTTTGTTTTTCAACCGGTGGGAGATCACTGAGGAGTCCCATAATCCAAAAATATTGTCAACAGTGATCAAGTAGCAGGTCACCAATATTAAAGTCACCGTGACTGTGTGACTTCTTGGGATGACATTCCTTCCAGTGACAGTAACTCTTTGATGATAGTAACTGAAGTATCTGTGAGTTATACATTTTAGTCACGGTGACAACCGGTGATCAGTAGGTCACTGTGACAAAGTCACAGGTACGCCAGTCACGCCCCATCTATTCTAGAAAATTACTTATTATGTCAATGTGCCTTAAGTTGGCCACCCCTGCCACATATATTTCCCCTTTATGACATAAAAATTTTCCCCAATGTCAAAAGAAAATAATAGCCATACATAGTTTATTTATTTTCTTCTTAAACTTAGCTTTATATAAAACTCGTTTAACTGATGAAGATTATTCGAAATACCTTACCAGACTAGCTTTATGAAATTCCTGGGTTAACAAGTTAAGGATCTTGGCTGACATAACAAATAAGGGCACTGCCTCGGAAACAATGGTTGACGAAATCTTTGGCACCATCGGGAAGGAAAGGAAAAACCGCAGGATAAGAAAAGGATCATTAATTATCCTGAGGAGGACATTGAGGACTAAGATGGTCTAGGGCGATATTGATAGGAGTGTTCGGCTTTCTAGAAACCTAGAGACTTCCTTTTGTGGGCGGAACGTCAGAGCAGGCGAGTGCGGTAAATAACTTGAAGTTAGTAAGTTCAAATCCCGGGGTTATTTTTTCAGAACTCGGCACTTTCCACGTCCTTAATTCTGGCAAGGGAAATAACCCCGTATAGCCGAATAGAGGCTCAGAAGGGGAAAAAAAGAGAGAATAAAAGATCAGTTCCTTTCATTTTGTATTTACAAAACTACGTTTTGTTATGTTTATTTAATTAAAAACGTTAAGGAAATTAACTGATAAGAACATACACCCTAGAATCAGGTAATCAAAAATCTGGTGCGATTCGGGGATTACACAACTTCACTTACCAACTTACTTAAATTAGCAATCGACGTGTTTTGATAAATATGTTAACGCCATTCAAAAACTTTACACATGTTTCCACATTTATTTACTTATATTTTTTTGCCCCCATAAGTAATAGAGTAATTTGTATTACAAAACTTGAAGGTACTCAGTACTTTCCCCATTCATTTTTGTTTATTTCTTATTTTTAAGGGGCCTTAAAATATCGTAATTTCATCAACAGTCGAGTTTTTGTAACTGCTTGGTGGTTTCCTACTGCGAGTTGATTTAAATTTAATCTAAATATGTCGTGAAGGTGAATCGATAGAAGGTGTATTTACGGCTCACAGTAAATTAAAACTTAATTTTAAAATGTTTGTCTGTTTTGCCTTTCCGGAAATGGAAAACGATTACTGTTCCTCTAAAATCACGTTATATCGCACTCAAAATCTATTATGGAACTAAAGTTTCAAAACTAAAATAAAATTAATTAAAGATTATCTTATACCCTATTTTTTAACGCAGTAAAATGCTTTAAATAAGTAATTTGAGCATAAAATGTTGCCCTCTTAAGTACACTTAATTTTTTTATCGTCGAATAAAAGTTTTTATTTTGAGATAATACGGGAATGCAAGCATAATACTCCATTGCGTCTGATGTTATTATTCTCTAATTAGTCGTTGAAAACTTCATTTAGTTACCATGGAAACAAATAATTTGCATTATGTTCCAAAACACTTTGACAACTCTTTCACATGAACAGAACGCATTAACTTGTAAACAATGTCTGTCATTACATGCGTACTGCGCATGCGTGGGATCAACTTTTTTTCCTATTGCATGTGACCCATTTTCTGCCGCTATAACTTCTGCATTTTTGACAGTTGTGCTTCCAGTTTCTATAAATTTGAGTGAACGATTCTCAAAAACTCCGGGAAATTCTGAATCCAACAATAACATTCAAATTCATGGCTTTGAGTACGGCACGACCTAAATGTTTGATGATTTACAGATTATGAGGCTTTGTGAAATAAAAGATTTTAACGTGAGACAAAACCATATGATTTCGTTTTGTTACATTGAAAAGTGTTTTAGACTTTTTGTTAGAACAGTTGTCAACTGTTCGAGTACATGTTCTGAATTATTCGAAAATCTTTTACGCTTTACGAGATCCTTTTGGAATATTCGATTTCAGACTAAATATAAGGAGCAATGGACTGGAGTCTTATTCTTGCTCTGAAGGTCGAATCATGTAAATAAACGGTTACTTTTGTGTCACTATAACGTTATTAAGTAGTTACTTTTTATAACCTTGTTAATAATTTGAGTTTTTATTGTTTGTCTGAGTCAGACAATGTCAGTCAGTCTGACATTGCTAATTATAATTTTTCGTAAATAAAAATTATTTTAACTATTGGTTAGTGCTCAAATACGTTGGATAGGATAGAAATACTTTTTAAACACGCAAGTTTCCGAACGTTTTCTCATATCTTCGAATGCCTAAGAAAAAGCCTTAAAAAAAGGAAGGTTACTGGTAGCGTTCACCAAAACCAAATTTTTGGCCGAAACCGAGACTTTTTTAAGTGTCTATAGCAATATTATCAAAGCAACCTTATAAAATGGCAGTAATTGAACTAAATTATTCATAGGATACGTGGGCTTGGATGGGGAGAATTTAGCACGAAATTTGGGGGGGCTGAACAGGAACCTCCTGTCCCATAATCACGTGACTGAAAGCCCGTTTTGGAATAAGATTATTACTCAGCATTAAGAAGGGCAGCGATATTATCAATCAAAAGTATTATGTTTAGGGCATGGTAACTGCCTAATTGTATTATTCCTTTAAAAATTCAAAATAATTTAAAAAGCCAATATAAACTCAACAGCAAAAAAAAAACCGGACACTCACATTATCCCTCATAATTCCTGTAAATTCTATTTGATTTTAATTTGTGGTTAGGGTTACTTTCTTTATAGGTCACTTCAACAAAATCTACCAGAAATTAAAAAAAAATGTATTAATAATAGTGTATAATGTATGAAAATAAATTTTTTCACTTTTTCAGAAACTCATAAGTATTCATTTTATAAACTTTTATTAAAGGTACGGCCTCCTAATATCTCCTATTCCTCCCTCTTGCACGGGTGAGTGCTCTCAATCTGTTAGGCTTAGAAGAAATCAAATTTTGGATTAGTTCCTCTGGCACTGCATCCCATTCTTTTCGAAGAACAATTTTGAGCTCATTTACATTACTAGGGGATAGATGGCGATTCCTAACACGTCTCCCTTAATTATCCCACAAGTGTTCTATTGGATTCATATTGGGAGATCGTTCAGGCCAGTCCAAAACTGAAATTCCCACCTGCTCTTAGTATTCGGTGACTATTCTTGCAGTATGCGGGCGAGCATTATCCTGCAATAAAATGAATTGATCACCAATAAATGGGGCGAATGGGAGAACAGCCTCGATGAGTACTGCCTCAATGTACCTGTGTTCACCCAGTGCCCTATTTTCAATAAAAAACAGTTCAGTGTGGGCGTGGAAATGTATTCCTCCCCAAACTAAACCTGATTGCCTTTAGAAAGGCTGTGACTCGCGCAGGTTGCATTGAGCAAATTGCTCCCTTGGTCTTTCCATACTCTGTCACGAACCTCTGGGCGACGCAGACGAAACTAAGACTTATCAGTAAACAAAACAGCCCCCATTGCTCGAAAGACCAATTTAGATGCCGGAATATGCATTAAAATATGCGTTCCCTCCTATGTCTCTCCAGGAGTAGGCACCCTACCTCAGGGCGCCTTGCGGCAAGCCCTTGCTCTGTATCTGTGCTGATATGGGTATTCCACACCATTTCAAGTCTGTCCTGGACTTCGGAAGCAGTCAACTGACGATTTCTCAATACTGAGAGGGTGGGAATTCCAGTTTTGGACTGGCCTGCACGATCTCCCGATATGAATCCAATAGAACATTTGTGGGATAATTTATGGAGAGGTGTTAGGAATCGTCATCCACCCCCTAGAAATGTAAATGAGCTCAAAATTGTTCTTGAAAAAGAATGGGATGCAGTGCCAGAGGAACTAATCCAAAATTTGGTTTCTTCTAAGCCTAACAGATTGAGAGCACTCACCCGTGCAAGAGGGAGCAATAGGAGATATTAGGAGGCCGTACCTTTAATAAAAGTTTATAAAATGAATACTTATGAGTTTCTGAAAAAGTGAAAAAATTAATTTTCATACATTATACACTATTATTAATACATTTTTTTTTAATTTTTGGTAGATTTTGTTGAAGTGACCTATAAAGAAAGTAACCCTAACCACAAATTAAAAATCAAATAGAATTTACTGGAATTATGAGGGATAATGTGAGTGTCCGGTTTTTTTTGCTGTTGAGTTTATTTGAGGGGGGGTCATGACTCTCCCTCGATCCGCCCCTGGGCTCGGTATAGAAGAGTGGTATGAGAGGAGAACTAGTAAGGCAATAGGATCGAATCCCGGCCCCTACTTCCTAGTGCGGCTGGTCCCCGTGGAAAGTTAGACCATAGCCCCTTAACTAGGAAAGGCCTAAAACTAGAAATATGCTTAATAACAGACTGAAAATAATAATGATTAATAATGTAAAGTTAAATCGATAAGCAAATAAAAAGAAACATATGGCGTAAACTCCCAGACCGTTTGTTGGAACAAAATAAGCGTTTGAACGAACTGTTTGGGTATAGATCTTTCCGTGGCCTAGTCCACGAAGGCGTAGAACTGCCCATATTGTTCTGGAACATTCCAGACCTGACCATTCACGATTATATATAAGGAGCGAGTGACTGAACAAGTTAGTCTGAGTCTGAGTCTGTGTCTTGACAGTGAAGTTCATGTCATATGATTGTGTGTTATTATGTTATCATTTTTGTAACCTGCTCAAGTATTTAAGTTTTATTAATTCGTTGGCATAGATAGTTGTATATTTTCGTTAAATAAATATTTGTTATCCACATAAGCGTTACAATAACTTATATCTAAATTATATAAAATGGTATTACAATTAATAAACTGAAAATAAATCCGACCAAATGATCCAGGTACGCCACTGAATAGTCGAGTTTTAGAATATTTTCGAGGTCATATTATGAATTGTGATCGAATAAATAAGGATCCCAAAAGGCAATATTTTTTTTAATTTATTCATGATATACTTTTAAGATATGTTAACATAGAAATAGAGGGAAACTCCAAAAATTCATATATTTTTTCTATCCTTGGGATATAATCGGTTAATTAGCTGAAGAGGTTAAATGGTTGGGGTGTGTGGTCAAAATAAATATGTAATAATAATAATATATTAATATGTATAATATATTAATAATAAATAAATTTTAGGTCATCATCAGGGAATTTGACTGGTGATATATGAAAATTATGTTATTAGCAATTTTTTCAGATACCACCAGTCAAATTCCCTGATGATGACCTAAAATTTGGGTCGAAACGTCGGCTAAAATAAAATATGTGAGAATTACATATTTTTTAATTTATTTTGAACGCACCACCAACCATTTCCTCTTCATTACATCTACGGTCAACTATCTTCCACCATCATGGGTTAAGTAGCTGTTGTATTAATTCAGCAATAAACTAAAAAAGTATAAAATCAAAACTACTGCAACTTGCAACTGCAAAGAATTCAGAGGGAGAAATGATTAGTTTGAAAATAATTGATTTTAACATGGGTCACTATATATAAACATTTGTGGAAATAAGGTTCAATAGCATTGACAGAATGATTTTCAATGGCGTTCAAAGAATTTACTAATACATATGCATATCTAAAAATATAACAACAAATATTTGATAACAATTTAGTTATATAAATAAATATGTTGTAAATACTCCATAAAAGTGTAATAAGGAAATTCTACCATAGGTATAGATAATTTCATATTACTCCCATTATAATTGGTTCATTATAACTGACAATTACAGTAGTTTCTAGAAATATTAAAGTTTATTATTTTATTTTTTTATTTCTGAGTTTTCCTTGCTACATATCATATTATTTCTTTGCATGTTCTTGGAAAAGTCTTGAACAAATAAGGAATTTCTAATTTTATGAAGGGATAGATAAGCTTTAATTACTTTAACCAAAGTTTTTTACAGTAAATGGCTGAGTTTATTTAAAAGAAACAGTTGTCAATTCCTCTTTAAGCACTATAAGCAAGTACTTGGAGCATCCAGCCAAGTTTTTTTTTTTTTTTTTGTTACAATTTTGTATAACTCATTTATTTATTTTATTTTTTATTGCATTAAATGGCCAAGGTAATATTTTTTATCTTCTATCAATTCGGTCTCCTTTTCTTGTTGTTTGTTTGTTTAACGTCACTTTATGCCACTAGGGATAATTGGTCGATGCTACAGTGGGAGTCCTAAATTTTGCCTATCCAGTTATAATTAGGATAGGGATCTTTAACAAGTACCTGACATCTTATAGGCCCGGGACCTCCATTTTATGTTCTATCTGAGGTACAACACAGCCAAGGATTTTTCACTCCCGTTAAAAAATTCTAGGGCCACCGCGGGACGCGAACCCTATGAGTTTAGGTCGTTATGCTAACCATTACACTACATGTGACCCCTGAGTCTCCTTTTTAATAGGTCTTTGCAAAAGTACTGGTGCATTAATATTGCTTATAATAATATAATATTTAAGCTCGCATACTTAACATGTTCACTTGACTGCCTCCTCGGGCAAATAAATTAGATCTTTAACACTTTGACTTTCGAAAAAGAATACCTGAGAGTCACGCTCTCGTTTTGACACAATTTTAATATTTAATTCTCTGACAAGAAAACAATTACTCGATTTAAGGTGATGTGGGAGCTAAAGTGTTAAGAAAGTAGAAATAATTTTTATATAGCTGAAAATTAAAATAATGAAAATTTAAAATAAATTCTTTTATTTTTATATTTATTTGTATTTATATTCATATACTTATAAACCTATAAACATTTCTTTTTTAATAACAATTATAATTAATATCGTTTTATAAACATAACTAGTAGGATAGTATTTTTTATTGTTTATTTTATTACTGTTGGATTGCTAATACTGCATAATGCCTTGGAATATCTCCCGTTCGATAGATTAAACTCATTAAACTTAGCCGCCTATGAGTGGGAGCGTGAATTACTGTCATAAACATGTTAAATCATAATTGAACGCTACCCTCCAAGTAAAGTCAATTGTTTTTAAATACTTTCTACCATCTAATTAATTGATGAGTAATTGATTAGACATTGGTGAAACTATTTGTTTTTGGAGAAATGAACTCTTGACATCCAAGTATTACCTTCTTGTAATTATATTTAGGATCCAAATTTTTTAAAAATGAACCATTGATCTAAACAAGTCATAATCTGATGTTGCAATATATGGGAAAATGTATACTCCTTGCATTTCCAATAATTTTTCCTTGGTCAAATGAAAACAATATGCAGAAGCACAGTCGCATTACAAAAAGGTTTGGCCACAGTATACCAAAGCTGGGTCTTTGCTTTGCAACTACCACTGCACAAACTCTATCTAGCTGTTCTCAGTAAAGTTTTGTGTCTGCCTGAACCTCAGGAACAAACTCATAATGCAAAATGTTCCACCACATTTAAAACATCAGTTTTTTGCAAAACCTCTAGTTGGTAGTCGGGCAATTCCACATCAAATCAACACAAAAATAAATTATTTTGAACCTCACCATTTTACATTTTCTTGAAATTTGGTATATATGTACTACCTGTATCTACTAGAACAATTGTGAAATATTACTGAGATATGTTTACCCGCTTTTGAATTATTGGTCTCTAAAGCCCTGAAAAATAGGTCCAGAAACAGAAAAAATCATGATTAAAAATAGCTGTAGATGTTTTTCAAATTTGATAAGGACTATGAGATTGGTGTCGTTTATCAGCGCATTCCATGCCATTTCATATTATATACAGCAATGTATAGGTTGGTACTAAACCCTTAAAACCTTCTTAAAACCCAGTTTAAAATTTTAATTTTAATTACCTCGAAAAGGGCATCTCTTAAAATTTTTATATTTTTTGTAAAAAATTGGCAGTATTATATCCATTCATACAACAAAATATAAAAGTGGGATGAAAATGTCTTCATTACTGAATAAATTGAAAACTAGTAATAAAATTCCATAAATATAGCATTTTATGATTAAAAATAGCTGCAGATGTTTTCCAAATTTGACTAGGACTATGAGATTGGTGTCGTTTAACAGCACATTGCATGCCATTTCATATTATATACAAAAATGTATAGGTTGGTGCTAAAGAAATTTTCTTAAAACCAAGTTTAAAAATTTAATGTCCATTTTCTGTTAAAGGGGATTTTTTAAAAATGTTTATATATTTTTTTTAAACAGGTCATACTGCCTATACCTACACATTGTTCTATATCATATGAAACGGCATGGAATGCGCTGTTAAACGACACCAATCTCATAGTCCTATTCAAGTTTGGAAAACATCTGCAGCTATTTTTAATCATAAAATGCTATATTTATGAAATCTTATCACTACTTTTTAATTTTTTAGTAATGAAGAAATTTTCATCCCACTTTTATACTTTTTTGCATGAATAGATATAGATATATCTACCTATTTTTCAAAAAAATATAAAATTTTTAAAAAAGAATGCTCTTTTTGAGAAAATTGAAATTAAAAATTTACATTTAGTTTTAAGAAAATTTCTTTAGTATCAACCTACACATTGTTGTATATCATATGAAATGGCATGGAATGTGCTGTTAAACGACACCAATCTCATAGTCCTAGTCAAATTTGGAAAACATCTACAGCTGTTTTTAATCATGATTTTTTCTGTTTCTGGACCTATTTTTGAGGGCTTTAGAGACCAATAATTCAAAAACGGGTAGACATATCTCAGTAATATCTCACAATTGTTCTAGTAGGTACAAGTAGTACACGTATACCAAATTTCAAGAAAATCTGAAATGGTGAGGCTCAAGCCTGTATTGAATTGACGTGGAATTACCCAGTATATAATTGGTCTTATATAAAGTTTGATTTTTAAGATGCATGCCACTATCAAATTAGATGCTCCTAATCCAACTTTTAAATCATAAGTACTTATCTTGGTTCACACATTCAAGAAAGTCGTTATCAACGACCAGATGAGCATTTTCATCAGGATTCTTCTGCAGCGTATTCCCAATCTAAAAATGCCTGAACCAAAGTGAGGCAGTATTTTGATATATAATCGACTCTCCTAGTATGCCACGAATTTCATTGGCTCACAATTTTTTTACATTAATATCTTAAATACTGCAAAACACAACTTTTTTCTTTTGGCATTGTAAAAATGTAAATGACTCAAAAAAAAACAAATAATCAAGCCACAAGAAATTAAAAGATTATTCAAAATTACCATTTCCATAAATAGTAATAACAAAATTATGAGAGAGATTGATACACGTGTTAACGGACAATGTTCCTGTGGAAGTATTTATGCACAATGAATTTTTTAACAAACTAATTTTTTTAATATAATTTCCATATTAAAATATTGAATATTTTTTAATATAAGTTCCATATTAGACATTGAACAATGTAAGAAATATTACATAAATATTCATTTTTAAAAGTTTGTGAATCAGTGAAAAATTTAAAACGAAACAACTAAATTGCATCTGATTTGGCTTGCTGAAAAAATGGCATTACAGAATTCACATTTTGAATTTATTTGAAGTATTTATTCTTTTAGTATTTCAACAATCCAAACTATACTAATTATTTTATTTACAATTTTTATTACATTTATGACATTCTTTAGTTGAATAAAATCCTTTCAAAAGTTTTATTAATAATAATTTACTGTTATATTAGTATTAAATTGTATTTCCATATCAGCCGCTAGGAGCAGCACTAGTCAACAAGGTTATATGTACAATCATAGAACACAATAAGTTTATTTTTATTTTTAGCTTACTAAATAATTCATTTGCTATAAGGAAAATTATATATACAAAAATAGTAAACTCTTTATTAATTTTACAGTAATGTGGATCTGCATATAATAGCTTTTGTTTTTAAATACTAAACGGATACTCATAGAAGCGAATAAGTGTTCTTATAATGATAAAAAAAGTTGAATACTTGGACGTTAAAAAAACAAATACAAATATACTTGCCTATGAAGTGTATTCTAATTGAAATATGATCAAAATTTGATTAAAAACAGATCAATCATCGGCCAATAGTTATATGAAGAGAATGACAATGATTGGCACTTGTTACTAGAATTAATATTTCAATTGCTAATTTAGTTTTATGATTGACTGATGGAGATGTTAATAACATGATAATTGAATCCATCGAAAATTTGCTTAAAAATAACATTCCTAGCAATTTTTTTTTTTTATTTTTAAAATTTATTTTTTACTGCATTCAAAATTTAAGCTAAACTGAATGGAATCTTGCCCAGTAACAAAATCCAATTGGATTATGAACTGTTTGATTTTTATTTTGCTCAAGTTGCATTTTATTCATATCAATTTAAAATTGATTGGAAAAAAAAATTTTTTTTGTAAATTTTATATATATGTATTAATTTATAATAATAATTACTTTTTCCCCATTGTGCTATCTATGATTGGTATAAGCTGACTCCATTAAATTAAAAATAATGGTCACCTGAGGTCCTGGGTTTGCAACTCGGGAGATGATAGGATTTTTTAAAAGGGAGTAAAAAGCTTTGGTTATGCTGTGTAAAATAAGTGGTCCCAAGCCTGTGCAATGTCAGGAACTTGTTAAAGATCCATACCAAAAAGTAGCATTAAGTAACATTAAATAAATAAACAATAAACAAACAAATTTTGAAACATGGGTAGGGTCACCTGTGGTATAGTGGTTAGTATGGCAACCTACAATACTATGGGTCGCAGGTTCGCGCCCAGTGGTGGCCCTAGGATTTTTTAATGGGAGTAAAAAATCCTTAGCCATGCCGTCCCTCAGATAGGACTTAAAATGGAGGTCCCGAGCCTGTACGATGTCAGGTACTCGTTAAAGATCCCTATCCTAATTATACCTGGATAGGCAAAATTTAGGACTCCCATTGTAGCATCGTCCGATTAGCCTAAGTAGCATAAAAATGGACGTAAAACAAACAAACAAACAATACTGCCTATACCTACACATTGTTCTATATCATATGAAACGGCATGGAATGCGAATATTATATATGCGAATGGAATATTATTAACACTTTAAATTAAATATATTTTTACTTTACATAATGATTCGGGCGTTCATCGCTTATATAACCATTCAAAATATTGAAAATAATCTCACCAATCTTAATCTGTTTTTAAATTCATGATTCCCTGCAAACTAAGTTTGTTTTTTCATCAAAAATAATGTTAATGCTACATGAAATGACTCGCAGATTCTATAAATAAATATTTAAAGTTACCTGCTGATAAGCAAAATTTAATTCATCTTCTTCTTCTTCATTCTTCCCTCTAGATGGCCAAGGATTTTAGGAAGCCTATGATTTTTTAATGGGAGTAAAAAATTCTTAGCCATGCCGTCTCTCGGATAGGACGTAAAATGGAGTTCCCGAGCCTGTACGATGTCAGGTACTCGTTAAAGATCCCTATCATAAATATAACTGGATAGGTAAAATTTAGGAGTCCCACTGTAGCATCGTCCGATTAGCCTTAGTGGCATAAAGTGATATTAAACAAAGTAAAATGGTGTTACAAGATCTCCATAGTTTATGGGCGTCACCACCAGGGGGGACAGGGGAACGCGTCCCCTCCAATGTAAAAAATTAAATAAAAATACGATTTTACAAATATATATTCGAGTTTAAAATATAGATATAAAAAATAGTTAATTACAGCATTGCTATTGATTAATTAAACCCAATTACTCCATCTGATAGTTTATTTTCACAAATTGGCACCTTTTCGCTTTTTTAAAAGCATCGTCAGGTGTATTGTATATTTGATGAATGTATTATTTTTATTTCAGTTTGAATTTTATTGTTTTTTGAATTCTTTAACAAAGTTGGATCTCCGGAATCGGCTCCATTTCTTTCTTAAACCAAGCAGCTTGATCCTAATTCCCCGCAACTCTAGAATCTTATACAAGTTGATGGAAAGCAATGCAATTAGTAGGATCAGGATGTGAAGTAGAACTTGTAAAAAATTCAATCAAGAAATTTCGACTCACATCTTACAACATGAATCCTTGGCAACTACCAGCATTCTAAATGAGACATAAATTGACAAATTTTAAGATACTATAAATATCATTGGAAGAGGAATTAAATGTGCCATCAGTTGTTTTAAGGAGTTATTATTTCAACTTTTAGCATGTCGAATATCTACTTACCCTATCTAGGAGAATGTTGAGCTACCCCCCCCCCCCAAATAATATGGTGCCGGTGACACCCATGGTCGAAAGTAACACAATGATTTTTTTTTTTTCTGGCATAAAAACATTGCATATTAAAAAATACATATCAATTATGGGTATAGTGGCTGTTAACTGTGTTGGAGCAATCACCAGGTGTGTATTATGTGAACCTTATAATTTTTTAAATTACATTTTTGAATTATATTTTTAAAAAAGATTTTAATTAAAAATACATTCTTAAGCAATTTGGCTAGTAAATGGTTAAATTATTGAATAGTGCTTCCTTCTTTAAGGAAAAAGATTTTTACAATTTTAATATTGTTATTCATTATATTTGAAGTTTTGTTATTTAATAATGTTTAATGGATTAAAACTAATTTTTAGACTTGAAAATGGCAACATAGCCGAAACGTTGAAAAAAAAAAAAAAAAAAAACCTGGTGATTGCTCCAACACGGTTAACAGCCACTATACCCATAATATAAATATCCCAGGAAATTAAGAAACCAATTATATATTGATATAATTAAGAATACATATAAACTTTACTCTACTACAAATATGACAATACAAAAGTAATATGACAATTTGACTGCTTTAACAGGCTTCTTCATTACTGCTTTTTAGTTTCCTGCTGTTAAGTATCTTTTTTTATTCTATTTTTTTATTTACTTTTTGGTTTTACTGAGTTTCGGAGTATCCTCCTTGATTTGTATTTGTTTTTACATATTGGGGTTATATATTACTATCAATATTTTGTAAGGGAAAAAAATTCATGAAAAAAGAAAAGGGACCTGAAAGGAAGGAATTTTAACAAAAAATATAGGCAATGTTGTATTAGATTAGGGCTCTTTGGATTGAGTGGATTGACATAATTAAGGCATCTTCTGTAGAAGGAAAAATAGAGTTGAACTTTTCAAAAGATAAATAGAATAAAATATAATAAAATAAAATGAAATTATAATTAAATAAATAAAAATTAAAGGAAGGCCAGTAATAGTTTCATCAATCTTTTGTAATTGTTGAACCAATAATTATTGGTCTTAAATTGGTAATGTTAAATGTGTTTTTCGTTTTTCTTTTTGGTAAATCTCCTATAATGAATCTTTCAGGTGCTGTACCATAAATAAATTATGTATTTTCCTGATGATGCCTGACCAGGCGAAAATTTGAAATGTATCAATAAACATTATAAAAGATTGATAAGACTATTACTGGACTTCCTATCTTAAAAATTAGTCTCCACTAATTCAATTGGCGAATATTTGAAAATAAAAATAAAATAAAGTGATGGCAATACAAAGTAACATCAGTCACAATTTACAGAAAAATAAAACTTACTTTTAAAATGAAATAGTAATTCAAAAAAACATCAATAAATCATTCAACAAATAAAACATTTAAATTTCAATAAAGGAAAAGAATATTATTAACTCTTTAAATTAAATAGATTTTAACTTTACATAATGATTCGGGCGTTCATTGCTTATATAACAATTCAAAATATTAAAAATAATCTCACCAATCTTAATCTGTTGTTAAATTCATGAATCCCTGCCATAAAATAATGTTAATGTTGCATGAAATGACTTGCAGATTCTATAAATAAATATTTAAACTTAACTGCTGATATGCAAAAATTAATTCTTCTTCTTCGTTGTTTCCTAAGTAAAAAAATAAAATTGGTGGTCTCCTTAGATCCCCAGACTTCCGAATAGCTTGGTCCCAAGGTTTGTCGGTTGGGGCCATACCTGTATCGGTATGTCCTCCACCAGATAGCAGCTTAATTAATTTTAAATGGATTTGTATTAAAGTAATTATTATGTTTTTATAAAGAAGGAATCTCTGCCATGTTTTATTCATTATTTTATTCGCCTAAGTCTCGGGCTTTTGGCTCATCTTCTAGAAGTATCTGTATTTTGACATTATTTGAATTTGTATATATATTACTAAAGTACAGATGTAAAGTGTGTACAGTAATGTATGTAGGGGAGAGCAGGGTTGGTTGGCAACAGTTTTCACTTTTTTGATTGTTGAGTCATTCCTGTTAATATAATCCCAATACAGCTGATATCACTCTAAACCCCAAGTAGTAGAGTACTTCAAGTATTTTTTTCAACACGTAATATTTAATACTAAGATCATAGAAAATTGAAGAATTTGTCAATCCAAAGTATGCCAATTAACCCCCTATGTGGGGCAGGTTGGCCTAGAAGGTTGAGTTGTTTAGCAATCTCATTCAAGTACTGCCTGACACATATTATTGTTATTAAAAGCTGCACTATAACGGTATAATAATTTTGAATCGGTTTTAAACAGCTTTTAAGGGAAAATAGAATGACAATAGAAGAAGATAGAAGTTTAGACTGACGTCACTTTCTGCATAGGAAATATCGCTCCCATCCTCCTCGCTGGAACTAAAGATATTTGGTAGTTTCACCTTTGTTTATGTTTATCTTGCTTTTGTGAATTGCTACTGCGCCAACAAACCCCAGGTGAAGAGAGCCAACTAAACCCACAGGAGAGATCATATGAAAGGTACTCGTTAAAGACCCCTATCCTAATTATACCTGGATAGGCAAAATTTAGGACTCCCACTGTAGCATTGTCTGATTAGCCTTAGTGGCATAAACTGACGTTAAACAAACTAACAACAACAACATATGAAAGATGGCTGCCAGGACAGGGGAGAATAATTAAACAAGAAACTGGTTAGTCGAAAGGTTAGGTTTTTCAAAGGAGTTTGGGGCTATGTGAACAGAATCGGAGTCAAATGTTTTGCCATGCCTTTAAACCATATTTACTGAAAATATAAAAATTTACTTACATGTTGTAAAATCAATCAATGAAGCACACTCTTCTCTACACTGTTAGCATCAGATTGAAAACTCAGGACAAGACTCCCGAGGTCGAGCGAGTCACATGGTACAATGGTGGGGCCTTCACAACAGGTGTGACTATAAACTATAAGCCAATGGCCAACCTACCCCCTATGCCAACCAATCCCGCTCTCCAGTTGAACATTTTTAATACTCCACAACCATTTTTTTGTCAATAATAATTATTTTTTGTAAAATGCATACATCATTACTTACTTGATAATAATTGAAATTTATCACATTTTTTATTAGTTGTGGAATCATTTCATTGTCAGTAACAAAACATGGAAGAGATCCCTTCTTTATAAAAAACCTAAGACTTAAAACTCTTCCTCACAAAAGTGAATATTACAACAAGTGTAAAGTGATTATATAAACTGGCTGACTATTTTTTCATTTTTTTAATGATCGTGATCAGTGAGATTGAATCTTGAAGGGTTTCACAAAGAATTTTTATTTCCTTTCGCATCTAATCCTCAACATCTAACATCCTTAATGCTAGTTTTTTGTTTTAGATCTTCCACAAAGGACTTAATGTTCCATTCATTTCAAATTATGCCCAATCCAGATATATATTCTTTAATAACAAATTGCACACCAATCTGAACCCAATTGCTTGCAAATTCGGTTTTTGTTATATATACGCTTTTTCATCCCAATAATCCCGCCAGTCCTCTGAAAAGAAGAAGGCCCCGCGACCTTTTAAGTTGGTAATATTACTTGGCTACAGCCAATGGGTAGTTTCTCTGCATGCTCGATCCTAAAATAATTTTTTTATTCATTCTGTCCATTTTTTTTTAAATTAATGATGTATTTATTGTTACTACAGTTGATGACCGAGAACGAAATAATCAAAAGTGCTTTACTTTCATTTACCTATTTGTTTGTTTTTTTAACGACCATTTTTTTGCTACTAAGCCTAATTGGACGATGCTACAGTGGGAGTCCTAAATTTTGCCTATCCAGGTATAATTATAATAGGGATCTTTAACGAGTACCTGACATTTTACAGGCTCGGGACCTCTATTTTACGTCCTCTCCGAGGGAGGGCATAGCTAAGGATTTTATACTCCCTTTAAAAAATCCTAGGGCCACCACGGGGCGCGAACCCGCGACCTTTAGTATTGTAGGTTGCCATGCTAATCACTACAACACAGGTGACCCCAACACTTACCTATTTATGAAATATGTAGTAAGGAAAGTATTGCGATCGTGAATAATTTCGACTTCTGGTTTTCCACGGAAATACACGTTTTGGGGTCCGCTGAGTCCAAACAACCAAGTCCAGTGAAATGGTCTGTGTGTAAACAGACTTCCTCAAAATTGATAAATTGCACAAACCTGAACTTGGGTATTTGATCTATGTATTTACCGCAATGTGACAGCAAAAATTTATCAAACAGAGGAGGCTCTTTATAATTGATAATTTATAATTTTGTTTTATTTCTATGTTTTTCCGTAAGTTTCTCAAAACTGTTAGATTTCGACTAAACTTGTCAATGTTTTTTGAGAATCAAGTATTCCTCAATATCAGGTAGGTTTATCATCATAGAAATTTTCTGAGGGAGCTTAAATAGCGAAATAATTTTCTTTGTTTTCTTACAAAGTACCATTGATCGGTGGCGGATCAAGAAATTTTCTGAGGGGGGGCGCACTTTTTTTTTTTTTACATTTCATGAGTAATGAAGGCCCTAATTTAAAATGCATATTAGTAAATAATGACGTTGTAAATTACTGTAAATGTTTAAATACAATTCATTTTCAATTAGTGGACTTGAAAAATGACTAAATATAGCTCATTTTATATAGAAATAGTAATACTGTATGAGTGTCCTCACTTCTCAGGGGGGGGCGCCCCTCCCCTGGATCCGCTACTGCCATTGATTTTATTTATATGGAGAAATTAACTGTCTCTACTTACGCTTAAAAATCAGAAAAGCATAAATATAAAGCATGAAAGAAAGAATCGAGAAACAAATTCAGGAAGGAAAAAAGAAAAATATTAAATCCGATAACTCTTAAAACAAGTTGATCCTACAGTACAGGCGCAGTACGCTTTTAATGACAGACCATTGTTTATAAGTAAAGGCGGTCCTTCCTTCCAAAATATTGTCCCTCCGGCGGTGTCGCCAGTGGATGAAATCAGGATTTTTTAAACTCCTACAAAAAAAAAAAAAAAAAAACAATAATGAAACGAAAAGTACTGAGAACTTACTCAGACTTTTTGCAATAGAAATTATAATACTCAATAACTTATGGAGACAAATAAAAAAAAGTAAACAAATGTCGAAAAATTTATGAAGTTGGCGTTTATATATTTACCAAAACACGTCCATTTCTAACTCATATAGTATTACTATTTCTATATAGAATGAGCTATATTTAGTCATTTTTCAAGTCCAATAATTGAAAATGAATTGTATTTAAAGTCATTATGTACTAATATGTATTTTAAGCTAGGGACTTCATAACTCATGAAATGTAAAAAAAAAATGTGCGCCCCCCTCAGAAAATTTCTGGATCCGTCACTGATTTCTAATCTAAGTAAGTTCGTAAGTGAAAGGTGTGTGTTGCGCGCGTCGCTCTAGATTTTTTTGGATATATTTTTGCCCAGGGGATTTTCGAACTGTAGTAGACTTTCGACCATAACTATGTTTATGTATATATATACAGTACCGGTCAAAAGTTTAGACTCACTTGTATTTAATTCACAATCTTCAAGTTTAAAAAAAAAAATTGTAACTCGAGAGATAACATTTCAAAAATTATATATATATATACACATATATATATAATAGAGATATATCACGTCACACAATGAGGTGGTAACGGAAGACGAGTTGATAGAGTGAGTAGTATTGGACCATAACCTACCCGCGTTCAGTCTCGCGGCGACTGGCCTGGTGTGAAGGTGTCCTGTTGAGTTCTTTCATATTTCGTCAAGTAGTGTCCTTAATATCCTTAAAGCGAGATGGAGAAGGAAAAGGACTTCGATGGGGTTGCCTATCACAGGTATCACATCTCAAAAAGTTTAGAATTAACATATTTAAAAATATGTCCTTCTTAACCTAAAAGATGTCTCCACGGTATATCAGGAGCGAAGTAGTGCAACTTCATGATATAGAGTTCCCTGTACCTACCGGTACCATGGCCTAATTCATCTGTTTGTTTTTCTTTTATCATTTTCGTTTCATAGTTAATTCTTTGTTATAATTAACTATTATCATTAGAATTAGGCCAAATTTAATAATATTCCTAGTGTGATTTAATCATATTAAATCACTATATCTATCAATAGTGTCAACCTATATCATATCAACTAGTGTGATTTAATCATATTAACATTGAATACAAATTTAAAAAATCTGGTGCGATGCGCGCAACACACAGCTTTCACTTACGAACTTACTTAGATTAGAAATCGACGTGTTTCGATAATATGTAAACGCCATTCCTCAACTTCACACATTTTTCCACATTTAAGTATATGCCACATAACTTTGGGATGTCGCATCGCTGGCATATTCATGCATCAAATACCCATCAACGAACTTATAACGATCAGTTTGATCAAAATCGTTAAGCCGTTTTTGAGTAAAAAAAAAACAAAACAAAAACGTGATAATGGGACAAAATTTATTAAAGTGCCCCCTCCAATTGATCAATTTTGATGAAATTTTGACTGCCACATCGCGGGCATATACGTACACCAAATACCGAGTTTGGTCAAAATCGTTATAGCCCTTTTTGAGTAAATAAAAAAAAAACACGTGAAAATGGGACAACATTTATTAAGTAAAGTGCCCCCTCTAATTAATCAATTTTGATGAAATTTTGACTGTCGCATCGTGGGCATATAGATACACCAAATACCGAGTTTAATCAAAATCGTTTGAGCCGTTTTTGAGAAAATCGAGAAAAACGTAAAAAATAGACAAAATTCTTTAAATAAAGTACCCCCTCCGTTTGACCAATTTTGATGAAATATTTTCTGTCACATCGCGGGCATATACATGCACCAAATACCCAATTTCAGTTTTGTACGGCCTATAGTTTTTGAGCTAGTCTGTTCACACACACACAGACACACAGACCATTTCGCGGGACTTAGTTATTTACACTCAGGGGACCCCCTTAGGGTATTTCCGTTGAAAACCGGAAGTCAAATTTTTCACGATCGCAATACTTCCACTTTCTATATATTTCATATATGGGTAAGTGAAAGTAAAAATCATATTCAAACCCTTCTGTCGTTTTTAAAGGCAGTGTTTCCGGCAAAAAAAAGAAACACACCAATTTATGTCTTTTTAACCTTTTTCTTTGTTGTAATAATTCAATTATTCATATTAACCTATATAAAAATTAAGATGAAATTCTGTTTGTTTGTTCTTTATAGAAATCCATACCATTGGTCCTAAATCTCCAAATTTCGCTCAGTGGTTCTTTCATAGAAGTTGCGAACACCTGTCCATATTCGCGGGCGCAATCGACTATAGGGTGCGCTAGTAGGTTTGCAAAATGTCGGAAGGAACGGGGATAGACATAGTTGATGTGATAGAGGTAATTGGTAATTTTAAAAGACCATTAATTGAAGGGCAGGCTATCCTTGATGCAAACCACATAATTACATGTGGAATAATAACTATACCTATAGAAGTAAAAAAACAGTTATTTTACAAGCCTTGTGCCTTCAAACAAGAGATCTTAAAGGATAGCCCCATCAAATAAAAGTGGAAATCAAATTTATTAATAATAATAAGCAATTTTCTTATAATTGTATGTGTAAAGCTGGTAGTTCTGGTAAATGCAAACACATCATTGTAACTTTACTCTACGTTTTTCGGTTATTAATAACATTAATTACCTGTTCATATAATCATTGTTATGGCAGCTGTCATTTTCATGACAGCTTAGTTTCTTTGTCATATTATTTATTTATTTGTCAAAACGTTCAGGTATCGCATTGAACACTGGGAACAATTAAGCGCAGCGGATGTAAGACAAAATGGGGACAATTAAAAAAGAAAAACAAATCTATGACACTATGGTCCCAATGTTATTTGCATAAAACTAGCATTTTGGAATAATAAAATGTGTAATACTAATATTTACCTGGATAAATATAGTCACTTTCTTTTAAATGAAGACTACATATCGTCATATGTTTCGAAACAGGCTTATCTATTCTTAAGTTTACAATCCACTCTTTAAGAAGCTTTTTATTTTTTGGAAATAAATGGAATGACACGTCTTTTGATTTTATAATTGAACACTGAGGGACCGAGCAATACTTATTAGACATTTTTCAAATAATTTTTTGCTCAATCGGGTTTTAATTATGAAAGAATTAATTAAAAACGCCAAAAAACCCTATGAATCTCAGGTAATGGCCCGGCTTCTATCCTCGTTTCTCTAGTTCCTTAAAGAAGCAGCACCGTCGCTTGCGCCCGCCTATTAAAATTGCATAACTTTAACCCAACCAATCTTTGGGTATATTCTTTATTGTTATAAAAATTCTTATGATCTCGCTTTACATTGGAGACGAGTCAAAATTCCCTGGGTGAAACCGGGATTTATAGCTAGCAAATTATATTTTCCTTAGATCACGCATCTTTAAGGGTCTGGCCACACATGTCCGCACCGTAGCAATAATATAGGTTATGTTCAGAATATTTTTCATTTAACTTACATATTACCTTTAGTTATGCCTAAAGTTCAGGCCACACATGTCAGACACAGGCCACTTTAGGCATAACTAAAGGTAATATGTAAGTTAAATTAAAAATATTCTGAACATAACCTATATTATTGCTACGGTGCGGACATGTGTGGCCAGACCTTAAATCGTTAATCGTGGTAGTGGTTCGCATAGAAACTTACAATGCTAAAGGTCGCGGGTTCGTGTCCCGCGGTGGCCCTAGAATTTTTGAAAGGGAGTAAGAAATCCTTGGCTATGCCGTCCCTCGGAAAGGACGTAAAATGGAGGTCAGGTACTCGTTACAGATCCCTATACAAATAAAACCTGAATGTGCAAAATTTTAGGACTCACCGTCCGATTTGCCTGATTAATCTTTAATTGCCTTAATGACATAAAGTGACGTTATACAAACACACAACAAATCGTTATTTAATTTTAACTAAATCATTTTAGTGATTTAGTTCCATTTTAAATAACATCAGTTTTGCAATTATCAACTGTGCTTAGTTTTGTAAATAAAATAAAATATTTTTTTTTATTTTCTTTGGTGAAGATTTCCCTATGTTACTTCTGGGCGTTGCTTATTTCGGGAGGTTATGTTACCCTGTTTTAATAGCCCGGGAGCTGAGGGCCAAAAAGGTGCCTGATTTGAAGAAAATGTTTGATCATATAGGCTGAAAGTACTCGTTTCATAGACAACAAATGTGAACGTCTGCCACCTCAGATCGGTTGCCATCAAATTTTATAGATAAACAAAAACGACATTTTCTTTTTGTTTTTCAATTTTTCGCTAATAACTCGAAAACGACCTATATCAGAAGAAATTGTGTTCTTTCTAAAATAAAAGAGCATTAAATTTCGCGTCGACTGAGATCCTCACAGTTAAAATCTGGTCTTTTCGCCAAAACCGATTGTCAATTTAGCCACTTTAGTGGAAAAATGAATTACGCTCATGTTCCAAAGCCTACAATTTAAAGAGGGTTACTCCAAATAAAAAATGTTACGTATAATAGTTGTAGAATATTGAATTCTGTGTAAAACGATCTCATTGACTTTTAAATTAGCCCACTCCTTTGGAGACAAAGTATTTAAAACGTGAACGTATTTAGCGTCTTGTGGTCTAAAATCCGTGTCATTTTTTGGGATTTTTTTCTCATATGTAATTCGGCAAATACAGATCACAAGGTATTGCTTTCTTCTTACTGTAAGAGGCTAGACGATTGCAAATAGAATGATATATTTGAAGTTTAAAACGGTTTAATGGTTTAGCCGGGTTCGGTACATCAAAAATCTGTAATTTTTACGATTTTGGTGGAAACCGTGTTCCAGCGCCTCTAACTCAAAAACACCTAGTTTAAGTGAAAAATTTTGTAGATAAAAGTTGCTGAGCATCAAATTTAGCAGGAAATAAGCTCCGTACACACAACATTAGCTGAATCCTGGGGAAAATACAAATCAAAACGTGAAATTATTCGTAGTGCTTACTTCCTGCTAAGACTTCGGTTTTTGAAATATTAAGCATTTTGAACTAATTAAACAACCATCTTCCATGTGTTAAAATAAAAGATAAATTTTGCCAAGTACCTACCTTTCTAAGTAGTTATTTTTATGAATATTTTATCCAATCCCCTGATACTTCAAAAACCGAAGTTTTAGCAGGAAGTACCCACTACGAATAATTTCACGTTTTCATTTCTATTTCCACACAGGGTTTAGCTAATGTTGTGTGTAAGGAGCTTGTTTCATGCTAAATTAGATGCTCCACAACTTTTATGTAAAACATTTTTCATTTAAAGTAGATCTTGTGAATGAGAGCCGTTGGAACAAGGTTTCCACCACAATCGTAAAAGTTACAGATATTTGAACTAAATACGTTCACGTTTTAATTACTTTGTCTTCACAGGAGCGGGCTAATTTTAAAATTAAAGAGATCGTTTTACACAGAATTCTATATTCTACAACCATTATATGTAACATATTTTATTTGGAGTAACCCTCTTTAAATTGTAGGCTTTGGAACATGAGCGTAATTCATTTTTCCGCTAAAATGGCTAAATTGACAATCGGTTTTGGCGAAAAGGCTTATCCGATTTTAACTGTGAGGACCTCAGTCGACGCGAAATTTAATGCTCTTTTATTTTAGAAAGAACACAATTTCTTCTGCGATAAATCTTTTTCGAGTTATTGGCGAAAAATTGAACGAAGTTCGAAAATATCGATTTTGTTCGCCAATAAAATTTGATGGCAACCGATCTGAGGTGGCAGACGTTCACATTGGTTGTCTATGAAATGAGTACTTTCAGCTTAGATGATCAAAAATTTTCTTCATATCAGGCACCTTTTGGCCCTCAGCTCCCGGGCTATAGGGGGTCTCTCATTTCCTCCTTTTCAGTTAAAAAGTGCCTTGATTAGCTTTGTTAGTTTCCAGCTTTCAACTCCCGTTCGCTACGCTCGCTATTCACAGATAAATAAACCTTCAAACGTGCCGTTATCAGTGTTCAGTGGAAATCCACAAAAGTGTTTCCCTGCATTATTTACGGGCAAAGCCAACAACCTTTTCATTTTTAAATCAGTGTTGATACAATTTGTATACCAGGGAAAGAAAATGTTGGGTCATGTTTTAAAATTTAATGAAGAAAGTGATATTTGTAGAAAAACTTGAAGTAAATTTGTTTTTTAAGTTGCCGCTGAATATTAAGAAACGGGTCGAATCAAGAAATATATTAGTATAATCAAGGCTTCTGGAATTGATTTAAATTAAAAAATATGAGTAAATTAGATTTATTTTTTTTTGTCAAAATGAATTCCGCAAAATGGTCTCTGTGTGTGTTTGTGTCTGTCTTGTGTGTGTGTGAACAGAGTAGCTCAAAAACTATAAAACGTAGAAACCTGAAATTTGGTATTTGGTTTATGTATGTACCCGCGATGTGACAGCAAAAATTCCATCAAAATTGGTCAAACGGGTACTTTATTTTATATATTTTTACCCATTTTTACGTTTTTTCGATTTTCTCTTAAACGGCTCCAACGATTTTCATTAAACTTGGTATTTCATGTATTTAAATGTATGTATTACGAACGATATTTCATGCCCGTTCATATGACATTCGAAATTTCATCAAAATTGATCAAACGGAGAGGGCATTTTATTTCATAACTTTTTCTCATTTTTAAGTTTTTTTCGATTTACTCAAAAATAGCTTTTACAATCAAAATGGTCTTTGTTTGTGTGTGTTAACAGAGTAGCTCAAAAACTATAAACCATACAAATCTGAAATTGGGTATTTGATGTATGTATATGCCCGCGATGTGATAGCGAAAAATTCATCAAAATTGTTCTAACGAAGTACTTTACAATCTACAAAATTGTTCAAACGGGTACTTCACTTAGTAACTTTTTTTCCTATTTTTACGTTTTTTCGATTTTCTCAAAAATACCTTTAACGATTTTGATTAAACTCGTCAGGTTTAATGAGAATCAAGTATTCATTATTATCCGATAAGCTATATCATTATAAAATGTTCTGAGGGGGCTTAAGTGGGGAAGAGGCCTATTTTGTTTTTCCATAAACTACCTTTGTTTTTGTTTATATGGAGAAATTAACTGTCTCTGGTTTCACATAAAAATAAGAAATGGCTAAATATGAAATATAAAAAAAATCAAGGAAACATATACAGGAGAAAAAAAGAAAAATATTCCGTCAACTCATAAAACGTTGAGCCTACACGTGTGCAGTACGACCTTACTTAACGACGGACCATTGTTTATAATTAAAAATGTTTTGTTCATTCAATGGAAATTATTTGTTTCATGGGAAGTTTTCAACAACTGCATGTAGAATTATAAAATCAGACGCCATGGAGTATTATGCTTACATTGCCGAATTACTACAAGTAAAACATTTTATTTAATAATGAAAAAAATAGTGTACTTTAGAGAGCAAATACAAACCAAAATTAGTAAACGAATGTTGAAATATGCGTGACTTTGAGAAATGGCATTTAACAAAACACGTCAATTTCCAATCAAAGTAAGTTGGTAAGTGAAAGTTGTGTGTTGCGTGCAATGCACCAGGTTTTTATATTTTGGATACCTTTTTTTTTTTTTATTATATATATTTGGACAACTTTTCGTTCCCTACATGTGGGATGATGAGATACATGATCTGCATCAGGGCTAATAAGAAGACAGATACGAGTATATGAGTATCTATGATCTAGAAGAGGACAATTAAATGCTTATCATGTAATTATTAATTGTAGATAGTAACAAGAAGGAGTAACAGAATAATGGAAACCAAAACCAACTGATGCTATGTTTACATGACATGGTTACTTTTTAGCCCTGATGAAGATCCACTTGTAGGGAACGAAACGTTGGCTATACAAAATAAAAAAAATCTGGTGCGTGCGCGCAACACACAACTTTCACTTACCAACTTACTTAGATTAGAAATTAATGCGTTTTGTTAATTGCCACTTATCAAATGAACAGAACAGTTTAATTATAACGCATTGGTTTGTCATTAAAGGCGTACGGCGCATGCGTGAGCTCAAGGTGTTTTATGAGTTGACGGAATATTTTTCTTTTTTTCTCCTGTATATGTTTACTTGATTCTCTTCATATATCATATTTAGCCGTTTCTTATTTTTAAGCGTGATGAGAGACAGTTAATTTCCCAATATAAACTAAAACAAAGGTACTTTATAGAAAAACAAAAAAAGCCCCTTCCCCATTTAAGCCCCCTCAGAACATTTTAATAATGATAAAGCTTACCTGATATTAAATAACAACTAATTTTCATTAAACATAACGAATTTGATAAAAATCGTTAAAGCCGTTTTTGAGATAATCGATCAAAAAGGTAAAAATTGGACAACATTTATTAAGTAAAGTCCCCCCTCCTGTTGATCAATTTTGATGAAATTTTTACAGTCATATCTCGGGCATATAAATACATCAAATACCAAGTTTGATCAAAATCGTTAAAACCGTTATTGAGTAAATAAAAAAAACACGTGGAAATATACAAAATTTATTAAGTAAAGTCCCCCCTCAGGTTGATCAATTTTAATGAAATTTTTACAGCCATATCTCGGGCATATCAATAGATCAAATACTCAGTTTAATCAAAATCGTTAGAGCCGTTTTTGAGAAAATCGAAAAAAACTTAAAAAGTTATTAAGTAAAGAACCCCCTCCCTTTGAGCAAATTTGATGAAATTTTTGCTGTCACATCGCGGGCATATAAATACTCTAAATACCCAATTTCAGGTTCGCACGGTTTATAGTTTTTGAGCTAGTCTGTTCACACACACACACACACACACACACACACACACACACACACACACACACACACACACACACACACACACAGACACACACACAGACACACACACACACAGACCATTTCGCGGGACTTGGTTATTTTGACTCAGGGGACCCCAAAACGTGTATTTCCGTTGAAAACCGGAAGTCGAAAATTTTCACGATCGCAATACTTCCACTTACTATATATTTCATATATAGGTAAGTGAAAGTAAAAAAAGATCAAAATTAAAATGGTTAATTTTGCGTAACTGTGTAGATACTCATTGTTACCTGTTTAATTATTTGTTTTCAAAGCTTGTGTGCCATTGTAAAATTTTTATTTTCTCTAAATAAAATTATTTCATCCCACAAATTGTTACAACATTATAAATTAAATAATAAAAAACATTTTATAAAAAAAAAAAAAAAAAATTAAACCGACTTCGAAAACTAGGAACTAGTAAAAATAGATTCACTGAAAAGTATGAAATAATTACCTTCTGATTTTTATGAATACTCATCAAAATTGAAAATGGTTTAAAAAGGGGAAAAATGCAATAAGACGAATAATTTCATTTTGTTTTGTACAAATACAGACTAATTGTTAATAAAAATTATTAAATTAAAATATTAACTGCTATGTCCAATACAACACAATCTTTTCGGAGGCGGCGCCAATATAAATGACATGTTACCGATACAATTCCATTATTAGGAATTGAAATCAATAGATGAGAAGTGAAGATCCATTTAGAAGAATTTCATAATGTCTAGTGCAATAAATTTTAAATTTTGCGCCGCCTCCGAAAAGATTGTGTTGTATTGAACATAGTATTTAATATTTTAATTTAATAATTTGTATTAACTATTAGTGTGTATTTTACAAATCAAAATAAAATTATTCATCTTATTGCGTTTTTCCTCTTTTTATACCATTTTCAATTTTGCTCTGTATTCATAAAAATCAGAAGGTAATTATTTCATACTTTTCAGTGAATCTACTTTTACTGGTTCTTAGGTTTCGAAGTCGGTTTAATTTTTTTTTTTTTTATAAAATGTTTTTTATTCAATACTTTTTATTTGAAGAAGAAAACAAATGTAGAAAACCGTACGTTTGTTTAAAAAAATATTCGAAATCCTTTTACGCTCTACCATGCTCGTCTTTCCCGGGCCTTTTTATTGTAATTATATAATAAACAGTCACCTTTTCAATTTTATGAATACACACAGAAAAGTGGGAAAACGGTGCGTATATTATAGAACATTCAACACACTACGTTTTATGATTATAAATTGATTTTTTTTTCTTTAATAAGATCAATGTTCTATTGGGAAGAGAACGCATAAAATGTTTTTCCACAATGACAATATTTTTCCTTTGCTAAATATTAAATATGATTTTCTTTAAATGAAATTATTTCAACCCACAAATTGTTACAATATTAATAATTAAAAACAAAACTAAATAAATTAACAACTTTAAACGTAAAACAATTTGCTAAAAAAAAAAATCTCTTACTCATAGCTTTCTCTACTCGTGACTATTATTGAGGTCATCTTCATGTTCTGAATCTCAATACATCGAGTAATTTTAAACCGACTATTATTCATTTGAAATAATACTAAAATGAATATTTTTTTTAAAAAACAAATAATCAGAACCAAGTTTATGATTGTAATTTATCACATTAAACCCATCTAGATAACAAAAATGTATTTAAATAATTTTATTTACAGCAATAATAAAAGGTTTATCAAAATATTAAATCTTTTTCATTTTTCCCCATTTATTGTTGATAATATATGTTGTAAAGAGAACTTATCTCCGATAAACTTTACCGTAATATTTTTCAGAGTTTTAGCTTCTCAAATCCTAAAGCTTTTCAGAAGAGACGAAAAATATTATTACTTTCACTTACCTATATATGAAATATATAGTAAGTGGAAGTATTGCGATCGTGAAAAATTTCGACTTTCGGTTTTCAACGGAAATACACGTTTTGGGGTCCCCTGAGTCCCGCGAAATGGTCTGTGTGTGTGTGTGTGTGTGTGTGTGTGTGTGTGTGTGTGTGTGTGTGTGTGTGTGTGTGTGTGTGTGTGTGTGTGTGTGAACAGACTAGCTCAAAAACTAAAAACCGTGAAAACCTGAAATTGGGTATTTAGTGTATGTATATGACCGCGATGTGACAGCAAAAATTTCATCAAAGTTGCTCAAAGGGAGGGGGTACTTTATTTAATAACTTTTTATGTTTTTTTCGATTTTCTCAAAAACGGCTCTAACGATTTTGATTAAACTGAGTATTTGATCTATTTATGTGCCCCAGAAATGACTGTAAAAATTTCATCAAAATTGATTAACCGGAGGGGGGACTTTATTTAATAAATTTTGTATCATTTATACGTCTTTTTTTTATTTACTCAAAAACGGCTTTAACGATTTTAATCAAACTTGATATATGATGTATGTATATGCCCGAGAAACGACTGTAAAAATTTCATCAAAATTGATCAACCGGAGGGGGGACTTTACTTAATAAATTTTATATAAATTTCACGTGTTTTTTTTTTATTTACTCAAAAACGGCATTAAAGATTTTGATCAAACTGAGTATTTAATGTGTGTATATGCTCGAGATATGACTGTAAAAATTTCATCAAAATTGATCAACCGGAGGGGGGACTTTACTTAATAAATTTTATATAATTTTCACGTGTTTTTTTTTATTTACTCAAAAACGGCATTAAAGATTTTGATCAAACTGAGTATTTAATGTGTGTATTTGCTCGAGATATGACTGTAAAAATTTCATCAAAATTGATCAACCGGAGGGGGCACTTTACTTTAAAATTTTATATAATATTCACGTGTTTTTTTTTATTTACTCAAAAACGGCATTAAAGAATTTGATCAAACTAGGTATTTGATGTATGTATATGCCCGAGACATGGCTGTAAAAATTTCATCAAAATTGATCAACAGGAGGGGGGACTTTACTTAATAAATTTTATATAATTTTCACTTGTTTTTTTTTTATTTACTCAACAACGGCTTTATCGATTTTGATCAAAGTATTTGATGTATTTATATGCCAAAGATGTGATGCCCAACATTTCATCCAAATTGGTCCAACGAAGGGGGCACTTTATTTCATAACTCTTTTACAACTTTTTACCTTTTTTTCGATTATCTCAAAAACAGCTGTAACGATTTCCATCCAATTCGTCGTGTTTAATGACAATTAGGTGTTCTTTAATATCAGGTAAGCTTTATTATTATTAAAATGTTCTGAGGGGGCTTAAATGAGGAAGGTGTCTTTTTTTTTTTTTCATATAAAGTACCTTTGTATTTGTTTATATGGAGAAATTATCTGTCTCTCGTTTCGCCTAAAAATAAGAAATGGCTAAATATGAGATATGATAAAAATCAAGTAAACATATAGAGGAGAAAAAAAAAAAATATTAGTCAACTCATAAAACACGTTGAGCCCACTCATGCAGAGTACGCCTTTAATGATAGACCATTGTTCATAATTAAAGCCAATTTGTTCATTTAATGGAAATTATTTGTTTCATGGTAAATGAAGTTTTCAACAACTACATAGAGAATTATAAAATCAGACGACTTGGAGTATTATGCTTGCCGAATTACCACAAGCTTTTGTTTAATAATAAAAAAACTAGTGCTTTTTGTAGAGCAAACAAAAAGAAAAAATAAGAAATGAATGTGGAAAAATGTGTCTTTGAGAAGTGGCAATTAACAAATTTCTAATTTAAGTAAGTTGGTAAGTGAAAGTTGTGTGTTGCGCGCACGCACCAGATTTTTTTTTCACAAAAAGGAAATGAAGAAAGTCCTTCGGCGTCCTAAAAAAGTGCGCCAATTATGTTGGTCTTCTGTTACAATGAGTGTGACAATGCACACTTGATTCTTACCTGTTAAAAAAATTGACGTAAAAACATGTTCTGATTTATTTCTTATTTCGAAATGTTGTCTTTACCAGTATAATTTAAATTATAAAAAAATAGTTATTTTAATTTGTTTCATCTTGTATATTTCTTATATTAAAACACCTTAATAAAAATCTGGTGCGTGCTCGCAACACACAACTTTCACTTACGAATTTACTTAGATTAGAAATTAATGCATTTTGTTAATTGTCACTTTTCAAATGAACAGATCGGCTTTAATTATGAACAATGGTCTGTCATTAAAGGCGTACCCCGCATGCGTGGGCTCTACGTGTTTTATGAGTTGAATATTTTTCTTTTTTTCTCCTGTAATGTTTATTCGATTTTTATCATATCTCATATTTAGCCATTTCTTATTTTTAGGCGAAACGAGAGACAGTTAATTTCTCCATGTAAACAAAAACAAAGGTACATTATAAGGAAGAAACAAACAAACAAAAAAGCCCCCCCCCAAAAAAAAGCCCCCTCAAAACATTTTAATAATAATAAAGCTTACCTGATATTAAAGAACACCTAATTTTCATTAAACACGACGAATTTGATGAAAATCGTTAAAGCCGTTTTTGAGATAATAGAAAAAAAGGTAAAATTTGGTAAAAAAGTTATGAAATAAAGTGCCCCTTCCGTTTGTCTAATGTTGATGAAATGTTGGCTATCACATCTTTGGCATACACATACATCAAATACCCAGTTTGATCAAAATCTTTTAAGCCCTTTTTGAGTAAATAAAAAAAAAAAACACGTGAAAATGAAATTTAATTTATTAAGTAAAGTCCCCCTCTGGTTGATCAATTTTGATGAAATTTTTACAGTCATCACTCGAGCATATCAATCATAAAGCATATCGCTTTATTGGGTCCTCCGTCTAATTGGAACAAAACAAATTTTCCCTTTATGGCCCTATAAAACCTAGTCGACTGTATTGGAATGGTAAAATTTTGGATTTTTTACTTTCACTGACCTATATATGAAATATATAGTAAGTGGAAGTATTGCGATCGTGAAAAATTTCGACTTCCGGTTTTCAACGGAAATACACGTTTTGGGACCCCTTGAGTCGAAATAACCAAGTCCCGCGAAATGGTCTCTGTGTGTGTGTGTGTGTGTGTGTGTGTGTGTGTGTGTGTGTGTGTGTGTGTGTGTGTGTGTGTGTGTGTGTGTGTGTGTGTGTGTGTGTGTGTGTGTGTGTGTGTGTGTGTGTGTGTGTGTGTGTGTGTGTGTGTGTGTGTGTGTGTGTGTGTGTGTGTGTGTGTGAACAAACTAGCTCAAAAACTATAAACCGCGGGAACCTGAAATTGGGTATTTAGTGTAGGTATATGCCCGCGATGTGACAGCAAAAATTTCATCAAAATTGCTCAAAGGGAGGGGGTACTTTATTTAATAACTTTTTGCGTTTTTTTCGATTTTATCAAAAACGGCTCTAACGATTTTGATTAAACTGAGTATTTGATCTATTTATATGCCCGAGATATGACTGTAAAAATTTCATCAAAATTGATTAACCGGAGGGGGGACTTTACTTAATAAATTTTGTATCATTTTCACGTGTTTTTTTTTATTTACTCAAAAACGGCTTTAACGATTTTGATCAAACTGGGTAAATGATGTAAGTATATGCCCGAGATACGACTGTAAAAATTTCATCAAAATTGATCAACCGGAGGGGGGACTTTACTTAATAAATTTTGTACCAATTTCACGTGTACATATTTTTTATTTACACAAAAACGGCTTTAACGATTTTGAAGAAACTGGGTATTTGATGTATGTATATACCAAATATGTAAAAGCCAACATTTCATCAAAATTGGTCCAGCTGAGTGGGGCCCTTTATTTCATGACTTTTTTTCCTATTTTTACCTTTTTTTCGATTATCTCAAAAACGGCTTTAACGATTTTTATCAAATTCGTCATGTTTAATGAAAATTAGGTTTTCTTTAATATCAGGTAAGCTTTATCATTATCAAAATGTTCTGAGGGGGCTTTTTTTGGGGGGGGGGGGCTTTTTTGTTTGTTTGTTTCTTCCTTATAATGTACCTTTGTTTTTGTTTACATGGAGAAATTAACTGTCTCTCGTTACGCCTAAAAATAAGAAATGGCTAAATATGAGATATGATAAAAACAAAGAAAACATAAAGAGGAGAAAAAAAGAAAAATATTCAGTTAACTCATAAAACTCGTTGAGCATGCACGCATGCAGAGTACGCCTTTAATGACAGACCATTGTTTATAATTACAGCCGCTCTGCTCATTTGAGAAGTGGCCATTAACAAAACGCATTAATTTCTAATCTTCTAATTCTTCTAATCTAAGTTGGTAAGTGAAAGTTGTGTGTTGCGAGCACGCACCAGATTTTTTTTTTTTAGTTTCTTACGTATAGGTAACTGGAAAGCTACGCATCTACTAGAAAATGTATTCTTGTAAAAATATACGAGCATGAAATTTCTAGCCGTATGAGTTACTTAAATCGGTCGTTTCAACTTTGATATGAAACATTTTTAAGTTAGAGTTAAAGTTTTCGAATTCCAGGCGTTTGGTATTATATCAACACTGTTTTCGATCTCGTGTCCAAACATGGTGTGAGACTAACACATAAATAGCTTAATACCTAACTTTTCTAGTGGATGTTATAGATTTTACGATAATGTTCTGCACCATTCTAGAATTTTCGATTTCGGATTGAATATAAGAAGCAATTGACCATTGAAGATCGATTCTTTTGTTTGTTTTAACGACCCTTTATGCCACTAAGGCTAATCAGACGATGCTACAGTTGGAGTCCTAAATTTTGCCTATCCAGGTATAATTAGGATAGGGATCTTTAACGAGTACCTGACATCATACTTGGGACCTCCATTTTACGTCCTATCTGAGGGACGGCATAGACTAGGATTTTTATTCCCATTAAGAAATCCTGGGGCCGCCTCAGGACGCGAACTCGCGACCTTTAGTGTTTTTGGTTTCTATGCTAACCACTACACCACAGGTGACCACACTGAAGATCAAAGCGTTTGGTTCCCTATGTGTCAGTAGTAATTACATTTGTACAAATTGTACAGTTACTGTTGTGAATTTTAATGTGTTACTAATTAAACACATTTAAAACGAAATTAGTGTTAAATATTATCCACTAGAAGATAAAAAGGAAATTCTTTTTTCGTCAGTACTGCCTTTTATTTAGTGACGTAACGGTTTTATGAACATAAATATGTCATGGAGACAAGATTTGTGCGATAGAATTGTTAATTTTTGTTGCATTAACAAACTATTTACTTTCTCTTATCAGGCAAATACTTTAACTCACAATGTGTATTTAATGACGAATAATTTTACTTTATTTCGTTGATCAATATATTTTCGCAGAACATATAGCTCTTTTATAATAAAATATACTTTATTAAGTACAATATATAATGTTGAGCATTAAATCTTAATTTATATTTACATCATAAAATTTATTATATAATATAGAGCACCACAAAAAAATAGTACAGAGTAATAGTACAGAAAAATAGGCAAAATTAATCATGATTAAAACAAAATTTGTACCATCCTGAAACTTTAGTTTAGTATTAGTGGTAAGTTTCGAAACCTCAGAGCCCGCCCATATATGGTTTGGGTATAAGAGACCATATTAATGCGGTTCTCTCAATGCATTTTCTTCCCTTTTCTTGATTAAGAAAAATTACTTTGGCAGCAAATATGTCCTGGTATGTACCATTTTTTATGGTTTCTATGTTCTGATTCCATTGAGACCATTCTCATGACGATACCGCATCCTTATCAAGTTGAGTAACTTTACTTAATTTACGAACAGAACTATTAAACAGAAATATTATATGATCACTTTATTTTCGGTATATATTCCATTAGGTTATATCTTTTATTCATATTATCTATAGGTTATCTATTTTATTCAGTGTTAGTTTTTATTCGCTCACTACACTAATAAGCAATTTTTCTTTTGTTGTAAATTTATTCTTATATTGTATATTGATCAAAGGCAATGCTTAAACCAATTCTTTCCTCTTCTGTAAAACGTAATTCGCTTAGGAATCCAGATGGTTTTGTTTATTTTTAATTTTAAATTCATTGAAGAGATGTAATGACCTTATTGAAAAATAAAAAGGAAAAAAAATTATTTATACATAATCCCTTGTACTTTAAAGAAAACAGTTGAAGCTGAAACCATAATAAACCGAACTAATGAACGATAACCTTATGAATTGAGCTTAGCTAGCGCTCCTGGCTTCCAAATGTCGAACTAAATTTTTTCATTCATTAACTCGCCTGGGCTTATTAGAGGGGCTAATTACATGTAGCGAGAGGCTTAAAATTACAGCCCTTGTCCCTTCAACATAATAAACTTAAAATAAAAACTGAAACCTTCTTCATCGTTAGGGGCAATAGGGCAATATGGCGATATAACATTCTTGATAGTACGTGTAGTCGTTTTTGAGCCTTTTCGGCACGCACATTGTACACTTTGCTTTATAATATATATTAATTAATTATTAAGTCCAATGCATCGTCTGAAATTTTATAAAAAGTGAGTAATGAGTAATGCTTTTATTCGTCTTTAGGGATGAACCCTATACAAATAGAGTTAGCCTTAGGAAATAACATTTTAAGTTACACATCTTTTAAATAGAAAACGTAAAAATTACAGCATTATTAAGCATATTTATAATAATAAAAGGTCCATTAGTATGCGGTATTTTTAATTATATTATCTATAATTACTACTAGAATAATAGACTATAAACACTGTATATTTATGCACTATAAACAAAATTAATAAATAAGTATATAAATAGATTTAATAACTATACAAATAGAACTATACAATAAGATAAGAATATATATGGGTCATTTTCCCAGAAAGGGCGAATCTGAACTTGGAATTCTTGAAATTGAAAATGTGGAATTAACGTCTGGAAAATATTTTGCTCTTTACATAGCACTGGTTGAACTCCAATGCAAGGTTATACAAGAGCAGGGTGCATTTATTATATATTAAAAAAAAAAAAAATCGGAAGACGGGAAAAGAAATGTGCTGAGGGTTCGTTTAAATATATTTTTTCTTGAGTTTTTTTTATTTATTTTATTTTTAAATAATTTATCTTTTGAAGAGAAAAGATTTGGCTCCGCCGGGAGTCGAACCCGGGTCTCTCGCGTGACATGCGCGAATGATAACCACAGCACCACAGGCGGACATGTCACGCAGGAGACCCGGGTTCGACTCCCGGCGGAGCCAAATCTTTTCTCTTCAAAAAATAAATTATTTAAAAATAATTTAAAACAGGTGGTCATCCACAAATTAAGATTAGATTAATAAAAAATTATTAATTTTATTTATTTTTTCTTTATTTTTTTTTCTATTATTTATTTTTTTTTTTTTCCTGACAAAAATCCTAAGCCATCTATCAGCCATTAAACAAATTTTTATGACCATCCAGTTTTTTTCTCGTTTAGTACTTAAATAAAGATGCTTTTGAAATAAATTATAGACCATCGGAAACGTCTCAACAACCTCTATATGTATAACGAAAAAATATAGATGCAATTAGTTTTCGGGTAGATACAGACGGGACAATAACTGCTGATGTTTATGACTATCTAGTTTTTTCTCGTTTACTACTTAAATACTGCTGCTTTTCGACAAAATGATAGACCGTTGGAAACGCGCTAACGAGTACTTTAAGTAATAAGCAGCGAAAAAGTTTAGAAACAATTACTTTCCAATTCCAGAGAGGCGGGCTAATGACATCAGAATTCGACAGGCTTTCTAGTTTTTTCTCGTTTACTACTTAATAAAGCAGATTTTTGACAAAATGATAGAGCGTTCGAAACGTTTCAATGAGCTTTAGAAGTAGAAAGCAACGAATACATTTAGATACAATTAATCTCCGAGTACACTCGAGCGGGACAAAAACATATATATTGTACAACATATTGTATTGTATGACCATCCATTTTTTTCTGTTCAGTACTTAAATACAGCCATTTTTTTATACAACGATAGACCGTCAGAAACGTATCAACTTGCTCTAAAAGATAAAAGCAATGAAAAAAATTCCATACAATTACCTTCTAAGTAGCTACGGCGGGACAATGACACGGGTTGTATGCCGCTCCCGCCGCAGCACCTACGTTGTTATCCTGACGGTTCCACAGTGACTGAAAACATTTGGCGGCAAAAAGAGTTGTTACCCGAGATGTAATCCTACTTTTAGCCAGAAGCCGCAGTCATCTGTAAAGATTAAAACTGACAAAACACGAAAATACTACGTAAGCGGGGAAAAACCCAAACACCGGGGACAAGTCTTTTACCTCCTCTGTGTACTATTCAATCATTTTTAAAAATATCGAATACCTCACATTCTAATCTTGAGATGTTTCGAACAGCACCACAGTTCTAAAAATTTCAAAAAGCATCAATGGTCAATTCGTAGACGAACGTAAAGTTTGGAAACTGGAGTTGTGACATGACGAGGGAAGGAGATTTCCCCTGGTAATATCAAAATTCAACCTTTAATTTTTAATGTTATATGAGTAAAACCCTACGTAGTCGACAGGGCAAGTCACAGATCCTAATTAGAGGTTGTTTTAATGAAGTAAGTGGTGAGGGGGCTTCAGAATCCATCGGGGACAACGATTTGCCCTTTCTGGAAAAATGACCCATATACCGGGTGTCCCAGACCTAGTGTAAAAAAAATGGGTAATACTGCACGTTAAACGGGGTAAAATGGCGCAGAAACGAGTTTCTTATCTCAATCTGTTGAGGAGATATAATTTTTTTTTTTTTTAAATCTTACTTTTTTCTGAAAAATGACAGTTTTCTCTACTTTGTTTTAGCGTAGAAACAAAAACGATGATATTTTCTTAATAAGCATTAAATGTTCTAAAAGCTGAGATGGGTCTA
Organism: Aelia acuminata; assembly: GCA_911387785.2. Lineage (NCBI taxonomy): Eukaryota > Metazoa > Arthropoda > Insecta > Hemiptera > Pentatomidae > Aelia > Aelia acuminata. The sequence goes on along the minus strand of OU426979.1, from coordinate 4,234,004 downwards.
GTTATTTTAAATCCACTTTCAGTGGAACTTTTAACGCGCTAAACACAAAACATTTATTAAAACTTAAATTTTTAATAGGTTTTTTTAAATTCCTCACTCTCTACTGGAGCAACCTAGAAGCTGTCGAATTTCCTAAAAACTGCTGAATTTAGTTAGCTTTTTAGTGGTGTGACCCATGATACAATTGCACTTTACCTTTTGAGTCTAAAAGAAGTTTTTCTGATGAAAAACACGCTAATGAATTTCACTGCTGGGGCAATGAGGAAGCGCGCTAGAGCCTGCAACCAAAGTAATGGATGCCGAACTTCCCATGAGTTAGTATAGTTAATTAAACTTTTTTCTTCTCCTCTACTTATACTTCTTTAATGAATTCTTCTCTTCTATTGAGGAATACTATATTCTTATTACACCGGACGAGTTTGATCAAAATCGTTAAAGCTATTTTAAAGAAAATTGCCCCCTCCGGTTGGTCAATTTTGATGAAATTTTTGCAGTAATATCACGGGCATATACATACCTCAAATACCTAGCTTTATCAAAATCGTTACAGCGCCTTTTGAGAAAATCGAAAAAAAAACGTAAAAAGTTATTTAATAAAGTACCCTTTCCGTTTGAACAATTTTGATGAAATGTTTGCTGTCACATCGCGGGCATATACATATCAAATACCAAATTTCAGGTTCGTACGGTAAATAGTTTTTGAGCTAGTCTGTTCACACACACACGCACACACCAGACCATATCGCTAGACTTGAATATTTGGACTCGGGGGACCCCAAAGTGTGTAATTCCGTTGAAAACCGGAAGTCAAAATTTTTCACGATATCAATACTTTCCTTTACTATACATTTCATATATAGGTAAGTGAAAGTAAAAAAATTCTGGAGCTTCCATCGTCATCTTGAAATGACGTGAGGGAGAAGTATACAATAATACTTTCTTGTCATTATTTTGAGAACTTCTAAAATACTATGAGAGGTCTATCACAAAAATTGTCCTTTACAAAAATGAAGTATGTCAAAATATCGATAAAAAGATCTCGGTACTTTGTTTTTGATGAAAACGATTGTTACGGGAAATAGGTAAGTGAAAGTAAAAATCTGGTGCGGTGCGCGAATGACAAAGCTTTCACTTATCAACCTCCTTATCTGTTTGTTTAAAGTCCCTTTATGCCACTTAGGCTAATCGTACGATGCCAGAGTGGGAGTCATAAATTTTGGCTATCCCGGTGTAATTAGAATAGAGATCTTTGAAGAGCACCTGACATCGTACAGTCTCGGGACCTCCTTTTTACGTCCTATCGGAGGGATGGTATAGCAAAGTTATTTTTACTCCTTTTAAAAAAAAAATCATAGGGCGAACTTGCTGCCTTTAGTATTGTAGGCTGCTACGCTAACCTCTAGACCACAGGTGACCCCAACCTACCTCCTTACTTTGACTAAAAATTGACAATTTTTTGCAAATGGCATACTTTAGTGCAGATCGTGTTTTACGACGATATATCGCAAATAAGAATCGATCTTAGTTCCTAACATCGACCGATAATGAATTGAAATTAAGTTTTCAATTTAGAGCACCTTAGTATTTTTCAGATAACAACGGCGATATTTTATCCTTCTCAGGGACATAATGAGTGCTATATTTAAATCATTAGTTTGGTTAAGTTCTTAAAACACGTTCACAACTCTTTTCTCATGCGCACTGCGCCTTTTCTTATGAACAATGAGGCCGGGCGTAAGTTGGGGCCGTGATATGAGGTGAGGTGACCCAGGAAAGCAGGGATGAAGCCGCCTGTGCGCATGCGCTGCGAAAGTTGGGACCTGATTCTATTGAAAACTGCGGACTTGTGAGGCAGAGTTCGTAAATGTGCAATATTTATATTATAATTCCGATGATCTCGAAGATCAATTAATAACAACATTATTGCAAGAAAAACTTCCTTAAAGTTTGCTATTTAAAGCAAGGTAAGTCACAAGGAGAATTCATCCTCAATGACGAGTTTACTTATTTTTATTTGTATTTGACTTTTAAATAGTCAGGATGTAATGTTTGGTAAACAATTTCTCGGTCCCTAACTGCCTCGATTAATTTTTCTTCTAATTTTCACTTGAGCTGCGTGGCGCAGGCCGTGACAAACTGCTATAGGAAGTGACAAACCTCCGCAGCTGACACTCGGCTCTAAAACTGCGCCACCTCACCTCAAGGCACAACGTTCGCTTCTCCTTTCTATTCTATTGAACACAAAAACTCACGTCACGGAGCTGCGCCCCAACTTACGCCCGGACTGTGTTAGGAATGGCGTACTGCGCATCCTAAAGAGTTTCCATCGTGTTTTAAGTGCTAGTTGAAATATAACATTGATCCATTAGGAATCGCCATGTGTTCTTTCGATCGATAACATTTTGAGATCTTGGTACTTATCGGTTGTAGCGGCCACCAGCGATTATATGCATGCCTTCTGCGAGTACCCAACTCAGTAAAGATATTTTTAGAAAAATAAACACTGAAGAAAGTGCAGTGAATTTTCTTCAAGAACGTGGAACTATTATAAAAGAGTAGTTTAAATTGGAATTAGCCTAAAAGAGTAAAATTTCTATTTTACCGTGATTTAAGGGGACTCTTATCACGTCCTTCTCAGTAAAAAGATAAGCCATTTTGGCTTTGCCCAGAAAGAGTATCAGGAAACTAGTATAGCATAAATTACTCTGTCAATAACATTTTTTGTATATTACTTATTGTCAATATGTAAATAAATGTTCATCCTCCTAGGTTTAATGTGTAAATAAAAACCTTTTTTGTTTAACCTTATTTAATGAAGTAGTGTTTGATAAAATGTTGGGTTATTCGATGATCAGATAATCGATTTTCTGAAGCAATATGGATATGGCCGCTTTAACCGATAAGTACCGAACTCGCTTACTGAGAGATTTATAAGAACATTCTTACAAAGTAGAGGCCGGTTGCCAAAAAAAAAAAAAAAAAAAGAAAAACGCGTTTTCTTAATTTCTTCCCTTTAGAAAATTTCTTCTGGATCCTTAACTGCTAAAAAAGCAACATAAAATTGTTCTCAAGAAGAAAATGGTTTAGCTTTTAATCTTTGATAAATCTCGGGATTTCAACTTTGCCTAATCCTTACAATGTAAAATCCGCTCAGCTCCATGTGTGTAGCAGCAATCCATGCTCACATTTTTTTTCTTTTATGTTCGGAACATAAAAGGAAAAATGTTTTACACATTTGCACAATCAAAATTTGAGAACGACATCATCGTGTCATCCTCGAGTATTATACCACTCAGATTTAATCCATTTCAGTACAGATAAAAGTAGCTTAATACCTATTCGATATTTGTAATAAATCAGTTGAGGAAGAATAGGCAATTTGAAGGTCTTTGAAGATTTGCTAATTCATTTTTCTATCTTTCTGTTCAAAAATGCATTCAAAATATATAATCTACTTCTGTCTTGGGTCTTGGTAATGAAATTAATAAATTAATGCAACTATTTTGTATGGATAGAAGTAACCCACTTTGTAAGCCTTCTGATAATGTAGGAAAATAACATAGGTTGACAATAGTTCTACCATAGTACCAGCCAGAAATACCTGGAACGATCCAAACCGTGATCATGGGACGTCGCTGGGGGTACAGGGGGGACACGTCCCCTACATTCTGAGACATAAATTGGCAAGTTTTAAGAGACAAATTACCTTTAAAATACTTAATGAAGGAGGAATAAAATGTCCCAAAAGTGGTTTTTAGGCGTTATTATTTTAACTTTTATCCCCTTGAATATTCAGCCGTTCCCCCCAATAATTTGCTGCTGGTGACGACCCTGCATTTGATCATGTAATAGCACATGACTGTAACAGTTACAGACAATTCTACAACTTTGTTTGTTTGTTTAACGTCACTTTATGCTACTAAGGCTGATCGGACGATGCTACAGTGGGAGTCCTAAATTTTGCCTATCCAGGTATAATTTGGATAGGAATCTTTAACGAGTACCTGACATCGTACAGGCTCGGGATCTCCATTTCGCGACCTGTCCGAGGGACGGCATAGCCAAGGGTTTTTTACTCCCGTTAAAAAATCGTAAGGCCACCTCGGGACGCGAACTCGCGACCTATAGTATTGTAGGTTTCTATGCTAACCACTACACCACATGTGGCTCCGTAAGTTTTATTTTCCTGTAAATTTGACTGCTGTTACTTTGTATTGCTATCAATGTATTTTATTTTTTTAATTTAATTAATTATTATTTCATTTTATATTACTTTTTTTTTCCTTCTAAAGCAGATGCCTTAATTATGTCAATCCACTCAATACAAAGAGCCCTAATCTAATACAACATTGCATACATTTGTTGTTAAAATACTTCCTTTTAGGTCCCTTTTCTTTTTACTTTCACTTACCTATATATGAAATATATAGTAAGTGGAAGTATTGCGATCTAGGGTGCGGGTAGGGGCCTATTTGTTTGTTTTTTTGTTTCCTATAAAGTATCTTTGTTTTTGTTTATATGGAGAAATTAACAGTCTCTTGTTACGCGTAAAAATAAGAAATGGCTAAATATGAGATATGATAAAAATAAAGAAAACATACAGAGGAGAAAAAAACTCGGCCATCCCACCACCCTTTTTACTCCCATTAAAAAATCTTAGGGCCACCGCGGGACGCGACCCCCCCCGACCTTTTGTATTTTAGGTTGCCATGCTAACCACTACACCACAGGTGACCCCATTCTGGAACTTTTTACCGCGCAAATAAACATCTTTTTAGGTTTTTACTGTGGGACTCCCTCGCAATAGTATAATTAATATAGTTTTAAAAATTTAATAGTTAGTAAACAAAACCAAAAATGCGTTGGATTATCACCGCGGATGATGACAATAATTAGGAAGAGGTTATAATCTCTAAAGATAACAAAGTACATGGTCCTAAATGCATTCAGTGGTATCATATCTCTATTTACCTACATTTAGCTTAATGATTCGGATTTATCTGTAAAAAGCAAAAAAAAAAAAAAAAAAAAATATCAAAGAGCTTTTTATGATGAATTTTCATAAGTACTAGATTGCTAAAAACTTCCTAGTGCATATATATAGTATATTTCTATCATAGACATATAGTACTACAGAATATAGAGACGGCAGCTACAGTTTAGTTTTTTTATAAATTTTGCTTGCCACTCTTTTGCCCCGAACCCTTCAATTGAAATTTTCTGATGTGGCTTAAATGGTAAAAGAAAATTTTTTCCTATAAAGTTCTTTTTATTTTGTTTATATGGAGAAATTCACTGTCTCTCATTGTGCCCAGTAATAAACATATACAGTACCAGTCAAACGTTTATACTCACTTGTATTTAATCCACAAACTTCAAGTTTAATAAAATAAATTTAATTCAAAAGGTAGAATATGGTGGATATATGGTGACATTTCAAACATTATATGATTAAGTTTAGAATACAATTATAAATAGGGGTCACATGTGGCGTAGTGTTTAGCATGGCAACCTAATATTCTAAAGGTCGCGGGTTCGCGTCCCTAAGTGGCCATAGATCTTTTTAATGGGAGTAAAAATTCCTTCGCTATGCCGTCCCTCGGATAGGACGTAAAATGGAGGTCCCGAGCACGTACGATGTCAGGTACTCGTTAATGATCCCTATCCTAATCATAAGTGGATATGCAAAATTTAGGACCCCCACTGTAGCATCGTCCGACTAGCCTTAGAAGCATAAAGGGACATTAAAGAAACAATCGAACAAATTATAACTAAATTAAAATTAAAATTACAACTTTTATGTTGTTAAATAAATAAAATGTTGTTATTTATTTATTTTACAAAACTAAGGGTGAGTCTAAACTTTTGACTGGTACTACATATATATATATATATATATATATCACTAACTGTGGGGCCCGGCTTCGCTCAGGGAGTTGTGTAATAGGTGGAATGAAACAATAACTTTAAAATGTAATAGTACAGAAAAATAGACCAAAATTAATCATGATTAAAACAAAATTTGTACCATCCTGAAACTTCAGTTTAGTATTAGTGGTAAGTTTCGTAACCTCAGAGTCCGCCCATATACGGTTTGGGTATAAGAGACCCTATTAATGTGGTTCTCTCAATGCGTTTTCTTCCCTTTTCTTGATTAAGAAAAATTACTTTGGCAGCAAATATGTCCTGGTATGTACCATTTTTTATGGTTTCTATGTTCTGATTCCATTGAAACCATTCTCATGACGGTACTGAATCCTTAACAAGTTGAGTAACTTCTCCTTTTTCGAATTCGGTTGAAAATTTACGAACAGAACAGAACTATTAAACAGAAATATTATATGAACACTTTGTTTTCGATATATATTCCATTAGGTTATATCTTTTATTCATATTATCTATAGGTTATCTATTTTATTTAGTGTTAGTTTTTATTCGCTCACTACACTAATATGCAATTTTTCTTTTGTTGTAAATTTACTCTTATATTGTATATTGACTAAAGGAATGTTTCGACCGATTCTTTCCTCTTCTGTAAAACTTAATTCGCTTAGGAATCCAGTTGGTTTTGTTTATTTTTAATTCAAATTCATTGCAGAGATATAATGACCTTATTGAAAAATAAAAAGGAAAAATAATTATTTATACATAATCTCGTGTAATTTAAAGAAAACAGCTGAAGCTAAAACCATAACAAACCGAATTAATGAACGATAACCTTAAGAATTGAGCTTAGCTAGCGCTCCTGGCTTCCAAATGTCGAACTAAATTTTTTCATTCATTTACTCGCCTGGGCTTATTAGAGGGGCTAATTACATGTAGCGAGAGGCTTAAAATTACAGCCCTTGTCCCTTTAACATTACACACTTAAAATGAAAACTGAAACCTTCTTCATCGTTAGGGGCAATAGGGCAATATAACGACATAACATTCTTGATAGTATGTGTAGTCGTTTTTGAGCCTTTTCGGCACGCACATTGTACACTTTGCTTTATAATATATATTGATTACTTCAGATTAATAATAATAAGAATGAAGCCTTAACGAACCCGAAGGTTCGATGCTGAAACCACAGCTCGGTCCCTGCACACCTACAACCTTTTCTTTTTTGGTCCTCCCCTTCCTCGCCGTTTAGGCTATACGGGGTTTCCCTGGCCAGGGGAGAGGGTGGGGGTTTAATGCCGAGTATTATTAAATTTCCCCTGGCTCCGGGTTTTAATATTGGACACATACAACCAATGACCGCCGTCCACAGTAAATTTCGAGAGATGCCTGAACTCAATCCTTCCACAACTGCCTCGGGCTACCCCTCGGACGTTTCCCAGTCGCCCCCGTGCTTATTAATCTTTTAGGGATTAATAAAGGGTGAAAATTGAAATGGAAACGGTTACAATTCAAATAGAAAGGGTGACGATTGAGTTGTAAGGGGTTAGTTTTGCTTTGGAAAGGGTTACGTTTGAATTGGAAGGGGTTACAGTTGTCTTGGAAAAGGTTCAGATTTACTTGGGAATCCTATATACAGTCATACAACCTATGTATTTTATATATTTATATTACTGTCAACTTTAGTGTAAATTTTACATATGTAACTCATATAATTGTATTCCAACCTTGTTTATTGTAGTAGGGCACGATTATGAGAACAATATAGTCTCGAAAGGTTGCAATAATATAGTTGTTAATTATTGACCGAATCTCAAGACCCCTTCTATAACATATATTTATATAATATTAGTAAAAAGATTAAAATGGAAAGGTAACAATTTGGTGCGATGCGCGCAATACAAAACTTTCACTTACGAACTTACTTCGATTAGAAATCGACGTGTTCCGATATGTGAACGCCATTCCTCAGCTTAAGGGTCTGGCCACACATGTCCGCACCGTAGCATTAATACAGGTTATGTTCAGAATATTTTTAATTTACCTTACATATTACCCTTAGTTATGCCTAAAGTGGCCTGTGTCTGACATGTTTGGCCTGACCTTTAGGCATAACTAAAGGTAATATGTAAGTTAAATTAAAAATATTCTGAACATAACCTGTAATAATGCTACGGTGCGGATCCGGTGCGGACATGTGTGGCCAGACCCTTACACATTTAAGTATACTTGCGACTTCTATCTGGTTCCTAAGGTGAAATCTTAAAAAGCATTAAAAGGAACAAGTGAAAAAGCATTAAAAGGAACAAGATTTGAGTCTGTTGAAGCTGTGAAAGAGAAAGCGGCACGCGTCCTGAAGGAGCTGACAGAAAAAGACTTCCAGCACTGTTTCGAACAATGGAAGATTCGCATGGAGCGTTGTAGGGATAGAGGAGGGGTGTATATTGAAGGTGATAATAAGTAAAAATGTATGAAATAAAAATAAAATGTTTTACAGCGTCAGTCTCGTTATTTAACACCTCGTATACTTACATTTCTATATCTCCATAAGTTATAGAGTATCTGTATAGCAAAATTCTCAGAACTTTTTCATTCATTATTGCTATTTTATTTTTGAAGGGACTAATTTCATCAACAGTCGAGTTTTTTTTACTGCTTGCTTGTTTCTTACTACGAGTTGCTTTTTGCAAATACATCTTGAAGGTGAATCGATAGGTGTATTTACGTCTCTTATGCCTTTCTGGATATCAAAAACAATTACTGTTCCTCTAAAATCGCTTTATATTGTTTTCAAAAATTTATTATGGAACAAAAGTTTCTAGACTAAAATATATCTATATTAATTATAGACTATTATCTTTTACCATATTTTTACACACCTTCGATGATGCTTCAAAAACAGACCATTTCGCGGGACTTGGTTAATTGGACTCAAGGGACCCCAAAACTTGCATTTCCGTTGAAAACCGGAAGTCGAAATTTTTCACGATCGCAATACTTTCCTTACTATATATTTCATATATAGGTAAGTGAAAGTAAAAATGAGGATATACATATGAGTTATATATGCCCAGAATTCACTTGATCACCAGGAATTGTATAGAATAAAATGCCTATTCTCTGTCTAGTTTGAATAGCATTTGCGAAATGTTTATTCAAAGAAGCCTAAAATGGAAATTTCATTCTAAGAAGCTTTTATTTTTTTGTTAAACTATGTCAATGTCCTGATTGCGTCATATGATGTACACAAGGTCGCTAGGACAGATTTTAAAAAATCCTCTATTTGTTTAGAGCTACTCTAGATTAAGATTGAAGCTTTGAAAAAATCAGACAAATATTTGCTAATTTTGTAAGAATTATTTGTAAAATTGAAGTTTCCTTGCTGAAAGTGTGGGTGGCTCATCGTATGATCTTCAAGAATAAAATGTCTAAATAAATTTTTTTTAAAAATATAATTCACAATTTGATAGTAATACATTCTATCTCTCTGCCGAGGCAATGATCATAGTGTCATATGTATATCATATGATAAAACACATTCACACTCTACTTATAAAATATTTGGTGCAATGCGCGCAATACACAGCTTTGACTAACGAACTTACTTAGATTAGAAATCGGCGTGTTTTGATAAATAGATATATAGAAACTTTATTGTTCTTGAGATTTTACATCTTTTAGCAAGGAGTTGTTTACATAAAAAAATTAAGTTATTTTACATTGGTTCATATCTGAGCGAGATGAAAAAATAAGGGTATACGAGGATATTGGACATGAATCCGGAATTATAGCGCAAAGAGCTGGTTTAGAAATAGCTATCGAAAATTTTAAATCTTCGTAAGATTTATTTTTCCCAATTGCTAAAAATCTCAGCGTAGCTGAGAGACATTCATGGGGGACTATCCCACGTCTCATGACTGCATTCTCTCTCGGAAAATGAGTGTGATTAAATTTAACAAATGCACGTATGCTGCTCCTTCCATACGCAAATAGTTGCTAAAATCTTCAGGCTCTCTGCGTAGTTCAGTAATTGATTTTGTGTGAGAAAACAAGTCCCTTTGAACTAACCATTGCTTACACCATTTCCTTCCAACCTGCGATTGCATCTTTTTCTTTACCCGGCATTGGTCGCTAGACCAACTTTAACATGGTTAGTCGCACATGAGAATTTCTTTCACAACAATCACAACCATTTATTTTCATCTTAATCATACGTTATTTTAAATTTTAACAATGAAGCTGTACTTAGAAAAGAGTCAGTTATTAGTACAAATTATGAAATCTTGAAAAAACTTTTTTATTAAGACGATAAAACAACTACAATCAATCAAAACTATTGTTTAACATTTTTTAAAAAAAGTAAAAAAATATAGTCATTGAGTCATTTTTCCCTCTTAAAAAAAACATTTTGGAAATTGACGCACACTCAGTTGTTCGTAACACTGACAGTCGCGCGTGAGAAAAACTCTCAATTAAATATATCACCGATAGAGAATCTCTCATGAGATCGGATTGAGCGGAGTAGAAGGAAGCTGGAGCAGGTATAAGGCTTGCTATTGGAGCCGGGAGATTTCAGGGAAGTGTGTGAGTCTGTGAACTGCAAATAGTCAAGAGGGGAGGTTTTCGGGAGCACCAAGAGCCGTTTCCCGCCAAAAAAAAAAAAAATATTTGAGAGAAATTCTCACGCAGCGACTAATGACGGATTAATAACACACACTGCAGCCGTTCAAGAATTAGTTCATCCTCTACGTTCTCCATTCTATAAAACTAAACACTAATTACCAACGTTTGCGATATTCCATAGAAGTAATAAAACTTAGAAGTTATAAAACATTATAGAACTTACCAAAAACCTACACTTCACATAGGGTTCCTCACATATGAAGAGTCCACGGAAGAAAGGGGGAGAGTCAATTTTTTCCGAATTTTAGTTATATGCATATAATTGTTCGTCTAGATGAGTAGAATATGTTGGTGAAAAGAAATAGTCAGAAAAAATGACAGTAGGTTGGTTACAAGGGATGGTAAGAACCACGTACTCGGAAGAAAGGGGGAATGTCCACGCGGAAAAACCTAGAATGGGGGAGAGTCATGTTAGAAGTTATATGGACTGTGTATTAATATCACCATTTTTCATCAATAAAACAGGGAAGAAAGGGGGAGCGTCCATGACTATCCCCCTTTCTGTTATGTTTAAATTGTTTTTTTTTTTACTAAAACATTTTTTTTTAGAGCGTGATATGTCTGTTTCGGGCAAATTTATTATTTTGACACGCAAAACAAAAAGGAAAAGGACATATAAAAAAATTGAAGAAAATGATAAAAAATACGTAAGTAATTAAAGATCCAAACCTAAAAACTCGATTTTCTCGGAAAGCACTCCAAATGACATCCCCCCTTTCTTCCGTGGACTCTTCATATATTTGTGTAAAATTGAACTGAACAGGTGAACGGAAATATTTCATTCAAACCATTTACACAAACTGGCTTTGTGCTATTGGTTTGAGCGTGTAAACGCACCTTTAACCCTTTAACCGGGTGGGACGTATAGAGGTGTCCAACCTAAAAAATAGCGTCAACGGGCAGGACGTATAAATACGTTCTTGAAATATATGTTGTGCCCTGGAACAGTTGGGACTTACATTTTCCTACAACGTAGAGAGGTATTAGTCATCGATACGTGTATCAACGTAATTTATATGCATATATATATATATATATATATATATATATATATATATATATATATATATATATGTATATTTATATATATATATTTATACAGATATATATATGTATATATAATTTATAATAATAATATATTTAATTTACATTTATATATATATATATATATATATATATATATATATATATATATATATATATATATATATATATATATATATATATATATATATATATATATATATATTTTTGTACTCCTTATAACTGGTTAAGACTGTAAAATTTATGATTTCTTAATTCGTTACTTCTATATTTTTGTAGGTATTCTTTTCTTTTTGTTTGTCATTTTGTGTTTTTCTTTGTGCTTTATATTTAAATAAACGAAAACGGATATATTTCATAGCCTTTCAATTTATTTTAAGCATAAATAAAAAAAATAATATGAAGTTACATTGCACCGGGCTTGACGTATATAAACGTCCTAGTCAAAGAGCTCGCGCCCGTTATAGGCTACGTAATTTAAAAGGGAACTCCCCGGTTAAAGGGTTAAGCCAGATGAACTGAAGTCCTAGGCGTAGAAAGACCAATCTATATTAAGCAGTACTTTATTCTATAACATGGAGTAAGAAAGGCAAAGGACCACTGACAACCAGCGGCCACATTCAACCGCAACCAGAAGTCAAATTACCAAGAAGCAATAAAATGACAGACCAGGAGCTACAGTCAGCAGTTTCAATCATCAGGTACCCAGTATAATACAGTCGAGCCTGGATAACTGGAATCTCTTGGTGACAGGATTTTAATTCCACTTACAGAGGTATTCCACTTAAGCAAGGTTTCACTTATCCAGGGTGCAGGTATCTTGTTAAGGGGCATGTACCACTAAAAAAGGTTTTCAAACAACTTGTAATTTTTATAAAAAAATATCACAGCACACAACTAAAAACCATATATTCATACAATTATTTGATATTTTTATGTAATGTGAAAATAAAATAATGCAGATTACAAGAGAATTATGTATATTATGTATTAATGAAAGTATTCACTTATTTTTTTCTCTACTTCACTTTGGCACTTAAAAATGTTTTTTTCTATGTCATATAATTTATCAAAGATTTCACCTTCAGCCCCTTTATTCATTTCAAAAAAAGTGTGCAACTTCTCAATAATATTTAGTGCACCATTTTTCGTGACTGGTAGCCTCCCAGGCTCTTTTGAATTTTCATTTCTGTCCTACGTTTTAAATTTTTCAAGGATATCTTCATTATTCAGCTCTCATGCTCTTATAATTTCGTCATTATCATGTGGACATATTGTTTGAATATTGGAAGTTTCTCATTGAAGCTTCTCCTATCACATTTTCCCAATCCTGTGGCTGAACAGGTTAACCCTTCACGTTTTCTTAGAAATGTGGATTCCACTTATAGAGGTCAATACAAAAATTATTCCACTTACAGAGGTAACTCCCAAAAAAAATTATTCCACTTATAGAGGTGAAAACATTCCAGTTAAAGATTTTATTTAAGGGAAAAATGAAGGGACAACAAGTTTTGTCCCACTTAAACAGGTTCGACTGTAATTCAGGACCAACCGCAATGTAAAACCACAGCATCAAAATTAGCAATAAACCCACTTACTTGATAGTAATATATTCGGCCTAAACCAGGATTATTATGTATATCAATATTAAATACATTCCACACACTCAGCAAAAATATTTTCAATTAATTCGCCAGCCCTAACATCACATGTTCTTTGCCTCGCAAACCGTCATAAAAAAAAAAAAATCTGGTGCGTGCTCGCAACACACAACTTTCACTTACCAACTAACTTAGATTAGAAATTAATGCGTTATTGTTAATTGCCACTTCTCAAATTAACAGAACGGCTTTAATTATGAACAATGGTCTGTCATTAAAGGCGTACCCCGCATGCGTGGGCTCAACGAGTTTTATGAGTTGACTGAATATTTTTCTTTTTTTTTTCTCCTCTTTATATTTTCTTTATTTTTATCATATCTCATATTGAGCCATTTCTTTTTTTTAGGCGTAACGAGAGACAGTTAATTTCTCCATATAAACAAAAAGCAAAGGTACTTTATAGGAAACAAACCAACAAAAAAGTCCACAACCCCCCCCCCAAAAAAGCCCCCTCAGATCATTTTAATAATGATAAAGCTTACCTGATATTAAAGAACACCTAATTTTCATTAAACATGACGAATTTGATGAAAATCGTTAAAGCCGTTTTTGAGATCATCAAAAAAAGGTAAAAATTGGAAAAAAAATTATGAAATTAAGTGCCCGCTCCGTTTGACCAATTTTGATGAAATGTTGGCTATCACATCTTTCGCATATACATTCATCAAATACCCAGTTTGATTAAAATCGTTAAAACCGTTTTTGAGTGAATAAAAAAAAACACTTGAAAATTGTACAAAATTTATTAAATAAAGTCCACCCTCCGGTTGATCAATTTTGATTAAATTTTTACAGTCCTATCTCGGGCATATACATACAACATATACCCAGTTTCATCAAAATCGTTAAAGCCGTTTTTGAGAAAATCGGAAAAAATTAAAAAAGTTATTGAATAAAGTACCCCCTCCCTTTGAACAATTTTGATGAAATTTTTGCTGTCACATAGTGGGCATATACATACACTAAATACCCAATTTCAGGTTCGCACGGTTTATGGTTTTTGAGCTAGTCTGTTCACACACACACTCACACACAGACCATTTCGCGGGACTTGGTTAATTGGACTCAGGGGACCCCAAAACGTGTATTTCCGTTGAAAACCGGAAGTCGAAATTTTTCACGATCGCAATACTTCCACTTACTTTATATTTCATATGTAGGTAAGTGAAAGGAAAAATCTTTCATGTTCTTCAGCCAAACAACTGAAGTATCGCGAAACATTTTGTCACTGATTCAAATGATGTTTCATTCATTCATGTTTTTTTATTTCCTTTTCAGGGTTCCATCGATGCCGCCGGAAAACGAGCCTTCGGAGGTGCCACGCTTCCGGAACTTGGACGTGGCAGCACTTCCCGCATTACCGACTTCTGAATCCAAGATGAAGAACCAAAACCTTTTCACGGTAAGTTGGTAACTTTATAAAGGTCTATTTAAGCTAAGTAATACCTTTCTGTGCATCAGAGTTAAATATTTAAAAAAAAGAAAAAAAAAAGACGGTTTCGAATTTAAGATTCTTATATTTTCTTGAAATTCTGCAAAAGGGTAATGTTAGTAGGCACTGTGAAAAATATGAAATCTTACTCAGATATCTCCCCAAGTTTTCGACCTGAGCACCTGCAAACATCTCAAAATTCAGCCAAAAAAATAGGCGAGAAGAAACATAGTCTGACGAAACGGCTGTAAAATCTTTCCTGATTTAATTTATAGGCATAACAGGTTTGTCATATTAAAGTATTTGCTTTGTTCTTTCCTATGATTGATTGATAGATAAAAATACCATATTTTGTAAAAATTACAATTAGCGGAGGTCTGGCCTAAGTTAAATGCTAGCAAAAAGACAAATCAAATTATTATCAACTTAGTTCTAATTCTGCAATAGTACTAATTTTTTTTATAATGAAAAAAAAGAAATAAAAAAAAAAAGAAATACAAATCACACTCTTAAATAAATTAAATTAACCAATCCCCATAAACATTAATATTAACTAATAAACTGACTTAAAAATTAAGTTTATCTTTGACTAGTTGTACATCCCGGTTTCACCCGGGATTTCATTTTTCTAATAAACGTGAACAATTCTATAAACAAATATAGTACTAATAGATTATTATTCCTAAGCTGTAGGATATATTATATTCTTAGTTTTACCCTTTGGAGCATATATAATTAGATCTTTAGGTGAACCTACTCTAGAGCATGCAACGTAAAGCTGGCCATGAGAAAAACATGAGGTTTGCAAATTGATACCAGCTACCCTCAGTGATTGCTCTTGAGCTTTATTTATAGTCATCGCAAATGCTACCCGAACTGGGCTGGGATTTGTACTCTTTTGAAATCAAAGGCTAGGCATATCACTGGGGACAATGGGGATTCCAGGCATGGAAATCCGTAAGGGCAGAATGGGATGAGCAAGGAGGTTATAGATTTCAATTGACCATATAAACAGTCCGGGTAGTTTCCACAAATCAATCAGGTACCAAATATCAGAGAACAAAGAAGAAATACAGTCGCAAAAAACAATGAGAAAAGCCGTGGGTCAAGAAAAGTTCGGTAGGACAGAAGAGAGAGAGAGCCAGGAGCGAGAAGCGAGTAGCGGGGAGACGCGCACTCTTCGGCCAATAACTCGAAAAGGACTCGTTCAGCCTTAAAACGTGGACCCCGGTCCATTCCGAAGGGACGGCCTTACCGGGCCTTGTTGGCCTCTTCAAAATCTATAAAATGAATCTTTTCTCGACTCAAACCGTTGATTTCGTAAAAACCTAATCGATAGGTTAAATGATGATCAGGATTTTCAGTTTGAAAAAAAAAAATTATTTTTGAAAGCCAACGTTTCGATCCTACTTGTGGATCTTCATCAGGGCTAAAAGAAAACAAATATATGAGAATCTATGCTAGAGGATGACAATAATTGAATATTTTACAGAACTGATAATATAAAAGACAGGCGCGGATCCAGAAAAAAAATTCGTGTGGGGATTGATCGGTAGGAAAAAAAAATCTGGTGCGTGCTCGCAACACACAACTTTCACTTACCAACTTACTTAGATTAGAAATTAATGCGTTTTGTTAATTGCCACTTCTCAAAAGAACAGAACGGCTTTAATTATGAACAATGGCCTGTCATTAAAGGCGAGTGCCGTATGCGTGGGCTTAACGAGTTTTATGAGTTGACTGAATATTTTTCTTTTTTTCTCCTCTTTATGTTTTATTTATTTTTATCTTATCTCATATTTAGCCATTACTTATTTTTAGGCGTAACGAGAGACAGTTAATTTCTCCATGTAAACAAAAACAAAGGTACTTTATAAGAAACAAACAAACAAAAAAGCCCCCCCCCCAAAAAAAAGCCCCCTCAGAAGATTTTAATAATGATAAAGCTTACCTGATATTAAAGAAAACCAAATTTTCATTAAACATGACGAATTTGATAAAAATCGTTAAAGCCGTTTTTGAGATAATCGAAAAAAAGTTAAAAATTGGAAAAAAAGTCATGAAATCAAGTGCCCCCTCAGTTGGACCAATTTTGATGAAATGTTGGTTTTTACATATTTGGTATATACATACATCAAATACCCAGTTTCTTCAAAATCGTTAAAGCCGCTTTTTAGTAAATAAAATATATGTACACCTGAAATTGGTACAAAATTTATTAAGTAAAGTCCCCCCTCCGGTTGATCAATATTGATTAAATTTTTACAGTCGTATCTCGGGCATATACATACATCAAATACCCAGTTTGATTAAAATCGTTAAAACCGTTTTTGAGTAAATAAAAAAAAATCGTGAAAATGATACAAAATTTATTAAGTAAAGTCCCCCCTCCGGTTAATCAATTTTGATGACATTTTTACAGTCATATCTCGGGCATATAAATAGATCAAATACTCAGTTTAATCAAAATCGTTAGAGCCGTTTTTGAGAAAATCGAAAAAAACGTAAAAAGTTATTAAATAAAGTACCCCCTCCCTTTGAGCAATTTTGATGAAATTTTTGCTGTCACATCGCGGGCATATACCTACACTAAATACCCAATTTCAGGTTCCAACGGTTTATAGTTTTTGAGCTAGTCTGTTCACACACACTCACACACACACAGACCATTTCGCGGGACTTGGTTATTTCGACTCAGGGGGTCCCAAAACGTGTATTTCCGTTGAAAACCGGAAGTCGAAATTTTTCACGATCGCAATACTTCCACTTACTATATATTTCATATATAGGTAAGTGAAAGTAAAAATCAGCATAAAAATAGCACACTTCATTTGCTTATGCTTATACATTAAGTTCATATATAAAATTCTGTATAAAAAATACTAGTCAACATTAAACTACACTTCCCTAGAAAAAAGTTTGATGCATGATTAATTTTTTTAATTCATCCCGCTAATTTTCGGGGGGGGGGGGGGTTGATCCCCAATATCCCCCCCTGGGACCGCCACTGATAAAAGATGGTGAGCATAACACATGAATATTTAAATAAGTAGCTGTCATCCTCTAGCATAGATACTCATATATTTGTTTTCTTTTAGCCCTGATGAAGATCCAATAGTTGGATCAAAACGTTGGCTTACCACAATAAAATCATTGGAAACTGAAAATCCTGAATATCATTTAACCTATCGTAAAGAAGAACAGTTGACTATCACTCACCTCTACAATTGTAAAAACCTACTGTAAAGCGAGATCATGGCGATATTTAAAACAATAAAGAATATACCCAGAGATTAGCTGAAGTTATGCAATTTTAATATGGACAGGTGTTCGCACCTGGTGTGAAAGAACCAATGAGCGAAATTTGTAGAATTTATGACAAACGGTATGGATTTCTATAAAGAACAAACAGAATTTCATCTTTATTTATAAAGATGATCATTTACATCTTTAGGGGACATTTTAAATGTAAATGCAAGAAAAAAATAAAAACTTGATTTTGTTTTATTTTTGTCTATTGATAGAAGCACTGTGCAGCAGTTATAACCGGCCTGTTGGTTAATATTGGTGGAAATAATAACCGTTTATAATTTCAATTTTTTATTTCAGGTATCTAACCTGAGTTCTCGCAAGGTATACTAGCTTCCAATATACATATTTTGATATGAAATAAAGGCTTAGTAAAAGATAACTTGGGAATTAGCTCGGTATTAAGACGTCACTGATAAGATTTTACTCCAGGAAATAACACATTAAGTGGCTAACATACCTGGACGATGATTTTGTATTTGTTGGCGACAAAATGAACTATGAAATACATAGGTATATTGTTCCATTACCTATAGGTGAAATTTTTGTGGAAATACAATATATCTTGGGTTTAAAGATTTTAGAGAATATCGTGTTCGTTCTTTGACACCGACAACTGAATAAAAATAGGAAAATATTGCAAGTCCGCAAGAAGATGGTTACAACTCAAAAAATCTGGTGCGTGCGCGCAACACACAACTTTCACTTACCAACTTACTCAGATTAGAAATTGACGTGTTTTGCTAAATATCATTTCCCAAAGTCACACATTTTTCTACATTCATATCTTATCTTTGTTAATCGTTAAAGCCGTTTTTGAGTAAATAAAAAAAAAACCGTGAAAATGATACAAAATTTATTAAGTAAAGTCCCCCCTCCCGTAGATCAAGTTTGATGAAATTTTTACAGTCATATCTCGGGCATATATATACATCAAATACCAAGTTTGATCAAAATCGTTAAAACCGTTTTTGAGTAAATAAAAAAAAACACGTGAAAATGATACAAAATTTATTAAGTAAAGTCCCCCCTCCGGTTGATCAATTGTGATGAAATGTTGGTTATCACATCTTTGGCATATAAATACATCAAATACCAAGTTTGATCAAAATCGTTAAAACCGTTTTTGAGTAAATAAAAAAAACATATGAAAATGATACAAAATTTATTAAGTAAAGTCCCCCCTTCGGTTGATCAATTTTGATGAAATTTTTACAGTCATATTTCAGGCATATAGATAGATCAAATACTCAGTTTAATCAAAATCGTTAGAGCCGTTTTTAAGAAAATCGAAAAAAACCTAAAAAGTTATTTTATAAAGTATCCCCTCCCTTTGAGCAAATTTGATGAAATTTTTGCTGTCACATCGCGGGCTTATACATACTCTAAATACCTAATTTCAGGTTCGCACGGTTTATAGTTTTTGAGCTAGTCTGTTCACACACACACACACACACACAGACACACACACACACACACACACAGACCATTTCGCGGGACTTGGTTATTTTAACTCAGGGGACCCCAAAACGTGTATTTCCGTTGAAAACCGGAAGTCGAAAATTTTCACGATCCCAATACTTCCACTTACTATATATTTCATATATAGGTAAGTGAGGGCCGGGATAGCCGAGCGTGTAGGAGCGCGACCCGCTGTTGCACGCTCGAGCCGAACGGCGGCGGTTCGAATCCGCCTTGGGAGGGTTGACTTTTATTTCGTGGAGGCCCCACGGAATAAATCTCGACCCTCCCACCATGGTTAGAATAGGTTGTTTACACCTCTAGAGTAACCCCCCGTATGCCACACATGGCCAGGTAGGGGTACCGAACAAAAAAAAAAAAAAAAAAAAATATAGGTAAGTGAAAGTAAAAATCTGGTGCGTGCGCGCAACACACAACTTTCACTCACCAACTTACTTAGATTAGCAATTAATGCGTTTTGTTAATTGCCACTTCTCAAATGACCAGAACGGCTTTAATTATGAACAATGGTCTGTCATTAAAGGCGTACCCCGCATGCGTGGGCTCAACGAGTTTTATGAGTTGACTCAATATTTTTATTTTTTTCTCCTCTTTATATTTTCTTTATTTTTATCATATCTCATATTGAGCCATTTCTTATTTTTAGGCGTAACGAGAGACAGTTAATTTCCCCATAAAACTAAAACAAAGATACTTTATAGGAAAACAAAAAAGGCCTCTTCCCCATTTGAGCCCCCTCAGAAAATTTTAATACTGATAAATCTTACCTGATATTATTGAACACCTAATTTTCATTAAACATGACGAATTTGATCAAAATCATTAAAACCGTTTTTGAGATAATCGAAAAAAAGGTAAAAATTGGAAAAAAGTTATGAAATAAAGTGCCCCCTCCGTTTGACCGATTTTATGAAATGTTGGCTGTCACATCTTTGGCATATACATACATCAAATACCCAGTTTGATCAAAATCGTTATAGGCCTTTTTGAGTAAATTAAAAAAAACTTAAAAAGTTATTAAATAAAGTACCCCCTCCCTTTGAGCAATTTTGATGAAATTTTTGCTGTCACATCGCGGGCATATACATAAACTAAATACCCAATTTCAGGTTCGCACGGTTTATAGTTTTTGAGCTAGTCGGTTCACACAGACCATTTCGCGGGACTTGGTTATTTGGACTCAGGGGACCTCAAAACGTGTATCTCCGTTGAAAACCGGAAGTCGAAATTTTTAACGATCGCAATACTTTCACTTACTATATATTTCATATATATGGTAAGTGAAAGTAAAAAGATTTTGATTAATCTAATCTTAGTTCGTCGCTGACCACCATTTTAAATAATTTATTTTTTGAAGAGAAAAGATTTGGCTCCGCCGGGAGTCGAACCCGGGTCTCCTGCGTTACATGCGAGGATGCTAACCACTACACCACAGAGCTCGGCTCAAGGCAGAGCAAATCCTTCCTCTTCACTGATACCTACTCCCCCTATCTCACAAGTTTTGTGAGTAGTAGCGGGAGGTGGACAAATTTTGTCCAATTTATGATATTTATTGACATAAGTCAATTTTTTAAATCAATTTAAATAATTTAAAAAATTGACTTATGTCAATAAATATCATAAATTGGACAAAATTTGTCCACCTCCCGCTACTACTCACAAAACTTGTGAGATAGGGGGAGTAGGTATCAGTGAAGAGGAAGGATTTGCTCTGCCTTGAGCCGAGCTCTGTGGTGTAGTGGTTAGCATCCTCGCATGTAACGCAGGAGACCCGGGTTCGACTCCCGGCGGAGCCAAATCTTTTCTCTTCAAAAAATAAATTATTTAAAAAGATTTTGTTCTTTATGGATAGTCATATTTTTTTTTATTGCTCGCCTCTTTGGCTACACGGGGTTTCCCGGGCCAGGGATATATTGGATAATAACATGTGCTGTTTCAACTGCATTCTCAATTTTACCATGAACTTTCAAACAGGGACTAGGGAATAAGACTCAAATAGTCTTGGATCACAAATAATCTACCATTGGGGAAGTACCACTGGTACTAACTGTAACTACACCCAGCGTCAAAATGCTTCAACATTTTACACACACTTCAAAAATTGTTATCCCTACCCTTCCATCTTTTCAAATTACCCCTAAAACGGTATTAAAATAATCCATCACTCACCTGAAGTTAATCAGCAGCCTGCTTTTATTTTGGTTCTCAAGCCAGAAACATGTACTTTTTTATTAGTTTTCAAATTAAAGTTAAGGCGCGTCAAAATGTTGTACACGCTCCCTAGTAAAAATAAATAAAACTCATTTTAATACTTCCGGGCCTTTCCACCACCTTTTATTAATTCAAAAATTCTCTTTGCTAATGAATCTTGCAAAATTTCAAATCCTCGATTGTTCCGAACTGTCTTGACTCAGAGTACACCATTCTTGAAAGAGTTTCATTTTTCGATCGAACTCTTTGATTTTCGATAATGTTCAGGTCTGGGTAGAAAGCAGGCCAGTCTAATTTAGCAATTTTGTTGCGATTAAACCAGTCTTTAATGATTTTGCTCGAAAATTGGTGTGCCTTTACACATGTCATTAAAAGTCAACTTTTGTTCTTCTAACAACATCAAGAGTAAACTCATACTCAACTGAGTTTACTCTTGAAATAAATACCTAATTTCCTTTCTTTTTGTATCCAATTGATGCCCAAAGCATAACTTTTCCACCTCCCATTTGACGCCTTGATAAAAATTTTTCTTCTTTTCTTTATCATGAAAATAATACGAAATTCCATCAGGCCCATCCAGATTGATTTTTTTTTTCATCACTAAAGATGACTTCCTTCCACTCCTCAGTCCATGACATCACATTACGAGCAAAGGCCATGCGGGCTAATTTGTGACGGGTACTCAAAACTTTTCAATTTTTTCTAACTATTGTTTTTGACTTTTTCAATAATCTTTGGACATTCTTCTTCTTCTTCTTCGTTCTTCCCTTAGATGGCCAAGTCGGGAATTAAAGTAAAGAATTGGGCGGTCCTCCTGAGGTCCTCCAGGCTGCCGTAGAGCTTTTTTTGCATTTCAGTCGGGGTGGGCCAGATCTGACTCCTTAGTTTGGAAAAGAGCCTGCATGTTTGTAGGATGTGGTCAGCATTTTGTTCACTCTCTCCACAATTGCAGAAGGGACTGGAGCCAATGTGAAACTTTTTAAACAGGTGGGCTCTGAGCCTATTGTGTCCTGTACGTAGTCTGAATATAAGGACCTGTTCTCGTCGAGTGAGTTCATGGATGGCATCCCCAGGGTCACGATTTGGATGAGTTCTGATCCAACGGTCACTAATTGCAGCTTTATTTATGGTTTTTTGTTCCTCCAGACTAAGAGAACATTCGAACTGCGGGCTCAAGGCCCTCCTTGGCCAGGTAGTCACCCCTCTCGTTACCAGCGAGGCCGCAGTGTCCAGGAATCCATTGTAGGGTAACTTCCTTGTGCATGGCCATCAAGCTTTCCAGTTCTTTGGCCAGTTTCCTCAAGCCTGCACCCCACTTTGACTTTAGGAATTGCAAGACTGATCTGGCATCCGTCAGGAAAACGATTTTTGAGCTTTCGGGTCTTTTTAGTGACTTAAGAAGTCCCGAAGCTACACAGATGGCTTCCTGTTCAGCCCGATAATTTGTAGATATAGAGCTAGTTGGCACAGCCTTCGCAATTTTTTTTTCCCAAAACGTTTTGGGACCCCCTGAGTAGAAATAACCAAGTCCCGCGAAATGGTCTGTGTGTGAGTGTTTGTGTGTGTGTGTGTGTGTGTGTGTGTGTGTGTGTGTGTGTGTGTGTGTAGCTCAAAAACAATAAACCGTGGGAACCTGAAATTGGGTATTTAGTGTAGGTATATGCCCGCGATGTAACAGCAAAAATTTCATCAAAATTGCTCAAAGGGAGGGGGTACTTTATTTAATAACTTTTTACGTTTTTTCCGATTTTCTCAAAAACGGCTCTTACGATTTTGATTAAACTGAGTATTTGATGTATTAATATGCCCGAGATATGACTGTAAAAATTTCATCAAAATTGATTAACCGGAGGGGGGACTTTACTTAGTAAATTTTGTATCATTTTCACGTGTTTTTTTTATTTACTCAAGAACGGCTTAATGATTTTGATCAAACTGGGTATATGATGTATATATATGCCCGAGATACGACTGTAAAAATTTCATTAAGATTGATCAACCGGAGGGGGGACTTTACTTAATAAATTTTGTACCAATTTCAGGTGTACATATATTTTATTTACTAAAAAGCGGCTTTAACGATTTTGAAGAAACTGGGTATTTGATGTATGTATATACCAAATATGTAAAAGCCCACATTTCATCAAAATTGGTCCAACTGAGGGGGCACTTTATTTCATGACTTTTTTTCCAATTTTTACATTTTTTTTGATTATCTCAAAAAAGGCTTTAACGATTTTTATCAAATTCGTCATGCTCAATGAAAGATTAGGTTTTCTTTAATATCAGGTAAGCTTTATCATTATTAAAATGTTCTGAGGGGGCTTTTTTTGGGGGGGGGGTCTTTTTTGTTTCTTTCTTTCTTTCTTATAAAATACCTTTGTTTTTGTTTACATGGAGAAATTAACTGTCTCTCGTTACGCCTAAAAATAAGAAATGGCTAAATATGAGATATGATAAAAATAAAGAAAACATAAAGAGGAGAAAAAAAGAAAAATATTCAGTCAACTCATAAAACTCGTTGAGCCCACGCTTGCGGAGTACGCCTTTAATGACAGACCTTTGTTCATAATTAAAGCCGTTCTGTTCATTTGAGAAGTGGCCATTAACAAAACGCATTAATTTCTAATCTAAGTAAGTTGGTAAGTGAAAGTTGTGTGTTGCGAGCACGCACCAGATATTTTTAGTTAAAACTGATACACATCCTGACACACATAATGACGACGGTTATATATAATATATGGTTGTCTACATAAAAACTTACTAAATCAACACTTATTAGTACTAGTTATAATTGCATAATAATAATTCCCATTATTTTGTTTCAGAAAGGGAGCAAGAAAGAAATATATGAAATCCAATCAAAGGATGAGTGAGTAACTTTACTATACATTCTTGGTTTTTGTTATTAAGATAAAATGCCTAAAACTACCGACCATATTCTTTTTGTTTTAGAAAGAAAAAACCTGGAAAATTGAAGACAATTTTTAAAATTGTGAGTATAGAGCATTTTTAGCATAAGTGTTAAGGTCTAAAAAATGTATGCATATATATTTTTGATGCGCGGTCATAAGGGTTTAAGTCAAAATTTTGAATTTTACAGGAGAGCATCAGCAAAGATCAAAACATTATATAAAATCTAATTATTCATAATTGTTATTTTCATAAAACAATATAGTTTGATGTAAGAACTTAATACCGACCGGTAGCTCTGATTTCGTGCTATAATATTACGACACAATCTCCAAATGCTCAAATAGTGACTTAAGCCCTTATTTTTAATTTTTTAAGTTACACAGCACATATCTGGATTAATAAGCTGTTGTAAGCAAGACTGATGTTCAGAGAACAAGCTTATGCCATCTAGTGGCAAACATGGCAACCATAAGCTTAAAAAAAATTCCACAGCATACAGCACATACTTGGGCCAATTTATGCCAGATATGGCAAGAACATTTTCCTGTCACACAGCCAAGACTGAGCCAGGATCCTGTGCCTAGAGAATTTTTTACATCATTGAAAATGCCAAAAATGCAGGAGTAGAAGACTTAGCCAGCTCGTGGGGACGGGAAGAAGAGAGAGATGAGTCAGTTGGCAGAACAGTCGCTGTAAGTCCTCTCAGACTGCATGGTATCATACTTGGAGCTGTTCCCCCCATTCAATTTTTTATATTTTAATGATGATTAAAATTATAAAGTTATATTTTATTGTAATGGTTTTCGAAGGTTTTATTAGTTTTATTTAAATATCAAGATATCTTTTCTTTTATTTTATTGCAGCAGTTGTAATTTTATTTTAACAATAGACATCATTTTTTCATTCAATTTACTATAATTAATTTTCCCATATTATTATCATCTATACAGTCCACTCAAAAATTTCTATCCACCTTACCCTGTACTCAATTTATGTGGAGTAGACCGGGTGAGGCCGATACCCCACATAAACAACTAGGTTAGGGGAGGTGCAAAAAACCTTTATAAGATATTCAATCAGAAGCCGTTTAGGCCGTTTAAGTTAGCAATAACTTCATGATATGTTATCCTTACAGTTCCGCTACGCGAACAAGAAGGATTCCATCATCCTCCTTTTGAGCTTCCTTGCTGCTGTTGGCAATGGTCTTATTTCTCCGATCAATGTGACGATTCTCTTTAAACCTCTCCTTTCTAGGTTCATCGAAGTCGAAACTCCAGGAAATGTGCGTATAAAGTTATTCTTCAAGTATAATATAATTAAGAATTGGAAAAAAAATTAATAAATATTATTAATTATAAATTGCAGGCGCATCATATTAACATAACTGTGGAGGCTGCAAAGTTCACTGATTTCGGATATAAATATTTCATTTTTGGTGCCTTGAATTTCCTCTTTGGTTTTGTTCAGGTAAGATTTTTCTACATTCTATATATGTTTAATCTAATGTAATCCATAATAAAAATTTGAAAATGGCAGTTTTCAATATATATATATTTACATATATTATAAATATCATCAAATGTGTCCTGATTGCTATGACATTAGTTTTAAAGAAACAGGCAGTGCTGGGCGCCAAAATGTAATAATTTAAAATGGCTAACATTTTATGATGTTTTATTGATAACGAAAGCATGAGAATATTCATCTTTTCTAAATTTACTGCTCGTAAATTAAGAAATTTTAGCTTACTTAAAGAGCCAGGCTTACGGACACCCTGTATATATAGGGAGAGAGAGAGAGAGAGAGAGAGAGATGGATATATATATATATATATATATATATATATATATATATATATATATATATATATATATATATATATATTAAAAAAAAAGGAGATATAATAAAAACCAGGTACTGAGAAAAGGATACATAGTTGTGCTAGGGAGACTGAGAGGAGAAGTTGGCAACACGTGTTTTGCAAAAGACTTTATAGATGTTGTTGGTTCACAATCTGAAAGTACACAGACTCTGCTATAGAATTTGGAAGATTGGCTTACTACTGGAAGATTGGCTTACTACTGGAAGATTGGCTTGGATCCAGGGAGGGAGGGGGTCACAGGGGTCATTTTTATGTTATATTAGTATTAAATATTTTATTTTTGAAGAGAAAAGATTGGTCGACTTGACCAGTAGTCGAACCCGGGTCTCCCGCATGACATGTGTGGTATGCTAACCATTGCGCCACCAAACCCGCTTCCAAGCGGCGCCAATCACTCCTCTTTACAGATCCCTCTCCCCCGATCTCGCAAGTTTTGCGAAATTTTTATGGATGGTGTACAATTTTTTAAATTTTATACATGTATTTATAGAAAACTCTAAAAGGAAAAAATTCAAATATTTTAAGGAATTATCATTAGGGTCATTTTTTTTATTTTTAATATTATTAAACTATGGAGCCCAACACTTATATTTAAATGATATATATATGATTCTTTTAAAAAGTGAAATGAGTAACTTAAAAACAAATGTTAGGTCTTTAATATATACCACCGTTTATGTTTATCCTAGTTTACAATTCACTACTGACTGCACACATTCCACTATAAACAGAAACACTTACTAATATTTCATTTCACTGAACAATATTAATCTGGAAACTCACTTGTTAACTGAATGTTTCATAAATAACAACTAGAATTGTAAATTAAGAATTATTAAACAACTATTACTGAAGTGAATATTTCTCTAAATGCTCGCAGATCTCTTCTTTACAAGATAACAGTCTTAGATCTTGGGAATCTTCTTTCTATCAACCAATAGAAAGCCTTCTTGCCTTGTCTAGGCAGTTTTATAACTGTCAATAGCCTTCTTGATTCCTCTCGATCTTCGAATGAATACAATTTTAAATCTACTGCAAATTTAATAATTATTAAAGATTGCAACTTATGGACCTTAAATTTATAATTTACTTTTTAAAATTCTTTATATTATAAATTTACTGTTCTCATAGAATCATGGCCTATTCTTAATCCTCTTCAATGTAGATCCGGTCTTGACACACCATTTATATACCAAGTTAAATAATTGGTAATCCTTGTAAAAACTATGATTTTCATTTGCTAAAATTATTCCAACTGTTTAGATTATGGCATCAGAAATAGCTTCTCGTAGCATAATGGCTAAAATTAAGACTGCTTACCTGGCAAAGATGCTTTCGATCGAGATCGGCTGGTATGACAAATCTCAAGAGCAGTTTGTCACTACTGTGTCACAGTAAGTGTTTATGATAGCATACTATCAAGCTTTAATTCTTTTTGATATTAAACATTTTCAAAATATAATGTTTTTTAATGGATTAAATATAGGTAAAAAACATTTATTTTATTAATAACTAGCTGTATATACCGGTTTCACCCGGAGAACTTCATTTTTTAAATCTATAAACTGAGACTTTTATCAACTCAAACGGTCGATTTTGTAAAAACCAATGTAAAGTGAGATTGAAACGATTATTATAACAATAAAGAATATACCCAGAGATCGGCTGAAGTTATGCAATTTTAATATGGACAGGTGTTCGCACCTGGTCTGAAAGAACCACTGAGCGAAATTTAGAGAATAAAGAATATCAGCTGAAGATCGGCGGAAGTTATGCAATTTTAATATGGACTGGTGTTCGCACCTGGTATCAAAGAACCACTGAGCGAAATTTGGAGAATTTAGGACAAACGGTATGGATTTCTATAAGGAACAAATAAACAAAAAAAACAAACAGAATTTCATCTTTATTTATATAGATTTATCATTTTATACTCTTTATGATAATTAAAAACATTATAGTTTAAATTTTTCAAGTTTTCTTTTTTCCACCTTCAGTTTGCAATACAAAATCTCCTCATATAAAGTTATGTTTATTTTTTTCAGTATATCTATTCTTTATAAAATACTTGACATTATCAAACTGGTCATGAACCTCTTACCACCATTAAATATTTAAAAAAATATTAATTAAAATTTAAAATATAAATAAATTACAAGCCATTTTTCTAAGTATAATTTATTTAATAATATCTTTTATTTTAAAATTTTCCATTTCTATTAAAATCTCAAGCAGTCCTGCCTCAACTATTTTGATTCTAGGTTTGATTGGTTGGTTTTCGAAAAAGAGCCTTGAACAGGAAAACCAACCAATCTAACTTAGAGTCGAAAGAGTGGGGAACATAACAATTAGTCCAGGACTGCTTGTTGGAACAAATCTTATATTTCTCTATCAAGCTAATGAATTTTTAAAATTTATTCATTTTAGTGACTTGCAGAAGATGATGGTCTTGTTCGACAGTAAGATGACATCTGCAGCAGAAATGTTGTCATTTTTGTTTTTTGGTTGCTTAGCTGGTTTGCTTTGTTCTTGGAAGGTTGCACTTTTGACCCTCGCGTTGATGTTGATCGCCATGGTGGTTATGTATTATATAATGAAGGTAAGTACCATTACATAATGCATTTTTTGTTCTCTAAATACTATGAATTATATTGCTACACTGCCGGTGAAGCGCTATCTCTCCCAGGAAGGGGAACTACTGTCCTGACGACCTCTGAACTTGCCCTACCATTGAAGAAAACTGTAAAAGCGCGATGGCAATCGATGTGGGATGAGAGTCTGCCGAGCAAATTAAAGAATATAAAGCGAACGGTGAATCCGTGGACAACCTCAAACCGCAACAAGCGCCGAGAAGAAGTAGCAATTGCCCGACTGAGAATAGGACACAGCCGTCTAACCCATATCCACCTTATAACACGGGAAACACCCCCACAATGCCAAACATGCCAAACCAACCTTACTGTCAAACACATTTTCGAGGAATGTCGCCGTTACAAATCAATATTGCAACAGCTTAACATACCACCGGAACTACCGAAAGCATAAGGTAACGACCAAGAAATGATAGATAGGGTAATTCAATTTCTCCTAAAAAGCAAGCTATTCTCCCACATCTAATTCTCCGATTAGTTTATAAATCTACTATATGTTATATTTTATTTTATTGAATAATAAATAATAGTAACGCTAAAGGGGACACCATCATCGCGGCCCGAGGGGTGCCGGGGGGGTGTGTTGCCGGGGCTCCTGGGGGCTACTGCCGGGGGGTGGGGGACGTCTCCGGTCCCATAGAGCAAGTTAGCTCCGAGGACTTACGAGGATTTGGACTTTTCCATGTACTAATGTACTGTAAACATTAGTGTATTGTACTAATGTAATTAAGCTAGGTGGTCAACATGGTTTTTATCCACATCCTCTGAACAAGCCTCGTGTCGAATAGAAACCACCACTGACATATGGGACCGGGACGCCCCCCAACCTCCGGCTGGCCCCCACCGGTCTGGGTGCGGCTCTCGTCGGGGCTCTGAGGGATTCGGGTCGGTGGTTTCCCCAACCGAAACAGATAATCATACAAACCAACGGGCGTTGATGACCATAGCTGTTTTTCGCCCCTAAACAACATTAAACAAACAAACATATATTGCTACACTTAAAATTAAAAGAATTTTTTTTTGTTTTATTATCTTTCAAAACAAGTTGAAATAGGGTAATGTTGATTACCCAGGAGGTACACGGGATACCCTCTTATTTATTTATTAAATATATTTTTATGTATAATAAAAATTCTCAATTTAAAGTATCCTTTATTAATAAACTGATACTATTTTCATTCAGGCATCAAAAGTTAAAGGTAAACTGCGGCAACAGTATAGTGGAAAATGTACGAAAATTGCTTCCGAGGTTCTCGGTAATGCTAGGACAGTTGCTGCATATGGTGGCGAATATAAAGAAATTGAAAGGTATTATTAATTCAATGTTAGTTTGAAGGTTGTTGTTTGCTTCTGTTAACAAATTGGTATTAAAGACATCAAATTTACATAAAATAATTATGATATTTATATTTATTTAGATATTTATTTAACTCTTTACCTCATATCTAGGTACCGGAGTACATTCAAGCAGTCCAATAAGTATGGATTGAAGCACGCCACAGTGATTTCTATGGCAAAAGCGTTCAATTATTTCCAACTGTGCATCTGCTACATGGCAGCATATTACTTCTCAGTGCAGTTGTTCCTCGTCGATGAGTTCAATCCTGGCAACTTAGCTATCGTAAGTAATATAAATAAATCTTTTTGTATTACAACACAAATGTGCGCTTAAATAATTTTATTTACGTAAACATTATTTTACAAAAATGTCACTCAAACAATTAAAACTCAAACTAGTAACAACGTTACAAGACTGTAACTGCCAAGTAACCTTCTGCTTTGATGAAGGAAAGCTAAGCCCCTAGTCCATCAATTGTTATATTAACTCCGGAACTGAACTTCCTAGAAAGGTCTAGATCATTCCAAAAAATCTGATCACCTACTAATACATGAATTTAATGATTCCAAGAAAAGTCTAGAAGTTTTTTCAGTGTAACAGAAATAATCATCTGTTTTTGTTTCACATCACAGTATTATTACATTAAAATAACTAAATGTTATAATACTAACAAACTGTCCCTATCCTAATTATACCTGAATAGGCAAAATTTAGGACTCCCACTGTAGTATCGTACGATTAGCCTTAGTATTTATTTATTATTTTACATACATTTAAGCTAAAAGCTTATTGTAGGGAGTTCGGTATTTACATTACAATAAAAGCAAATAAATAATAGTAAGAAAATGAGTTACAGAAAAAAAAAA
This sequence comes from Aelia acuminata, assembly GCA_911387785.2. Taxonomy (NCBI): domain Eukaryota; kingdom Metazoa; phylum Arthropoda; class Insecta; order Hemiptera; family Pentatomidae; genus Aelia; species Aelia acuminata. Next base: position 4,202,645 of record OU426979.1, on the reverse strand, counting down.
AAAATTAAAAAAAAAACATTACTTGGAATTGTAATAATACACAAAGAAAAAGAAATTATGAATGAATGAATGCTTTTTTTTTTTTTTTTTTTTTTTTTTCAAATTTAGACTATTAACAATATAAAAATAGATATTATTGAGTTTTTCTACACTGCTAATATCAAGTATATTAATAACATTAGTTCTGTCATCTGCATTTTGTGTAATATAACTGTTCAAATATTTAATTCTCAATTTAGAAGAGAGTGTACATTTTAATAGAAAATGAGAAACATCATTTTTTACGCCTAAATCACATTCACAACATGACACACTACTAAACAAAAATTTTTCTTTCTTAGAAATCAATCTGATATAGTGTTTAGAGGCTAGTCTGATTTGAGATAAGATTCTAATCTTATTAATATGTACACCAAACAGAATATAGATTGGCCTTAGTAGCATAAAGGAACGTTAAACAAACAAACTAACAAACTGTACCACAACAACCCATGAAGGTTCTAGGGTTCAGTACTGTGAAAGGAAGTACTGTTTCTTGGTCAGCGGTCGTGCAGGGAGGTGATATGACTGTGATCATGCTCAACCGCCAGGTTTTTCCTCTTAATTTTTCAATTAAGTACCGACTTTATAGAAGAGGCTGGGTTTGCTCCAGGAGGGTCTCTCGGCCTCAAAACAATCTGTGACAGAATATTAAAGAGACCCTGCCAAGCCAGATTGAAACTTGGGACCTTGAACAATGCTGCTCAGTGCCTTACCAATGACCTACTCCGCTCCCTAATAGATTTTATAATGTAGAATTTGATCATTTTTGTGCTGGTGGCAACATAATTAGTTATTATCTTTAATTTTTCCTTATTTGGTTTATGGTTTTTCATATTGGAATACCATTGTTTTATACATAATTTCATTGTTATTTGAGATGTAAGTGTATTATTAAATGAATTATTAAAAAAAATTCATTAGAAATGCTTAAAAGACTAATTTCGGTTGTTTGGCAAGGTTCCTACTGCTCCAGTCTTAATTTTAAGAAGAAGAAAGAAAAAAAAATGTGCTAATGCATTTCAGTTACTAATAACATTTATCAATTTTACTCTCCTTTTTTTTTTTTTTTTTTGTATTTTTAATTTTCTAAAGGAAAAACACTTAGTCACATTTCGGAGCTGCAAACTGTTTATAAATTGTATTGATTTCACCTTTGATAATGGTTAAATTAAGAAAAATATATATGATGTCATTCTTTCTATTATATGAAGAAAAAATGTAGAATGATACAAATGCAGATTTTTTTTTTTTGGCACCAAGATTTGTTATCAAATCCTATTTCGCCAAACTATTCGTTTAGACTTTAAATACCTAATTAAAATAACCTATAACAATACTATTACTGAATAATTATGATAACAGATAATAATAAAAATGAAAAAAAGGGGTACTGGCTTAATGACCACACATCTTTATATCAGGAAGTTTATTTCGTTCAGAAAGTTACACAATTTATGGGCTGTGTCTTTATTTATTGATCGCAGCTTTTCCTAACCATCATGTATGATCCGCGATCCCAGACTAATTCTCCTCTGTAAATGCAGATTTTAGAATATTTTACTATAATAAGTGCTGAGTTTCTTTCTGATTTCAGTCTTAAATAAATAAAATGTTAATTGTGGAAATGTTTGGTGGTGTGATAAAAAAAAAAAAAAAAACAACCCTATATGTAATTGTGCCGTTTCAACCTGAATTTTAGGCCTTCTTCAGAAACTATTTGTATCCAAGTGCCGTATTTTTTATCACAATCCCCAACCATTTCTACTTCATTATTTCTGCTGCCAAATATCCTCCAACATTATAAAATGGTAATCATTTCATTAATAAATTGAGATATATCTTAAGACTAAATCACTTCTATGAATTTAGTCTGATTTCAGATTTGATCCAAACTTTGAAAAGAATAAATCTAAAAAAAAAATAAAAAAATTGCTGATGAAATAATGACTTATGTTATTTTTTAGATCTTAATAGCTCAAATAAATGCTGTATACCATTCGACAATCATGTTGAGTACCGTTTCTGACCTCTTCATGGCGACCGATTCGGCTTACAGGGTAATGCAGTTCCTCGACACGGAGACCAGCTACAGCGAATCTCTCGAACAAGGAGTCATACCAGACACGTTTGAGCCCGAGGTTTCTTTCAGAAACGTACAGTTCTCTTACCCAACAAATATACATACAAAGGTATATTGTTTATTCGATTTGCTTTGTAAAAAAAATATTAATTTTTGTTAGTTCTTGAATTGAAATATTTGTTTATCAGTCTTTAACCACTGGAAACATGTGTACATCACAGGTCTCTTCCATTGCTCTCATTATATATTGTTTGCCTTATTTATCCATTTATTCGTGCAAGGTTTAGAGTATGGTTTGTTACAACGAATGATAAACAACAAAAAGTAAAAAACAAACAGTATAGAATTTAGTCACCAGGCTTTATTTTCAAGTATGTTTTTTCAATCCAAAAAGTTATAACAATCTGGATCCTTCTGAATTTACATATATTAATCCACATGTTTTATCAAGTTAAAAACATTACATTAAGTTTAACATTGCTTGACTCTGTTCTCAACTCATATAAATGCGTTATATTCATCTAAGTAGTCCAAAAATAACATAATTAAGTCCCATTTTATTTCCAGGGTTACAATTATTTTTTCTAAAGAAAAATGCCTGATGTAATGCTACTCGATTAATAATGTGATACTAATAATAATTAATTAATTAATAATGTGATAATAAGTATTATAATTAATTAATAGTGTGATACAAAATTTAATAATTAATAATTATGTGACACTGCAGTATTTATCAAGTTGATGGAGCAGAACAAAATAAAATAATCCAACAAAAAATAATTTCCCATCTCGTCATTTTCCAACTCAAATAATCAAGAATATTGAATTATATTAGAACTTCGCTAACCAATCTTGATGAGACTACGATTGGGTTGGAAAGTTGAAAGGTCAGATTAATGTGAGACAATAAAAAAACAAAAACATTTTGATGCAAAAATTAAATTAAATTGTGTAATTTATTAGATAGTATTATGATTCCAATTTCTTCTTTTCGTATTATCGTATTATGATTCCAGATAATGAATCATATCTCTTGTGATTTTTTGTTTTTTTTTCCCAAAAATTAAAATCCTTTCCATAACAATAGGTTATAACCAGTATATAATATTGTTCAAGAGTAATACATACAATTTTAATATCAAAAACTCACTTTTGTCAAACCACTCAAGGATAACTATTTTTTCCTTCAACATTATTACATGTGTTTTCTCTTATCGCCCCGCCCCGCTTTTACATTGGATAACAGTATTTAGACAAATTACTGACACAAATAAGATTAAAATATGTAATGTATCTGCATCAGACCATGTTTGAAACCAAACTAAAATATTGCAAGAGAAAATATGTATGAAGAGGTTTCCGGTGCTCCATGAATATTGATTTATTTAGGGGTGACTGCATGATCAGACTACCTGTAGGGATGGTTGCCAAGTTTCTACTTTACTTTATTTCCATCATTCACAATTTTTCATTATAAATTTTCCACTAATTCAATCTTCTTGTTTTCTATTATTTTTTATTAAGTTTACACATTAGTTTGGTTTTTTTTTTTTATAGCTGCACACCAATCATTTTTTCCAATAATTAATTTTATATTTATTAAATCAGTTATTTTTCAAAATACAGGTACTCCATGATCTGACATTAGATATTGAACCAGGTAAAATCACAGCAGTTGTTGGTACGAGTGGTGCAGGGAAAAGTACTATTGTCGGCCTCACTTCACGTCTTTATGATGTTACTGCTGGGGAGGTATAGCCTTTTAAAAAGATTTTTAATGCATATTGTTAAAAACTAAAAGTATTCCGTAAAAAAAAAAAAAAATAATAATAAATATAATTGGTATTGTTTTGTCTTAGATTTTTATCGGCGGAGTTGACATTAGAAAAATCAACGTCAGTTGGTTAAGGAATCAAATCGGTGTTGTGGGACAGGAACCTATGCTCTTTGATACTTCAATTGAAGAGAACATTAGATATGGGAAAACTACTGCAACTTTGGAGGAGATCATTGAAGCAGCCAAAATTTCTCATGCTCACGGTTTTATTGAGAAGTTGCCTTCAGTAAGTTTATATAATTATAAATATATACAAGGAAAAAACAAACATTTTTTTGAGTATGAGTCAAAGCTGAGATCTCCTCATAGCAGAAAATCAAAAGATAAGATTGATGACAAATAACTGTACAGTATTCAAAGACTAGTTTATATTGAATGTACTTCTTCATTCACTTTTGACATTTGGAATTAAATACTTTAAATTCCATATTTTCTAGTTTAATATTATTTTTATACCTTCAGCTTGTGCTTAGTATTCGAAAACATTTTTTTTTTTTTAACTTTATTTCACATGTTAGGGATATGGTTCTATCGTTGGCGAAAGAGGAACAAAGCTGTCAGGAGGTCAGAAGCAGAGAATTGCCATTGCGAGAGCAATCGTCAGAAAACCAAAACTGCTCCTCCTTGATGAAGCAACCTCTGCGCTTGACTCTCGTTCGGAAGTTATAGTCCAAGAAGCACTTGATAATGCCATGCGCAACAGGACAACCGTAATCATCGCCCACAGAATGTCAACAGTGAGGAAGGCAGATGTTATTTATGCTATGAAGGTAAAATTATTTTGTTTAAGGATGCTGAGCACTTAGCAAAAAAATTATCTGTCATGTAACGAGATCTCATTTAGGAAGGGCGTGTCATGGAGAAGGGATCCCACCAAGAACTGATGGAGCTTAAAGGATATTATTACTCGCTGGTTAAAATTCAAGAACTCGAAGAGAAGGACAAAGCTGTTACGCTTAAGTATGTAATTTCATTTAATGATTTTTACCCGCAAATGGCAAAATTTACCTTTATTATAATTTATAATGAAATCAACTATCCTAGAATACCACCTAGTGGAATTTTATACTGGATGTTCATTGATCATGTTTTCTCAACACTCTCTATGTGAAAGCGGTAAATTTGCCTTCTTTATGTTGATGTCGCCTTCTAGGGGTAGTAAATTTACCTCTTATGGAAGGGGCTCCATTATGTTACTAGGGTGGCCAATAAGGAGCATGAACCCTTTCATGGCTCCAGACGATGTATCTCACAAAAGAAAGTCGGTCCCCAGTAGCTAGCGACGAGATATGTCGTAGTGGGGCGCCGGTCCCCACTAGCTAACGACGAGATAACTCGTCGCGGGCCGCAGGTACCCACTAGCTAACGACGAGATAACTCGTCACGGGGCGCCGGTCCCCACTAGCTAACGACGAGATAACTCGTCGCGGGACGCTGGACGATGTATTTCACAAAAAAAAAAGTCGGTCCCCACTCGCTAATGACGAGATAACTCATCGCGGGGTGCCGGACGATGTATCTCACAAAAAAAAAGTCGGTTCCCAGTAGCTAGCGACGAGATATGTCGTCGTGGGGCGCCGGTCCCCACTAGCTAACGACGAGATGACTCGTCGCGGGCCGCAGGTACCCACTAGCTAACGACGAGATAACTCGTCGCGGGGCGCCGGACCCCACTAGTTAACGACGAGATAACTCGTCACGTGTCGCCGGTCCCCACTAGCTAACGAAGAGATAACTCGTCGTGGGACGCTGGACGATGTATCTCACAAAAAAAAGTCGGTCCCCACTAGCTAACGACGAGATAACTCTTCGCGGGGCAACGGACGATGTATCTCACAAAAAAAAGTTGGTCCCCAGTAGCTAGCTACTGACGAGATAAATCGTCATTATTCATTTCGAGTTCTAGACACTCTGAGCAATAGTGCTCTAAGTTTTTTGGTGATATTTACTGCTTTATTACGCACTCACGTAATCTGTTATTGCAATCGATAATCTAGCATTTTAATTTATTGAAATAATGATAATAAGAAGTTGAAGAAGTTGAGGCAGTCAGCGGCAGAGAGTGGCCTGTAAGCCTTAGCTTGGGGAGTGTAAAAGCCGGCAGACCTGCTTTGCTTCTCAGTGCAACTTTCCTTCCGTGTGCTTAGCTGTTAAAGGGTTAATGTTGTTTTGGACCCTCCGACAGTTCCTGTTGCATTCAATAAATATTAATCTTCCAACCTTTGTAAGCCGTTTGAAAATTCCAAGTCTCTGAAAAAATCACATTGAGAAAAATTTCATCACTGACTATCCCATTAGTCAAACACAAAAAAAAGTTCCGTATTGAAAGTGTGTAATTAGTACTGAATCACTCTTCTAGTATGCTTCAATAAGCTGTGATTCTTAATTCTCAGTAAGCGTGATGTATAGGATTTTTGGAATAAAAATAAGACATTTTAATAAACAATTTGGTATGTTATCCAAGTTACAGTAGAACCTCCAGACATTTTAATAAACAATTTGGTATGTTATCCAAGTTACAGTAGAACCTCCATTATCCGGGGTAATGATGGGTATGGGGGTCCACGGATAATCGAAAACATTTTATTGACTTAATGTGATAGAAAAATTGTAAGGTATAATCACTTTTCTTAACAAACAAATGTTTTATATACATTAAATTATAATATGCAAAAATAACAAAAAAAGTAAATCTATATTTTTATATATTATGGGCCGATGACGATACAAAGACGAAAATGTTTTTTTTCTTCTTCAAAATATCCCATACAGTTTTTTCGCCGATTCCTCGTTCAGCGGACAATTTTTTAACACTTTCACCCTTTTCTAATCTGTTTATAATAGTTAATTTCTCTTCAAGCTTTAAAATGACATGTTTTATTTTTTCCAACATTTTGCTACTTCGTATGTATTTTAATCGAGACTAAATCACAACTGACAATATTTTGTTTTGTAGCCAAACAGGCCAAAGTAGGAGTTTCCAGGAAAGACTTGAAAACTATACCATCCCTAGATTATGAATTGGAATATTAGATACCGGAAACATCTCATAATATATTACTCGCTTTCCGTGTTTTTCCATTTATTGTTTTATTTCCTAATAGATGCTTAACCATTGTGTAATCGTTAAATATTTATTTATACATTTTTTTTTTTAATATACATACAAAATAAATGGCATACAAATTATAAAAAGCTTATTTAAAAAAAAATTGGATCCTCCGCACCCGGGTTAATTGGATCCCCGGTTAATCGAGGCCCAGATAATGGAGTTCCTACTTTACATATAAAATTCCACATTGAAAATGTGTAATTAGTGCTGAATCACGCTTCGAGTATGCTTCAATAAACTGTGATTCTTAATTCTCAGTATGTGTGATGTATAGGATTTTTGGAATAAAAATAAGACATTTTAACAAACAATTTGGTGTTATCCAAATTATTTGATAGATCAAAAGACCATTCTCCAAAGGATTGGACCACCCATACCCACCTCCCTTGGTGAGCCGTTTTTTTGATACAGAATTTAAATTTTTTTTTTTTTTTTTCTGCTTCAGTCATAGAGCAGTATATAAAGAGGAATTGATTGAAGAAGACATCCCTTTTGAAGATGATAACAATTTAGAGGTAATATATTTTTCTTAATATATAATATCTCTTATCTCATTGTTACAGAGTTGGGCAAATTGTAATCTGAATAATGATTAATGAATATGAATAATTGTAGTCATAAAACAAATGAATAATGAATAACCATTATTCATAATCAGTTCGGAGTATTTTTAATGATTATTAATTGTTTATGTTATTCATTTAAAATGAATAATGAATAATAGGTATTCAGTTATTCATGAATAACGAATACTGATAAATTCAATTATTCATTATTCATGAATAAAATATATTCATGAGCTAGGATTAATATAATATTCATCAATCATGAATACCTAATATTCATCAATCATGAATAACAAAAATTCACCAATCATCAATCGTGAATACGATATATTCATAATCATTATTCATTTAAATTTAAAAGACGAGGATGCATTTCTGAATTAAAAGTCGTCCTAATGAGCAAGGACAAGTCCTAAGAGTGGGTGTAGTCAACTGAACAGCATTTGAAGTCACAAGTAAAGAATTGGATCCTAATTTCAATGAGAATTAGTATAGGTTTATTGACAAGAATGGAAAGAGCAAACAAATTTTCAATCATATTTCATGATTTGTAAGACTCAAAATTGTGATTTTTTTTTTGTAATCATGATTAATGAATTTATATTATTCATGATTAATGAATGATCTGTAATCATGAGTAGTGAATTCCCATTAGTCATGATTAATGAGTAATCATGAATAATGAATTCTTCTTAATCATGATTACTGACTATAATTTAATAATGAATATAACATTTAATAATGAATAATGGTCATTCATGATTGTTGAATACATTATTTTCATGAATACATCACAACCAGTGATTAATAAAATTTATGATTAATGATTCCCGGTTAAGAATGATTTGTGAATGATGATTACAATCATTATTCACATTTATGATTATTAGTCATAATCATGATTACATTTTTATTTAAATATGCCCAACTCTGCATTGTTATTATTGTTAAACCTTGGTTTGAACCATTTTTTTTTTTTAACTTTTAGGTGCCAGAAAATGACAAAAAAATAAGACTGAGTAAGAAAAATATTAAAGTGATGGGCGTTTGGCTCTTGGCTATTTTGTTTGCTTCGACTACTTCAGCTTTTCTTCCCATCTTCTATTCAGTATTCAGTCTGTTTTGCCAAGTAACTAATGTTTTACTTTTTAAATATTTTAACATTAATGCACCAATTTAAATATTTTAATATGAATTTTGATGATTTTATTTAGTCTTACACACACACAAAAGATGAACTGAATCGATTAGCTCTGATTGATGTTGGTATTCTTTTCGGATTGGCTGTTGTTACATTTTTCTCAGTAATTTTATCTGTAAGTATTGTTATATTTTTTATTATTTTTTTTTTTGTTTTTTTAAGTTTTCACCAGTTTTATGTATACAGTAGAACCCCAATCGTCTGTTTCCTAAAAAATGTTAATAATATGGTTGAAGTAGAGAGGGGTTATTAATTTCTATTTGGAAAGCTTTCCCTATGTTATTTCTGGACACATATATATATATATATATATATATATATATATATATATATATATATATATATATATATATATATATATATATATATATATATATATAAAGCATGGAAATTATGCATATATTCATCTATTCTAACTTTTAATATTTTCTATAAAGGGTATGATGTCAACATTAGCTACGCAACTATGGTTGAAGAAACTGCAGAAGAAAGCTTTCGATAAAATAGTTTCCATGGACATTAGTTGGTTTGACAGGAGCGGGAACTCGCCGAATGAATGCCTTGAGGTTTTGACCAACAGCCCTCCTCTCATCGAATCGGTAAGTACAATTAAAGAAAAATGATGATATTACTAGCTTATAACATTTGTTACCTATTCATGAAAACTTACCACAGTGTCTGCTCCTTGGGACATCGAGGATCATAACTCTTTATCACTTAGCTACCTTATCCCTAACAAAAAATTAGAAAAAACAATTATTTTTTATACATTCATTCTTAGATGAACTATCTCAAGTCCTTGAAGATCATGGCCACCTTTTATGTGTTCTTGTTAATGCCCACAATGTACTCCCCATAGTGACTATATACGTAATTATGTAACTTAGATTTAACGTCACTTTCATTATGTTTATTTAACGTCACTTTATGCCACTAAGGCTAATCGGACGATGCTACAATGGGAGTCCTAAATTTTGCCTATACAGGTGTAATTAGGATAGGGATCTTTAACGAGTACCTGACATTGTACAGGCTCAGGACCTCCATTTTACGTCCTACCCGAGGGGCGGCATGGCTAAGGATTTTTTACTCCCATTAAAAAATCCTAGGGCCACCGCTGGGCGCGAACCTGCGACATTTAGTATTATAGGTTGCCATGCTAACCAATATAACACAGGTGACCCCCTAGCTATATTTTTTAAATATTTTTATCTGAAGAGAAAAGATAGGCCATATAGGTTTCTGTATCAACAATACCAAAATTACAAAAGACGTTTCAATTTAATAATAAATGGTTAACAATGACAATCTGTCAATTAGATCCACGTTGTCAAGCACCTGATTACTCACTGCAATGTGGAGATATTGATGAGACTTGTAATCAGTGATGCATAAAAATGCCATGGTAATGTTGTGGTTAGACCTAGGTTCAAATCCCAGCTATCGCCGATCTCCAATCTTTCCTCTTCAGATAAAATAATTAAAAATTACTGAGGAATTTTATATTTAATAATAAATATTTTAAAATGAAAATATGTCAATAAGATGACATTGTCTAGCTCCCGAACATTTATTGCAATGCGAGCGTTGGGTTCATGTGAAGAGAAGGTTGTTATGATTGGAGATTCGGGCCCGGGTTCAAGTTTGGCCATGAACAATCTTTTCTCTTCAGGAGAAATGTTTTAAAATTATAGACAGACTATTAAATTTAATAATTATACCGATACTTTTTGACTTAATGATAATTGACTATAACTGAATTATAAATTCACAATAACTGCCTACTAATTCATGACTTATTACTATTTGTATTACTGACTACTAACTTTCTGATCACTTACTAACTCAAAACATCATCTTTGAGATATGTATTGGTGGTAACAGTCTAAAATATTTCAATTCTTAGAACTTTCTATCAACAGATTTTCCAGAAGGTTCCAAAACATTCCAGATTTCCACTAATTTTCGAATAAACACTGTATTAGATTTTTCAATTTATTATGAAAAAATCATTACAATATACTAAGATATAGAGAGATTTAAATTGTTTGGGACATTCTGTTTTTTCTATTGTTATAGACCCTAAATAAAATGACTTAAAGATAATATCAACAAGTATAATAAAGTTTAAAAATAAATTACAGGGTTATTTCCATCAAAAGTAAAAGGTACCCTCAATCCTCCCATCTTCTTCTCAGCCTATCATTTGGACATTTACCTGTTAGTACTGTGCTTATTAATCTTTTTGAGATCGCTTCTTTTATTTTCAACTATTTTTTTATTTATTATTATTTATTATTATTATTCGGTCCCTCTGTCGTAAATGCGGCAGAGAGTCTGAAACACCAGCCCACGTGCTTGGAAAATGCCCCAACAACTCCCTCCTCATAACTCGCCGGCACCATAGGGTTAAGCATGAACTTATAAGACTCCTTAAAGAGAAGAACTTCGCCTGCTTTGACGAGGTCTATTGCATTGACACAGATGGATCCACGAGGTATGCAGACATTGTTGCATTCCCTAAGACCGGGAATAAAGCACTGGTGGTGGATCCGACAATTAGATTTGAAAATAATGACCTTGACCAGGCAGGTGAGGTGAAAAAGGAAAAGAGAGAGATCTACGAAAAGTGCATCCCTTTCCTTAAAGAGAAGTTTCGCGAGACCTTTGGAGAGAGAGAGTTCTCCGTGCCAGGCCTCTGGTTCGGATCTCGGGGAACGATCCCAAAAAGAACAAGGAGTTTTTTAGAAGACCTAGGTGTCGAGATGAGAGAAATTTCGGTGTTGGCTGAAAATATAATCTTGGACTCCCTGGGCATTATCCACTATCACCTATATGGCCACTAATTATGTATGGATGTTTTGCTCAATAGTGATGTAAACTATAACAAGGGGAAAAAAGAAAGAAAAATAAAGGGTTAAGGGATAAAAAAATAAAAAAAAAAAATAAATAATAAGTAAATAAAATATTGGAAAAGAAAAAAAAAATGTAAGATTTTGTAACTGTACGTGTATATGCATGAAAAATTAAAATGTAATTTTAGTTTAATTAATGTACGATATTGTATTGATAAGTATGCTGTGTGTTATAGCAACCCAATGTAATTGGGCAGCATTGTTTTGTTTTGTTTTAAAAAATAAAGCATTTCTCTCTAATTTGGCGCTACAACACGTTGAAGCGTCCAGGCCTCCTCAATCATCAGCCGCCAGAAGTCTCTGTCCTGTGTTGCTGCCATCCAGTTGCGGACTCCTAAACTTCTTGCATCCGCAGCCACACAGTCGATCCATCGAAATCGGGGTCTGCCGACCCTCCTCCGCCCATGCACAGTCTCCGTTAGTAATCGTTTTGGTGTTTCATCGTCTTTCATTCTGGCCACATGACCAGCCCATCACAGGCAAAATCGTTTAATGAGAGTCACAACGTCGGGCTCCCCATACAGGTCATAAACTTCTTTATTGGACCTCCGTCTCCATTCTCCACCGACTAACACTGGCCCAAATATCTTCCGTAGGTCCTCCGCTCCGTATGTAAGAACTGGGCGTATTAGGGTCTTATACAGGATGATTTTTGTTTTCCTGGTTATTGCCCTACTTCGTAAATGTTGCCTCAGTCCGAAGTAACACCGGTTTGTGACCAATATCTTTCTTCTGGTCTCAGCTCCAATGACATTGTCCCATGTGTCCTCTGATCCCAGATACGTGAATTCGGAGACCCTTTCGAAGTAGCATGTTCCAAACCTTACTTTGTCCCCAGGATGCCTTAGGCGCTGGTCAGCTACCATATACTTGGTCTTATCATGATTTACCACTCGACTGAGTCTTCCTGCGGCCTCTGCTAGAGAAAGGAATGCCTCCTCAACTGCTTTTTTTTGAGCGTCCAACTATATCAATGTCCTCGGTATACGCTAGGAGCTGCACGGATCTGTTTATGATGGTTCCCGTCGTCTGAATTCCAGAATCTCTTATTGCCTTTATTTTCAACTAACTATAACATCTTAATGTTTCCTTATAATTACATGATATTTTTCATGGTTGTAATATTTTTCATGTGAAATAATTTTACAGGTGACGGGAGATCGAGCGGCTCAAGTGGTAATATTCATGCTGTCATTGTTATTCTGCCTCGCTTATTCGTTGTTCATAAGTACGAGCGTAACGCTGGCAAATTTACCTATTGTCCTTGTCTTCATAATCATCAATTGCCTAAGAATGAAGTCGAGAGTCGCTGACATTAGGTCGGCATCTCTGGCAACAAAGTCTACCAAGGTAATAAATTGAATTAATAGTATTAATTAATGATATTTAAATTTATAAAGCATTTGATCGAGTCTGGCACCCGGGATTGCTGTACAAACTCCGAAAATTCCTTCCTCTTACCTACTTTCTCATTATTCATTCCTACCTCTCAGACAGACTATTCAAAGTAAATCATAATCATGCCTTTTCATCCCTCTTTTCTCAGTCTGCCGGTGTTCCGCAAGGTAGCATCCTAGATCCCATCCTTTACACAGTTTATGCAGCTGACATTCCAACCCATCCCAACACCACCTAACCCATCCCAACCACCTACGCTGATGACACTGCTGTGCTAGCAGTTAACAATGACCCATTCCTTGCATCCCAAACTCTCCAATCCCACATCACAATCCTCGAAGAATGGTGTCAAAACTGGAGAATCAAAATCAATCCCAACAAATCCCATCAAATCACATTCACACTTCGTCGTAAATCTACGACCTCCTGTCCTACAGTATCCTTTAATAACACTCCACCTATCCTTGTCGAACAGATCCGTTACTTAGGACTTCACTTGGACAAACGCCTTACTTGGAATCCCCATACAAGACTGAAACGGTAAGAAACTGCTCGTCGCTTCCGACTACTTCAACACTTACTTGACAAACACTTGAAACTACCAATTAATTATAAAAGGCTAATTTACATGACAATAATAAGACCTATTTGGACTTATGGCATCGAGCTTTGGGGCTCACCAAACCATCAAACTCCTCTCGAATCCAATCCTGGCAATCCAAACTCCTTCGTAAAATCCTTAACGCTCCTTATTTCGTCACAATTAAACTCATCCAGAAAGACCTTAAAAGCCCATATATTGCTAATTTGGCCCGATCCAGATACCAATCCTTTCATAATAAACTTCCGAACCATCCGAATCCTCTTGTTTCCAGCCTCGCTTCCTCCTCTTTTCCAGACAATCCTCCTAGGCGTCTGAAAAGAAGATGGCTTCGGGGCCTTCTATGTTAAGTGAATCAGTTGAGAGCTACCAGTGGGTAGCTTCTCTTCATGTTTGTTCAAGACATATTTCATAGTACTGTCACATTTACTAAATGTGTTTATTTGAATACAGTTGTAAATTTCATTAAATAAATAAATAAATAAATAAAAAAAAAAAAAATTATAATATTGTGACTATGATTGTCTGAAACCAAATTTTTTTGTAGGTTGCTACCGAATATGTTCAAAATGTGAAAACTATCCAATTACTAAACTGTCAGAAGTATGTCATCGATCATTATCAGGATATGCTTATACTTTCAAAGAAGTAAGACAAATTTTATATTAGTTATTAATATTTTATAATTATTAATTATTTAATGTTCAACGAATCTATATTCATAATTTATAAATTCTGTCCAGGGAAGCGTTTGTCAGCATTGTTTGGTATGCAGTTGTTTATGGTCTATCTAAATCTCTCATCCGATTATCGATGGGCACAACGTTTATCTTTGGAGCAAATGATATTGCGAGTGGTAATGTTCGAGGAACATCTCTTATTGGGTAAGAATGACTAGGATGAATAGTTTTAGTATTGATGTTGAATTTGTAAATTAATTATTAATTCTATGAAAATTATAAAAACATATACTAGTCTTATTTATCAAATATTACCAAATACTTCATTCATATCTCATTTTGAAATTTTATTTTTTAAACTAATGTTGTGTATATATACAGTACAATCCTGATAATGGGGTAGTTGGTTACTCCAGCACATTCGGTAATTCGGCGCTATGGGGAACTCCCAAAAGAAGAGGAACTTGATCGCAAGACCACAAATTTAAGTCCTCTATATGCCCCCAAATACGTCACCTCTTGCAGCCGACGGATCAAAATTTAATCCACAATTAAAAATTAATTATGAAAAATCTCCATATTCAGGCATCATCAAACAACCGGATTCAGTTTAAAAAAAAAAAAAACATCAAAGACGTTTTTTTTAACTTAGCACACAATTGAAATAAAGTGAAAAGTGACACCATCTAGTGTTCTTGGAAAAAGATCTGGCCTTTACGCACACCCCTTGATTGAACTCTAAAGACGTGATTGAATTGACGATTCTGACGAAAGTAACTCCACTAGCTCAACTCTACTATTGCCTCCAGAATATTTACAAGAGTTTTCCAATAAATGTGAACTGAGCGTTACCCTATCAAATGAGGACATCGAAGAATGACTTCAAAGCACAAACAAAGAAAATTTTCAATCCCTATTTGACGACGGAATCCTTAGCCAAATTCGATCCATGGATGAATAGGAAGATTGCGATGACCAGGATGTTTCAACTCACCGTACTATAACCAATAACAACGCATTCAATGTGAGCAGTGTGTGGTTAGTGCTCAAGCGGTTGCTAGAGTGCTTTTTCGATAAAATGTTGAAAGCAAAAAAACGAATTGATGATTATTTTTCATAATATATATGTATGTATATATTTTTCCAAGTTATTTTGATTTAATATGAACGTATTCTTTATATGTACTTACTATTTTGTTTTATATATACAAATATACCAATATAAAATTATATTATAGTAAAAATATTACATTATAATACTTTTTATTTTACTTCCGATAATCCGGAAATTTTTGATCTGGCGGTTGTCTGGTCTCCATATGTGTCGAATCAAGATTGTACTGTATCTTAAATATTTTTTCCATTATTTACACATAAATGATTATTTATTAACATTTTCATACTATTTTATTCCTTTTTCCTTCTTATTTTCTTGTTTATATGTTTTCATGTCTATGTATTTTTTTATTTATTGTCTTCTTGTTGTACTAAGCCCTAAAAGTTGTGCTGAAAAGTCGGTACAAAATATAGTATGTTTACATACTATATTTTTTACATATTGCACATTATTTTATGTATATCATATTTTTGTGCAGTATTGTTGCGGCCCTCAGTACAGCGTCCATGTTAGCCGGACCTGCCTTAATCCTAATGAGTCAATATCCTGCGGCAAGGCAAGCGATAACTAGGCTCTATAGAATCGCCTACACTAGAACATCTCTTAAAATATTGACAGATGAAGGAATTAAACCCGTAAGTGTAATGATTTTTGTATAAGCATATTTGCGATGGAATATTTTTTCATTGGAAAGTTCTGGAAACCCCAAGAGATTAAATTGTATTTCAAGGGGGAATGACTTCGGAATCAATCAGTTTTGTGAATGTAGCCGGTTTTGAAAAAAACAAGTAGCTATTACTAGAACTTCTGCCGGATCTTTTCAACTTGGATGGAGTCCCACGAGTGTTTCGTCGTGCCATATTTTGTGTTTTTCATTTCATTTTGTGTTTAGAGTGTTTTTCATTGTGCAATAAGCAGTCGGTTTTTTTCATTTTCTTACAGATTGGTGAGAAATTGAAAGCGGGACACTAAAAAAACTGTGTTAATATTTATGACAACTTTCCTCACTGAAAACCAAGTTAAACTTTCCTCTTTTCTGAAGAATTTCGTGGCTATCCTAATGCAGAATAACTAAAAACTGACTGGAAGCCGAATACGTTTTTTACTTTCACTTACCTATATATGAAATATATAGTAAGTGGAAGTATTGCGATCGTGAAAAATTTCGACTTCCGGTTTTCAACGGAAATACACGTTTTGGGGTCCCCTGAGTCGAAATGACCAAGTCCCGCGAAATGGTCTGTGTGTGTGTGTGTGTGTGTCTGTGTGTGTGTGTGTGTGTGTGTGTGTGTGTGTGTGTGTGTGTGTGTGTGTGTGTGTGTGTGTGTGTGTGTGTGTGAACAGACTAGCTCAAAAACTATAAATCGTGCGATCCTGAAATTGGGTATTTAGTGTAGGTATATGCCCGCGATGTGACAGCATAAATTTCATCAAAATCACTTAAAGGGAGGGGGTACTTTACTTAATAACTTTTTAGGTTTTTTTCGATTTTCTCAAAAACGGCTCTAACGATTTTGATTAAACTGAGTATTTGATGTACTAATATGCCCGAGATATGGCCGTAAAAATTTCATCAAAATTGATTAACCGGAGGGGGGACTTTACTTAATAAATTTTGTAACATTTTCACGTGTTTTTTTTATTTACTCTAAATCGGCTTTAACGATTTTGATCAAACTGGGTATTTGATGTACATACATGCTCGAGATATGACTGTTAAAATTTCATCAAAATTGATTAACCGGAGGGGGGACTTTACTTAATAAATTTTGTATCATTTTCACGTGTTTTTTTTTTTATTTACTCAAAAACAGCTTTAAAGATTTTGATCAAACTTGGTATTTGATGTATTTATATGCCCGAGATATGATTGTTAAAATTTCATCAAAATTGATTAACCGGACGGGGGGACTTTACTTAATAAATTTTGTATCATTTTCACGTGTTTTTTTTTTATTTACTCAAAAACAGCTTTAAAGATTTTGATCAAACTTGGTATTTGATGTATTTATATGCCCGAGATATGATTGTTAAAATTTCATCAAAATTGATTAACCGGACGGGGGGACTTTACTTAATAAATTTTGTATCATTTTCACGTGTTTTATTTATTTACTCAAAAACGGTTTTAACGATTATGATCAAACTTGGTATTTGATGTACTTATATGCCCGAGATATGACTGTAAAAATTTCATCAAAATTGATCTACGGGAGGGGGGACTTTACTTAATAAATTTTGTATCATTTTCACGGGGTTTTTTTATTTACTCAAAAACGGCTTTAACGATTAACAAAAATAAGATATGAATGTAGAAAAATGTGTGACTTTGGGAAATGATATTTAGAAAAACACGTCAATTACTAATCTAAGTAAGTTGGTAAGTGAAAGTTGTGTGTTGCGAGCACGCACCAGATTTTTTTAGCTGTTTCATTGTACCCTCGGCATGGGGCACAATGAAACAAAATTTTTTTTTTGGGAAAATAGCTGCTCGTGGACACACATTATGCATAAGATAATTTTTAAAGCATTTATTACATAGATTAGATCCTAAGGTAACATGAAAAAAATAAAAACTTGAAAATAAAGACTCAGGTGGGGTGCTATAGATAAAAGAAACTTTTGTGTTTCATTTAGCCCCAACTCTCCCAATATCAAATATCGTAACAAAGATTACTTTTTGAATTTTATGCTATTTATCAATTTCAGGATATTATCGGAAACATTGTCTTCCAAGATGTAATGTTCTCTTATCCAACGAGGGATAAAGTGCAAGTTCTCAAGAAGTTGAATCTGAAGATCGAAGCAGGAAAGACGGTAGCATTGGTAGGGGACTCAGGATGCGGCAAATCGACTATCATCTCACTTCTAGAGAGGTTCTATCTTCCTAACGGAGGAAACATTGTGAGTTTGATGTTAATCACTTTTAAAGTTTAAGTTATGGTATAGATGTAACTTCTCGAAATTGCAGATTTTCTTTAAACTTTTTTTAAAAATTATTTTTTTAGTTGATTGATGGAAACGACATAAATGACATTAATGTAAGATATTTGAGAAGCCAAATGGGTCTCGTTTCGCAAGAGCCAGTCTTATTCGATATGACAATAAAAGAAAATATACTTTATGGCTATGAAGGAGAAGTTACGATGGATAAGATCATCGAAGCTGCTAAAGTAGCAAATATTCATGGCTTCATCATGAAGCTTCCCCAGGTTAATACAAATTTTATCATTTCTTTTTTTTTTTTTGTCACTTACAAAAATCAAATGTTTTTTTATTGAATATTTATTAAAAGAAATATTCAGTCATTCAAATAAAATTTCTTCTACTAGAAACATTTACAATTTTGAAATTGAATTTTATTGGGTTCTCATGAGTTGTTTATGGGATTTAGAAAGTCTTTTTTACTCACAATTATGATGTTTAGAAATGAATGCTACTTGTTTCTATATCTTGTTGATTTAAGAACAAGTGAAGATATAAACATTTATAACCTTCCGAAATAACATACCTCCCGGTTCAATGAATACATAACAACAGAATTTCGCACAAAACTGAGAGAACTTAGCAATCTTCAATGAGAGATGACATGCCAATAACTGAGTGATTAAGCGTGTCATCTTCTCTGAAAGATGACATATCAATTACTGAGTGATTCTCTAGGGCCATTCACCCTTTAACCTGGCATTGGTTGTGCTTTGAGCATTTCCCTCACAACTGTAAACAATATTTTATATTTTTTTCTATTTGTCCTTGATACATGCATGCAAAAATAGATATCATTTCTGATAAAAAAAATACAGAGAATTACATTTCTAAAAAATTATTTCTGTTGAACTAACTGGACTGAATATCATGATGGATGATTATTTCACTTCAGTTCATCTATATGCGAACTGAACTCTTTTAATTAACTTTTGCTTAATTTTCTTAGGCTGCACAATTTTGAAAAAATAAAATAATAAGACAGCGAATTTTCCTTCTAATAACCGTAAATATAAAGAAAATCTAAAGTGTTAGGGAATTGCTCAAGCGTGACCAGCCCTGTCTGAAGGAGGTGCGACTGGCTCCGGGTTAAATAAAAAATGTGTTCTAGAATCTTTCTGGCCCCTATAGTATATAATCTCTATACATATAAGAGGCTTTGTCCTGACTGACAGAATCAACGCAGAGCAAAAACTACTAATGATAGAAACTTGAAGTTCGGAATTTAGATTTTAAACGCAATGTAGGTAACCACTAAGGAAGGAATTTCAAAAATGTAACTCCTAAGGGGCTTAAATGGCGAAATTGTCGTTAAACTCTAACGGATATCTATTGTTGAGATTTTAAACCATATGTTTTTTAAATTATTTTATTAGAAGATAAAAGATTCGACCACGGCCGGGAATCGAACCCAGGTCCTCCGCATCTACGTTGCGGCGCTCTTACCACTGAGCTAACCGTGGGGCCGTTCCAGACGTGATCGAATCTTTTACTTCTGCGATCCCTCCCACCAGGTCTCGCCACATTGTAGCGAAGTACCGGGGGGCTGAACAAAAAAAAATAAATATTTAACCAAAGACCATAAATAAATACATCATTAAATGAATATCTTCAACGTATGTCAATCAGATCCCGTTCGTCTGGACAATTGTTCAGCCCCCCGGTAGTTCGCTATAATGTGGCGAGACCTGGTGGGAGGGATCGCAGAAGTAAAAGATTCGATCACGTCTGGAACGGCCCCACGATTAGCTCAGTGGTAAGAGCGCCGCAACGTAGTTGCGGAGGACCTGGGTTCGATTCCCGGCCGTGGTCGAATCTTTTATCTTCTAATAAAATAATTTAAAAATTATAAAATAAATATTTAACCAAAGACCATAAATAAATACATTATATGTTTTTATTTGAATATCGATTTAACGTTACAATAGTATTAAAATAGACATTCGCATAAAATATGGCTGGCTACTGATTATTTAAATATTAGTGGAAATCAAATTATGCACACTGTGATTCCCATTATTGGGGATGGTGCGTGTTTATTTCGATCTCTTCTCCATATACATAAGAGGCTTTGTCCTGACTAACAGAATCAACGCAGAGCAAAAACTACTTATGATAGAAACTTGAAGTTCGGAATTTAGATTTTAAAAGCAATGTAGGTAACCACTAAGAAAGGAATACCAAAAATGTAACCCCTAAGGGGTTTAAATGGCGAAATTGTCGTTTAACTCTAACGGACATCTATTTTCGAACATCGAGAAAATATATCTAATTAGTACTCATTATAGAGAATTTGATACGATGAGTTTAACTTGAAAGGCCCTATTGGGCGTCGAAAACCATGTTTTACAGCCGACAAATGAAGCGCTCCCAACGAGTAAGTCATTTTTTGTTTCGGCGGTTTTAGTGAACTCTCTCCATTGCGCCTTTCCCTCTCTTCTACCGAGCCGGCAGCTTCCCCCTCCAACATTCCACCTACCGGAAGCTCAGATTCTACTAAATCTCCTTAACATCAGTTAACATATTATATCAATACCAAGATAATGGTCACAGAATTGATTTTAAAGGCTCGCGGGCGAAACCGCGACGGGAAATGCTAGTATATAATATATTGTCATATAAAAATATGAAACATATTATATAAATCTAGAGTTTTGTAATGCCTTGTAGATATGATTACAAAAACAAAAACAATAATTTTTTAGTTTGTTTGCATACTACATTATAGACTTTTAATCTTTTGAAGACGAGACATTGATGAATGAATTAAAACATTTAGGTCATTTCGAACCGTCTTATGTGCTATATAAATATTAAAAACTGCTTTTGCAACAGCCTAATCAATCGCCTTTTTCTCAAACCTACGACTGAAAATACAAATAAATATTAATTAAAGATAACTTTATTATAATTTACTACCTTGAAATAAATTTAGAATCATTTTACACCTGTATATGAAAAAAAAAAAAATGTGTTACTTCTTCAGGCTTATGACACCCCAGTTGGAGAGAGGGGTTCGAAGTTATCTGGAGGACAAAAGCAAAGAATCGCTATTGCTAGAGCTGTCCTCAGGAACCCTAAGATATTACTTCTTGATGAAGCTACTTCCGCACTGGACACGGAGAGTGAAAAGGTGATTAATTAAACTTAAAGCGATTAGAATCTTACTTAATTTTTGGGGTTTCTTAGTGCGAGATTATATAATTTTTTTCTTTTTACAGGCTGTACAGGAAGCTTTGGAGAATGCTTCAGTCGGTAAGACAACTATCGTGATAGCACACAGACTGTCGACAATCCGTGAAGCCGACAAGATAGTGGTCCTCCAGTCTGGTGTCGTGATAGAGGAAGGAAACCACGAACAGCTAATGGAGAAGAGAGGACATTACTTCAACCTGCTTAGTCGATAGTCTCATTGTAATTTATCTAATTTTAACCGTGTATATAATTCGAACACATAAAATGTAAATATTGAATTTTTTAAATATGATATTATTTTTGGCTATGATACTTAGTATTATATAAAAGTACAGTTTAAGATTCCTAGAAAACTATTTATTTATTTTTTTAAATGTAAAATATGTAAATAATAAAAACTTTCTTTTTATAAAAAATAAAACTGTTGTTCAATTATTTTTAAAAGTATCTTGATAAAAAGTATTTACAGTAGAAATAAAGGGAGATATATGCTGGTAAAAGAAAATTTTTCTGATTGAAAACTTCCTATAAACTTCTCATCACCCAATCTGTACTTTGTCATTAAAATAAATGTATTATTTACAGATTTTAGGGTAGTCATGCATTATTAAAATTAGATTATGCTGATTGCAGTCAATTTTATAAAAATTAAAAACTATATATGAAACATAGTATTGTACATTTTGCTTTTTCAACATCTATCTTTCAACATTCGGAACATTCAGTTTCAAAATCTAATTTTCTTGTAATCTTATACTGCTGAGTTTTTTCCTCAAGTGCTTCTTTTATTCTCTGAATGAGTAATTTTCAAATTAGCAAAAGCTTAAAAAAAATAAAAACGTATATTGCAGCGGTAACTTGTTTTATCTAAATTAAAAAAATGGAAATTAGGCATTATCTAAAAATTATGTTACTCTTTAAATGACATTGACTTTAAAAAACGTTGATGAAAGCCGGTAAAGAACTTGGACTAGAAATAAATACGGATAAGACAAAATATATGGTTAGTCGTAGAAGTGGTGAGGATTTCGCTGATATCAATATAGGAGGGAATACGTTTAAACACCTAGAGAAATTTAGATATTTAGGGGTGATGGTAACTAGAAGAAACGATATCAATGAGGAAATTAAGGCTAGATTAAAAGCCGGTAATGCTTGCTACTTTTCAGTCGCGAATTTGCTTAGCTCACGCCTTCTGTCCCGAAACTTAAAATTTAGAATTTACAAAACTATTATTCTTCCAACGGTCCTTTACGGATGCGAAACTTGGCCGCTGACATTGAGGGATGAGCAACGGCTTAGAGTTTTTGAAAATAAAGTATTGCCCAGAATATTCGGACCGAAGAGGGATGAACTAACTGGAGAATTTAGACGCTTACATAACGCCGAACTGAGCGAGCTTTACCCAGTAAATATAATTGACGTGATTGCAGCAAGACGAATAAAATGGGCGTGTAAAATTGCGAAACTTGGCTGTGAACGAATCCCGAAAAGATTAATAAGCGCGGTGCCGAATGGGAAACGTCCGAGGGGCAGGCCTAGACGGAGGTGGGAGGATTGTGTTAGGGCGGATCTATCGAAGTTGGGTCTGGAAGACGGTCGATGGATCGAGGTGTGCAAGGTAGCGAGTGGTGGTGTCGGCATCGAACCTCGGGTTTGTTAAGCCTTTATTATTATTATTATTATTAAATGATAAACCTAATCTTCCATATAATCATTAAAATAAATTTGAAATTCGTTTATTCACTATTTTTCTAGAGGTTTCTAAATTACTCCATATGGATCTATTTCATTGTTAAAGCCCTTCTCTTTCACTAAATTTTATTTCCTTTTCTCTAAATTATCCTTTTATTTTGATTAAGCATTGGAGTTAGTTTTATTTTGTTTGTAAATTAGTTTAACAGAGACTCTTGGAACTTGTCACGGTGAGGGAAATCGTTACTTTACAGGAGCTGCTATGTTCTTCTCTGTTCACTGTTCAACGCTCAGTGATTAGAACTGCTCCGAAGGGAACTGTTAATAGGTAGCCATTTTTGGGCCTTAATTATTTGTTGATTGTTAGAATAACTCCAGCTACCTACAATAGGGGAGAGCGGGGTTGGTTGGCATAGGGGGCCATTGGCTTATAGTTTCCGTCACACCTGTTGTGAAGGCTCCACCATTGTACCATGTGACCTGCTCGACCTCGGGAGTCTTGTCCTGAGTTTTCAATCCGATGCTGACAGTGTAGATAAGACTGTGCTTCATTGATTGATTTTACAACATGTAAGGAAATTTTTATATTTTCAGTAAAGTTGGTTTAAAGGCATGCATCTATATCTATATCTATATCTAGCATCCGATTCTGTTCACATAGCCCCAAACTCCTTTGAAAAACCTAACCTTTCGATTAACCAGTTTCTTGTTTGATTTTTCTCCCCTGTCCTGGCTGTCATCTTTCATATGATCTCTCCTGTGGGGTTAGTTGGCTCTCTTCAACTTTTTTTTTTTGGCGCAGTAGCAATTCACAAAAGCAAGGTAAACATAATCAAAGTTGTTAACTACCAATTGTCTTTAGTTCCAGCGAGGAAGATGAGAGCAATTTTTCTTATGCGAAAAGTGACGACAGTCTGAACTTCTATCTTCTTCTATTGTCATTCTATTTTCCCTTAAAAGCTGTGAAAAACCAATTCAAAATTATTATACCATTATAGTGCAGCTTTTAATAAAAATAATATGTGTCAGGCAGTACTTGAATGAGATGAAAAAACAACCCCACCTTTTAGGCCAACCTGCCCCACATAGGGGGTTAATTGACGTACTCTGGATTGACGAACTCTTCAATTTTCTATGATCTTAGTATTAAATATTATGTTGTGAAAAAAATACTTGAAGTACTCTAATACTTGGAGTTTACAGTGGTATCAGCCCCATTGGGATTATATTAACAGGAACGACTCAACAATCAAAAAAGTGAAAACTGTTGCCAACCAACCCCGCTCTCCCCTACTTTAAATTAAGTTATTCGATAAATCTCGGGTTGATTATTAATCAGCGATCATTACTATTCTTATTAACCGATAATGATTAAAACGATAAGTGAACTAAACTATTTTCATCCCAAGATTTATCAATAAACTTAACAGGTCTAGTTAATCCCTAAGGTGGATTGTTTATCCTGTTCGGTAAATTGTCGAAGACTGTACCTGTCAACTCTTGTGGAAACTAGCTTAGTATTTTGTTTTTTTATTGCACTGTGAATATTGAAGAAAATATTATTCATTTCACCATATTTTGTTAAATTAATTTAAAAAAGGTAAGCATGCTGCAGAAGCTCATTAAAAAATTTGCAGTGTTAATGGGGATGATGCCTTAACCGAACACACCTGTCAAAATTGGTATACCAAATTTCATTTAGGAAATTTTGACATCAATGATCCTCCATGGTCTGGCTGCCCCCATGAAATTGAGACCAGCAATGTTAAGGCCATTTTGATCAAATCCACCCATTGAATACGAGAGATTGCTGTAAATGTGTAGTACACAAGCATAGAAAATCATTTACGCAAGCTCAGCTATGTTTCAAGGCTTAATGTTTGGGTTCTTCACTCTCTAACAGAATTCAACTTAGCTACACACATTTTGTTTGTAATTCACTATGGAAACGGCAACAAAACAACCCATTTTTGAAAAGGATGAAAAATGGATCTTTTACGATAATATAGTCCGTAGAAAATCTTTGGGACCAAGTAGTGAGGCTCCAAGAGAATGCCAAAAAAAAAATAATACTTTCCTTTTGGTTTTTTATTATTCTAAATTTATATTACAGTGAAAAAATCCAGTCTTCCTTTATGATATGTATATTTTTCAATACATTAAAACATCACAACGTTTCGAGGCTCATTGCCTCATATTCAGGTGTACAAAATATATATTATAACTATACAATATATCAATTCCTTAAAATCTCGTCAAAATAATTAATAATGTCAGATTGCACTTCTTACTTTGGCCCCCTCACTGTCACAGTAACAGTGAGGTTACTGTTTTAATGTATTGAAAAATATATATATTATAAAGGAAGACTGGATTTTTTCACTGTAATATAAATTTAGAATAATAAAAGACCAAAAGGATTTAAAAAAAAAAGTCTTCCAGTAAAGTATAAACTATCAATAATACTTTCCATTTGGTGGGATTTCAAGGGTGTTATTTTCTATGAGCATTTGCCAACAGGACAAACAATTGGTTCAACGCTATACTGCTCACAGTTAACAAAATTGGACCAATCAATTAAAAATAAACTCCCAGAACTGGCAAATCGGAAGTTGTTGTGTTCCACCAAGACAATGCTAGGCCCTACCCTCAAAGGTCACTCGCAATAAATTATTGACCGTTGGTGGGACCTTTCGCCTAACCCTCCCTATTCACCAGGCCTAGCTCCAAGTGACTACCACTCATTCGGGTCTCTTCAGAATTCCATGAATGGAAAGAAATTCCTAAAAGAAGAGGACATCAAACATTACTTGGATTAGTTTTTAACAATAAAGCTCAGATATTTAATGAATATGTTACTATGCAGTGGAAAGATGGGAAAAAGTCAGATTAACCCTGGGTAGGGCGCGGTGAAGGATCCTCAAGATCGGGTCGTGCTGAGCCTGAAAGGCACATTTTACAAAAAATACATAATATCTATAAAAAACCGTATTAAATTAAACCAAAATTTACCAATAAATAACACTGGTCAACAAAATCACAATTTTTTTTGGCACAAACATAATGACTGCTAAAACTGATTTATATATTCAAAACATTTAATTAGGTCTAGTTTTCCATACAAACTTAGCGCTAGATTTTCACATCTATATTAAAACATTAAATATAAAATTAACTTAACGATAAAATAAAAAAATATGGTTGTAATAACTTTAATACTTAAGTTTTGCTTCGTTTCTTCAATGCTCTATTATAATGAACACCAGGACAATCTCTGAGAGTTGTCCAGCAATAATCCGCCAACATAGATGATGTTCACTTTCCTTGATAACGTTTTTCCATTGATGAGAATTCCTGGTGAAACTGCTCGCCATGTTCATCACTCACTGAACCACAATTTGAGGGGAAAAAGTCAATGTGTGAGTGGAGAAAGTGAATTTTAAGTGACATATTACAACCCATTTCCTTGAAAGAGTCTAAAAGATTTTCAGCCAATTCTTTGTAATTGTTTGCTTTGTAGTTACCCAAAAAGTTTTGAGTAAACATCTTAAACGCTGCCCATGCTTTTTGTTCAGTTGCATTTAAAAGTCTTTCAAAATCGTTGCCATTAAACATTTTACGGATTTGTGGGCCCACAAATATTCCTTCTTTGACCTTTGCATCACTTAATTGGGGAAATTGTTGACGGAGATGTAAGAAACCTAGATCGCTTTGATTTAGCGCTTTGACGAAAATTTTCATCAATCCTAATTTTATATGCAAAGACGGAAGGATCACTTTCTCAAGATTTATCAAAGGAATATACTTTACATTTTTCGTTCCTGGTATGAAATTTTGTCTAACTGGCCAGTCTCTTTTTTTGTAATGTAAATCCCTAGCACGGCTATTCCATTCGCATAGGAAGCAACAAAATTTGGTGTACCCAAGTTGTAATCCTAAGAGAATAGCCACAACTTTCAAATCGCCACATATATGCCACTTATATTTTAGTTAATGCTTTCTAATATTGTCTTCATATTCTCGTAAGTCTCTTTCATATGTACAGAATGGGCTACAGGAATGGACAGTAAAATATTACCATTGTGTAATAATACAGCTTTTAAACTTGATTTTGAAGCGTCAATAAATAGCCTCCAGTGGTCTGGACTATGTTTTATATTAATAAAATTCATAAGCTCCTCAATGTCGGA
This sequence comes from Aelia acuminata, assembly GCA_911387785.2. Classification (NCBI taxonomy): domain Eukaryota; kingdom Metazoa; phylum Arthropoda; class Insecta; order Hemiptera; family Pentatomidae; genus Aelia; species Aelia acuminata. The sequence goes on along the minus strand of OU426979.1, from coordinate 4,175,028 downwards.
ACAATAAACTAAGTTGTCTTTCATTGCGAAAAAAGCTTCTATGCCTTTTTGTCTATTTCGATAAACAGATATTTTTGCATCAGGCGCCAACCATTTCCATTAGCTTAATCGAGATGCAAGTAATTCAGCCTATGATTTGCTTAAGTCCAAATCCCTAACTAAATCATTAAGTTCATCCTGGCAGATTTTGTTAGGGGAACTAGATCCACTAGATGCTTCAAAATCAGAATCTTCACTTTTAGGATCGCATATTTCTAAGGCGCAAGCTTCACCTGGGTCAGAATCTTCATTTCCAGTAAAGTGTTGCAAATATTTCGGTGGTATTGGCACTGGCAAATTGCTACTATGATGAACAGGGCGATCTACTGATGACACATTAGGGTATACAACAGAGTGTTTCTTATTTTTATTAAACCCTTTTTTAAACACATTTGAAAACTGACAAAAATAGCAATCGTTCAAGTGGTTTGACTGTTCTCTCCAAATCATTGGAATAGCAAATGGCATTGAAGGTCTATCTCCAGGAAACCATTTCATTAGGTTCGTCACGCATTTTAAACAAAATACATGAGGAGCCCAAGGTTTATCTTGATGACTCACTTTTAAACGAAAATATAAAAAATATATTTCTTTTAATTTAGGGGTAATGTTTCTTCGTTGTGGTACAAATGTCAGCTCACCACACACATAACAAAAAGCATCTGGGCCATTTAAACACTGCTTACGAGGCATTTCAAGACTATCAATAGCATACAAAACCGACTTACAGTTCAGCGTGATCCTTTTACTACTACTGTGTGGTTCTGTCTGGTTCCGTATAACTAATGAACACTACCTTTAGTTTTAACATATACACTTATTGATGAGCTTCCACTCAGAACATAACACAATACATAACTAGAAACATCAGACTAGCTATATATAATCCCTACATTAACAGCTGTTTTATTACAACAGAATCCTTACATTATCAGATGTTTTATCTAATATAACTCCATACACCTACTGTCTGTTAATGTTGTCGATTTATCTTAAACCTTGTTATGCCAGGAATACAGCTTATTATTGCCTAGGTAATCACATTTTGTCCTTTTTAATTCCAAGTAGGGTGAGAAAAATGCTAACAATAAGATAAGAATAGGATTACTTTTATTCAAGTAAACAAATCTTAACAGAAGAAGGGTAAATATAAAATAAGGAAAAATCTTGAAAACTAGCGCTAACATTTAAGAATGTTGCTTATGTACTTCAATGGTAGGTCAATACTAATTACTTTTTGCCAAGAAAACCTTTGTGGCAAAATTGTTGTTGACCAGTGTAATCTTTGCAATGCAGAAAAAAGGGAAAAAATAAAATATAAAAACATTATGAGTATTTATTTCTGCAAACAAAACCAAACCAAGGGAAATACAAAAAAAGTCAAAACATGGAAATAGAGTATAATACAAAAAGGTCACATTGAAATATTTATTTATTTATTTCTGCCTCTACCCGGTAGGGTCACTGGCAAAAACGCTTTCAATTCAAACTTGGTTGTACAGTTTTATCTTCTTCAAAAAAGTCATTACAACCTTCACCAACTCCTCTATTTCTCCCAGCAACTCCTTGAGGTTATTTTCCATTTTTAATTCACATCGAAGCTTGGTAAATCTTTGGCATTCCAGGAGGATGTGCTTGACTGTCATGATTGTGGGATGGCAGTGTTCTCGGGCGCATTGTCAAGTCTGTGTGAAGGCCTGATGATTGCTGGCTCCTTCGCTGGAGTTGACCAATAGTTAGTTCATGTGCTAACACTCTGAGGAAACTTCTTCTGGGCATTGGGAGATGAAGAGAGACGCTATCAAAGGCTTAATGAAACTTAAATGAAATAGTTTTGTTATTTAAAAAGACAAAAACACTTACCTTGGTTGAAAACATAATTGGGCGCGGTGAGCTTGTCAGATCAAGATGGCTATTGCACAACTCTCTGATGACTGGTGACACACTGACTGAGGGGATTAGATTCACTCTAAAAAGATACCTGATTACAGGCCCGTGGCGTGTTCTCCTCGACCCGTTGTAAAGAGCAGCACCAGTAAAACCTAGGCCTGTGCCTGTCAGATCAACCGCGACCTACCCAGGGTTAAATAATGGTCAGTATATTGTATATTAAAATAAATTCTATGTCAATAATACAGTGACTTTTGTTCCACCCTGAAACAACGTAAGGACTTATTTGCCAACCCAATATTTAAACATCCCAATCCTAATCTACGTAAGTTGGTAAGTGAAAGTTGTGTGTTGCGCGCACGCACCAGATTTTTTACATTTATTGGTAGGGTGAGCGAAACCTAAACAATTATAACACCTCATAGGATTTGGTGTATACGGTTGTACTCTTATTGTTTGGTAACCAATTTGCATTTTTTCAGGCAGTTTTGGTACCGGAAAGGTTACTCTATAGGAGTGGGTGTACTTTTCTACTCCGTTAACTTTAATTTTTATTCTATTTATATCAATGATTTTTCCTTTCAACTCGCTTTTAATTTCGTCGGTCTCAACAAATTGGAGGTCGTAACACCTGATAACACCCTTGCTATAATTTAATGACTTATGTGGGCTCACCTCCACTTGAAATAATACAGTGACTTTTGTTCCACCCTGAAACAACGTAAGGACTTATTTGCCAACCCAATATTTAAACATATTTGTTTTAATGTATTATAAAAAAATCTGGTACGGTGCGCGCAATATCCGACCCTGAAGGGCATTTTCATAAAGACTATGTATTGTCAATTCACAGAAGTTGACCTGCCCCATAGGTTTGTTTCTCTTACATTTTTTGCTAAAACAAAAAAAAAATTGTAACCTTATTAATATTTGGGTGTAACCCAATTATTTACTTAATAAGGATATAACCCAATTATTAGTAAGATTGGAGAGCAAAATTATATTTTGGAACGACTTAGTAAAATTATTGCTGAGTATTTTGCATTATTCTTAGAGCCTCACTAGTTGGTACTAGGGATGGGTCAGGTTGTATAGGCGAGCGCAAGCGACGGTGCTGCTTCTTTCAGGAACTAGAGAAACGAGGATAGAAGCCGGGCCATTACCTGGGATTCATAGGGTTTTTATTTTATTTTTCCATAATTAAAACCCGATTGAACAAAAAATTATTTGAAAAATGTCTAATAAGTATTGCTCGGTCCCTCAGTGTTCAATTAGAAAATCAAAAGACGGGTAATTCCATTTATTTCCAGAAAAAAAAAAGCTACTTAAAGGATGGATTGTAAAATTAAGAATAGATAAGCCTGTTTCGAAACATTTGACGATATGTAGTCTTCATTTTAAAAGAAAGTGACTATATTTATTCAGGTAAATATTAGTATTTGACATTTTATTATTCCAAAATGCTAGCTTTATGCAAATAACATTGGGACCATAGTGTCATAGATTTGTTTTTCTTTTTTAATTTTCTCCATTTTTGTATTACATCCGTTGTGCTTAATTGTTCCAAGTTTTCAATGCGATGCCTGAAAGTTTTGACATATAAATAAATAGTATGACAAAGAAACTAAGCTGTCATGAAAATGACAGCTGCCATAACAATGATTGTATGAATAGGTAATTAATGTTATTACTAACCGAAAAACGGAAAGTAAAGTTACAATGATGTGTTTGCATTTACCAGAAGAATCAGCTTTACACGAAAGTTGCGAAATAATAATAATAAATTATTATTAATAAATTTGATTTCCACTTTTATTCGATGTGGTAGTCCTTTAAGATCGCTTGTTTGAAGGCACCAGGCTTTTAAAATGACTGTTTTTTTTACTCATAGATATTATTCCACATGTAATTATGTGGTTTGCATCAAGGATAGCCTGCCCTTCAATTAATGGTCTCTTAAAATCACCAATAATCTCTATCACATCAAATACATCTATCCCCGTTCCTTCCGACATTTTGTAAAACTACTAGCGCACCCAGACAGCGCACCCTATAGTCGATTGCGCCCGCCTATGAATCAAAGACTTAGTATCACATACTGAAAAATAGAGTTGATCCTTGTATTTAAACAAAATATGGTTTACATTTTAAAATACAGATAGAAGAATATATTTAATTTGAAAAATAAAAATATTTTTACTTAGTGAAAAATTCGTTGCTGTAAAAGGTTCCGTTGAACTGTAGTTCATTCATTCAATTATAATACAACGGTCATTCAATTTTGTGTATCAGATACAAAAGTATCAGATCCAAAAAAGTATCAGTATCATTTGTATCAGATACAAGAATTTCAAGAATCAACCCATGCCTAGTTGGTACCCAAGATTTTCTACGGCTACATTATGTGAAAGATCCATTTTTCTTTTACTGTTACCAACCTTTTCAAAAATGGATCCTTTTTTGTTGCTGTTTCCTTACTGAATCACTGCATGCTGCTTGCAGCTTAATAAATGATTTCTGATTTCTATTAGAGAGTGAGGGACCCAAACATTAAGCCTTGAAACATAGCCGAGATTGTCTAAATGATGTTCAACGCTTGTGTGCGACACATTTAGGGCCACGGCAATCTCTCGCACTGATTGGGTGGGATTTTGATCAAAAGTGGACTTAACATTGCCCGTTTCAATTTCATATGGGCGACCAGACCGTGGAGGATCATTGAAGTCAAAATTTCCCGAATGAAATTTGGCAAACCAATTTTGACAGGTGCGTTCGGTTAAGGCATCATCCCCAGACATTGCATTAGACACTGCAAATTTTTCTATGAGCTTCTGCAGCACGCTTACCTTTTTTTAAATTAACATAACAAAATATGGTGAAATGAATGATATTTTCTTCAATATTCACAGTGCAATAAAAAACAAAATACTAAGCTAGTTTCAACAAGAGTTGACAGGTACAGTCTTTGATATTTTACAAACAGGATAAACAATCCACATTTGGGATTATCTAGACCTATTAAGTTTTTTGATAAATCTTGGGATGAAAATATATTAGTTCACTCAAAAACATTAATACAAATAAAATGCGGGCCTTTATGGAGGGTTGGTTTGGGAGGGGAGGTGTTCAAATTGATTTTTAAGGAATTAGGTAGAGATGATGATATAACATGATGTAATTTTAAAACAAATTTTTAATGTACTAGTGTAGATAATAAATAATTTTATAATATAAATATGACAATTTAATACATATTGATAAGTTATGAGATAAACAGAGCGTAGTATGTTTTCGAACAAGGGGAATTATCCTCAGTGGATAAAATTACGTTTGTGACTTGTACAAGGTCTTTGTTGACTTTGAGCGAAGCCTTACTGACTTATCAATGAAGATGATAATCGATTCTTTAAAGTAAATCGAATCAAAGTTCTTCGTGAGGGATTGAAGTTACGATGTTCTCCAACAGGTTCAAAGAGTCCCAGAACTTCTCCTCTCCCATTTCATCGACCAATATGATCTCCTGCTGTGAAGGTCCTGTAATTTCGGTTAAGGTTATCTGTGGCGAGTTTTCGTAAAATGTCGGTGCATCCAATGTTCTGAAACACATTAACGTATTGTTCAGTTGATATGAGAAACATCTATATGCTTTATGATAGTAAGGATAGTTAAAGATTTATTCCAACAGAACAGTTTGCCATAGTACAATAGTTCCACTACTGCGCATCTCCTCACGCACTCATTTAATTGTTAGTTAAATTTGTTTTATACTTTGAAAAGTGGTTTAGCTGCTGTTGGAACACTGGGCTGTTACCTTAAGAATTTAGGCAAAACCATACAACCTACTCTAGGTAACAAAAGTATTTCATATCAGACCAATTTGTATTTTTGTTTAGTGCCTATGACGTGCCATTTGTGATCAACGGGGGTAGGGAATGACTCTTCAGATTTAACCGAGATATTCTAACCATAGTGGGAAGGTGCAGATTTATTTCCTGGGTCCGCCACAACCGTCGCTGTTAAGCACGGAATTAATGAAAAAGTGCTTACCCATTCACTGCAAAGGAGACCCACAAGTCTACCGTGTCCTTGGACACTTGCCTGTCCGATTCAGTTTCTTGTGAGCTGAACACTTTTGTTGAGAATACGTACATAATGTCATCTGCGTGGCACACACCTGCAAAATAAATTGAATCAATACCAAATATATATATATTTCAACGCGCTTATTTCGAAATAAAGAAGAAAATAAAATATTTTACTGGTACCTGAAACCGTGGAACCTCCGAACATGGTCGAGAAGCTGTTCTTTCCCAGATAGGAGAACCGATACATGTAGATCGGGGATGTAAACATGCTAGCGTGGAGTTTGGCAGCTTTGGTAATACCATGCATGAACAACCTATCCCCTAGTAACTGGAACATAAAGGATTATATTTTTTTTATTTTGAAGGTTTGTTCCAACAAGCAGTCGTAGATTCTAAGTTTGATTAGTATGGGTTCCCGTTCGATTGGGTCTCGTTGGGAAACCAGCCAATGAAACAAGAGGGAAGCATTATAGTAAGTTCACGACTGCTTGTTGGAACCATTAGCGGATCCAAGGGGAGAGCTGTGTGGGCTCCAGCCCCCCTTTACAACCGGCTGGAACCGTCCATGGTTGGAAAATACCTGCCTATATTAGTATACTCATGCGAGAACTCTCTCAGTAAATATCTAGGCTTTTCATTCCTAATGCATTCAATGTAAAAGCAAATTTTTATCATATTTTTGTTATCATTTTAGGTTTATTCAAAAATAAAATATATATAGCTGGGGTACCCTGCTTTACTCAGGGAATGTATATGAGATTGTGTGATTGTCGAAATAAAAGGATAAACTATAAATATAAGAGGTTAAAAACAAATAAAATCCATAGAAAAATTTGCTTAAAAACAACTTACGTAATTTTATTATCCGAGGTCTACGTTGTTTTTTTTTCGAATTTTGTTTAGGTATTGTAAACAAATATTAATAAAACCAACTATTAAAAATTACTAGGTAAAATTTACACTCCTTACTTCAGATTTATGTTCAGTCACTTGTATTACTTCGAATAATCACACTTCACTGGTGTGTTATTTTTTTCAATAATCCAGTCGCTTAGAGATAAAAAATAGTAACTTCATTTTAAAATATACAGGAAAAACTAATTACTTAAATCAACAGCTAAAACTAAAACCGGAGCACTATTTGGACGCTCCAAGTAAATTTATCTTTTTTAGCCCATAAAATGAGGTACTGGACTATTCTAGAAATTCCGAGAGGGAGGTTTATGATCTGAATACGAGTATATCTAGAATTTTCTGCTATACAAGGTCTTGTATCGGTTTTATTCAGTGTTCTCGACACATAACAAACTGTGAGTTCTTTTTTGGGCTAAAACAGCTCCTATGGTGTAATTTGAAGCATCAGATGTGAGATAAAAAACCTTCATTAAAATTTGAAATTTGGAAAATCGGGCTGTTGGACACTAAAGTTTTTAATTTTTCAAAAGCATCTTTAATTATATCTGGGTTTATTTCATTTTGATATAATCTATAGCGTTTTGTATATAGTTCGATAAATCGCCCTTCAAGAATTTTAGTTATAACATAATAAATGGTTTATTATTTTATAAATTTTCTAAATAGGTTGATATTACACTTTGAACGATGCTTACCTTCACAAAATTACTCACACCTTCCTCGGTGTTGAGATCTACATTGTAGTATTCTTTGATCCTGTGAGAAATTTCTAGTTTATATTCTTCGCCGGGTACTGTGTAATTGTAATCCAGTATAAATGGTAAAAGCTCGACCAATCTTCCGCTCATCTCTTTCAAGTTTTCAGGTTTTCCCACAAGTTCTGAAATTATGAAAAATAAATAAAGGTAACAAAACCCATAGAAAACTTAAACTTTCACCTTGTTGAATGGGAACCACTTCCTCCGATACCATCAAAGGATTTATTATGAAAACTTTTACCTCATTATGAAACACAATTAAAAATAATTTTATTATCATGGGACTGATGTCCCTCATAGAATAATGGTAACACTTCATTGTGGCCATATATTACTTTAAATTTTGGGTTTTCTTTAAATGAAAGAATCTTTGACAATGGGTTATCATTTATATTATTATCCCGACGTTTCGGGCTTTTGGCTCATCCTTTGGGGTTATCTATTGTACATTTTTAACATTCCATCAACCATTCGTCTGTAAATACAAGTTATATATTTATATATATAAAAATATATGTCATTTCTTTATTACACATGATCAACTTTTAATAACGATTTTTCATGGTTGTGGACTGTTTCATTGTCACTCCATAGATGACCCCAGAAGGTGGGCCAAAAGCCCGAAACGTTGGGATAATAAAATACACGATAACCCACTGGAAGAGATTCCTTCATTTAACACGTTCGCGCCGGGACTGTTTAATGCTTTTCACTCTATCGGGCGGGAGGTATTCCAGGGCATTATGCAGCATTGCCAATTCAATAATAATAATATAAACAATAAAAATATTATACCACTAGTTATGTTTATCCATAACTAATATAATATAAATTTATGTTTTTAATACGATATTAATTATAATTGTTATTAAAAAATAAAATGTTTATAAGGATATGAATATAAATATAAATAAATACAAACAAATGAATTAACGTTAAATTTTCGTTATTTTAATTTTCAGCTATATAGAAATTATTTCTACTTTCTTAACGCTTTGGCTGCCAAATCACCAGGAATCAAGTAACCGTTCTCCTGCCAGAGAATTAAATATTAAAATTTTGTCGAAACGAGAAGGTGACTCTCAGGTATTCTTTTTCGGCAGTCAGTATTAAAGATCTAATTATTTGGCAGAGGCGGCATTCTAGTGTGAGCCAACGGTATATATATAGTAAGTGGAATTATTGCGATCTTGAAAAATTTCGACTTCCGGTTTTCAACGGATTTTCAAATAACCAAGTCCCACGAAATAGTCTGTGTGTGTGTGTGTGTGTGTGTGTGTGTGTGTGTGTGTGTGAACAGACTAGCTCAAAAACTATAATCCGTGCGAACCTGAAATTAGGTATTTAGTGTATGTATATGCCCGTGATGTGACAGCAAAAATTTCATCCAAATTTCTCAAAGGGGGGGGGGTACTTTATTTAATGACTTTTTAAGTTTTTTTTATATTTTCTCAAAAACGGCTCTAACGATTTTGATTAAACTGAGTATTTGATCTATTTATATGCCCGAGATATCACTGTTAAAATTTCATCGAAATTGATCAACCGGAGGGGGGACTTTACTTAATAAATTGTGTATCATTTTCACGTGTTTTTTTTTATTTACTCAAAAAAAGCTTTAACGATTTTGACCAAACTGGGTATTTGATGTATATATATGCCAAAGATGTGAAAGCCAACATTTCATCAAAATTGATCAACCGCAGGGGGGACTTTACTTAACAAATTGTGTATCATTTTCACGAGTTTTTTTTATTAACTCAAAAACGGCTTTAACGATTTTTATCAAATTCGTCATGTTTAATGAAAATTAGGTGTTCTTTAATATCAGGTAAGCTTTATCATTATTAAAATATTCTGAGGGGCCTTTTTTTTTGGGGGGGGGGTTGCGGCCTTTTTTGTTTGTTTGTTTCCTATAAAGTACCCTTGTTTTTGTTTATATGGAGAAAGTAACTGTCTCTCGTTACGCCTGAAAATAAGAAATGGCTAAATATGATATATGATAAAAATAAAGAAAACACAAAGAGGAGAAAAAAAGAAAAATATTCAGTCAACTCATAAAACTCGTTGAGCCCACGCATGCGGAGTACGCCCTTAATGTTTACTGTTTAATGTTATACCATTGTTCATAATTAAAGCCGTTCTGTTCATTTGAGAAGTGGCAATTAACAAAACGCATTAATGTCTAATCTAAGTAAGTTGGTAAGTGAAAGTTGTGTGTTGCGTGCACGCACCAGATTTTTTGTTCTAAGTTTCGTCATTGTCTCTATTATTTAGATTTGTGGCCATAAAATATTTTCAATTAAATAGGCTGAATGCCTTCATCATATAAGAGATATTTATAGATATAGACATATAGATTAAAGATTTTTTACTAGTTAAATAAAGGAACACAAAAATATATGACTAATAAAAATCTGATTAGACTTATGAGGTTTGGGTATAGTGCACCGGTGGTATAGTGGTTAGCATGGCAACCTGCAATATTAAAGGTCGCGGGTTCGTGTCCCGCGGTGACCCAAGAATTTTTTAAAGAGAGAAAAAAAAATCCTTGGCTATGCCGTCCCTCGGATAGGATGTAAAATGTAGGTTCCGAGCCTGTCCGATGTCAGGTACTCGTTAAAGATCCCAATACTAATTATACCTGGGTAGGCAAAATTTAGGAGTGCCCCTGTAGCATCGCCCGATTAGTCTTAGTAGCATAAAGTGACGTTAAAGAAACAAACAAACAAACGAACTTAAGAGGTTTCTCTAGCTAGCCTAGCGCCTCAGAATTTTTCCTGAAATCTTTCTATTATCTACTATCATTCTTATAATTAACAGCATTAAACAAATCTCGTATTGTCAAGTATTTATCTTTCAACATAACCTAACAAAAATAAAGCCTAGCGTCTTTTCGTAGTAATACTGACAAAAATAAAAATCTAAAATAAACGACGCGAACAGAATAGTCGATACTACTGAGCAAAAGGGTACCGTCAAAATACGGCGACCGTCAAATACGTAAGCACCTTATGAATCAAAGTAAAAAAAATACCTCTTAATAATAGCAATAATGTAATAACCACCTGCTCCGGGATACAATCCTTCATCTTTGTCGAAAGTAAATAGTATTGGTACGTCCGCAACCTTCCCTTGTTTGAGAAGGTTCATCGGCATGTCCGGTAGGAAAGCGTTCGGACCGGCTGGCTCTACGACCACGGCGAATGGAGAGAATGGATTGTACAGCCAAGCCTAAAAAAAAATATCAAATAATAACTTAAATAATAAAAAATATTATTCTTCAATGGTCTTATCTAGCTTCGAGGAATTAGTACATTTCAAACCTAGGAAAGAAAGGTATTTAGAAAAATGTAGTGGGGAGCGGGGTTGGTTGGCAACAGTTTTCACTTATTTGATTGTTGAGTCGTTCCTGTCAATATAATCCCAATGGGGCTGATACCACGGTAAATTCCAAGTATTACAGTACTTCAAGTATTTTTTTCACAACATAATATTTAATACTAAGATCATAGAAAATTGAAGAATTCATCAATCCAGATTATGCCAATTAACCCCCTGTGTGGGGCAGGTTGGCCGAGAAGGCGGGGTGGTTTAGCCATATCATTCAAGTACTGCCTGACACATATTATTGTTATTAAAAGCTGCACTATAATGGTATATTAATTTTGAATAAATTTTTAACAGGTTTTAAGGGAAAATAGAATGACAATAGAAGAAGATAGAAGTTTAGACTGTCGTCACTTTTCGCATAAGAAAAATTTCTCTCATCTTCCTCGCTGGAACTAAAGACAATTGGTAGTTTCACCTTTGATTATGTTTACCTTGCTTTTGTGAATTGCTGTTGCCCCTGTAACGGGTCGCGAGTGAACGCACAACTTAAGTGGTTTAATGGGTCGTGAGCGAACAGCCAACTTTTTGTTTATGTTAAAGGCCAGTTTAATTAATTTACCACTCATTACAGTTTTATATATATTATTATTATTATTTTATTATTTAATCTTATTATTTTATCTAATCGTAATTAATTTTTTTATTCATGTTTTATCGAAAAGAATTTTATTTTTTGATCAGTGGTAAATACGTCTTTTCAAACAACTGAAGTGTTAATGTTGTTGGTTAAAAAAAGTCAGTTGTTAATTGTGAGTTATTCGGCCTTAGTAAAGTGTTATTTCTTGTATATTATAATTATGATTGTCATTGACCCGGAATTTGTATATGGACTTTTATTTTGGATTAGCGATCTGGTATTGTTGCCTAGCGTGTTTTGAATAAAATTGTTTTGCTTGTGCTATTTGTTTATTTCTTGTTTGTCTTCTTTGTTCATCTTAAATAAAACTCTAAACCCCCCAAAAAAAGTTGAAGAGAGCCAACTAACCCCACAGGAGAGATCATATGAAAGATGACTGCCAGGACAGGGGAGAATAATTAAACAAGAAACTGGTTAATCGAAAGGTTAGGTTTTTCAAAGGAGTTTGGGGCTATGTGAACAGAATCGGAGTCAAATGTTTTTCCATGCCTTTAAACCAACTTAACTGAAAATATAAAAATTTACTTACATGTGGTAAAATCAATCAATGAAGCACACTCTTATCTACACTGTCAGCATCGGATTGAAAACTCAGGACAAGACTCCCGAGGTCGAGCGGGTCGCATGGTACAATGGTGGGGCCTTCACAACAGGTGTGACGGAAACTATAAGCCAATGTCCAACCTACCCCCTATGCCAACCAACCCCGGTCTCCCCTACTGCCCAAACCTTGAAAATAACTGAGGGTGAAAAAAAAACAAAAAAAAACAACTAAAAAGTGTGTTTGGAGAGGATGATTAAGACAGAGGGCACAGATGGATAGGATATTTAGAGCCCATATAAGCAAAAACCCAAAACGCATGCTTGAAGATAACCTAAGAGGACGAAGATTAAAAGGGTAAAAGGAGCACCACGCATTAGAAGGATGGATTTGAAGAGAGATCTCAGGAAAATACTCGTGGTCTTTTTTAGATTACCCCGCCAGTTACATTTACTAGTAACTGTTACTATTTGCTGTTCCTAGGTACTTAGATAATCTAATCGAACATATGTTATAATAATAAACATTAATCATTCAAGTGAGATTATTTGATAAAATATACATGTTCACAAATATGCAAAATATTTGAACTCTACGAAAAAACCAAAGATGAAGCTAGTGAGCGTCTATTTTACATAAATAGTGGGATACTCCCAGAAGTTGTAAAATATAAAAATGGACACGAAATGAAGTTCTATGATAAAAGGGAAAAATGGAGATGCAACAAGAGGGAATGCCGGGAAGAGGCAGGAAAATATGCTGGAGCCTGGCTCTGCGAAAGTAGATTGCCGTTAAATAAAACCCTTTTACTCATATATTCATAGGCGAACGAATATTCAACAACAAAGTTCTGTTTAAAAGAACTTGAAATATCGACCGCTACAATTACACACTGGAAAAACTACCTAAGAGAAGTATGTGCTGCCAGTTTATTAAGAATGCCTAAACTAATTGGAGGAGAACGTCTTACTGTCAAAATAGACGAGTCTTGTTTTTCAAGACGCAAGAACCACGTAGGACTTATTCACACAGCAATGGCTATTTGGAGGAGTTTTTAGGAAAACACGACAAAGCTTCCTATATGATCGTTAAATGATCGCTAGAATAATTTTAGGCATAAAGGAATACTGGCCTGCAGAAAGTTAAAAGAAGAAGAAGTATTACCAATTATTTGTTCTAAATATGATTAAAAATGCATATTTCAATACATTTAATAACACATGTTTCCAATATAATAAGTTTTTACTTTCACTTACCTATATATGAAATATATCGTAAGTGGAAGTATTGCGATCGTGAAAAATTTCGACTTCCGGTTTTCAACGGAAATACACGTTTTGGGATCCCCTGAGTCAAAATAACCAAGTCCCGCGAAATGGTCTGTGTGTCTGTGTGTGTGTGTGTGTGTGTGTTTGTGAACAGACTAGCTCAAAAACTATAAACCGTGAGAACCTGAAATTGGGTATTTAGAGTATGTATAAGCCCGCAATGTGACAGCAAAAATTTCATCAAATATGCTCAAAGGGAGGGGGTACTTTATTTAAAAACTTTTTAAGTTTTTTTCGATTTTCTCAAAAACGGCTCTAACGATTTTGATTAAACTGAGTATTTGATCTATTTATATGCCTGAAATATGACTGTAAAAATTTCATCAAAATTGATCAACCGGAGGGGGGACTTTACTTAATAAATTTTGTATCATTTTCACATTTTTTTTTATTTACTCAACAACGGATTTCACGATTTTGATCAAACTTGGTATTTGATGTATGTATATGCCAAAGATGTGATAGCCAATATTTCATCCAAATTGATCGACCGGAGGGGGGACTTTACTTAATAAATTTTGTCTCATTTTCAGGTTTTTTTTTAGTTACTCAAAAAATGTTTTAACGATTTTGATTAAACTGAGTATTTGATCTATTTATATGCCTGAAATATGACTGTAAAAATTTCATCAAAATTGATCAACCGGAGGGGGGACTTTACTCAATAAATTTTGTATCATTTTCACGTGTTTTTTTTATTTACTCAAAAACGCTTTTAACGATTTTGATCAAACTTGGTATTTCATGTATTTATATGCCCGAGATATGACTGTAAAAATTTCATCAAAATTGATCTACGGGACGGGGGACTTTACTTAATAAATTTTGTATCATTTTCACATTTTTTTTTATTTACTCAACAACGGATTATACGATTTTGATCAAACTTGGTATTTGATGTATGTATATGCCAAAGATGTGATAGCCAATATTTCATCCAAATTGATCGACCGGAGGGGGGACTTTACTTAATAAATTTTGTCTCATTTTCAGGTTTTTTTTTATTTACTCAAAAACGGTTTTAACGATTTTGATTAAACTGAGTATTTGATCTATTTATATGCCTGAAATATGACTGTAAAAATTTCATCAAAATTGATCAACCGGAGGGGGGACTTTACTCAATAAATTTTGTATCATTTTCACGTGTTTTTTTTATCTACTCAAAAACGGTTTTAACGATTTTGATCAAACTTGGTATTTGATGTATTTATATGCCCGAGATATGACTGTAAAAATTTCATCAAAATTGATCTACGGGAGGGGGGACTTTACTTAATAAATTTTGTATCATTTTCACGGTTTTTTTTTATTTACTCAAAAACGGCTTTAACGATTAACAAAAATAAGATATGAATGTAGAAAAATGTGTGACTTTGGGAAATGATATTTAGCAAAACACGTCAATTTCCAATCTAAGTAAGTTGGTAAGTGAAAGTTCTGTGTTGCGCGCACGCACCAGATTTTTTAATAACCGAATTGTGCATTAAACGAAAAAGACCCGACAGCGGATAGTGAGAATTGGAGAAAGGAGAAGGAGGCAATAGATATAGTTATTTTTTAAGAAAAACAAAAAATAATATAAAAAAAAATAATTATTTAAGATTCTGACGTACCAGAAATGTTCTGGTGGCTTCGACAATCTGCTCGGCAGGTCTGTCCCTCAGGCACTCCAACATCGAAAGGGTATCTTCTGTTGGGCACCCCAATTCTCTGGCGACGATGTGCGCCTTCTCTCTGGAGTTCTCTGCCAAGGTCCATGGGTTCAGGGACGAACCACTGGCGCATATGGCTGCCTTGAACAAACCTGAAGAAGAGAATTTATTAATTGATAAGAGATCTATACAATTGTAATTTATTTACATCTGTTATCAGTCAGAAACTATACAGAGGGAGTTGGCATAACTCTATATATCTAAGAGATTTTGTCCTGACTGACAGAATCAAAGCAGAGCAAAAACTACTAATGATAGAAACTTGAAGTTCGGAATTTAGATTTTAAACGCGATGTAGGTAACCATTAGGAAAGGAATTTCAAAAATGTAACTCCTAAGGGGCTTAAATGGCGAAATTGTCGTTAAACTCTAACGGATATATCCCATTCCAAGCAGTCAGCAGATAATAAGTTATTAGATTATAGTTGAAAAATCTGATATCTCAGTTAAAAATATTATATTTCGATTACAACTTAAGCGCCGACTGCTGTGATGGTCCTATTAGACCCAGAAGGATAGAAACTACCGAAGAATCATAGAAACTTTTTTTCAGACCTTTCTTACATTTTAACCTCCCTTAAGACATCCCCCCGTAATTTAAGTGGACTCCGCATATCTCGAAACTCACTACTATTGCAAAGTGAAAACCAAATTCTTTTTCATAATTACATACAATACACTTCATACTTTTTATTTTCGATTTATATTCAGTCAATTTATCTCTTTTGTATATCTTTAATGTCTGTTGTTATTCGCTCACTGTACCATTAAGAAATGTTCACTCATGTTGCATTAAATTTACTAAAGTATATATTATACATTGATTAAATGTAATGTGTTGATCAATCAGCCTTCTTATGAGAAAATTAATTTTTTAAGGAATCTAGTCGGTTTTCTAATAGATTGCAGAGATGTAGACTCATTATTTTATTTTGAAATAAAGGGATAAACTAATTATTATCGCTTAATATTTTAGTAATTTAAAAAGAACAGCTTAAAAATACATAACCTATACAAATTGAACTGGATGAATCAACAATAAACAGGAGTGAAACGCACCCTAGCGCTGCCTGGTAGTCTGAAGCTCGAACTAAATTTTTCATTCATAAACTCCTATGTCATTCTTAGCTAGGCTAATTACATGGTGCGAGAGGCTTAAAATTACAGTCCTGTTATCTTAAATTTTACTCCCTTCAGAGAAAAACGGAAACCTTCTTCTCCATTAGGAGTTATGTGGCCACACGACGACATAACTTACTTAAACGTACGTGGAGTCGTTTTTGAGCCTTATCGGAACGCACATTGTACACTTTGCTTTATAATATATATTGATTATATTAAATCAATACCAAGATAATGATCACAGAATTGATTTTAAAGGCTCCCGGGCAAAGCCGCGACGGGGAATGCTAGTTTATAATCAATATATATTATAAAGCAAAGTGTACAATGTGCGTGCCGAAAAGGCTCAAAAACGACTCAACGCACGTTTAAGAGAGTTATGTCAGCGTGTTGCTATAAAACCCATAACGGAGAAGAAGGTTTCTGTTTTTCTCTTAAGGGTGTAAAATTGAAGAGAAAAGGACTGGAATTTTAAGACTCTCGCACCATTTAATTAGCCTACCTGAGATTGAGATACAAGGTTATGAATGAAAAATGTAGTTCGAGCTCCAGGCTACCAGGAAGCGCTAGGGTGCGTTTCTCTCAATGTTTATTGTTCATTCATTCCGTTCAGTTTGTTGTTTAAGGTTATCTATTTTATCAGCTGTTCTTATTAAATTACTAAAAAATCAAGCGAAAATAATTAGTTTCGCCTTTTTTTTTCAAATAATATAATGATTTTACATATCTGCAATCAATTAGAAAACCGATTGGATACCTTACAAAATAAATTTTCTCATGAGAAGGTTAATTGATTAACACATTACATTTAATCAATATATAACATATACTTAAGTAAATGCATGCAATACATAAGTATTTAATGCAATATGAGTGAACATTTTTTAGTAGTAGAGTGAGCGAATAAAAACAGACATAAAACAAAAAAGAAGAGCTCTATTGACTGATTATAAATCGAAAATAAAAAAATGTTCTTATTGTATGTAATTATAAAAAATGTTTTTTTTACTATGTATGATGAGCATTACATTTGACAAAATGACTAATTCCAACCACAACATTTTTTCAGTAAGATTTTATCATCCCTCATAGTTCTGGATAAAAAGGAATATGATGAAAAAATTTTGCCCTCATGATATTTTGGTTTTTACTTTGTAATAGTAGGCGCATAGTCCGGCCAAATTACGGGTAGGGGGATATCTTAAGGGAGGTTGAACTGAAGAAAGGTCTTAAAAAAAAAGTTTCAATGAATCTTCGGTAGATTTTAAACTTTTCGATCTAAAAGGCCCATCACAGTAGTCGACGCTTAAGTTATACTCGAAATATAGTTTTTTTAACTAATATATTTAACTATTATCTAATAACTTATTATCTGCTGACTGCTTGGAATGCGCTTATAGGATTCAGAATCATAGAAACCACCAAAAACGATGCATGACTCGACAAAGTTGCAGCATAATTAATTGTTCATTCACCATTTTCAACCCCCTTTAAAGTATATAGGGTTCCTTATTTGGGCGAACTCTGCAGATCTCGAATCTTAATATTGATACCGTGTTAAAAGTTTCAAGAATGTGCTGATTTATTTCTATATTTTCTTTAAATTTAAAGTTTTTCTGTTATAAAAACTACCACACAACTACCGGAGCGAAGCCGGGCACCCAAGCTAGTATAAGCATAAAATAAAATAAAGTAACAGACTTCTCTCCAAGGCTAAAAAAAATATTGAAGATAAAAAAGAAAAAAGAAAAATGTCATTTAAAAAATACAATTGATAACATACTTAGATACATAAGTACAATAATAACTTAACTATGAACATAACTAAAAATCAATACAATTGTAATCCTCCAATTTAAACCTTAAAAATAGACATAAAAACAAAGCAAACAAATATTTTGTAGATAGAATAGAATCTACGAGTATTTTCTATCCTCGACTAGCTTAATAAAAAATGTATAAAAATCAATCAATTTATTTATCATTCAATCCCCCTGCTCCGAGAAACTAAGTAAATCTGCTAATCGCTGTTCCTCATCAGCAGACTCTGATAAATATTTGTTTAAATATTTTATTCCAGATTCTAAGTTAAAGGGACAGATTAAAATTAAAATACTGTGCGCTAAATTATCAGGCTCATTCAAAGCACAGAGCTTACAGGAATGACTGGAATCATATTTTATTTTATTCCTATTTAAGAAAATCGTGGAATATTTTTTTTTATTAGCTACCCTTGTTTGAGCCAATAATCATAATTTATTAATGTGAGCATTGAACATTAAATATGGTTCGCAGGAAAATGATTAACTTGAAATCTTCCGAAAGATTGTGTTGTAACGACTATTCAGAATAAAATTAATATCTTTGCTGAATAGATTATTTTCAAATACATTTAGCAAGCTATTGCGGTTCTCTTTGAGTAATTGGAGATCTTGAAATTTAAAGACATGCTGAACATCTCCTAAATGTAGCCGGTATTACTTCATAATATTAAGTTTCAAAGTAAACATTCATTGAGAAGGTTTATCGTGTGTTACCTATGATAACCATACTTATATATAAAGATGTCTTAGAGGTGGGTAGAATGGTCAACGGTAAGGGTCGCATAACTGATCCAAAATATAAAATGGCAATTTTAATGATGTTTCTCATTAAAGATATATTGGGTTAGCAAATGAGTCCTTTCGTTTTCTCTGTTTATTTTTATATCACTATGATACACTTATTATCTGAGGTATTTCCTTCCGGCTTGTTATAAAATATTTACGTTAATCATGACTAGTCGAATCATTGAATACGCCGTGGAGAGGTTTCAGATGGAACCGATCAACCGTAGACCAAATATCCCGGGGTCCTCCCTCCATCAAATATTAGGTGGGGGGGGATAGAATATAACGGTACAGTATGTCACCTTTTCATCGATTTAAAAATCTGGTGCATGCGCGCAACACACAACTTTCACTTACCAACTTACTTAGATTAGAAATTAATGTGTTTTGTTAATTGCCACTACCTAAAGTTACACATTTTTCCTCATTCATTTCTTATTTTTGTTTTCATTTGCTCAAAAAAAAAAAAATACATTTTTTTTTATTATTGATTGAAAGTATTTACTTGTGATAATTCGGCAATGCCAGCATACTTCTCCAAGTCGTCTGATTTTATAATTCTCTATTTACTTGTTGAATATTTCATTTAGTTACTATGAAACAAATAATTTCCATTAAATGAACAGAACGGCTTTGATTATAAACAATGGTCTGTCATTAAAGGCGTACTCCGCATGCGTCAGCTCAACGTGTTTTATGAGTTGACTGAATATTTTTCTTTTTTTCTCCTCTCTATTTTTAATTGATTTTTATCATATCTCATATTTAGCCATTTCTTATTTTTAGGCGAAACGAGAGACAGATAATTTCTCGTTATAAACACATACAAAGGTACTTTATAGGTAAACAAAAAAAGCCCCTTCCCCATTTAAGCCCCCTCAGAACATTTTAATACAATAAAGCTTACCCCTGGTATTAAAGAACAACTAATTTTCATTAAACACGACGAATTTGATGAAAATCGTTGCAGCCGTTTTTGAGATAATCGAAAAAAAAGTAAAAATTGGAAAACAAAGTTATGAAATAAACTGCACCCTCGGGTTGATCAATTTTGATGAAATGTTGGCTATCACATCTTTGGCATATACATACATCAAATGCCCACTTTGATCAAAATCGTTTAAGCCGTTTTTGAGTAAATAAAAAACACAGGTGAAAATGATACACAATTTATTAAGTAAAGTCCCCCCTCCGGTTGATCAATTTTGATGAAATGTTGGCTATCAAATCTTTGGCATATATATATTTTTTTTTTTCTGTTGGCGCAGTAGGCCTAATGAGAACTTTGGCCGCGCAGTGTGGTCTTCTTACAGACATTTGTGTTGCTTGCGGGAGTACAGACAGCCTGGAGGGGGTAGCCCAAACCTCACATTGCTGCAAGCCATGGTCACCATGGTGCAGCGGCAGACTGCCCATAGCTCCATAACCAATCCCATTGGGGCCAATTTGGCAGTGTCCTTCCCACCGATGGCGTCAGCTCTCTCGGTTTCAAGGACAGTGACAAACTGGTCTAGGTCCAAGGATTGTGGTAGCTCAGAGTCAGCAGGCCCCGAGGACCTATATTTCTTTCCCCGAAGCATACTGTCCTTGTACCAAACCTCCGAGCGGTTACTGACATCCTGGAAAACCAAACCACGATTCTCGATGAGATACACAGGGAAGGTTCATCACTCCTACGCCCGGTCGGTGTAAGTCGCCTCCAGTAGACTGATAGGGCTCACATTCCCGGGGATGAGGGTAGGCTTGGACTGCGTGGTGTGCGTGACCTATTGCGAGCGCCTTTGACCACTCGGCCATCCCGGCCCCCTCATCTTTGGCATATACATACATCAAATACCCAGTTTGATCAAAATCGTGTAAGCCGTTTTTGAGAAAATCGAAAGAACGTAAAAAGTTTTTAAATAAAGTACCCCCTCCCTTTGACCAATTTCGACGAAATTTTTGCTGTCACATCGCGGGCATACACATACACTAAATACCAAATTTCAGGTTCGCAAGGTTTATAGTTTTTGAGCTAGTCTGTTCACATACACACACACCCACACAAAGACCATTTCGTGGGACTTGGTTATTTGGACTACCCCAAAACGGGTATTTCCGTTGAAAACCGGAAGTCAAAAATTTTCACGATCGCAATACTTCCACTTACTATATGTATATTTCATATATAGGTAAAAAAAGGCATATGATTCCATTAACAGCCAAAAATAATTAAAAACAGTTACTTTTCAAGCTTTAAAAGTAACAGGTGTACCTAAAGGAAAAAAGACCCACTGATTATTTCGAATAATTAACTGCTAACTTTTTTACTTTCACTTACCTATATATGAAATATATAGTAAGTGGAAGCATTGCGATCGTGAAAAATTTTCGACTTCCGGTTTTCAACGGAAATACACGTTTTCGGGTCCCCTGAGTCTAATTAACCAACTCCCGCGAAATGGTCTCTGTGTGTGTGAACAGACTAGCTCAAAAACTATAAACCGTGCGAACCTGAAATTGGGTATTTAGTGTATGTATATGCCCGCGATGTGACAGCAAAATTTTCGTCGAAATTGGTCAAAGGTAGGGTGTACTTTTTTCAAAAACTTTTTAAGTTTTTTTCGATTTTCTCAAAAACGACTCTAACGATTTTGATTAAACTGAGTATTTGATGCATTAATATGCACAAGATATGACTGCAAAAATTCCCGCAAGCAACACAAATATCTGTAAGAAGACCACACTGCGTGGCCAAAGGTCTCATTAGGCCTACTGCGCCAACCAAAAAAAAAAAAAAAAAAAAAAAAAGTACGCCAAAGATTTGATAGCTAACATTTCATCAAAATTGATCAACCGTAGGGGCGAGTTTACTTAATAAATTTTGTATCATTTTTACATGTTTTTTTTTATTTTACTCAAAAAAGGCTTTAACGATTTTGATCAAACTGGGTATTTGATATATGTATATGCCAAAGATGTGATAGCCAACATTTCATCAAAATTTGTCAAACGGAGCTGGCACTTTATTTCATAATCTTTTTTCCAATTTTTACCTTTTTTTCGATGATCTCAAAAACGGCTTTAACGATTTTTATCAAATTCGTCATGTTAGATGAAAATTAGGTGTTCTTTAAAATCAGGTAAGCTTTATCATTATTAAAATGTTCTGAGGGGGCCTTTTTTTTGGGGGGGGGGGCCTTTTTTGTTTGTTTATTTCCTATAAAGTACCTTAGTTTTTATTTATATGGAGAAATTAACTATCTCTCGTTACGCCTAAAAATAAGAAATGGCTAAATATGAGTTATGATAAAAATAAAGAAAACATATAGGGCAGAAAAAAATAAAAATATTCAGTCAACTCATAAAACTCCTTGAGCCCACGCATGCGGAGTACGCCTTTAATGACAGACCATTGTTCATAATTAAAGCCGTTCTGTTCATTTGAGAAGTGGCAATTAACAAAACGCATTAATTTCTAATCTAAGTAAGTTGGTAAGTGAAAGTTGTGTGTTGCGAGCACGCACCAGATTTTTATTAATCTTTAAGCTGCCTTTACACAGCGCGGACCTCACCCTAGAACAGGTAATCCCCCGAACATTGGCGTACCGGCGTACCACGAACAGCTGTTTGCACTTAACCGTGAAGTCGAGCGAACATGTTGTCTAACCGCAACCAAGCCCATTAATACACTAGTTTTCATTGGCTGTTCTACCTTTGCTCTAACTTTTATGGATAAATGTAACGCCAGAAAAAGTTGAAATTGTTAAAAAGTTGCTAAAAAAAATGCCTAGAAGCTCATCTAAACCAACTCAAGAGCGACACTAGCAGTACAGTCGACTCCGTTTAATTGGGCCATCGGATAATTGGGACCACCGCTTAATTGAGACATCTATATAAATAAAGTTGAAATTCTGTTTGTTTGTTTGTTTATTTGTTCTTTATAGAAATCCATACCTTCTTTCTTCTTTCTTGGCGCTACAACTCTTGTAGAGCCAATCTCATGGTATCTTCTTTATTGTTAAAAAATTCGTCATGATCTCGCTTTACAATGTTTTTTTTTACGAAATCGACCGTTTGAGTTGAAAAAACGGCCTAAAATATCATTTTATAGATTTTGAAGAGCCCAACAAGGCCCGGTAAGACCGTACCTTGGTAGGCGTCGAGTTCTGGGATTTTTAAACCATATGTTTTTTTAACATTACAATACGTTTATTTACATGTATGGTGAATTTATTTTTTATAAATGCCTCCTAAGAAGCCAGCTTCAAAAGGAGTAGTGAGCTCAAAAGCTAAAAAACAACGTCAAATACGAGCAGCTGAAACTCTTGACGAACCTCAAATTAGGATTGAACAACAGAGGCTTAGACAGGCAGAATCGCGGGAAACTGAGTCTGCCCAGGAATACGAGGCCCGCCTTGCGCCACAGAGGCTTAGGCAAGCCGATTTGCGAGAAGCTGAAACTGCAGGCCAATATTTCTGTTTGTTTGTTTGTTCTTTATAGAAATCCATACCGTTTATCCTAAATTCTCCAAATTTCGCCAGTAGTTCTTTCATACCAGGTGCAAACACCTGTCCATATTAAAATTGCATAACTTCAGACGATCTTCAGCTGATAGTCTTTATTGTTATAGAAATCGTTATGAACTCACTTTACAATGGTTTTTTACGAAAACCACCGTTTCATTAGAAAAATGAAATTCCCCGATCAAACCGGGTTATACAGCTTAAAGATAAATTTCTGTTAGTTTGTTTTTTCTTAATAAAACTCTATACCGTTTGTCCTAAATTCCCCAAATTTCGCTCAGTGGATCTTTCTTACTAGGTGCGAAGACCTGTCCATATTAAAATTTCATAACTTCAGCCAGTCTCTGGGTATATTCTTTATTGTTATAAAAATCGTTATGATCTCACTTTAAATTTGTTCACGTTTATTAGAAAAATGAAATTCCCCGGGTGAAACCGGGATATACAGCTAGTTTTTAATAAAACGGAATCAAATATAGGTAAAATATCACCGCTTTAAGGCCTATTTACACACATCAGTGACGGCACCGGCGAATAATCCGTCCGGCTTATTTTGAGATATTCTTCCCTGTATTTCAGATGAGTCTGTTTCCACACAACCGGCACAGTACCGTATCAGTGAGGCAGTGCCTCGTCAGTGAAATTTAGGTTAGTCTTCACCAATATTTTTAATTTTTCACTGACGGATTCAAACAGTGATTTTCTGAATTAATTAAATGAATGACGAAAAACTCACCGAATTTCTTTAAAGTTGTTTATAGTTATATATAATATTGAACTAGCTGTATATCCAGGTTTCACCCGGGGAATTTCATTTTTCTAATGAAACGGTCTATTTCGTAAAAAAACATTGTAAAGCGAGATCATTACGATTTTTATAACAATAAAGAATATCGGCTGAAGATCGGCTGAAGTTATGTAATTTTAATATGGACGGGTGTTCGCACCTGGTATCAAAGAACCAATGAGCGAAATTTGGAGAATTTAGGACAAACGGTATGGATTTCTATAAAGAACAAACAAATAGAATTTCATCTTTATTCGTATAGATTAATTTATCTCTAAAAAAAAAAAAAAAAAAAATCAATTTAACGTAATCACAGTATATAACCAAAATCCTATATCATTTTAATGTTTAGATTTACAAACAAGCCCAATGGGTCGTTCATTCATGAAGATATTTATAAATTATTATTTATACTTTATATTTCCTATAAAATATATTACCATTGTATTGTTTTTATTAAAATCGAAGAATGGCAATAAAAACATGTAAACGCACATAGCTCAAATACTACATGTCCTAGAAAGATTAAACTTGTATCAATTAAAATTTTTCATTGTACCAATCTGAATAATGTATATATTTTAAAATCCGATTTTGGATTTTTTATGGATGGAGTAGATTATGGAAATGCCTCATTGCTCCATCGTCCATCTATTCCTTATAGAGTGTAGCGAACTCTCCTTCTGTTTGTCTTTTTATCCAAGTCTGATCAACCCACTGTTTGGTATATACATACATCAAATACCCAGTTTGATCAAAATCATTAAAGCCGTTTTTGAGTAAATAAAAAAACACGTGAAAGTGATACAAAATTTATTAAGTAAAGTCCCCCCTCCGTTACATCAATTTTGATAAAAATTTTACAGTCATATCTCGGGCATATACATACATCAAATACCCAGTTCGATCAAAATCGTTAAAGCCGATTTTGAGTAAATAAAAAAAAACATTTGAAAGTGATACAAAATTTATTAAGTAAAGTCCCCCCTCCGGTTAATCAATTTTGATGAAATTTTTACAGTCATATTTCAGGCATATTAATACATCAAATATCAAGTTTAATTAAAATCGTTAGAGCCGTTTTTGAGAAAATCGAAAAAAAGTAAAAAGTTATTAAATAAAGTACCCCTCCCTTTGAGCAATTTTGATGAAATTTTTGCTGACACATCGCGGGCATATACCTACACTAAATGCCCAGTTTGATCAAAATCGTTAAAGCCGTTTTTGAGTAAATAAAAAAAACACATGAAAATGATACAAAATTTACTACGTAAAGTCCCCCCTCCGGTTGATCAATTTTGATGAAATGTTGGCTATCACATCTTTGGCATATACATACATCAAATACCCAGTTTGATCAAAATCATTAAAGCCGTTTTTGAGTAAATAAAAAAAACACCTGAAAGAGATACAAAATTTATTAAGTAAAGTCCCCCCCTCCGTTAAATCAATTACGATAAAAATTTTACAGTCATATCTCGGGCATATACATACATCAAATACCCAGTTTGATCAAAATCGTTAAAGCCGATTTAGAGTAAATAAAAAAAAAACACGTGAAAATGTTACAAATTTTATTATGTAAAGTCCCCCCTCCGGTAACTCAATTTTGATGAAATGTTTACAGTCATATCTCGGGCATATTAATACATCAAATACTCAGTTTAATCAAAATCGTTAGAGCCGTTTTTGAGAAAATCGAAAAAAACCTAAAAAGTTATTAAGTAAAGTACCCCCTCCCTTTAAGTATTTTTGATGAAATTTACGCTGTCACTTCGCGGGCATATACCTACACTAAATACCCAATTTCAGGATCGCACAGTCTATAGTTTTTGAGCTAGTCTGTTCACACACACACAGACCATTTCGTGGGACTTGGTTGTTTGGACTACCCCAAAACGGGTATTTCCGTTGAAAACCGGAAGTCAAATATTTTCACGATCGCAATACTTCCACTTACTATATATTTCATATATAGGTAAGTGAAAGTAAAAAGTGCTGACTGGTGCCGGTGACATTACGGTTGTGTGTGAATCGAAGGAACTGAGAGATTACAGGAAGTTGAATCACTGACAGGTACCGTCACTGATGTGTGTAAATAGGCCTTTATTGGGACAACATCATCGGCTAATTGGGCCAAAACTTTCTGGAACTTAATGTGAAAAACTATGAGACCCGGTGTCAATCGAATAATCTAAGTATAGAGGTTAGTAGCTTTTTTTTCACCAAGAGGAAATGAAGAAAGTCCCAAGGCGTCCTAAAGAAGTGTGCTAATTATGTTGGTCGTAGTTTACAATGAGTGTGACACAGTAGCGGATCCAGGGGAGGGGCGCGGGGGGCGCCCCCCCCCCGAGAGGTGAGAAGACTGATAAAGTATTACTATTTCTATATAAAATGAGCTAAATATAGCTCACTTTTCTAGTTCACCAATTGAAAATGAATTGTATTTAAACATTTACAGTAATTCACAACGTTATTATGTAATAATATGTATTTTAAATTAGGGCCTTCATTACTCATGAAATGTAAAAAAAAAATGTGCGCCCCCCCTCAGAAAATTTCTGGATCCGCCACTGGTGTGACAATGCCCACTTGATTCTTACCTGTTAAGAAAATTGACGTAAAAACATGTTCTGATTCATTTCTTATTTCGTCTTTATCAGTATAATTTATTTTTTACACAAATAGTTATTTTAATTTGTTTCATCTTGTTTGTATATTTCTTATACTAAAACACCTATTTAATAAAAATATATTTTAGGAGTATTTTTTTTTTTTTTTTGGTTCCTCCCTTTCCTCGCCTTTAGGCTATACGGGGTTTCCCGGGCCAGGGGAGAGGGTGGGAGATTGATGCCGAGATTAATTAAATTATTAAATTTTCCCCTGACTCCGGGTATTGAACTTGCTATCTTCATGTTTCCAAACAGACGTTGCCATGGGCAACGCGTATTTTCTAAAGGTGCCTTTACACCTTACGAACCTTACGTTCGAACAAGTTCTCCTTCGAACCTTGCCGTACCGACGTGAAGCGAACATCCATTTATACTTCACGTGACGTTAAGCGAACCTTTATGGCTGACGCACCCAAAGCTATCTTATGATAAAGAAAAAATCTCCATTAGGAATATATTTTATATTATCTGAAAAATAAAAAAAATAGGAGACGATTTACAACATTTCACAAATTACACTAGTATCACAAACAACTCCTGCCACTTAAGAAAAGCCAAATCAAAAGTAACACTAGCGCTACCCCCGAACCCAGGCGAACAGATGAAGTACCTAGAACACCCGAACAGTCGACGTAAAGGTTTCACGAAGGTTGTTCGAGGGTGGTGTTCGAAGGTAAAGTTCGTAAGGTGTAAAAGCACCTTAACGCGTTTGCCCACTCGGCCATCCCGCCACCCGTTGCATTTTAAGAGTTAAATTAATTGTATTATTTTGACTCCATCCATCCGTCTATTAAATTAATAGACGAGAATAGGTACACCTAAATGCACCTATTAACTGGGTTTTCTTCCAAATATGTCTAATGTATGACTTCAATAATCATACATGTACGGTAGCGCAGTGATTAGGATATTTTATTTGCATTTACACGTATATTCATGGTCTCCGC
Source organism: Aelia acuminata (assembly GCA_911387785.2). Classification (NCBI taxonomy): domain Eukaryota; kingdom Metazoa; phylum Arthropoda; class Insecta; order Hemiptera; family Pentatomidae; genus Aelia; species Aelia acuminata. The sequence continues at coordinate 4,147,084 of OU426979.1, read as the reverse complement.
TTTATTGAGTCCTCCGCCTAAGGGTCTGGCCACACATGTCCGCACCGGATCCGCACTGTAGCAATAATACAGGTTATGTTCAGAATATTTTTAATTTAACTTACATATTACCTTTAGTTATGCCTAAAGTGGCCTGTGTCTGACATGTGTGGCTTGAACTTTAGGCATAACTAAAGGTAATATGTAAGTTAAATTAAAAATATTCTGAACATAACCTGTATTATAGCTACGGTGCGGATCCAGTGCGGACATGTGTGGCCAGACCTTAATTGGGACAAAACAAATTTTCCCTTTATGTCCCAATAAAACGGAGTCGACTGTATTCCCGAAGACACAGGTGAACAAATAAAGTACCTGTTCGATTTCATGTCTTATTTAGATTAGCCGAACACTGTTCCGCGAACAGGCTGTTCGAAGGTTCGGTTCGCACAGTGTAAAGGCACCTTTATTAGACCTATTTAACTAATAGGATATCCAAAGAGGTAGGAGCAACTCACCCTTGCTGAGAGGTGACATTAAGTGATAATGAACACTTGCAGCTCCTGCCGAGAATCCTGTTATCATGACGCTGTTGGGGTCCCCTCCGAAGGCCGCTATGTTCTCTCGTACCCACTTCAGAGCCAGTACCTGATCCTTCATCCCGTTGTTACCGGGCAAGACGGCGTCTCCGGTGCTCATGAAACCTAAATCACGGATTGAGCAAAGGTCATAATCATATATTATTATCATAATCAGTATCATATCATATCATACCTAGAGGACCGAGCCTGTAGTTGGTGCCCACTAAGACCACATCTCGATCCATGAGAATCGAACCTCCGAAAAAACTGGCGGTAGAGTACATGAACGCTCCTCCGTGAATGAAAAAGATGACATCCAATAGTTTTCCACCATTTCTTCCTGAATCAGTGATCTACATACAAATTTGTATATTTCTTATTATATGAAAAGTATTTTTATCAATTCATTCCCTTATTCTACAAGTTATTCATGAAACTTATTACCACATCGCACGCCGGCAAGAAGATTTGGGTCTTTTGTACAATAAGCATACACTTTTCAAGAACTAGTAACAGTTACTCATTTTATTATTATTGTTATATTTTTTCTTAGAAAACATGTGTTACTTTACTAAATAATGTGTTACTTTCTATACCTAATAAATTTTCATTTTATGAAGTCTGGAGCAATTTTTCTCAGAATGGATTAATCCCTTCTTCTGAATAAACCGGACTGAAACTTTCTCATTAGATATTAACTGGCTTAACTTAAGCAAATTCATTGTTAGTGTTTTCATGTAAATCTGATAAATGAATGCGTTTAAATACAGAATTAGGTTAGAGGTGAATCATATGTTCCAAATAATAATAAAATGAGTAACTGTTACTAGTTCTTGAAAAGTGTATGCTTATTGTACAAAAGACCCGAAGATTTTTATAATTACATGTAAAGTATAAATACTTTCCTAAGTGTGGTAACTTAGGAGCAAGATTTCGGAGGGTAATTATCAATGTTGTTAATTATCAATTATCAATGGAGTTAAGTTTGTTTTTTTTTGTTTAACGTCACTTTATGCCACTAAGTCTAATCGGACGAGGCTACAGTGGGAGTCCTAAATTTTGCCTATCCAGGTATAATTAGGATAGGGATCTTTAACGAGTACCTGACTCGTACATGCTCGGGACCTCCATTTTACGTTTTATCCGAGGGACGGCGTGGCTAAGGATTTTTTACTCCCTTTAAAAAATCCTAGGGCCACTACTGGGCGCGAACCTGCGACCTTTAGTATTGTAGGTTGCCATGCTAACCACTACACCACAGGTGACCCCAAAACAATTTTTTTTTTTTTTTATAATTACATATAAAGTTTAGTATGTGCTAAAATGTTTTAACTTGAGAAGAATAACTGAATTAGTTTTGGCCTATCATTTCATAACCGGGCAAGATTTTGGAGGGTAATTATCAATTTAGTTAGTTATCAATTATCAATGGAGTTATGTTTGTTTTTTTGTTTAACGTCACTTTATGCTACTAAGGCTAATCGGTCGATGCTACAGTGGGAGTCCTAAAGGTGAGTTCTAAGTGTTGCTTCTGTGTTGTATACGTAAAGATACTAAATGTTTTTAGTTCAATTTGCGTTTTTAAAGTGAAACTTCATTGTTAGTTTAGATTGTTTCAATTGATTATTTACCTTTTTCATAGTTTTTAGAATAGAAAAATATTTGTTGGAACAGAATTTATTATCGATGAAATATTCCAATAATAAATAAATGAAAGGTTTGCAGTGTCCAGAGTTGTTGTCCAGAATTTTTACGCCACTTTATGCTACTAAGACTAATCGGACAATGCTACAGTGGGAGTCCTAAATTTTGCCTCTCCAGGTATAATTAGGATAGGGATCTTTAACGAGTACCTGACATCGTACAGGCTCACTCCTAACGGACGAAACAGAGGATATTATATCTATTGATAAAAATAAACGAGGAAATGAATCATTAGTTGATACCTAAACCATTAATTGTTAATTGAAGGAGAAATCAAACGTAACCCTGTGTAATCCTTGAACTAAGCAACAAGATGTCAGTATAAATTTAATTTTCAGTATCATTTTTTAAGGAATATACACATTTATAGAAGGAAATAAGTTTTTCAATGCGTAGAGATATTTATATATTAGGGGAGATGGTCAGGAGGAAATTAAGGCTAGAATAAAAGCCAGTAATCCTTGCTACTTTTTAGTAGCGAAATTTCTTAGCTCGCGCCTTCTGTCCCGAAACTTAAAAATTGGGATTTAAAAACTATTATTCTTCCAAGGTCTTTTACGGATGCGAAGCATGGCAGCTGACATTGAGGGATGAGCAACGACTTGGGTTTTTGAAAATAAAGTATTGCATAGAATATTTGGGCCGAAGAAGGAGGAGAATTTAGAAGGCTACACAATGCAGAATAGCGTGAACAGTACCCGTAAACGTAATCGAAGTTATAGCTGCGCGTCGGTTAAAGTGGGCGTGCAAAGTTTCTAGTTTTGCGAACGAAACATGAAAGATTGATAAACTCTTTGTCGACTGGAAAACGTCCAAAGGTTAGGCCTAGGCGAAGCTGGGAGGATTCTGCAAGGGCTGACTTGTGGGGTTGAAATTTGATGGGAGGATGTGGTGTCGGTACCGGGCCTTCGGGTTCTTTAAGCCTTTATTATTATTACTATTATTAACAAATGTTACCGCAGGAGTGTAGACATTGAGGTAGAGGCAGTCTTCGGAGCCCATGATGGCGAAAGGTGACTTCAAAGCTACGTGGTTGATTTGAAGGCATTTCGGCGGATCCTTCGTGGCGTTGTAGAAGTCTCCGATCCAAGGTTCTGGAGGGTTGGCTTCCTGGAACAGTAGAAGAAAGAAAATAGTTCAGAGCTTCCTTACAATGGCAACTTCAAAGGTAGAGTAATCACTAACAGTAGAACTAGATGTGTGAAGAATTAGTGAAAACTGGGTGCGTCCAATTACTAAAAAAGTTGTGGATCAGTTTTTTTCCTCAGTTTCATTGGTAAATGGGAGAAAACTATATAATACTATATAAATGGGAGAAATGTTGTATGTATCAGGTCATCCCATAAGTAATGTCGGTTTTTAATTGCGTGCTATGAGGTGTCATATAGGATAAACTCAATGAAATACGTTCAATCTAAAATGTATTTACCGTCTTGTTGAGTAACAATTTGCCATCTTGAAACCAAATTTTGAATGTCTGTTCTGAAAAAATCCATTGGTTTTGAATTAAAGTTAGCTAACACCTCGTTTTTCACCTCATCGACTGAATTCATGTTCTTGTCGCTTAATTAGTTTTGGAAACTGCGGAAAAGGTGAAGGCGCCGAGTCTGGGGAACACGGTGGCTGAGGAATGATTTCCCATCCAAAGTCCTTTAATTTTTGAAATGTTTGTTTTGCAACATAGGGCCTTGCATTGTCACGATGGAATAAAATTCCGCGTCTATTAGTAAGTGATAGACGTTTTTCCTCAATTTCTCGCTTCCGTCGGTCCAGCTGATCACAGTACAGCTCTTTGGTGATAGTTTGGTTAAGATCAAGGAATTCATGATGAAGGATTCCTTCCATATCCCACCATACAGACATCATCACTTTTTTCGGATGAAGTCCTTCTCTCGCTTCTGTCCTAGGTGTTTCTCCAGGTTCTAACCACTGGGGACCCACTTTCAAATTTCGTTTAAAGATAGCAAACTGTACCATCCGTACAACAAGATGGTAAATACATTTTAGATTGAACGTGTTTCATTGATTTTATCCTATAGGCGGGCGCAAGCGACGGTGCTGCTTCTGCGACGGCGCTGCAGGAACTAGAGAAACGGGGATAAAAGCCGGGCCATTAGCTGGGATTCATAGGGTTTTTTGGCGTTTTTAATTTATTTTTCCATAATTAAAACCCGATTGAGCAAAAAATCATTTGAAAAATATCTAATAGGTATTGCTCGGTCCCTCAGTGTTCAATTAGAAAATCAAAAGACGTGTCATTCCCTTTTATTTCAAAAAAATAAAAAGCTTCTTAAAGAGTGGATTGTAAAATTAAGAATAGATAAGCCTGTTTCGAAACATATGACGACATGTAGTCTTTATTTTAAAGAAAGAGACTATATTTATCCAGGTAAATATTAGTATTTGACATTTTATTATTCCAAAATGCTAGTTTTATGCAAATAACATTGAGACCATAGTGTCATAGATTTGTTTTTCTTTTTTAATTTTCCCCATTTTTCTATTACATCCGTTGTGCTTAATTGTTCCATGTTTTCAATGCGAAGCCTGAAAGTTTTGACAAATAAATAAATAATATGACAAAGAATCTAAGCTGTCATAACAATGATTGTGTGAATAGGTAATTAATGTTATTACTAACCGAAAAACGTAGAGTAAAGTTACAATGAAGTGTTTGCATTTACCAGAACTGCCAGCTTTACACGTACAATGACAAGAAAATTACTTATTATTATTAATAAATTTGATTTCCACTTTTATTTGATGGGGCAGTCCTTTTAAGATTGCTAGTTTGAAGGCACAAGGCTTGTAAAATAACTGTTTTTTTACTTTTAGACATTTTTCCTCATGTAATTATGTGGTTTGCATCAAGGATAGCCTGCCCTTCAATTAATGGTCTTTTAAAATTACCAATTATCTCTATTACATCCACTATGTCTAACACCCTTCTTTCCGACATTTTGCAAAACTACTAGCGCACCCTATATTCGATTGCGCCCGCCTATACCTTTTAGCACGCCATTAAAAACCGACATTGCTTATGGGATGACCTGATACATCAAATCTACATGACTGTCACCGCAAGAAATTTCCTTACCAATGGGCCATTGTATTGACATCATTGGTATATACCTCTGTATCATAAGCGGATCCAGACGGTTGTAAAGGAGCGTGGCTGCAATCCCAAATGGGGGGGTCTGCAGCTCCCACAGCCCCCCTCCCCAATGGTCTCTATTGGAAAGTGAATATAAAATAAAAATTAAATCTTACAATAAATATAATTTATAGTCTTGAAATTTTAAAACCAATGTCCACCACAATGTAAAAATATAAATAAATATATTCTGAAATTGCAACAGGATACAATCAATTTCATAGCAACAGCCGACTTTTAAAGGAAACGCAAACTAAACACAGACCTGTATGGCCCAAAAAAATGGTTCGGCGTATTTATTTTTACTTTCACTTACCTATATATGAAATATATAGTAAGTGGAAGTATTGTGATCATGAAAAATTTCGACTTCCGGTTTTCAACGGAAATACACGTTTTGGGGTCCCCTGAGTCGAAATAACCAAGTCCCGCGAAATGGTCTGTGTGTGTGTGTGTGAACAGACTAGCTCAAAAACTATAAACCGTGCGAACCTGAAATTGGGTATTTAGAGTATGTATAAGCCCGCAATGTGACAGCAAAAATTTCATCAAATTTGCTCAAAGGGAGGGGGTACTTTATTGAATAACTTTTTAGGTTTTTTTCGATTTTCTCAAAAACGGCTCTAACGATTTTGATTAAACTGAGTATTTGATCTATTTATATGCCTGAAATATGACTGTAAAAATTTCATCAAAATTGATCAACCGGAGGGGGGACTTTACTTAATAAATTTTGTATCATTTTCACATGTTTTTTTTATTTACTCAAAAACGGTTTTAACGATTTTAAACAAATTTGGTATTTGATGTATTTATATGCCAAAGATGTGATAACCAACATTTCATCACAATTGATCAACCGGAGGGGGGACTTTACTTAATAAATTTTGTATCATTTTCAAGTGTTTTTTTTTATTTACTCAAAAACGGTTTTAACGATTTTGATCAAACTTGGTATTTGATGTATATATATGCCCGAGATATGACTGTAAGAATTTCATCAAAATTGATCTACGGGAGGGGGGACTTTACTTAATAAATTTTGTATCATTTTCACGGGTTTTTTTTTATTTACTCAAAAACGGCTTTAACGATTAAAAAAAATTAGATATGAATGTAGAAAAATGTGTGACTTTAGGAAATGATAATTAGCAAAACACGTCAATTTCTAATCTAAGTAAGTTGGTAAGTGAAAGTTGTGTGTTGCGCGCACGCACCAGATTTTTTAAGATAAAAGATTCGCCATTGCCGTGATTCGAAGCCGAGTCTTCCTTTTGTGCGGTGGATTTAGCATACGTTGTTTTTATGAGGCATGAGATAATACTTTCCTTGAATAGAGGATTATTTATGCAACACTTACCTTGAATCTCAGCTTGCCAATGGGAGGTTTAGCGTAGGGTATCCCCAGAAACGTAGCGAATGGACGTCCTCCGACGCTGTTGTCCCAAAAACCCAAGAGGGTACCTTGCTTGAGGTGTACCTCGGGCTGCTTGGCCAGTACCAAGGTTTGGTACAGAGCAAAGGTACAAAATGAAAGCGCCACGTGCAGCCGCATACCAATCCTCTAAATTTCAACTATCAAACAAGTTTCCTAGACGAGAGCTAAAAATTCAAATATATTTTACACCTTATCAAATTGTATAACAGAATAAACAACTAAATAATTGTTCAAAACTCTTATCAGTTTTTTGATAAATGTTTAATCCCTCAACCAAAATCTGCAAGGTCAATGTCATTTTCATTTCGATTTCTTATTTTAATTATTAAATTATCTTTACTGCAGGCTGGAATTACGTAAGAACATTGATTTATTTAAATACATATCACACCTCGGCAAGAAGATTGTTAGAACAAAAAAAAAATAAATCAAATGTTTTTTGTTATTCACATGTGAAGTTTCAATTAATTCTAAATTTAATTATGTACTTGGAAACAGCGACTAGAGAAAATAATCTTTGATCACAAATAGTCTACCATTGGGGCAGTTAGTGCTACTGGTGCTAATTGGAACTCAAAAGTAGTCCTCTACTTGCGTTAACACAATCAGGCCCTCCATAAATGAATATGGTAACTAGCGGAACTATTATGATTATATACTGGCATTGTAGTTTTTGTCATTCTGATTCCAACAGTAAGCATAACATTGTTATATTTCGAGTTCTGACCATCTTCTTGCCGTTTTTGAAGTAAGAAACAAAAAATATAATTTAAGTTAAATAGTTCATTCCTACCAACATTATATGTCTTAAAAAACACTTGATTTTTCAGGAAAATGAATGTATTCAGCTCAAAAATATAACAGTAAAAAAAAAAAACTCGACTTTTGATAAAATTAGAATTCTTTTTAGCACTTTAAAAAAAGAAATAAACAATAATGAATTGAAAAGTACTGAGCACTTATGTAAACTCTATAACTTATGTAAATTCTATTGTTGTGTTGTAATTTTATTGCATTTAACTGTATTTTATTACTTTCACTTACCTATATATGAAATATATATATATAGTACAATGGAAAGTATTGCGATCGTGAAAAATTTCGACTTCCGGTTTTCAACGGAGATACACGTTTTGGGGTCCCCTTAGTTCAAATAACCAAGTCCCGCAAAATGGTGTGTGTGTGTATGTGAACAGACTAGCTCAAAAACTACATACCATACAAACCTGAAATTGGGTATTTGGTGTATGTATATGCCCATGATTCGTAACAATTAGTCAAACGTAGGGGGTACTTTATTTCAAAACTTTTTTCCCATTTTTACGTGTTTTTTTTTTTCGATTTTCTCGAAAACAGCTCTAACGATTTTGATAAAACTGGTTATTTAATGTAGTTATATCCCCGCGATATGACAGCTAACATTTCATCGAAATTGATCAATTGGAGGGGGCACTTTATTTGATAACTTTTTTTCCCATTTGTACGTTTTTTTTTCTTTAGATTTTCTCAGAAATCGTTACAATGATTTATAAGTATTCCTATATACAAGTATTACTTATATTCTTATACTAGCTGTATGTCCCGATTTCACCCGGGGAATTTCATTTTTCTAATGAAACGTTCGATTTCGTAAAAAAACGATAAAGCGAGATCATTACGATTTTTTTTAGGATAAAGAATATCAGCTTAAGATCGGCTGTAGTTATGCAATTTTAATGTGGAAAGGTGTTCGCACCTGGTATGAAAGAACCACTGAGCGAAATTTGGAGAATTTAGGATAAACGGTATGGAATTCTATAAAGAACAAACAAACAAACAGAAATATTGCCCTGCAGTTTCAGCTTCTCGCAAATCGGCTTGCCTAAGCCTCTGTGGCGCAAAGCGGGCCTCGTATTCCTGGGCAGACTCAGTTTCCCGCGATTCTGCCTGTCTAAGCCTCTGTTGTTCAATCCTATTTTGATGTTCGTCGAGAGTTTCAGCTGCTCGTATTTGACGTTGTTTTTTAGCTTTTAAGTTCACTACTCCTATTGAAGCTCGCTTCTTAGGAGGCATTTTTAAAAAATAAATTCAGCATACATGTAAATAAACGTATTGTAATGTTAAAAAAAAACAACATATGGTTTAAAAATCTCAGTACTCGACGCCTGCCAAGGGACGGTCTTACCGGGCCTTGTTGGCCTCTTCAAAATCTATAAATGATTTTTTAGGCCGTTTTTTCGACTCAACGGTCGATTTCGTAAAAAAAAAAAAAAAAAAAAAAGAAAAACCATTGTCAAGCGAGATCATGACGCATTTTATAACTATAATGAATATACCCAGAGATTGGCTGAAGTAATGCAATTTTAATATGGACAGGTGTTCGCACCTGGTATCAAAGAACCACTGAGCGAAATTTGGAGAATTTAGGAGAAACGGTATGGATTTCTATAAATAACAAATAAACAAACAAACAAAAAAAATTTCAACTTTATTTATATAGATTTAAGTATTCCTTGATATCAGGTAAGCTTTATCATTATTAAAATATTCTGAGGGGGCATAAATGGGGAAGGGGCCTTTTTTTGTTTTCCTATAAAGTATCTTTGTTTTTTTTATATGGAAAAATTATCTGTCTCTCTTTTCACCTAAAAATAAGAAATGGCTAAATATGAAATATGAAAAAAATCAAGTAAAGATATACAGAAGAAAAAAAGAAAAATATTCCGTCAACTCATAAAATACGGCGAGACCACTGAAGCTCAGTACGCCTTTACTTACAATTGTTTATAATTAAAGATGTTCTGTTCATTTAATGAAAATTATTTGTTTCATGGTAACTACATGAAGTTTTCAACAACTACATAGAGAATTATAAAATCAGACGACTTGGAGTATTATGCTTGCATTGCCGAATTATCGCAAGTAGGTAAACACTTTTATTTAATAATAAAAAATTTAGTGTAATTTAAAGAGCAAATACAAACAAAAATAAGTAAATGAATGTGGTGGATACATGTGTTACTTTGAGAAATGGCATTTAACAAAACACGTCAATTTCTAATGTAATTAAGTTGGTAAGTAAAAGTTGTGTGTTGCGCGCATCGCACCAGATTTTTACTTTCACTTACCTATATATGAAATATATAGTAAGTGGAAGTATTGCGATCGTGAAAATTTTCGACTTCCGGTTTTCAACGGAAATACACGTTTTGTGGTCCCCTGAGTCAAAATAACCAAGTCCCGCGAAATGGTCTGTGTGTGTGTGTGTCTGTGTGTGTGTGTGTGTGTGAACAGACTAGCTCAAAAACTATAAACCGTGCGAACCTGAAATTGGGTATTTTAAGTATGTATATGCCCGCGATGTGACAGCAAAAATTTCATCAAATTTGCTCAAAGGGAGGGGGTACTTTATTTAATAACTTTTTAAGTTTTTTTCGATTTTCTCAAAAACGGCTCTAACGATTTTGATTAAACTGAGTATTTGATCTATTTATATGCCCGTAATATGACTGTAAAAATTTCATAAAAATTGATCAACCGGAGGGGGGACTTTACTTAATAAATTTTGTATCATTTTCACGCGTTTTTTTTATTTACTCAAAAACGGTTTTATCGATTTTGATCAAACTTAGTATTTGATGTATTTATATGCCCGAGATATGACTGTAAAAATTTCATCAAAATTTATCAACCGGAGGGGGGACTTTACTTAATAAATTTTGTATCATTTTCACGTGTTTCTTTTATTTACTCAAAAACGGGTTTATCGATCTTGATCAAACTTGGTATTTGATGTATTTATATGCCCTAGATATGACTGTAAAAATTTCATCAAAATTGATCAACAAGAGGGGGGACTTTACTTGATAAATTTTGTATCATTTTCAGGTTTTTTTTTATTTACTCAAAAACGGTTTTAACGATTTTGATCAAACTTGGTATTTGATGTATGTATATGCCAAAGATGTGATAGCCAACATTTCATCAAAATTGGTCAAACGGAGGTGGCACTTTATTTCATAATTTTTTTCCAATTTTTACCTTTTTGATCGATTATCTCAAAAACGGCTTTAAAGATTTTTATCAAATTTCTCATGTTTTATGGAAATTAGTTTTTATTTAATATCAGGTAAGCTTTATCATTATTAAAATGTTCTGAGGGGGCTTAAATGGGGAAGGGGCCTTTTTTGTTTTCCTATAAAGTACCTTTGTTTTAGTTTATATTGAGAAATTAACTGTCTCTCATCACGCCTAAAAATAAGAAATGGCTAAATATGATATATGAAGAAAATCAAGTAAACATATACAGGAGAAAAAAAGATGAATATTTCGTCAACTCATAAAACACCTTGAGCTCACGCATGCGCCGAACGCCTTTAATGACAAACCAATGCGTTATAATTAAAGATGTTCTGTTCATTTGAGAAATGGCAATTAACAAAACGCATTAATTTTCAATCTAAGTAAGTTAGTAAGTGAAAGTTGTGTGTTGCGCGCACGCACCAGATTTTTTTATCTCTATATAAGTTAAGACAGGAGTACGTAGGTATTTAATTTAACGTTTCATTTTCACTAATAAAAACATGTGTTGTTAGATAAGAATGACGATTAAGTAGGTTATACGTTTGTTGTAAATTATTCTTGCTGTATTTATTAATAAAACCAGCTTATTTCATTCTGTATTAGTTTCCTTTTAACTTTTCTTTGACAAATATTCATTCTGAACAAACCAAACACTAACTGGTGCCGAAACCCGGGAGATCGAGTGATCAGAAGCAGAAAGCAGTGTAAGTGAGTTAAGCAGTTTTTTTTTTTCTCTTTTTTTTCCCTGTAAGCCACGAGAACTGAAAAGTGCGATATGCCAGAAGAATCTGCAGTGTCAAAGATACCTACAGTGCCTAAAGAGACATCGGCAGAGGCGCATGCAAATACTATAGCATGGTTGAAAGTACGAGCGGCGAACTCCCAGGATTTGAGGAAGGCGGTCTCTGATTTAGAGAAATTCACTGGAGAAATAGGTGAATTGAATCATTTCTTGAAAGGTGGTGATCGACTTATGGCATGTATTGAGGCAAAGAGAGCAGAAAAGTTGATAGACCAGAGGGATGCAGAATCGGATTTGGTGTGCCGGGTTAAGAGAAATGTACTCAACATTATACAAGCTGATGAAGATACCCCATGGTCGGTTGTAAAGGAAAGGTTGAAGAAAGCGTATGGAGGAGGTAGATGGACACCGGAGGAGGACATTTTTCAAATGTTTCGGGAAGTGAAGCACCCGCGAATGACCAGCGGGCAATTTGCAGAAGTACTTTTAATTAAATTTAATAAGATTACAGAGAAGTTAAGAGAAACTGAGAGCGCAGCACACGTAGAATCTAAGATGGCATTCCTATCAACCATCTTAAAAGTTCAATTGGCACGAGAAACTGGAAGAAAAGAAAGCTTTCCTAAAGAGCGCTCATTTGTCGAATGCGCTCAAGATATGAGCTAAAAAGAGACCACGATTTTGTGGTCCTCACAGGTTTCGCGGATGATCAGGCTGTGTCGGCGCGGGACAAGGGGGCGGCAGAAAGAGTGATTAGCAGCATACAGAGGAACCTCGCGGAGATTGGTTTGGCGATAAATCCTCAAAAGAGTGTGGGCATAGTCTTAAATAAGGGAGAGCTGGAGGCAGCGGTGCTCTCTCTCGAGAATGGAGACGGCATTCAGACATTAAAACAAGGCGAAATTATTAAGTATTTAGGATGCACCTTCTCGGGAGAGCTACTGTTTGCAGAGGATTCGGTGACAAAATTAAACAAAAACCTCGATAAGCTGGTTACCTCTTGCTTGTTGAAGCCCGAACAAAAGCTCAACATTGTCAACCAATATCTGTTCCCGGGTCTCACTTACCCTCTCCAAACTGCGCCTTTAACAAAGCTGCGTCCGGAGGTGTTGGAAGGAATCGACACCATGATCCGTAGGAGCGTGAAGGCCATAATTGGTCTTCCTGCTAACACCTCCACGGCGATGTTGTACGCTCCCAGGAGGTACCGAGGATTGGGTTTGATCCGCTGCCAATGGGAAGCTCCTCTTCAGCACTGGTCCATTGCTCAGCGACTGTCCAATGTACCGGATGCCCTGTTCCAATCTACATTTGATTACTCGGCGGAGATATCAGAGTGTGCCGAGAGATTGGGAGTTGAACAGGGGCACCGGAATATGAGAGCTCTACGGCAGTCGCTACGAGAGAACTCGTTTGAGGAATGGGCCAACTGCAGGTGGCAGGGCATCGGAGTACGACACTTTAAAGACAACCCGAAAGCTAACAGGTACATGTACGAGAAGCAGATACTGTCGGGGTCTGAATGGTCCAATGCCCTGAAACTGAACATCAATTATGCACCCCTGCGCGGGGTCCCAGGTGTCAGCGGACAGGGGAGAGAAGTTGGGTCCCTCTGTCGCAAATGTAACAGAGAGCCTGAAACACCAGCACACGTGCTGGGGAAATGCCCCAACAACTCACTCCTGATAACTCGCCGTCACCACAGAGTCAAACATGCATTGATGAGGCTCCTGAAGGAAAGGGATTTCGCCTGCTTTGAGGAAGTGTATTGTGTGGATACGGATGGATCCACGAGATATGCCGATATAGTGGCATTCCCGAAGACCGGAAAGTCGGCTGTCATTCTGGATCCCACCGTGAGGTACGAGTCCAATGACCTCGATCAGGCAAGTAAAGTTGATGAGGAAAAAAAAAAAATATATGAAAAATGTATCCCTTTTCTCAAAGAGAGGTTCCGCTAGAGCTTCGGCGAGAGAGAGTTCCACGTGAGAGGCCTTTGGTTCGGAGCCCGCGGAACCATTCCTAGGTCGACCAGGAGCTTCATGGAGGATCTTGGAGTGGAGATAAAGGACGTAGCAAACTTGGCGGAGAGTATAGTGCTGGACTCCCTGGGTATAATACATCACCACATTTACAGTGGTGGCTGAATTCGAGACTGGTGAGGGGACATGTATGTATGTAAGTTATTTATTTATTTATTTGCATGTGTATCTATTTATTTATATGTGTATTTATTTATTTTATTATAAGTAGTTATGTAATGATTTGTTGAATTTTAATATTTTTTTTTTTTATTGTAGATTTAATACATCTGGCAGTGAGTTGATTTGATTTTATTCTTAATTCTATTGTTGCATGATATATATATTTTATTCGAAATTTCTAATTTTTTATATGTATATTTTCGTATTCAAGAGAGCACTCAAGGGTTTGAGTAAAAGAGAGAAAAAAAGAAAATTAAAAAAAAAATAATAAAAAAAAATTATATTAAAAAAATATAGATATAACCATGTAGGTAAAAATATATATATAAGCATGGGTGTTATGATTTTTATATATTATTAAATAAGGTGATAAAAATAGTCTAAGATGAGATGTACAGTATGCTGTGTATTAGCAACCCAATGTAGTTGGGCAGCATCACTTTTATAATGAATAAAGTGTTTCTCTCTCTCTCTCTAGTGCGCGCGATGAGGAGGCCCGGATAGAATTAGAAGAGTCCGGTTGGAGTAGGATAAGCTACAGAAGGCCAAGAACCACACCAGTAGCATGGAAGAGAGAAGGACCTGATTACCTTCGAAAAGAGAAAATACCAATGGAAGGGAGGAAGCCGGACTAGAGGAGATTAAAACCAACTGGGAAACGAGAAGACCGGAGGTGCCACGGATGTGGGAAAGTTGGACATCTAGTAGCACAAAGCCCCCGCACGAAATGCTTTGAATGCGGAATGGCCGGGCACATCGCCAGACGGTGTCCCTACATTTACCGACGGAGAGAAAAAGAGACCATCGAAGTTAACGCCCAGAAGGTATGGAGGAAAAATAGGTCACAGGTGGATTCGTCAGAAACTTCAGAGACTTCCGAATCTGAGGAAGAAAGAGAAGGGCCAGGGACCAGTGGAGGTGAAGAAGGAAGTAGCGGCCGAAGGAATGGACATCGACTTGCAACAGCCGGAAGGAAGGATCGAGCAGAGGCCTGAGGTGGGTGTCAGCTGAGAGGCGACCGCACTCTAGTAAACTGCAGCGTGAGGGGTGAGTATGGCGGTCTGCCTATTATTCGAGTTGCGGGAGTAAGATATCTGGTGGATACCGGGAGCTCTAGCACAATTGTAAGCAAAAGAGCTGCGGAGGAGCTGCATGTTGGCGAGGGAAAACTCCAAACGCAGGTATGTAAATGTAAATTAATCACCCTGGGTGGTCCTTGTGAAGTAGAGGGAGAAACAGTGATAGGGCTGAATAGGTGTGGTGTAAAGGGGAGTAATTTGAAAGTTCATGTAGTTGGGAATATGCCTCGTGAATATGAGGGAATAATTGGTTGTGACTTACTGGGGAAAGTAGACGCACAAATCGAGAACAACGGCGGGCGGTGGAGAATTCGAATCGGTAAAACGAAATACAAATGCCAGAAACGTGTTAAGGGTAATGGGCAGAGAATTGGTGCAATTAATCGAGCTGAGGATTGGAGGCTTATCCTGAAAAGGGAACACAGGGACATATTTTTCATGGAGGGAGATAGGCTTGGGGTAACTGGTAAGACGGTCCATGAGATACCTCTAAAGCAGGAAAAGGTCACCTATGTTAAAGAAAGGAGATACCCACAGGCGCTGAGACATTATATTCGCGAGGAGATAGAGGATTTAAAGGCCCAGGGTATCATAGTGGACAGCACTTCACCGTATAATAGTCCATTGTGGGCAGTAAAGAAAAAGAGTCTGGCGGACGAGACCCGAGAGAAATATAGGATAGTGATAGACTATAAGAAATTGAATGAGAACACGGTTGACGAAAAATACCCTATTCCTAGGTTCGAAGATATCATCGATAGATTAAATGGGGCAACGGTGTTTAGTACCCTAGACCTAAAGGCGGGATATCATCAGATTAAAATGCAACCAAGGGACCAAGGGAAGACAGCATTTACTTTCGAAAGAGGGCACTACGAATTTACAAGGATGCCGTTCGGACTAAAAAATGCCCCGATTACGTTTCAACGGCTTATGGATGAGTTTTTACGGGGGATAGATGAATCGGTCTGCCAAGTGTACATGGACGACTTGTTAGTTTTTAGTAGAACAGAGGAGCAACACGTCGAACACTTGCGAATGGTTTTTGAACGTTTGAGGCAATTCGGCTTAAAATTGTCGTTTTTGGGACAAGAGCAAATTACGTTTTTAGGCCACACGATCTCAAAAGAAGGTGTGAAACCTGACATGAGTAAGGTGCTGACGTTACAGAAGATGGCAATTCCAACCGATGTTAAAGGAATTCGAAGATTACTGGGGTCACTAAATTACTATAGGCGATTTGTTCCCGAAATGGCTGAGTACCTGGTGCCTTTAAATAACCTACTCAAGAAAGGAAGAAAAGTAGTTGTTACGCCCGAAATGGAAAACAATATCAGGAGGTGCTTGGAGAAGCTACAAGACGAGCCACTGCTAGCGTTTCCCGATTTTTCGAAACAATTTACCATAACAACGGACGCGAGTGAGTATGCGCTGGGGGCCGTATTATCACAGGATTCGGACGGAGGGGAACGACCTATACCGTACGCCAGCAGGCGCCTTACAGACACCGAAACTAGATATAGCGCGCTAGAGAGGGAGCTGTTAGCGGTAGTGTGGGCCATCGATCATTTCAGGCCATACGTTTACGGCAGAAAGTTTAGGGTCCATACAGACCATAAGCCCCTTCAGTGGGTGGGTAAATTAAAAGAGTCTTCCGCTAGAATCACCAGATGGAAGGAATTTCTTAAACAGTACAACATAGACATTGTGTACAAACCGGGAAGAGAAAACGTTGTGGCAGACTGGCTTTCTCGAGCAATAATGGTAAATGCGCTCGAAGAAGAGAAAGGGAAAAGCAGCGATGATGAAGAGGGAACAACAGAAGAAAGCAGCCTTAGCGAAGATAGACCACTTGATATGGAAGAGTCGATGGAGATCATCAATGATAAGCCACGGCAAATTATTTGGAAGACCTGGGCCTTGGGACCGATGAAGATTGAGCGAGATAGGTATGGAAAGTCTCAAATCATCACGGTATGGTCGGAACCAGGGGTGACGGAGGACCTCATTTGCAGCACACTCATGGACGTGTCGACGGCGGGGGAAAACCCATTATATCTACGTGGGGAATAAAACGGTTTGGGAGAAAATCAAACGGCTTTGGAAGTCGAAAAAAATCGGTGTTGACCGATCATTTGTACGGTGCAGCCTAATGGTAGAAACGCTGAAGGATACAGAACTACAGCTGGAGGTTACACATGCATATCATCAAGGCAAGACCAATCACCGCGGAATAAATGAAACGTTAAAGGCGCTGAAACGGAAATATTTTTGGCAAGGTATGGAAAAAACGATTAAAGAGGTCATTAGAGACTGTGAGATATGTTTACAGACCAAATACGACAGACATCCCCCCAAAGCAATACAAGAAAAAACACCCACAGGTTCAGTGCCATTGACTGATCTACAGATTGATACGTTCACCTGGAGAAGATATAAGTGGGTCACCATAATTGATCTTTTCAGCAAAGTGGCTATGGCATACCAGGTAAAAGAACGTTCATCGGAAGCATTGTTAGTGGCTTTACGGACCTGGTACCAGTTCTATGGTGTTCCAGACCGTATTACATCTGACAGGGGTAGGGAATTTGATAATGCCAGTATAAGGGAAGAGGCAAAGGCCTTGAAGATCGATTGGCACCTCAACACCCCAGGACATCCGAAGAGTAGGGGGAGTATAGAGTGACTTCACAGCACGCTAAGCGATCACCTTCGGGTATACCAGGTGGAAAAAGGGCTGAAGCCAGATATAGCAATGGCAAAGGCAGTCGCGGCGTATAACCATTCAATTCACTCAGCAACAGGGTTTATGCCTTTCGAGATTCTTTTTGGACTCCGAGTTCGCTGTAGAGATATTATGGCCACGACAATAAATGAAGAACTGTCTAAATGCGTAATCAATAATAGGGCAGGGTTGATTAAGTTATGGGGAAAGGTTGGGGAGAAAATGGACCTGGAAAAGAGCAAAAGGGTAGCGAAAGAAAATTTGAGGGTCCGGGATGTAATGGGCGATGTTAAAATTGGGACGGTAGTATATAGGAGAAAGGTGTCTAATAGGGGCAAGGAGTTGGTGAGGTACGAAGGGCCATTCAGGGTGGTCTCCATCCGCGAGCATAACGTCGTGACTATTGAGAGTATGAAAGAACACAAGAAACGGAGAACAGTGCACATCGAACAATTAAAGGTTCCAATAGAGAAGCCATAGTTGCCCAGAGTGATCTCTTCGATGGTTTACGGAACTTTTTATAGATAGAGGACGAACCATTTTATTTTTCCTTATTACTTAGTTTTGTTTATTTCGCTTAGAATTTTTATTTTGGGGTTCGACATAAACCACTTTCTGTTTTTTTCTTTTTCTATTTCCTAATTATTGTATTTTTTTTAAATTGTATTTATTATAGCTTAAGTACAGATCTTTCTCACTCCTGTATATTAAAACAGACCTGTAGGAGTTTACGAAGAATGTTCGTAAACTGGAAGGGGGGAGTTAAGACAGGAGTAGTAGGTATTTAATTTAACGTTTCTTTTTCACTAATAAAAACATGTGTTGGTAGATAAGAATGACGATTAAGTAGGTTATACGTTTGTTGTAAATTATTCTTGCTGTATTTATTAATAAAACCAGCTTATTTCATTCTGTATTAGTTTCCTCTTAACTTTTCTTTGACAAATATTCATTCTGAACAAACCAAACACTAACTTATATATAAGAGGCTTTGTCCTGACTGACAGAATCAACGCACAGCAAAAACTACTAATGATAGAAACTTGAAGTTCGGAATTTAGATTTTAAACGCGATGTAGGTAGCCACTAAGAAAGGAATTTCAAAAATGTAACCCCTGTAACGGAAATCTATTTTTGAGATTTTAAACCATATGTTTTTTATTTGAATATCAATTTAACGTTACAATATTATTAAAATAGACGTTCACATAAAATATGGCTACTGATTATTTAAACATTAGTGGTAATCAAATTATGCACACTGTGATTCCCATGATTGTGGATAGTGCGTGTTTATTTCAATCTCTTTTATCTATATATATATATATATATATAAAAGGATTTCTCCTCACTGACAGAATCAACGCAGATCAAAAACTACCAATGATAGAAACTTGAAGTTCGGAATTTAGATTTTAAACGCGATGTAGGTAACCACTAAGAAAGGAATTTCTAAAATGTAACCCTTAAGTGGTTTAAATGGCAAAATTGTCGTTTAACTCTAACCGACACCTATTTTTGCACTTCGAAACAAATATCTAATTTGGGCTAATTTTACGACGAGTTTAACTCGGAACCCCCCCCCCCCCCCACGCATAGGGCGTCGAAAACCATGTTTTAACGCCGAAAAATGAAGCGTTCACTACGAGTAAGTAATTTTTTGTTTCGGCATTTTTAGTAACTATCTCCATTGCGCGTCTCCCTCTCTTCTACCGAGCCGGCAACTTCCCCCTCCAACGTTCCACCTACAGGAAGCTCCGATTCTACTAAATCTCCTTAACATATAATAAATCAGTTAACATATTATATTAAATCAATGCCAAAATAATGATAACAGAATTGATTTTAAAGGCTCGCGGGCAAAGCCGCGACGGGGAATGCTAGTTTTAATATTATAAATATTGTATTACAGGGCGAAAATGACCCATGTGGTTAAAATTCCCGAAAATATATAAATATAACTTATTGAGACAAACAAATATAAGTATATAAAAATGTGTGAAGTTGCTGAATGGCTTTTAGATATGTATTTTCCCGTTCATGTTGCCTTGGTTACAGTTGTCAAGGATAACTATTTTAAAAAAAATTTCTTGAAATTAATTTTATATTTCTTTTTTATTTTCAAAGATACTTTGTAGTTTATATAATTCAGATTTCAGATAGTTAAATTATAGTGAACTGTTTTGCCACCAGCGAATAACGCTTAAAATAAAATATATCATGTTTTTGTTCAAATTGTAGTATATCTATTGCAATTATAATTATTCATGTTTGAATCAAATCGCTGACCTTTTCGTTTAAATTATCTTTTGGGTGTGTCTTAATTAGTAAAACTCATTTTTTTCCTGCCCCCATAACGATTTTCATTATCTTTAACAATAGAATAGAATAGAATAGAATAAGGCTTAACGGACCCGAAGGCCCGACGCCGACACCACCAATCGATCCCTACATACCTCCATCCACCTACCACCGTCCAATCCCAAATTCACAAGATCTGCTTTCACCGAATCTTCCCATCTTCGCCTAGGCCTACCCCTCGGCCGTTTTCCGATTGGCAAAGCGTTTATCAATGTTTGAGGAATTCGTTCGCTACTAAGACTCGCCATTTCGCATGCCCACTTTAACCGACGCGCAGCTATAGATTCGATTACATTTACCGGATAAAGCTCACGCGATTCCGCATTGTGTAGCCGTCTAAATTCTCCTGTTGACTCATCCTTCTTCGGCCCGAATATTCTACGCAGCACTTTATTTTCAAACACCATAAGGCGTTTCTCATCCCTTACTGTAAGGGGCCATGTTTCACATCCGTAAAGAACAGTCGGAAGAATTATAGTTTTGTAAATCCTGATTTTTAAATTTCGGGATAGAAGGCGTGAGCTAAGCAATTTTTCAATCGAGAAATATCAAGCATTTCCAGCCTTTAACCTAGCCTTAATTTCCTCCTCGATTTCGTTTTTTCTAGTTACAGTAGATCCTAAATATCTAAATTTCTCAACGGCTTCGAATATTTCCTCTTCTACTTCAATATCGCCAAAAATCTTTAACAATAAAAAAATAAAATCAATAATTGATTGTGGTAATTATTAAAACCCAATTTTTTCTATCAAGACTGGTTTGAATTCTAAATCCAACTACGCCACATATATTCAATTAAACTAAACCACATTCAAGGATAACAGGTTTGTGAAATCATATATGTGTAGACATATAAGTAGGTAGGTACTTAACTGGTTCTAAATGTGCTGATCGTAATTGATAAAGCCCAATTTTTTCCTCTTCACCAGTTTGCAATTCGATCTATCGAATCACTATGAATAACTATAGATCGATTTAATTGATTTTTTACTATAGTAAATTACCGCTTAATTGTCCCCCTCTGAACCAATACATTCCCGTTTAAGCGGGAGAACAGGTTAATATGGAGGTCAAAAAAAAAAAAAAAAAAAATCTAATATTATTATAACATACTAGCTGTATGTCCCGGTTTCACCCGGGAAATTTAATTTTTCTAATGAAATGGTCGATTTCGTAAAAAAACGAAATAAGCAAGATCATTACGATTTTTATTAGGATAAAGAATATCAGCTGAAGATCGGCTGAAGTTATGCAATTTTAATATGGACAGGTGTTCGCACCTGGTATGAAAGAACCACTAAGCGAATTTTTGAGAATTTAGGATAAACGGTATGGATTTCTATAAAGAACAAACAAACAAACAGAAATATTGGCCTGCAGTTTCAGCTTCTCGCAAGTCGGCTTGCCTAAGCCTCTGTGGCGCAAGGTGGGCATCGTATTCCTGGGCAGACTCAGTTTTCCCTGGGAGTTTCAGCTGCTCGTATTTGACGTTGTTTTTAGCTTTTGAGCTCACTACTCCTATTGAAGCTCGCTTCTTAGGAGGCATTTATAAAAAATAAATTCACCATACATGTAAATAAACGTATTGTAATTTAAAAAAAAAAAAATCTGGTGCGTGCTCGCAACACACAACTTTCACTTACCAACTTACTTAGATTAGAAATTAATGCGTTTTGTTGCCACTTCTGAATTGAACAGAACGGCTTAAATTATGACCAATGGTATGTCATTAAAGGCGTCCTCCGCATGAGTGGGCTCAACGAGTTTTATAAGTTGACTGAATATTTTTCTTTTTTTCTCCTCTATATGTTTTCTTTTTTTTTTAACATATCTCATATTTAGCCTTTTCTTATTTTTAGGCGTAACGAGAGACAGTTAATTTCTCCATATAAACAAAAACAAAGGTACTTTATAGGAAACAAACCAACAAAAAAGGCCCCCCCAAAAAAAAAACGCCCCCTAAGAACATTTTAATAATGATAAGGCTTACCTGATATTAAAGAATTTTCATTTAACATGACGAATTTGATCAAAATCGTTAAAGCCGTTTTTGAGATAATCGATCAAAAAGGTAAAAATTGAAAAAAAATTATAAAATAAAGTGCCACATCCGTTTGACCAATTTCGATGAAATATTGACTATCACATCTTTGACATATACATACATCAAATACCCAGTTTGATAAAAATCGTTAAAACCGTTTTAGAGTAAATAAAAAAACACGTGAAAATGATACAAAATTTATTAAGTAAAGTCCCCCCTCCCGTAGATCAATTTTGATGAAATTTTTACAGTCATATCTCGGGCATATCAATACATCAAATACCCAGTTTGATAAAAATCGTTAAAACAGTTTTTGAGTAAATAAAAAAACACGTGAAAATGATACAAAATTTATTAAGTAAAGTCCCCCCTCCGGTTGATCAATTTTGATGAAATTTTTTCAGTCATATTTCAGGCATATAAACAGATCAAATACTCAGTTTAATCAAAATCGTTAGAGCCGTTTTTGAGAAAATCGAAAAAAACTTAAAAAGTTATTAAATAAAGTACCCCCACCCTTTGAGCAAATTTGATGAAATTTTTGCTGTCACATCGCGAGCATATACATACACTAAATACCCAATTTCAGGTTCGCACGGTTTATAGTTTTTGTGCTAGTCTGTTCACACACACACACACACACACACACACACACACAGACACACAGACACACACACACACACACACAGACCATTTCGCGGGACTTCGTTATTTTGACTCTGGGGACCCCAAAACGTGTATTTCCGTTGAAAACCGGAAGTCAAAAATTTTCACGATCGCAATACTGCCACTTACTATATATTTTATATATAGGTAAGTGAAAGTAAAAACATATGGTTTAAAAATCCCAGAACTCGACGCCTACCAAGGGACGGTCTTACCGGGCCTTGTTGGCCTCTTCAAAATGTATAAAATGATATTTTAGGCTGTTTTTCGACTCAAACGGTCGATTTCGTAAAAAAAACCATTGTAAAGCGAGATCATGACGATTTTTTTAACAATAAAGAATATACCATGAGATTGGCTGAAGTTATGCAATTTTAATATGGACGGGTGTTCGCACCTGGTATCAAAGAACCACTAAGCGAAATTTGGAGAATTTAGGACAAACGGTATGGATTTCTATAAAGAACAAACAAACAGAATTTCAACTTTATTTATAAGATAATTATAACATATATATTTATGTAAAATAAAAATACCACACGAAACCTAAGTTATGAATGTTATATAAATATTAATTCAAGAAGATAACATTTTTTGGGTAGTTCAATTTAGCGATTTACGAAAACTTCTAAAAAATAATAAACAGAAGACTTTTACAACCTACATTTCAATCTATCAAACACAATCAAAATTTAAATAAAAATTAATGACCAGTGGTTGAGAATTTCACAAATTTATAAATGATTTTATGTTTAAAAAGATGTTCAAATTAAATATTAAAGTTAAAAATGATGTTACAAAAGATTTTTTTTTTTTTTTACTTTGTAGGTGAATTCATACGGAGTCAGGTTAGGTTACACTTTAGGTGCGGCATCGGTCCCGGGGGTCCGAACACTTCAAACACTCAATTAAGTCGATTTTAGTGCAGTAAATGTCGCTAACAGCTGAAATTCGGACTCCGCGGCCGATACCAGTGCCTTTTATACTATGTAGTTCTATTTAATTCTTGGACATTCTTTAATTACTGCATAAATATGAGAAAGAAAACAATATTTTTACTTTCACTTACCTATATATGAAATATATAGTAAGTGGAAGTATTGCGATCGTGAAAATTTTCTTACTTTCACTTACCTATATATGAAATATATAGTAAGTGGAAGTATTGCGATCGTGAAAATTTTCGACTTCCGGTTTTCAACGGAAATACACGTTTTGGGGTCCCCTGAGTCGAAATGACCAAGTCCCGCGAAATGGTCTGTGTGTGTGTGTGTGTGTGTGTGTATGTGAACAGACTAGCTCAAAAACTATAAACCGTGGGAACCTGAAATTGGGTATTTAGTGTAGGTATATGCCCGCGATGTGACAGCAAAAATTTCATCAAAATTGCTCAAAGGGAGGGGGTACTTTATTTAATAACTTTTTACGTTTTTTTCGATTTTATCAAAAACGGCTCTAACGATTTTGATTAAACTGAGTATTTGATCGGTTTATATGCCCGAAATATGACTGTAAAAATTTCATCAAAATTGATTAACCGGGGGGGGGGGACTTTACATAATAAATTTTGTATCATTTTCAGGTGTTTTTTTTTTTTTTTTTTTTACTCAAAAACGGTTTTAACGATTTTGATCAAACTTGGTATTTGATGTATTTATATGCCCGAGATGTGACTGTAAAAATTTCATCAAAATTGATCTACGGGAGGGGGGACTTTACTTAATAAATTTTGTATCATTTTCACGGGTTTTTTTTTTTTTACTCAAAAACGGCTTTAACGATTAACAAAAATAAGATATGAATGTAGAAAAATGTGTGACTTTGGGAAATGATAATTAGCAAAACACGTCAATTTCTAATCTAAGTAAGTTGGTAAGTGAAAGTTGTGTGTTGCGCGCACGCACCAGATTTTTTAATACTTCTTACTAAGTCTGTAACTATAAATAAAACTTACTGATATTTTTTTTATTTATTTTATATAAATTCATTTCTTTAAAAAGAATTTTTTTTATCATAGAGAGTGATTGTGAAGCAGTGAAAGACTCTAAAAAAATCGTTTCAACATTGCAAAATGTATCAATATGGATGGTAAATCCTGTATCGGACCCCGGGGGCCTGTCCTGCGCCTATAATGTCTAGTTCCAATCCTTACCAAGAGATAATGCCCTTGAGACGCTCAATTAATTCACTTGTCAGTCAAAAGATAACGCTTTGGTCAGAGCATTCCCATCGGACCCCGTGGTACGATATAGCCTGTGACTCATCCCCTGGGACCGATACCGTTCAATTCAGGATACCCCAAACCGCCGCAACTAACGTATTAAACCCGGTTAGACGGGACTTTACTGTAATTACTAACTTTATGAGTGCGATTTTCTTACACTAGATTAAAATCTAAATACAACGAAACTACATTTATAGAATCTAACCACGACAGGACCTTACATTTGCTCTGACATAACACAACAAGAAGTAGTCGAGCACATGCGGCGGAGGGGCCTAAACTCTGTGTTATCTCAAAAATGGTTTAAGAGCTTTAAAACATGGGAGCTTCACTGGGCCTCGATCCGATAAAGCACATATGTAGTTAGATCGATTTTATTTTATTATGAATGCGATTCTCAAAAACTCCGTTAAATTCTGAATCCAACGATACTGCATTCATGGTATTTGAGCACGACAGGATATTTCACGGGTATATTTCACGAAAATCCGATGTTAATCCTTTTTGAAATAATATATGTGGGATTATACAGAATTATATTGTACCATATGTTACAAAAAAAAAACAAAAAAACTTTGAATATTTTGAGTATTACCTGCTTTCCTACAGTACACTAACACTTACATATAATAAATAAATACACTACTACAGCACAGTACTTTCACACGATACTGCAGACCAAGGACAACAACCTTCTGTTGCAGCTCAGTGGGGTATTTGCAACGGCAAAAAAAGCGGTAAAATCTCTATGCTCGAGAACGATTTAAATTACAGAAATCCAAATTGTTTCCTCGTTGCATAGGAATGCAAATCGCTTAGTTGCGATTCGATCAAGGATGGACAATTACACAAGGTTTGCGACTAAATTTATATTATTACTAATTTATATTATATTATTTACTTATATCTTTATATAGGAGGAGGTGAGGTGCAAAACTCGTTCGTTATATTTTTATGAAAAATCTAGATGGCAGTTGATTTCTCAATTGACTCCTTTTTGACGCAAAACTCTTTGGTTCCTATAATAACTTCTCACTTTGCACCCATCCCAGTCGTTCACTATAGCAGTTTCTGTTACTCATTCTGAAGAAAATATCGAAACATCCTTAAACTCGAGTGTTTTATTTCAGTTTATACTCGATTCTTCTTACCTAGCTACATTAATAATTGATTTTTCAAAGGCTCCAACAAGCTGAAGGACGTTGATAATCTGCTGAAAGCATTTCTGTAACGAGTGGAAGTCCAATGACTCATTGAAGTACTACACACGAGTTCTCAATATATCTGCCACAGACGAGGGAAACAACGAACAACAGGATGGTGAGGTCGCTATTATTGAAGAAGACGATAGCCTTAGGATCTAGTCTTTTTGTAGTCAGATGTTTTATATCAGTACGTTGATATTTTTGAAAAATTCGTCAAAAAAATTTTTTTTAGTAAATGTTCAAAAAGTCAGTGGGTGATATTATTTTGTAAAATGTGTCTCGAAATCATTTATAAAATGACGGTATCGAATTCATTTATAAAATGGTTGTGAACCTAAATAAATATTGCTTAATAAAAATATCAACTTACGCCATCTGAATTAAAAATCATTCGTACCAATGTGGTATGCAGCAAAAGTCTTTCCTTTCAACATTTTGTTGCAAAACATTTTCATTCATTTTTGTTAACTCTAAATCAGGAATATTTTTCATTACAAGCTCACTTACACAGGGTAGCTGAACCTTTCGAAGGTAAAAAATCTGGTGCGTGCGCGCAACACACAACTTTCACTTACCAACTTACTTAGATAAGAAATTGACGTGTCTTGTTAAATACCATTTCCCAAAGTCACACATTTTTCTGCATTCATATCTTATTTTTGTTAATCGTTAAAGCCGTTTTTGAGTAAATAAAAAAAACACGTGAAAATGTTACAAAATTTATTAAGTAAAGTCCCCCCTCCGGTTAATCAATTTTAATGAAATTTTAACAGTCATATCTCGGGCATATACATACATCAAATACCCAGTTTGATCAAAATCATTAAAGCCGATTTAGAGTAAATAAAAAAAACACGTGAAAATGTTACAAAATTTATTAAGTAAAGTCCCCCCTCCGGTTAATCAATTTTGATGAAATTTTTACAGTCATATCTCAGGCATATTAATACATCAAATACTCAGTTTAATCAAAATCGTTAGAGCCGTTTTTGAGAAAATCGAAAAAAACCTAAAAAGTTATTAAGTAAAGTACCCCCTCCCTTTAAGTAATTTTGATGAAATTTACGCTGTCACATCGCGGACATATACCTACACTAAATACCCAATTTCATGATCGCACGGTTTATAGTTTTAGAGCTAGTCTCTTCACACACACACACACACACACACAGACACACACACACACAGACCATTTCGCGGGACTTGGTCATTTCGACTCAGGGGACCCCAAAACGTGTATTTCCGTTGAAAACCGGAAGTCGAAAATTTTCACGATCGCAATACTTCCACTTACTATATATTTCATATATAGGTAAGTGAAAGTAAAAAATCTGGTGCGTGCGCGCAACACACAACTTTCACTTACCAACTTATTTAGATTAGAAAGTGACGTGTTTGGTTAATTGCCACTTCACAAAGTCACAAATCTTTCCACATTCATTTCTTATTTTTTCCTTTTATGAGTAATTTAAAACACACGTGAAAATGATACAAAATTTATTAAGTAAAGTACCCCCTCCATTTGATCAATGTTGATGAAATTTTTACAGTCACATCTCGGGCATATTAATACATCAAATACTCAGTTTGATCAAAATCGTGAAAACCGTTTTTGAGTAAATAAAAAAACACGTGAAATTGAGACATTTATTCAGTAAAGTGCCCCCTCCAATGGATCAATTTTGATGAAATTTTTACTGTCACATCGCGGGCACATACATATACTAAATACCAAGTTTGATCGAAATCATTAAAGCCGTTTTTGGGTAAATGAAAAAAAAAAATCTGGTGCGTGCGCGCAACACACAACTTTCACTTACCAACTTACTTAGATAAGAAATTAATGCTTTTTGTTAATTGCCACTTCTCAAATGAGCAGAACGGTTTTAATTATAAACAATGGTCTGTCATTAAAGGCGTACTCCGCATGCGTGCATACTCAACGAGGTTTATGAGTTGACTGAATATTTTTCTTTTTTTCTCCTCTTTATGTTTTCTTTATTTTTATCATATCTCATATTTAGCCGTTTCTTATTTTTAGGAATTACGAGAGACAGTTAATTTCTCTAAGACAGTTAATATAAACAAAAACAAAGGTACTTTATAGGAAACAAACAAACAAAAAAGCCCCCCCCCAAAAAAAAAAAGCCCCTTCAGTACATTTTAATAATGATAAAGCTTACCTCATTTTAAAGAACACCTAATTTTCATTAAAAATGACGAATTTGATAAAAATCGTTAAAGCCGTCTTTGAGATCATCGAAAAAAAGGTAAAAATTGGAAAAAAATTATGAAATAAAATGCCCGCTCCGTTTGACCAATTTTGATGAAATGTTGGCTATCACATCTTTAGCATATTCATACATCAAATACCCAGTTTCATCAAAATCGTTAAAGCCTTTTTTGAGTAAATAAAAAAAACACGTGAAAATGATACAAAATTTATTAAGTAAAGTCCCCCCTCCGGTTGATCAATTTTGATGTAATGTTGGCTATCGTATCTTTGGCATATACATACATCAAATACCCAGTTTGATCAAGATCGTTAAAACCGTTTTTGAGTAAATAAAACAAAACACGTGAAAATGATACAAAATTTGTTAAGTAAAGTCCGCCCTCCGGTTGATCAATTTTGATGAAATTTTTACAGTCATATTTCGGGCATATAAATAGATCAAATACTGAGTTTAATAAAAATCGTTAGAGCCGTTTTTGAGAAAATCGAAAAAAACATAAAAAGTTATTAAATAAAGTACCCCCTCCCTTTGAGCAACTTTGATGAAATTTTTGCTGTCACATCGCGGGCATATACATACACTAAATACCCAATTTCAGGTTCGCACGGTTTATAGTTTTTGAGCTAGTCTGTTCACACACACACACACACAGACACACAGACACACACACACACACACACACACAGACCATTTCGCGGGACTTGGTTAATTAGACTCAGGGGACCCCAAAACGTGTATTTCCGTTGAAAACCGGAAGTCGAAATTTTTCACGATCGCAATACTTCCACTTACTATATATTTCATATATAGGTAAGTGAAAGTAAAAACACATAAAAGTGGGACACAATTTATTAAGTAAAGTACCCCCTCCGGTTGATCAATTTTGATGAAATTTTTGCTGTCACATCACGGGCATATACATACATCAAATACCCAGTTTGGTCACAATCGCGAAAGCCGTTTTTGAGTAAATAAAAAAAGCACGTAAAAATGATACAAAATTTATTAAGTAAAGTGCCCCCTGCGGTTGATCAATTTTGATGAAATTTTTACAGACATATCTCGGGCATAAAAATATATCAAATACTAAGTTTAATCTAAATCGTTAGAGCCATTTTTGAGAAAATCAAAAAAACACGTGAAAATGTTACAAAATTTATTAAGTAAAGTCCCCCCTCCGGTTAATCAATTTTGATGAAATTTTTACAGTCATATCTCGGGCATATAAATAGTTGAAATACTCAGTTTCATCAAAATCGTTAGAGCCGTTTTTGAGAAAATCGAAAAAAACCTAAAAAGTTATTAAGTAAAGTACCCCCTCCCTTTAAGTAATTTTGATGAAATTTATGCTGTCACATCGCGGGCATATACCTACACTAAACACCCAATTTCAGGTTCCCACGGTTTATAGTTTTTGAGCTAGTCTGTTCACACACACACACACACACACACACAGACACACACACACACAGACCATTTCGCGGGACTTGGTTATTTCGACTCAGGGGGTCCCAAAACGTGTATTTCAGTTGAATACCGGAAGTCGAAATTTTTCACGATCGCAATACTTCCACTTACTATATATTTCATATATAGGTAAGTATATATATTTCATATATAGGAAGGGCCGGGATAGCCGAGCGTGTAGGAGCGCGACCCGTTGTTACACGCTCGAGCCGAACGGCGGCGGTTCGAATCCGCCCTGGGAGGGATAACTTTTATTTCGTGGAGGCCCCACGGAATAAATCTCAACCCTCCCACCATGGTTAGAATAGGTTTGGTTACACCTGTAGAGTAACCCCCCGTATGCCACACATGGCCAGGTAGGGGTACCGAACAAAAAAAAAAAAAAAAAAAAAAAAAAAAAAAAAAAAAAAAAAATATAGGTAAGTGAAAGTAAAAATCATCTTTATCCACTCTACAAGACGTGGTAAGTTTTTTGAGTTTCCTGGAAAATGTGTTCATGTGGAAAGAACGAGTTTTGCGTCTCACCTCTTCATATATATATACATATATATAAATCTCGTGTCCCGATGTTTGTCGGCGGTAAAATAAGAAACTACTCAACCGATCTTTATAAAATTTGGCTCATTGTGTGTAGTTTTGTCCAACTTAAGAGATAGGATGAGGGGGGTAAATGGGTGAGGTAAAGGGGAAGCTGAAGCGTTAGACGAGTGCGGGAGTCTTACTCACTTCAAGAGGGAACAATAAACCATAGTGCCCTACTCACTGTTTAGTTTTCCCCGCTGACCCAATCCCCATCAACGCCTACTGTCACCTTCTCGTGGTGCTCCCTGGGGAGTTAGTCATAACTCGCGAACGACAGAGGCTCGATTCGAGATCTGCGTAGTCCGCTCAAATTACGGGGGGATATCTTAAGGGAGGTTGAAATGGAAGAAAGGTCTTAAAAAAAAAAGTTTCTATGATTCTTCAGTAGTTTCTGTCTTCTGGATCGAATAGGACCATAACAGTAGTCGGCGCTTAAGTTGTACTCGAAATATAACATTTTTAACAGAGATATCAGATTTTTCAACTATAAACTAATAACTTATTATCTGCTGACTGCTTGGAATGGGCTTATACGATTCAGAATCACAGAAACCATAAAAAACGAAGCATAACTCGACAAAGCTGCACTAAAATTTATTGTTCATTTACTATTTTCAACCCCCAATAAAGTATATAGAGTTCCTTATTTGGGCGGACTCTGAATTTCTCCAATCTTAATGTTGATACCAAGTTAAAACCGAAGTATTTCTGTTATTAAAACTACCACACAAGTACCGGAGCAAAGCCGGGCACCCTAGCTAGTTTTCTATAAATATTTATTATTGGTAAATTTCATTTGAATAATGATTGTGGTTAATTTCAAATTCGGCGGAAAAATAGAACATTTCAGAAGGCTGTGAAGCCTTCTAGAGGTTTTTAATGAAGAACTTCAAGTTCAGTCCGTAAGTTAATAAAGTATTTCAGTGCAGTTATTTCACGTAATTAAGCAAGTCAGTTCAGTTCAGTGAATAACTCAGTTAGGTTATAGTGATTAGTTATACAAAGGTAAGAAGCTTCCATTGGACGAGAGATAGGCTTAAAGGGAACATAGCTTAATAATTCAAAAAACCGGTAGCGCCGGAAAGGCGAGGAGTCGGTGGACAATAAAAATAAATACTGACGACTGCCAAGTTTTGCTATAAGTGTAGCGCACTCTATAAACTTTAGAGAATAGCAAACAAAAATATTTTATGAATTTGAAAAAATGTGTTTCTTGTTACTAAAAAAAATGAATTTAAGAATATAACTATCTTATTAGAAAATATTTTATTTATTTATTTTATTTATTTATTTATTTATTTATGTTTCCCTTGTAGATTTGCACCTGCGCTGTGGCGCATCGAGCAAATTTGGTCACTGCTGCTTTTGACTCTGACTTTCTTGCATTATAATTTACTAAAGTAAGAGGTCTCTTGGCCACCTTCGTTTCAGTCGACGTCGAGGCTGACCAGGTAACAGGGAGGAGGAAAGAGAATGGATGAGTGGGTTAGGGTGATGTTGTGTTGAAGAGTGGAATGTTTGGTATTTGTCGTGTATGTAAGATTTTACTGTCGGTATGTTCATGTCATTGTGCAGCGTGTTATTCGAAATAAACCAAGGTGCATTTGTGATGCACCTGAGAATTTTGGATTGTGATGTTTGTATTTCGTTGATGTGGATGTCTTTCGCGGAACCCCAAAGTTCTGCTCCGTATGTCCAAATAGGTCTTAAAATAGTCGTGTAAATTATTCGCTTGTTTCTTAAGGTGAGAGTTGATCTGTAGTCCAGGAGATGTGAAAGCTGCTTGTACCGTTTGTTGTTTTCCAGTTTTTAAATTTGGTATGTATGTTCCACGTGAGTCGTTTGTCTAAGTACAGTCCAAGGTATCGTATGAAATTCTTTGAAGGAACTGGGTCATTGTTAATTGTCACAGGTGGGCAAGTCGATTTTCGTAGAGAAAAACTTACGTGACTTGACTTGGAGGAGTTAATTTTTATTTTCCATTTTTTGAGCCATTTTTCAATTTCAAATAGATGACTTTGAAGGGCGAAGGATGCGATAGTAGGATTTTGGTGTGTTGAAACGATAGCTGTGTCATCAGCGAAACTAAAGATAGTGGTGTTAGGGTGCTCAGGGATATCTGATGTGTAGACGGAATAGAGTAAAGGACTTAAAACACTACCTTGTGGTACACCCGCAAGTTGAGGAAAGAAGGAGGAAAGAGAAGAGTCAACTGAAACACAGAAATACCGGTTAAGAAAGAAAGATTGAAGAATCAGGAAGTAAGTAGAAGGAATGTGCGGTTTGATTTTCCAGAGCAAGCCTGTCAAAAGCTTTCTCAATGTCGAGGAAAACAGCAGAGCAGTATAATAATTTAATTAAAATAAGAAAAAAGATTAACAAATAATTTACTTATTTATTTAAAAAGGGTTTGAGACTTTCTTGTTATGAGAAAAATAATAAGGAGTAATCTGATTGCAGTATGAAATGTAGTGTGATGCAGCAATAATTTTATGACGCTGCGGACGGCCCTGGACTTCGAACAGTATGTAATAATATAAAATGAAATAATGAAATTAGTAGAGACTAAGATCTAAATTATTTTTTTCATTAACAAATAATTATTAGACTTCAGTTGTATTTAATGTGAGAAATTTAGGCGAACAGTATTCAGTCTTAACAAATCATATTTATTTCAAAACAGTAAACGTTTTGGCCATTCGGCCATCTACAACGCTCCATCTGATGGAAAATTTATATTGTTCTAAAAATTAAAAACTGTGGTTAAAAACACCATATCTATACTAGCTTGTCATATAAACTAGGTATTTAATACCAACGCCGCTCACATACAATATAATTTATCAGGGAATTGATTAAAGCAGCAATTGAAAAAAAGGAAGTTATAGTGATGATATCCAGAGAAGGAGATACAAACAGAAATCAACTAACTAAATAACTATGAAAAAAAAATAAATAAAATCAAGTAAATAGTAGGCTGGGAAAGAGGAAAGATAAGATTAGAATGTTTACAATTTTTACATTTACTATTTTTTGTTCTTTATGTGCATTCTTAGCAACATTACTTAAAATTTTTCTTTTTGTTTTATGAACAATATTTATCCTGTCCTCTGCTGAATGTTTACAGTGGCTGCTAGGTTCAGATTAATCTGACTCTCCACTTTCAAGATAAGTGGGTGTAGTGTGTAGAGGTGTAAAATCAAATAAAGTTTAACAGTATAAAAGTATTGCCCATCTGTTTTTACTTTCACTTACCTATATATGAAATATATAGTAAGTGGAAGTATTGCGATCGTGAAAAATTTCGACTTCCGGTTTTCAACGGAAATACACGTTTTGGGGTCCCCTGAGTCGAAATGACCAAGTCCCGCGAAATGGTCTGTGTGTGTGTGTGTGTGTGAACAGACTAGCTCAAAAACTATAAACCGTGCGAACCTGAAATTTGGTATTTAGTGTCTGTATATGCCCGCGATGTGACAGCAAAAATTTCATCAAAATTGCTCAAAGGGAGGGGGTAGTTTATTTAATAACTTTTGAAGTTTTTTTATTCACTCAAAAACTGCTTTAACGATTTTGATCAAACTGGGTATTTGATGTATGTATATGCCCGAGATATGACTGTAAGAATTTCATCAAAATTGATTAACCGGAGGGGGGACATTACTTAAAAATTTCGTATCATTTTCACGTGTTTTTTTATTTACTTAAAAACGGCTTTAACTATTTTCATCAAACTGGGTATTTGATGTATTTGTATGCCCGAGATATGACTGTAAGAATTTCATCAAAATTGATTAACCGGAGGGGGGACATTACTTAAAAATTTCGTATCATTTTCACGTGTTTTTTTATTTACTTAAAAACGGCTTTAACTATTTTGATCAAACTGGGTATTTGATGTATTTATATGCCCGAGATATGACTGTAAGAATTTCATCAAAATTGATTAACCGGAGGGGGGACTTTACTTAAAAATTACGTATCATTTTCACGTGTTTTTTTAATTACTCAAAAACGGCTTTAACGATTTTGATCTGGGTATTTGACGTATGTATATGTTAAAGATGTGATAGCCCGCATTTCATCAAACTTGCTCAAACGGAGGGGGCACTTTATTTATTAACTATTTTTGCAATTTTTACCTCTTTTTCGATTTTCTCAGAAACGGCTTTAACGATTTTCATCAAATTCGTCATGTTTAATGAAAATTAGGTGTTCTTTAATATCAGGTAAGCTTTATCATTATTAAAATGTTCTGGGGGGGGGGTTTAAATGGGTTAGGGGCCTTTTTTGTTTGTTTGTTTTTGTTTATATGGAGAAATAAACTGTCCCTCATTACGCCTAAAAATAAAAAATGGCTAAATATGAGATATGATAAAAACCAAGTAAACATACAGAGGAGAAAAAAAGAAAAATATTCAGCCAGCTCATAAAACACGTTGAGCCCACGCATGACGCCCTTCTGTTCATTTAATGGAAATCATTTGTTTCATGGGAAATAAATGAAGTATTCAACAAGTACATAGAGAATTATAAAATCAGTCGACTTGGAGTATTATGCTTGCATTGCCGAATTATCTCAAATAAAAACTTTTATTTAATAATAAAAGAAATTAGTGTTTATTATAGAGCAAATGAAAACAAAAATAAGAAATGAATGTGGAAAAATGTGTAACTGAGTGAGTGGCATTAACACAACGCATTAATTTCTAATCTAAGTTGGTAAGTGAAAGTTGTGTGTTGCGCGCACGCATCAGATTTTTGCTTTCGCTTTCCTATAAATGAAATAGGTATAGTATTGCGATTGTCAAAAATTTCAACTTATTGGTTACTATTCAACGAATAGCACTTATTGGTCAAGATATCAACTAATTTTGCTACATAACAGGCTGATTTTATAGTGAAATAAACTGTTACAATAAAAATAATCACAAAAAAAACTCATCTTTAAAATTACAATGCAATTGAAAGTAGTCAACATTGCTTTGGGGTACAGGGGCAGAAATGTTTAACCTAAACATTGGTGGACAGTCTTTATCAACAATACAAGTCACTTAAATATAAGCAGGGGGACCCAGTAGAGAGTGGACCTGACAATAAATGTATTGCTGGTCAGCTGTGCCCTATGGAGGTTTAATGAAGCTTAAACTTTTAATTAGGAAATTATTTGAGAACCTTTTCGTCAATCTTTTACCTGAGTAAGGTATTTTAATGAGTTAAAAAATAAATTTAGCCCTGCATTTTTCGGTGTTTCATCCACTTCCTTAGAAAGCTCTATTTTCATTTTTAATGATACAGTAGTGATTTTTTTTCTGATAAGAATAAAAAAAAGAATCGCTTTGTGCCATAAATTTATTGACCACAGTAGAGGGGTGGATAAATGAAATTTCTTTTTTTTTTTTTTTAAATGGACTTATACTATCTTTAACACCTATCTATAATAGTCTACTAAATCAATACGAAATACCAATTTCCAAAAAAATAGATGTTTATAATTCCGCTGTACGGTCAATAATTTGTTATGGAAGCCAAGTCTGGGGATACCACAATTATGCCGAAGTCGAAAAACTTAATTTATTTTTTATCAAGAAGTTATTCTCTCTTCCTGTCAATTCACCTCATTACATTTTATACTTGGAATCAAATTTTAATCCAATATATTTTTATACTTTACATTTACATTTAAAATATGTACGAAAGGTGCTTTCTTTACCTGAATCAAGGCTACCAAAGATTTTGGCCGCAGAAATTATTAATAGGAAATTATTTTGGCACAATGAAAACTCCCAGCTCTTTAATAGAAAAAATATTTCATTAGAATATGACAATAACCTGACAGTAGCAAACATTATAGATGAATTAAAAAACTCATTTTAAGGGTGATATGATAGCGAAAGCTAGGACGTCTAATTTTCACGGACTCTATAAAGAATTAAACAGTGATTCAGGTGACAGCCATTATATAACAGATTTAAATAAAATGAAATTTATCAAGATAATATTCAAATTGCGAGGGCAATTAGTGTCCCTTAACAACAGTGTTATGAGAAGTGAAGATCAAAGAATGTGTACACTCTGTAATTTGAATGTAATTGAAGATTTATATCACTATGTGGCTGTTTGTCCAATTCTAAATGAATACAGGTATAATTTTTTCAAAAAAACTTTGATTAATTTAAACGAATTAATAGAAATTTTAAATGGAAAAGATTGGAATCGACTATATCAATACCACCTGTCAGCATATAAATACAGAATGTTTTTGATCGAACAGTATAATACATAACACCTTCTAGGTAAACATTTGCAAAATATGTATATCAAAATATTTATCTTAATACAGTAACGAAATATTTATACTATTCATATACCACCTATTAAGTTAATTATTCATTTATTTTTTGTATAGATTATAAATAATTTCCTCAAATTATTTGACTAGATGTAATAGATGTATTTATTAATTTTGTTTTATTTTTTTATGGATTTGTTATTTATTTCTTTTGTGGCATGTTATTCGTATTATAGTAGATTTATTGTATAATTATTATTATGGGCAGCTCTTGGCAGACGGTTTTATACCATGCCAAAACAGGCTTTTTATTTTTTTAATTTTAGGAGAGAATGTAAATTTATTTTGAATAAAGCTTTTATCTATCTATCTATCTATCTATCTATCTATATATCTATCTATCTATCTTTAACACCTCAATCAATTTTCAATACAGAATAATACTTTCAACGGAAATAAACGTTTTGGGGTCCTCTGGGTCCAAATAACCAATTTCCACGAAATGGACTATGTCTGTGTGTGAACAGAATAGCTCGAAAACTATGAACTATGAAGGTTAGTACCTGAAATTGGGTATTTGGTGTAAGTGGAGACCCGCGACGTGACAGCGAACGTTTCATCAAAATTGGTCAAATTGAGGGGGCACTTTATTTAAATAATTTTGTCTCATTTTTACGTTTGAAAATCAAGTATTCTTAACATCAGGTAGGTTTTATCATTATAGAAATGTTCTGGGGGGGCTTAAATGTAGAAGGGAACTTTTTCATTTTCTCATAAAGTACCTTTTTTTTTGTTTATATGGAAAAATTAAGTATCTCTCTTAATGCCAAAAAATAAGAAATGGCTAAATATGAAAAAAATCTGGTGCGTGCGCGCAACACACAACTTTCACTTACCAACTTACTTAGAATAGAAATTGACGTGTTTTGCTAAACATCATTTTCCAAAGTCACACATTTTTCTACATCCATATCTTATTTTTGTTAATCGTTAAAGCCGTTTTTGAGTAAATAAAAAAAAAACCGAGAAAATGATACAAAATTTATTAAGTAAAGTCCCCCCTCCCGTAGATCAATTTTGATGAAATTTTTACAGTCATATCTCGGGCATATAAATACATCAAATACCAAGTTTGATCAAAATCGTTAAAACCGTTTTTGAGTAAATAAAAAAAACACGTGAAAATGATACAAAACTTATTAAGTAAAGTCCCCCCTCCGGTTGATCAATTGTGATGAAATGTTGGTTATTACATCTTTGGTATATAAATACATCAAATACCAAGTTTGATCAAAATCGTTAAAACCGTTTTTGAGTAAATAAAAAAAACATGTGAAAATGATGCAAAATTTATTAAGTAAAGTCCCCCCTCCGGTTGATCAATTTTGATGAAATTTTTACAGTCATATTTTAGGCATATAAATAGATCAAATACTCAGTTTAATCAAAATCGTTAGAGCCGTTTTTTAGAAAATCGAAAAAAACCTAAAAAGTTATTAAATAAAGTACCCCCTCCCTTTGAGCAATTTTGATGAAACTTTTGCTGTCACATCGCGGGCATATATCTACACTAAATACCAAATTTCAGGTTCGCACGGTTTATAGTTTTTGAGCTAGTCTGTTCACACACACACACACACACACAGACCATTTCGCGGGACTTGGTCATTTGGACTCAGGGAACCCCAAAACGTGTATTTCCGTTGAAAACCGGAAGTCGAAATTTTTCACGATCGCAATACTTCTACTTACTATATATTACATATATAGGTAAGTGAAAGTAAAAATCGAGTTAACATATACAGGAGAAAAAAATCTGGTGCGTGCGCGCAACACACAACTTTCACTTACCAACTTACTTAGATTAGAAATTGACGTGTTTTGCAAAATATCATTTCCCAAAGTCACACATTTTTCTACATTCATATCTTATTTTTGTTAATCTTTAAAGCCGTTTTTGAGTAAATTAAAAAAACCCGTGAAAATGATACAAAATTTATTAAGTAAAGTCCCCCCTCCCGTAGATCAATTTTGATGAAATTTTTACAGTCGTATCTCGGGCATATAAATACATTAAATACCAAGTTTGATCAAAATCGTTAAAACCGTTTTTGAGTAAATAAAAAAAACACGTGAAAATGATACAAAATGTATTAAGTAAAGTCCCCCCTCCGGTTGATCAATTGTGATGAAATGTTGGTTATCACATCTTTGGCATATAAATACATCAAATACCAAGTTTGATCAAAATCGTTAAAACCGTTTTTGAGTAAATAAAAAAAACATGTGAAAATGATACAAAATTTACTAAGTAAAGTCCCCCCTCCGGTTAATCAATTTTGATGAAATTTTAACAGTCATATCTCGGGTATGTACATACATCAAATACCCAGTTTGATCAAAATCGTTAAAGCCGATTTAGAGTAAATAAAAAAAAAACACGTGAAAATGATACATTATTATTAAGTAAAGTCCCCCCTACGGTTAATCAATTTTGATGAAATTTTAACAATCATATCTCGGGTATGTACATACATCAAATACCCAGTTTGATCAAAATCTTCAAAGCCGTTTTTGAGTAAAAAAAAAAAAAACACGTGAAAATGATACAAAATTTATTAAGTAAAGTCCCCCCTACGGATAATCAATTTTGATGAAATTTTAACAATCATATCTCGGGCATATAAATACATCAAATACCCAGTTTGATCAAAATCTTCAAAGCCGTTTTTGAGTAAATAAAAAAAACACGTGAAAATGATACAAAATTTATTAAGTAAAGTCCCCCCTCCGGTTAATCAATTTTGATGAAATTTTAACAGTCATATCTCGGGCATATAAATACATCAAATACCAAGTTTGATCAAAATCGTTAAAACCGTATTTGAGTAAATAAAAAAAAACATGTGAAAATGATACAAAATTTATTAAGTAAAGTCCCCTCTCCGGTTGATCAATTTTGATGAAATTTTTACAGTCATATTTCAGGCATATAAATAGATCAAATACTCAGTTTAATCAAAATCGTTAGAGCCGTTTTTGAGAAAATCGAAAAAAACTTAAAAAGTTATTAAATAAAGTACCCCCTCCCTTTGAGCAAATTTGATGAAATTTTTGCTGTCACATCACGGGCTTGTACATACTCTAAATACCCAATTTCAGGTTCGCACGGTTTATAGTTTTTGAGCTAGTCTGTTCACACACACACACACACACACACACACACACAGACACACACACACACAGACCATTTCGCGGGACTTGGTTATTTTGACTCAGGGGACCCCAAAACGTGTATTTCCGTTGAAAACCGGAAGTCGAAAATTTTCACGATCGCAATACTTCCACTTACTATATATTTCATATATAGGTAAGTGAAAGTAAAAAAGAAAAATATTCTGACAACTCATAAAAACACGTTGAGCCCCCCCATTCGCAGTACACCTTTAATGGCAGACCATTGTTTATTATTAAAGAAGTTCTGTGGAAAGAGTTGTCAACGGGTTTGGAAATCATTTGTTTCTATGTAACTGAATGAAGTTTTCAACAATTGAATAGAGAATTATAAAATCAGACGTGATGGAGTATAATGGTTGAATTGCCGAATTATCACTAGTAAAAACTTTTATTTAATAATAATAAATTTAGTGTACTTTAGAGAGCAAATACAAACAAAAATAAGTAAATGAATGTGGAAAAAAGTGTGACTTTGAGGAATGCCATTTAACAAATCTCGTCAATTTCTAATCTAACCAAGTTGGTAAATGAAAGTTGTGTATTGCGCGCATTGCACCAGATTTTTATTTTTTTAAAATATCTGTTCTTAAGTTGCCTTTATTATTATACGAGCAGTCCCGGCCACGCGTTGCTGTGGCTCAGTAACCTGAAACAGGTTCTTCTTCTTCTTCTGCTCAACAACCCGCTAGCGAGTCGAGGCCTCTTCAATCAGTTTCCGCCAGTTGTTCCGGTCAAGTGCGGCCGCTTTCCAGTTTCGAGATCCAAGGAGCTCTCTGGCATCGTGTGACACTCCGTCTAACCACCTCAGCTTTGGTCACCGCGCCGTCTCGTCCCATGCAGTACCTCTCCTAGGACCTTCTTGGGGATGGCAGAGTCCTCCATTCTTATAACATGGCCCCTCCCAGCGGAGCCTACCCAGCCTGATGAAGGTCACGGCATCCACATCCTTGTAAAGGTGAGCCACTTCTCTGTTGGTTCTCCGTCTCCAGACTCCGCCCTCCTGCACTCCCTTATAGATACTCCGGAGGACACGTCTCTCAAACGTGAGGATCGCCTGCATATCGCTCCTTGTCATGGTCCATACTTCAGACCCATAACAAAATACTGGGCGTATGAGGGTTTTATACATAAGCTTTTTGTTGACCTTGTGATGAGGTTGCTTCTGAGCTGTGGCCTTAGTCCAAAGTAACATCTGATAGCAGCTGTTATCCTCTTCTTAATCTCAGATGAGACGTCATTGCTGGTATTGACAACCGAACCGAGATATGTGAATTCATTGACCTTCTCGAAGGAATATTCCCCGAATTTCACACTCTCTCCAGGAACTGCAGGTTGATCCGTAACCATGTACTTGGTCTTACCTTCATTTACCAGCAATCCTAATCTTCTTGCTTCTGCTTCCAGACGTACAAAGGCCTATTCAACTGCTTTTTTGGACCTTCCGACAATATCCAGATCATCCGCATACCACAACAGCTACACACTCCCATTGTCGCTTGGCACATTCTAATGAGCTTCTTAGGGATATTCAGCGATTCTAAAGCTGTACACAGTTGCCCCCTGTTAACACTATCATAAGCGTTCCTAAAATCGATGAATAGATGGTGTGTCTGTATCTTGTACTCCCGTCCTTTTTATAAGATTTGCCTCAAGGTGAACAGCTGGTCAGACGTTGACATCCCTTTACGGAATCCGCACTGATAGGGTCCAAGGGTTCCCTCTGCAAATGGAAGGAGACGTTGGAACAGCACATTAGATAATATCTTATACGCCACCGGTAAAAAAGATATTCCTCTATAGTTCCTGCATTCTAGAGGGTCTCCTTTCTTGTGAATCGGAACTATTACTGAATTACTGAAACAGGTTATGTTAGTATAATAAGCACTTAAAGAAATATTGAGGCCAATAATCGAGATAAAAACTTTCCTATCTCTTTTTTTTTTTTTTCCGGCACTATGCACCGCGACCTCTTGGGTCTATTGTGCGCCTGAGTCTGCCTGATTTCTAAATGGCTATATTTAGAGCATCAGTGAATTTAAGCAGACTTGTTAGATCGTTAGAACTTGGGTCAGGTATGTTCACCTCGCCAAAGGTACTGAATCTTAGCCTAGCAAGTCGTTCACACCAGCTTACGATGTGGTAAGCTGTTTCTTCCTCCATGCCGCAGAATCTACATATGGGCGTCTGCGAGTTTAAGCTTATGCATGTGTTTGTTTAGCTTACAGTGTCCCGTATAGATCGCTGTAATTCTTTTGAGTGCTTTCCTGTCCAAGTTCAATAGAGTATCACTTCTTTTGACAGAGTAGCCTTTTAGGAAGAATTTGGAGTGATGCTGTGTTTTATCATTCCAATTTTGTTTTTTAATTGCACCATATATCTCCCCTATCCTTCTTTTGGCTTAGCTTAGACTTATGCCAATTACTGGTTCAGGGGTCATTGGTCTTTTTGCTGCGCCTTTCCTTGCAAGGCCATCTGCTTTTTCATTTCCTTGGATGCCAGAGTGTCCGGGCACCCATTCCACTCTAACTCTATTGCTTTCAGCTAGTTCGTTGAGCGAGATTTTGCAGTCTTTGACGATCTGTGATTTAATGACATTATTGTTTAATGCTCCTATAGCTGCTTGGCTGCCAGTAAAGATGGTTATATATTTACTTATTGTATTTTCCGCCAGCAGTTCCGAAGCGCACTGGTAAATTGCTAGCACTTCTCATTGAAAGACTGTAGCGTATTTACCAAGTGAGATTGATATGCTTTTTGTAGGTTTATCCTCCCTCCAGATTCCCGCTCCTGATCCAATCTTGGTGAGCGAGCCATCCGTATAGCAGTTGATTCCTTTATGTTTTTTGTGTGGTTTCAACTTATTTATTATTGTTTGATAGTTGGTGTCCAGGATTTCACGAGTTGTTTGGACGGCATTTGATCTTTCTCGAT
This sequence comes from Aelia acuminata, assembly GCA_911387785.2. Taxonomy (NCBI): domain Eukaryota; kingdom Metazoa; phylum Arthropoda; class Insecta; order Hemiptera; family Pentatomidae; genus Aelia; species Aelia acuminata. The sequence goes on along the minus strand of OU426979.1, from coordinate 4,104,170 downwards.
TTTCCCGTATATCTCCCAATGGCCATCCCTAGAATTTGTTCTAGGTGAGTTGTTTTGTTTTACAATCCTGTATGAGGATTTCATAGCCTGAACCTCCACTTCTATCTGCAGGGGTGCTAAATTTAGCATCACTTCCATATCAGCTGTTGGAGTACTTTTCATTGCTCCTGTTATCATGAGGCATGCAAGCCTCTGTAGTTTGCTTAGCAGGATTTTGTTTTTTCCCCTACTCGCTTTGTGCCACAAAAGCAGGGCTGATTATAGAACCATTGGTCTTATTGCAGTTAGATATAGCCAATAGACCATTTTGGGTTTTAATCCCCATTTCCTGCCTAAAGCTCTTTTACAAGCCCATAGGCATTTTAGGGCTTTGTTGGTCGTTGTTTCAACATGTTTTGTCCAGCTTAGTTTGTGGTCCAGTGTTACACCCAGATGTTTTGCTTCTTTAGAGGGTGTAAGCTGGTATCCATTTATTTCTGGCAGTTTAATGTTTATTTTTTTCTTTTTTGTAGAGATACAAGTATGTATTTTTTTAGGGTTTATGTTCAACCCATTCTCTTTACACCAGTTTTGCAGGATTTTTGTTGCATTTTTAAGCAAGTCAGATAGTACGCATTGATGTTTTCCTTCAATTAAGATTGCCAGGTCATCAGCGTACCCTTGTGTATAAAAGCCTGCGTTGTTTAATCTCACCTGCAAGGAATCCACTACTAGGCACCACAGTAATGGCGAGATCACACCTCCTTGTGGACAACCTCCTTTTGGTTTTATCCACAGTTTGGCATGTCCCAATTCTGTGACCAGAATCCTTTCCTCCAGCATTCTTTCTATCCATCTGGAGGAGATTTTGTTCATATTTCTGTTTCTTATAGCGTCCTTGATGACTTTATATGGTGTTTTATCAAATGCACCTTCGATGTCAACAAAGGTGCCAATTGTTATTTCTTTTTGGTTCAAAGATTTTTCAATCCTTAGCACCAAATTATGCAGTGCTACCTCACAGGATTTTCCTGCTTGGTAAGCCAATTGCCTTTCATGTATCGGGTTTGTTTCCGATATCTGTTTTCTCACATATTCTGTCTACTATCTTTTCTAGCGTCTTCATTAGAAGTGATGACAGACAAATGGGTCTAAAGGCTTTAGGATCATCATATGATTCTTTGCCTGGCTTTGGTATATACCTTACCTTGGATGTTTTCCATTCAGTGGGTATCCTAGTTCTAGGCTGCCTCTTAATAATTTTAAGAGGTGAGGTCTTATGATATTCATTCCTTTCTGAATTAGAGCAGGAAATATACCATCCGCGCCAGCAGATTTGTAAGGTCATATTGTTGATAGCCCATTCCAAAGCACTGCTGTTTACAATTTGCTTTGCTTCCCTCCTCATCCTTTCGTCATTGTTTGACGTGGTATGTGTGGGGTTTTTAATGATGGTGTCTTTGATTTCACAGTTAGGAAATTGGGTTCTTGCCATAGCTTCCAGGGTTTCCATTTCGTTTACCGTTGATCCCCCTTCTACCTTTAGCGTGTCCAAGGTTTCCTGTTCTGTTTTATTTAATATTTTTTTAACTCTGCTTACCTCTGGAATGTCGCTCACAACTGAGCAGAATTTCCTCCAAGCCTCTCTTTTTGCTCTCCTGACAGATTTATGATATTTGGTAAGTGCTTCCTTATAGATATCCCATCTGCCAGAGTTTTTTGCAGCGTTGAACAATTTTCTAGTTTTTCTTCTAAGCTTATTTAGTTCATTGTTCCACCATGGAACATTCCTATTGGATTTTTTTGTTTTAAGGTTGTTGCTATGATGGTAAGATTCCATCATTGCTTTTGTCATTGTAAAGTTGAGACAATCCAGTTGCCGTTTGTTTTGTGCATCTATTGGGCATTGTCTCATTAATTCAGTTAGTATGGAGGAGTAAGTTTCACAGTCTGTATTCTTAGGATTCCTGTACTCCTCGTTATAGTTTAGTCCGGTAAGTCAAATCGTATCTATTTATGGTGCGAGCATGTTTCCTCGTTGCAGACATGCCAGTTTACGATTTGCCTACTGAGTGTTTGTGTTGCCAATGTTATGTCTATTACCTCCGATCTTAATCTGTTTAGAAATGTAGGTTTGTTGCCACTATTCAATATTTCAAGATCGTATTTTATAATAAATTCAAGCAATTGCTCACCTCTTAGATTGGTTTTCCTGCTTCCCCAGATTTCATGATGGGAGTTACTATCTAGTGCAGCAATAACATTATTTCCATTTATTTCCCCCAATATTTTTTCCATTATTGAGGTGGGGTCCTTGTCCTCGAACGGAAGGTATCCCGCCAGCAAAATGGTGGGACTACCCTCTTTCGGGGTGTATTTCACTGCTGCTGAGTCTCTGGAACAATGTTGCCAAAGAGGCAGTAGTTTTAGCTCATTTTTATATAATATGCAGTCTCTGGGGCTGTCCCTCGCGGATACTATGCTGTATCCCGGAAGTTTCAGCCCCATGAGCTCGCCTTTTAGTAGGTAAGGTTCTTGTATCAAGACAATGTTCTTACCTATTATATATTGATGCAAAAGACCATTGGCTTCTATGAAATGGTGGAGATTTATCTGGAGCAGTTTAATTTTTTTTTTTTTTTTTCCCTTCTAATCTTTTCCTTCTGATGGCTCACTAGGTGGCAATGGTGGCAGAGTTCTACCTTCAGTACTGGCTTTCGCCAGCACTTTGGGTATAGCTCCTCTTCCCATCGCCTCCCTAGAGGTTAATTCTGTGTTTATTGTACTTACGTCCGGTGATGCTATTGGTTCGGGTTTTTTCTTAGAATCGGCCTTCGCCTCCTCTTTTGATCCACCCTCCTTTGCAGGCATCACTGTGGTAATTTCTGGGTGGCATTCCGACACTTCAGCTGCCTCCTCAGATGTCTCCAACCTTTCCTCCTCTCCAACGTTTAGGTTGCTTGGGAGTTGTTCTCTGTTTGGCCCTTGTATATGTCCCAGCCCACCTTCATGTCTCTGTTCTTGAGGCATTCCAGGCTGGGCTCCGAGATTTTAAATATGGCAAAGAAGCCTTTTTCTGTATCTTTTATGTAGTGCAGCCTCCATGTTTTGATGTCCGTGTCTGCTTTGTTTTGGATTCTGATTCTATTGAGCAGTGTTTCTTCAGATGGTGCTTTTCCTGGAAAGAAAGCACAGATCTTAGCCACTTTCACAAGGTCCCTTGTGTCGCAGACTCGGAGGCGCACGTCCTCTTTCATCTTCACACTAGGGATAGTTTTTTTGAGCCACTGAATAGTGTGGTCATCCAGACAAGAAACGATACAGCCTCCTCTATTGAGACTAGCTCCATTAAAGAGTGGCTGTTCGACGCTTTCCTCATCAATTTCGTCCACCTTTTCGGTGATATTTTCCTGTAGCTCCTCACATTGCTCCCAGGTCAGGAGTTTTGTTTGCCGGGCCTTGTGGGGCCCTTGCATCTGCCGCCCTTGAGTGGTTTCCCCTTTGTCAGTGTTTTGGCACAGCTTTGGAGCACTTCCCTTGGTCAGGGCAGCTTTGTCTGCCGGGCCTGGTGGGGCCCTTGCATCCTCAGCTGCCCCTCCTTGGGTTGGCTCCATATCAGCTGGTGTATTTGCCAGGATTAAGGCTTTCGCTTTTCTCCTGTTACGGCTTTTTATGTTCTTGGTGGACCCCGTCGTGGCGAGGGCCTCCGACTGGTCCACTCTATGACGTGCAAGGCTATGTTCAGAGTGTGTTTTAGTTGTCAGTGGGGCCTGTGAAGCAGCGGCTACAAGAGCTGCATGCTCCTCCAGCACACCCATTCTGTTGAATTCGACCCTAAGTCCTTGTACTTCGTCTGTCAATGCCTCTAGTATAGGTTCGACAGACTATTCGTCTAGGGTGTCATTATAGAAATCTTCCAGATTTATGCGCCCCGACTGGTTTGAGTCCTCGTTGGGTGTAATTGGACTTTCGACCATAAAGTAAAGTTTGCCTATTTGTTTGTTCATGGTTTTAGTCCCACTCCACGTATGGCTATCCGCCGGGGTATACCCCCATCTCAGCGCTGATAACGCTGAGAGTCCCAGAGTTCCGTCTGGAAGCCGGAATATATGCTCTCACTGCGGGGAGGATACTCAACCCGCGTTTAGCATTCCAGGGTCCTACTACATCCGCCTCAGACCTCCCCTGCTCCGATACATGGGTACCAATACGTGTGCTTGCCAGGCGGGGTGCTCCACGGCACATGTAAGATGGAATCCACAGCCTTGCCATCCCCATCCATGCCGCTTCACAGGCTCGTTATTGTCATGTTATTTCGTCTGTGTATTTGCTGTAGTACACAGTGCATTGTAGGTCCGGACAGGCCAGGTCATTTGTGTGAAGCGGGTTACGCTTCACCTTATATTTAGATTTTTCTTTTGAGATTCACCTAGTGGCTCTTATCGAGCCGCCTAGATGAATTAAAAAATGTTACCTCATATTGCATTAAATATTATATATCGATTAAATATAATGTGCTGATCAATTAGCCTTCTTATGAGAAAATTAATTTTGTAAGGAATCCAGTCGGTTTTCTAATTTATTGCAGGGATGTAAAATCATTATTTTATTTTGAAAGCAAAGGATAACCTAATTATTATCGCTTAATTTTTTAGTAATTTAAAAAGAACGGCTGATAAAACATATAACCTTTACAAACTGAACTGGATGAATGAACAATAAACATTGAGTGAAACGCACCCTGGTAGCCTGGAGCTCGAACTATATTTTTCATTCAGAAACCCCTATGTCGTTCTCAGATAGGCTAATTACGTGGTGTGAGAGGCTTAATTCTAGTACTTTCCAAGTCAATTATACACCCTTAAGAACGGAAACCTTCTCCGTTAGGGGTTATATGGCTAAACGACGACATAAATTACTTAATCGTACTTGGAGTCGTTTTTGAGCCTTATCGGCACGCACATTGTACACTTTGCTTTATAATATATATTGATTATATATACAGAAATAACTAAAACTAGCTGACCCTTGCGAAGCATTCGCATTCTAACCTACTTAAATCTCACTTAATTAGGGTCTGGCCACACATGTCCGCACCGGATCCGCACCGTAGCAATAGTACAGGTTATGTTCACAATTTTTTAATTTAACTTACATATTACCTTTAGTTATGCCTAAAGTGGCCTGTGTCTGACATGTGTGGCTTGAACTTTAGGCATAACTAAAGGTAATATGTAAGTTAAATTAAAAATATTCTGAACATAACCTGTATTATTGCTACGGTGCGGATCCGGTGCGGACATGTGTGGCCAGACCTTTAAAGTACACACAATATATTTAGTATCGTATAGAGCGTTTTTAGTATGGTTAAGTCTTAAAGTAAAGAATAGATGTATTTAAATTAGAGATTACTTATATTTTGAAACATAAGTTTAAGGTATTTGGGTCATTCTCACCAAAGTGGGCACTTTTTACGGCGTTTTCATTTTAAATATTAATGTTAAATATTAAGGTTAAAAATAAACTTTTTTTTCGGTGTAGTATTATTCCTTAGCCTATAAGAAGCAAGGAGTCGACGTGGAAGAACACCAATTCACGTTGAACGTTATTTTTTTTTTTTTTAAATTTCTCTTTATTTAGAACTGATGATGCTTTGAAAAAGTTGATCACCTAAAGAAAGCTTCAATCCACGTCGCTATCTTCATTTCCCTACAGCATTTTATTTACAGTAAAACAGGGGAATGAACGACAGGGGAATGAATTTTTAAGGTTTATTTGATAACCGTTGAAAGGAAAAAAAAGATATAATAATGCTATTTGAAAAACGAAATCTGTGCTACAAAATCTTTTATCTCTCAAAAATTAGAAAAGAAATAACTTGCCTGACCAAAACTATAGAGGACAGGGGAATGAAGACTATTAAACGCAACCTCTCAAGTTTGAGAACTTATTTGCTTCTGGAGAGCTTGGATTTGTACTGAGGTTAAGTTAACAGTTGGGGTTGCTTAGGTAGAGACCCCTTCCTGCTGACTATATATTATTTACTAATTTACCGCCTGAATAGTGTGGTGACAATTTAATTTTAGAAATTGACAGGGGAATGAAAGAAAACCTGTGGGACATCATAAAAATTAGTTTTTTCAATTCTAATCCTTTATCATCAAGGATTCGACTGCTTTTATGAAATTTTACAGTATTTTGAACAAACAGAACAGAAAAAAAAGTAAAAATTGACCTAGTATACGAGCACAGAACTCTTACTTTGAGCAGAATCAGACCTCGGGACATGACAGGGGGATGAATTTCGACCTTTTTCTGGTATTTTTAAGGTATGTGTGTTATACAATTAAAATTAAGTCGTATGGGGTCTACCTTTACAACTCGCCTGGATTTACAAAATTGATGTCTTAGAGTCCTAAGTTTTTCTAAATCGCTATAAACGGCCTGAGACACAAAAGTGCCCACTTTCGTGAGAATGACCCATTTACATATTTACATAGTATTAATCTGTTTACAGTCATCTATGTCTGGTTTGTTTTATGCGGACATAGATGTCACTGATTCTGTTGACTGAATCGCTTGTTTTTGCTTGTAACTTGCAGCAATCGGAAAAGTGCACATAACCAAAAATGCTCGTCTCGACAAACTGAAAAAAATGACACCTTCGAAAAAGCCCTGCGACCATTTTCGCTGAAAATTTCAGTTTTTCGCTTACAACTCGCTAACGAAGGGGTCAATCGTAAAAAAAGTATAAGCCCGAAAATATTCTCCTTGAAAACCTAAAAGATTGACACCATTGAGAAACCTCTACGACCATCTTTCTCGCAAAAAACGCGGTTTTGCGCTCATGACTCACAATCGAAGGCGAATGAGTGATTTGTATATTTTTCCGGTTAAGCGGTTAGCGGTTAAGGAATGCTTTAAAATGATGTCTCATTCATGAAATTGGATGAAGTATGAAGTTATCGTACCGAAAAAAAAAAAAGGACTTGAGAAATAAGATATATGATAATGTAGTCCTTTGATGGATGTGAAACTTTACTGCATTCACTTTCTTTAAAATCATGTTTCTTATGCATCAAGGGAAGCGGTAATATTTCATGCCAGAGATTATAAGATATGGCTTGATATAAATCGAATAATAAAATCAAACAAATAAAAGTATTTATTTATAAAATAATTCAAACTTATTTCTATATACATAGATTATTTATTTATCTTGATCGTTTTTTTGTAGTAATACTCTTAGGTTTAATGTCATAATAATTATATACAAAGTTTTATAATTCCTGGTGAATCGGCATCGCTGATTATATATTTTCTTTTAAGTTCAAAGAATCCCAAAATCTCTCTTCACCTATCTCATCAAACATGGTTGGAACAAATTGATCTGGGCCTTGGATATCTGTGATGGTGATCTTTGGTAGGTTTTGGTTGACAGTCTGAGCATCTAGAGTACTGTAAATAAGTAAAAACAATTAAACTTTGACATATAAAAAATGAAATGGCATATTGAACATGCATTTTTAACTTGAAGTGGATCCTCGGGGGCATTCTTTGTATTGATTTAAGTCGATCACTCAAAATTTTGAATATAACGAATAGAAAAGGATAAGGTTTAAGGGCCTATTCACACTATCCGCTCCACTCTCGCTCCGCTCCCGGTCTGCTCCCGGTCCACTCTCGCTCTACCCCATTCACACTAGCGCTCCGCTCCCGCTCCACTCCCGGTCCGCTCTTCTAATGTCTTACCATATTCACACTATATAATTTTACACCGTTCAATTTTGAAAGGTTTAAGCTATTAAAGCCATTAATAATCGAAGTTGTCTGTATTCGGATTTTAATTAATGATTAACTTTCAGTTATTTAAGTATTAATTTATTCTTCAATTTTACGGCCAAATAAAAAATCAATTTTTCGTTTGTAGAAATAGCTGGTAAGTGTACTTTTCTTGATGAAGAAGATAATATTATCAAAAAATATAATAAGAAGAATATATTGCAACACAATGATAATTAATAATAATAATTATAAATTAATTTAATTAATGGTGAAGAAATAATTTAAATTTTTTTCGGAATGTATTCGAATACGCTTGAAAATTTCAAGTTGAAATCGGCAAATGCTACAAATTTACCGATTGTGTTCTCTTCTTTTCCTGATTAATATTTTAATTATTTTTTGCATTAATATATTTTTTTGTTAGTGATCTGACATTTTTCATAATATACTGCATTTTTATTCGTTTCAAATTAAACGTTATTTTATAATAGCAATGAGTATGTAGTCAATAAATAAATCGGTGACCATTTTTTACGAGTACATTAATTCATAGCAAAATATATCTCAAAAATAACATGAATTTTTCACGTCGAAAAACTGCGCGTATTGATGGTGATTTTTTTTTTTTTTTTTTTTATCATTTCAAGCGTATTCTAATACATTCGGAAAAAAAATTTAAATTATTTCTTCACCAATTATTAAATTAATTTATAATTTTTTTTATTTTTTTTTATTTTTGTGTTTTCGCCTCTACCCTAAAGGGTCATTGGCGTCTAATGGTGGTTTATACCCATCTATAGAATCCCGAATATTTAAGGAACTTGAATAGAGTTGTGACTCTCTCTTCATTGTCTTTCATAATTTCTTTTAGAGAATCAGAAAGTCCAACTTTTTTCCTAAGCTTTTCATATTTTGGGCACTCTAACAGAAGGTGTTTTACTGATAGAGGAACGTTGTCACATTTTTCACAGGTTGGAGCTTCTAGCCTCCTAAGCAGGTAGCTGTGTGTGAAATGACAATGTCCAATTCTTAGACGGCACAGCATTACTTCTTCTCTCCTAGAAGTTCTGTAGCTAGTGCTCCATCTCCGACAGTCAGTTTTTACCTTTGTTAACTCTCTAGTTTCTCTCGCCCAACTCTTCTCCCAATTTGCTAATTGTATTTTCCTTGTTTGTAGCGTCCAGTCTTCGAGGGTAATCTTATTAACTTTACTAATTCCTGTCCCTTCTTCTAGTCTTGCTAAATGGGCTGCCTGGTCAGCTCTTTCGTTGCCTGGAATGCCGCAGTGGGCAGGAACCCAGACGAAGTTAATGGTCTTGCCTTTCCTTTTTATATCCCACCATTCATTGAGGATTTCTATTATTAACGAATTTCCTGGGTTTGGACTATCAATGGCAGCCAAAACGCTCCATGAATCCGTTACAACAGCCCAATTCTTTTCCCTGGATTCCGCTATCAAGTAGAGAGCATTTAGGATGGCTGTCGCTTCCCCAGTGAATATTGTGCTTTCCCCTGGTAAGCTAAATAGGATCTGGGTGTGTTTACTACTCACAGCGCAGCCAACAGTATCGCCCACTTTTGACGCATCTGTATAAAGTATATCGCAACGGTTATATTTTTCCATTAATCTTAAAAACGATGACCGAACTTCTATCGGGTATGTTTTGGTGACCTCAGCCATTGATCTATTGACTTTTGGTCTAGCTCCACTCCATCTTGGTATTTTTAGATTCACTAAGGGTCTAATATTACTTAGGTTCATGCCAATTTTTGTTAATGCCTCGTATATGTCCTTTAGATAGATGTTGTTGTCAATTTCTTTGAGACCGCGATTATCCAATCCTTTGGCAAATAAGTGTTCGATAAGAGGATGGTTTGGACAAGCTTTCAATTTACCAATATATTTAAGAGCTAAGAAGTCTCTCCTTAAATATAATGACGGTTCCCCAGATTCTGCATGTATGCTATCGACTGGAGAGGTTCTGAAGGCTCCAGTGCAAATTCTAAGGGCTGCATTATGTATAGAGTCTAAGCTCCGTAATAAGGTTTTGTTGGCAGTTTTATAGATCTGGGCTCCGTAGTCGATTTTACTTCTTACTAATGCTTGGTACATAGTAATTAGAGACCGTCTGTCTGCACCCCAGCTAGAATGAGAGACGCATTTGAAAATACTAAGCCTTTTCGTGCATTCATCTCTCAGCTCCCTGATATGGTGAACCCAGCTAAGTTTCTTATCAAGTACCATTCCCAGGTACCTGTGCTTTTCAACATATTCAATGGGAGACCCTTCTATTTCAATTCTATAGTCCGTTCCACGTCGAACTGGCACTATGTGTTTTGAGTGGGATGCTTTGTCTCTCTCGCACACAGGGCGCACTACATCTCTCTGTCCTTTTCCCTCCGTACGACGTTGCCGCTATATTTCAACTTTGTCTAATCTGATCGGGAAAAATTCCATAATGTGCAGAATTTAATTCTCTATACGTCTACATTAAAAATAAAAAATAAAAGCTAAATCTCGAGTCGCAAAAAATTATTAAATGAAAAAATTTTACTTAAAATTTTTAATGGGAATTACTCTTTATCACATCACTGTGACCTTATTATTTGAGATATTGCTTTGAAATTTGGTATGAAGTCACTAGACCTTACGTGTTTTCGATACATAGAAGAACAAATTTTTTAATGGTATTCCTTCCCTGCTTTTTCGCGAAATGAAAACGGAAAATTACAAATTCAATTTTTGAAAAGTAGCCTGCGAGGAAATTTCGTTCTATTGCAGCCTATTAAAATTGGACGCATTCCTTATAAAAAGGACAGTTCAAATTTAATTTTAAGATGTGTCCGACCATTCTGGGATGAATACAGCTGGAGTAATTGATTTTTGAATGCGAGGGAGCGCGCGGATGCGGTCTGCCGATAGCGGGACAGGCCTGGCAGACAACCCCTCCTTATACCTGTTGTCCCCCGAAGGGTTGACGTTTGCCAAGTGCACTTCAGGAGCTGTTCCAGTTATACATTTTCGCTATCTGTATTCGCCACCGTTGTTAACGCCGTCACGCCGCCGTTGTTGACTCCGTCACGCTGCAGTTATCGTCGCCGCCTGTGCCGCCGTTTTCTCGCTACCATATACGGTTACCGTCACATTGGTGTTGGGATTTATATTTATTTGACATTCTAAAATGGCAGATCCTGTAACCTCCTCGAGTGTTTCACCAAGAAGAAAACCCGTACATCAACTTCGGAGCAAAGAGCAGGGTATTGTGTTCAGCGTATACAACTATTTCCGTAGAACATACGCTGCTACTAAAGCTGTGAACGAAACCTGTGCCGCTACAGGTGTCTCGAGGCGATCTGTCTATAGAATTATCAAAAGAAGCGCGCAAGGCCCATTCACCATTCCTACGAAGAAGAGGGAATCACTTATTATACAAAGGAAAGATTCCAGGAAGTGTAAATACGACAGCTTCGTAATGTCCGCCATACGACAAAAAGTGCACACATTCTATTTCCAGAATATACCACCGACCCTTAATTTGTTACTAAATAACATCAATGAAGATGAGGATTTGCCTAATTTTTCTAGAACGACACTATATAGGATTCTAGTCGATATACAATTTACGTTTGAAAAAAGAAGAAACAACGCCTTGCTTACCGAAAAGGACGAGATAATATCGTGGAGGCATAGGTATCTGCGATCTATACGGAAGGCAAGAGCTGATGGTCATTACATTGTGTACCTCGACGAGTCATGGGTCAACGTTGGTCATACCATTACAAGTGTGTGGAAGGACAAAACAATAACGTCAGCGCGCGATGCATTTCTTGCCGGACTATCCGCTGGCCTGAAGCCACCCACTGCCAGAGGACCAAGGTTTGCATTGTTTCATGCGGGAGGTGATCAAGGGTTCGTCGATGGAGCCGAATACACATTCCTATGCAAAAAAAATACTGCTGATGCGCACGAAGAAATGGACGGGGAATGCTTTGAGAAATGGTTTGAAGAACAACTGCTTCCTAACATTCCTGAAGGAACGGTTATTGCAATGGACAATGCCTCGTACCATTCTCGACGACAAGAAAAGATACCAACCTCAAGCAACACAAAAAAAGAGCTACAGGAATGGTTGCAATCCAAAAATATAGCCTTTGAAAGTGACTGCTTAAAGCGAGACCTGTTGGCACTTGTGAACTTCCACAAGGCAAAATACGTGTCCTACCGAGTGGACAGTATGGCTGAAAGAAGAAAGTGCCAAGTTCTACGCCTTCCGCCATACCATTGTGAACTGAACCCAATAGAATTAGTTTGGGCTCAAGTGAAGCACTACGTAGCCATGCACAACACTCGGTGTCTGAGGAGTGAAATGGGGGCACTTATAAAGGAAGGCTACGAGAAAGTAACAGTGGAAAATTGGAAAAACTACGTCGAGCACGTGAAAAAAGTAGAAGATGAGATGTGGAAGGCAGATGAGCTTCAAGATGATTTGGAGCCATTCATCATCAGACTGGAGTCAAGTTCAGAATCGTCCGAAACTGTTTCGTTGTCAGACTCTCAAGGAATAGATGGAGTTGAAGCTTTGCCAGAAGATGAATCAGGCGTTTTGCCATAATCTCATTACTTTTAAGTTTTTATTTTTAATGGTAATCATTTGCATTTTATTAGGAATTACCTTTAAAAATCCATAGGAAAAAATGTATATTTATATATATTATATAAATCATAATTGTGACTGAACTCACCGATTTAAATAAAAAATAGATTATTTCGATTTCTCATTTGTCTAACTTTGTTGTACGTATTACCTAATAAGAAATTGTAATTAATAGAACTATAGTATTTTTATTAATTTTCTGAGTTTTCATTATTATAACGAGTATATTCAAATATGAATTAGATACTTCCAAAGTAATATTAGTCATGTTTTATTGTACATATTAAAAATAAATTTTAATATAAAAATCAATGCTTCCTTATATCATTCAGTTGTGCTCGGAAGCAATACGGCATAAGTAATACGGGTTTTATGTTCCATATATAATTTAAATGAAATATTAATGATGTCTACATAGAATAAATTTATAAAAAATTTCTACATTCTTTTCTTATAATTACTGACCCAAACCTGAAATAAAATAACACATAAGTCATCCAAATGCCAAACAGGACATAGAAAAAGTTTATGTTATGTTTAAATTTCTGTTTTTGACTCTAATTTAATTGGTCTACGTAATGATACGTAAAAATTAGCAAAACTCATTTAAGACCAACGCTAAAAAAAACCATTTATTAACATTTAACATTTATTAACGCTCACACTTTAGGCGATAAGAATGAGATCTGAAAGTATTTCCTGCTGTCTATATCCTTTTTACTATTGGAAGACTCATAAAATAACCATTTTGTACAAACCTACTGATCTGAAGTGACTGGTAAGAATGGAACCATTACAGGTAGTTATATCGGGCAATGACGTTGAGGACCCTTAAAATTACCACTAATCCATTGTACTAACATAAACATGTTTTCCCTAATCCAGGACTGGTCATCAACCCTTCGGGGGACTACAGGTATAAGCAGAGCTGGGCCAGATTGAATTTCGAATAAATTTGAAAAGTTTCTGCTATACGAATTTGGGATAAATATTTGTTATTCATAGGTGTCATAGAATAATGTATTCGTTATTTGTTATATAAAATAACAATCAATAAATACAACAAGGAGGGGTGGTCTGCCAGGCGTGTCCCGCTTTCGGCCCATCGCATCCGCGCGCTCCCTCGCATTCAAAAATTAATTACTCCAGCTGTATTCATCCCAGAATGGTCGGACACATCTTAAAATTAAATTTGAACTGTCCTTTTTATAAGGAATGCGTCCAATTTTAATAGGCTGCAATAGAACGAAATTTCCTCGCAGGCTACTTTTCAAAAATTGAATTTGTAATTTTCTGTTTTCATTTCGCGAAAAAATAGGGAAGGAATAACATTATAATTTTTTCCTTCCATGTGTCGAAAATACGTAACGTCTGGTGACTTCATACCGAATTTCAAAGCAATGTCTCAAAAAATAAGGTCACAGTGATGTGATAAAGAATAATTTCCATTAAAAACTTTGAGTAAAATTTTGTCATTAAATAATTTTTTGCGACTCGAGATTTAAGTTTTATTTTTTATTTTCAATGTAGGCGTACAGAGAATTAAATTCTGCACATTATATAATTTTTCCCGCCGAAAAACGTGGATTCGATATTTATGTGTAGTATGGGCAGATGTAAAGATTTGGCAACAGCGCACAGAATCTAGTGCCAGCTCGACATGGAACGGACTATAGGGTTTTGCAGATGGCATTTTCGTCCTCTACAGATGTGTATACATTTCGATTTCGAAACGGATAACTTAAATCCTGATCTCTTTGTCCAACTCTCTACTTTTTCCATCGTTTTTTTTAACTGCCATTGGATATAGGGGATTGACTTGCTCCGAGCTGTTATGACTATATCGTCCGCAAATAGAAAACACTTGACGGGAGCCTCTATAGTGGAGATTACTCCGTCAATGGCTAAAAGAAAAAGTGTTACGCTTAGAGGCGAACCCTGTGAAGTACCATTTTGAAATAAATAGTTGGAAGAGAATGTGTTGCCGACCCTTACACAAAATTCTCTGTCGTTTAGAAAATTTTCAATATAAGTCCGCATACGCTGACCGAATCCCAGACCTTCCAAGATCTTCAATACCCGCCCCCTTGCCATCGTATCGTAGGCTTTCTCAAGGTCTAAGAATATTGCGATTAGATGTTCTTTATGTGAGAAGGCCTCCTGTGCTTCTAGACTTAACGACAGAAGCGAGTCAATTGTTGATCTTTTAGCTCTGAATCCATATTGTTGCGAAGAAAAGACATTCTTTCTTTCCAGAGCCTCACTTAATCTTTTGTTCACCATTCTTTCCTGAACTTTGGAGATACAAGAAATTAAAGAAATGGGTCTGAAATCTTTAGTTTTTTTGCTGTTTTCTCTTTTCGGAATTGGGACAATGATGGATTTCTTCCAACTTGAGGGGGATTTCTTCCAACTATATAAATTATATAATTTATAATTATATATATATATATATTTTTTTTTTTAAATTTGAATTTTTTTGGCCGTAAAATTGATGAATAAATAAATACTTTAATAACTGAAAGTTAATTATTAATTAAAATCCAAATACAGACGGCTTCGATTATTAATGGCTTCAATCGTGAACGGTGTAAAATTATATAATGTGAATATGAAAAGACTTTAGGAGAGTGGAGCGGGAGTGGAGCGAGAGTGGAGCGGGAGTGGAGCGAGAGTGGAGCGGGAGCGAAGCGAGGCCGGACCTGTGCCAATATTGTGATTAACCTCTCTCTATTCCTCTGTAGAATATTTTGCCAGTGAGACCGGACCTGGAGCGGAGCGGGAGCGGAGCGCTAGTGTGAATGGGGTAGAGCGAGAGCGGACCGGGAGTGGAGCGAGACCGGAGCGGTGCCGATAGTGGAATTCTCTGTCTATTTCTCTTTAGAATATTTGAGCGGACCGGGAGTGGAGCGGGAGCGGAGCGATAGTGTGAATCCGCCCTAAGGAACCCGAAGGTTCGATGCCGACACCAGCAATCGCTCCCTACCTCCCCCCGGCCAATCCCAACTCCATAAGCTCAGCCCTCACCGATTCCTCCCACCTTCGCCAAGGCCTACTCTCGGACGTTTTCCTGTCGACAAAGCGTTTATCAATCTTTTCGTTCGCAGTTCACTCAATTCCGCATTGTTGTATAGCCGTCTAAATTTCTTCGTTGAATCATCCTTCATCGGCCCAATTATTCTACGCAATACAGTAGAACCCCCGGGGTAATGGTGGGTATGGGGGTCCACGGATAATCGAAAAGCCCGGATAATCGAATTACAACATTTTATTGACTTAATGTGATAGAACTTAACTTAGTAAAAACGTGTATGACTGAAACGTTCAATAAAGTTAGAATCGGTAACTATTTTTCTGAGAAGTTCGAGGTCCGCTCTGGTTTGAAACAAGGTGATTCTCTCTAACCTGTTTTATTTATTTTAGCGCTGGAATATGCCATTAGGGAGGTGACAAGTACCGGAATGGGTTTGAATTTGGGAGGGAATATACCCGTGCTCGGATATGCCGATGATTTCATATTGCTCGGGGAGGACGTGGAAACCATAGTAGAAGAATTGGAATTAGAATTTATTGGCTTATTACAACTTAGCCATGGAGTCTGGCACAATCAGTGTTAGTTTTAGTCATTTAATATTAACATGTTTAATACAAAAAAATAAATAAATAAATAATAGCATTATAAAACAACAGAAATTAAATACTAGTGTGGCAGTTGCATGTTTACACAATATAAATCATTGAGAAAAATAAAATAAACTTTCGATAAAGAAAACAAAATAAAAACATAAAAAAATACTAAATACTAGTTCTTTTATTATTATAAATATAGATACAAAGCAAAAAATATAATATTAAATAAAATAAAGTAAAACTTTTCAAGAGCCTTTAATACTGAACTGTACCACGAATATGAAACTTTCTCCAAATTACTAAGGCGATGCTTGCTGATTGCTTTTTATTATTTTCTATTGTCATGCTTTTTATTTATTTTTTCCCCCTTTCCTTATCATTTTTTCCCTTCCATTTGTTAAAAACTGAAGCTATGTGGTAGAATATAAATTATCGGAATCAAAAACAAACATAATGTAATGGAACAGATCATCAAGGTGTTCATGGTTTTTAATATCTAAATGAAAATAAATTTATGTTAAGTAAGTTTTGATAGCCTTTTATATTGTTAAATATTATATTACATGTAGTGTTAGTGAGGTTAGTTGATATTTTATTACTATTAAAGTTGTTTTGACGATCCGAGAGCCTTTGTGACTCCTTGAGGTTACCAAGTCAGGATTCTGAAGGGGGGCCGCTGAGGGAGCCAGATCTCGGCCGGAACTCGAATTCTTTTAATCTTTCACTCGTCTTTCTTCTTTTCTCTGATTGAGTGAATGATTTTTCGTCTTCTTGGGCAATGGCAGGTGAATTTTCTAACATACTTTCAACCTCTTTAAGACAGTATAGGCTGCCTTTAAGTTTAAAGTATCCTCTTCTGTAGGACGCATTTTTATCTATTATCTTTAATTTATTAATACATGCGAAAATTCTTCTACCTTCTTCCCTATCTTCCGGAAACCTGTCATGGCTTACCCTATAGTTCTTCTTAGCTAGCTCCTCTCTCTTTTTCATAACTGATTGTTTAATGATGTTATTGTTAAGGGATACCAAGATTGGTCTTGGTTCCCGGCCTTTTCCGATTCGAAAACAATTATTTATGGTAAGTAAAGGGACTTCTACATTTACTTCCTTGCACACATTAATTACTTTTGAGGAAACATCCTCGTTTTCCGAGTACGGGATATTGAAAGCTATAAGATTGTTTCTTCTCCTTTCTCTCTGTAAATGCTTCATTTCATTTTCTAAGAAATTAATTTTTTTATCTTGTTCGGCATGTTTTTTCCTGAGATCAGAAATTTCGGCTATTAGAGAGTCTAATACAACTGTTATTTTGTTTAAGGAGCTCTTCGATTCTTCGTTATTGCGGTTGATAACTTCCATTAAATCTTCGTTTGTAACAGGCATCTTAAATAATAAGAAAAAAAAATAGATAGAAAAAAAAATAAATAAAATAAAATAAATAAATCGTTTGATAGATGTTTGAAATAGGTTATATCGGAGGTAATAACAAACACAGCTGTTAAAGATTAGTCTTGACCCTGAAATATGCATCTAGATGAGCAGTGGGGGCTGACGGGATATATCTTGCCGAATCTGAGAGATAAGGATATGCAATTACTGCGAAATATTTTTTTTCTTTCCTTCCTTGTATCTCCTCCAACTCTGGGCTAATCTCAATCAAACTTTGTAGCAGTACACTTTAATACCAATTACACTATAATTGTGTAAACCATAGTAATGAACACAAAAACGTTGATAAAGGCCGGACAAGAACTTGGACTAGAAATAAATACGGATAAGAAAAAATATATGGTTAGTCGCAGAAGTGATAAGGATTTCGCTGATATCAATGTAGGGGGGAAAACGTTTGAACACGTAGAGAAATATAGATATTTAGGGGCGATGGTAACTAGAAAAACGAAATCGATGAGGAAATTAAGGCTAGATTAAAAGCCGGTAATGCTTGCTACTTTTCAGTCGCGATATTGCTTAGCTCATGTTAGCCTTCTGTCCAGAAACTTAAAAATTAGGATTTACAAAACTATTATTCTTCTAACTGTTCTTTGCGGATGCGAAACTTGGCCGCTGAAATTGAGGGATGAGCAACGGCTTAGAGTTTTTGAAAATAAAGTATTGCGCAGAATATTTGGACCGAAGAGGGATGAACTAACCGGAGAATTTAGACGCTTACACAACGCCGAACTGAACGAACTTTACCCAGTAAATATAATTGATGTGATTGCAGCAAGACGAATAAATGTAATGTAAAATTGCGAAACTTGGCTGTGAACGAATTCCGAAAAGATTAATAAGCGCGGTGCCGAATGGGAAACGTCCGAGGGGCAGGCCGAGACGGAGGTGGGAGGATTGTGTTAGGGCGGATCTATCGAAGTCGGGTCTGGAAGACGGTCGATGGATGGAGGTATGCAGAGAGCGAGTGGTGGTGTCGGCATCGAACCTTCGGGTTCGTTAAGCCTTTATTATTATTATTATAATGTGATAGAAAAGAAGGTTAATTAAAAGAAAAACTGCAGAAAATCATTTTTATTAACAAACGAACGTTTTAACAAACGACAAACGAATTCCTTCAGCGCGTTTTTGCGCGTCTTTTAATGCAGAGTTCTTCATTGTTTCCCGAGGACACGATATTGGGAACGAAGAGTTATCGACGGAACTAAAACGAACTAAGTCGGTAATGTCATTTTTCTTCTTCAAAATATTACGAACAGTTTGCTAGCCGATTCCTAATTCAGCAGACAATGTTTTAACACTTTCTACTCAGTTTATAATGGTTTATTTCTGTCCAAGCTTTAAAACGACAGGTTTTCTTTTTGCGACATTTGTTAGTTGATATTTATATGGAGACTTGAAAACAATATCATTCCTAGAATATGAATTGGAGTAATAGATACCGGAAACATCTCATCATATGATACCAACTTGCCGTTTTTTATTTTTCAATGTTTTCTAAGAACATTAGATAATTAACCATTGTGTAATCGTTAAAATATTTACGTATTCATTTCTGTAAATAAATAAATAAATACTATAAAAATTAAAAACAGCTTATTAAAAATAAAAAATAAATTAGCCCCTCGGAACCCCGGTTAATTGAGGCCCGGATAATGGGGGTCCTACTGTACTTTATTTTCAAAGACCTTAGAGCTTTGCTCATCCCTTACTTTAAGCGGCAATGTTTCACATCCGTAAAGAACCGTCGGAAGAATTATAATTTTGTAAATTCTAATTTTTAAATGTTGGGACAGAAGGCGTGACCTAATTTTGCAACTCGCTTTAACATTAAAAAAAATTATAACAATATATTATTTATTATTTATATCATTATAACAATAGCTTAATAACAGGATCAATGCAATAACGAATAATATTTAATAATAATTGTTAAACCATTATTCACCGTTTATACGAATATGATACGGAAATATTTTAATTAATCCAATCTTAAATTGTGGCTAACCACCAATTTTAAATTAGTTTTAAATAATTTATTTTTTGAAGAGAAAAGGTTTGGCTCCGCCGGGAGTCGAACCCGGGTCTCCTGCGTTACATGCGAGGATGCTAACCGCTACACCACAGAGCTCGGCTCAAGGCAGAGCAAATCAGTGAAGAGGAAGGATTTGCTCTGCCTTGAGCCGAGCTCTGTGGTGTAGCGGTTAGCATCCTCGCATGTAACGCAGGAGACCCGGGTTCGACTCCCGGCGGAGCCAAATCTTTTCTCTTCAAAAAATAAATTATTTAAAAATATGATAGGAAATAGTTTTGAAAATTCTGATTTTTAAATTTCAGGACCGAAGGCGTGAGCCAAGTAATTTTGCAACCGAAAAATAAAAATAATTTCCCGACTTCAGCCTAGCCTTAATTTCCTTTTCAATTTCGTTTTTTTTTTTTTTTTTTGTTTTCAAGTCATTGTAGATCCTAAATATCTATAAAAATTTACGGCTGTAGAATGCAAGGCCTCAAAGTCTCGTATTATTTCAATAATTCACTTAATCATGCAGATTACATGCCAAATTGTCGCCTATTCAGGCATCTTCGGGGCTACAAGGGTTTCGCAAGCAAGCTAGAAACAGACTCAAAGTCTGAGAGTCTGTTTCTAGCTTGCTTGCGAAACCCTTGTAGCCCTGAAGATGCCTGAATAGGCGACAATTTGGCATGTAATCTGCATGATTAAGTGAATTATTGAAATAATACGAGACTTTGAGGCCTTGCATTCTACATCCATAATTCAACAGTCTCTTCCCAAAAAACTTGTTTACAAAATTTACGGCTTCAAAATAATTTAAGCCAATTCCATTTAATTCCTATTTGTCATCATGACACAGGCAAATTGTTCTATACGATCGGACAGAACTCTCACTGCATTCTGACACCTGTTATTTCTCACCTCAGAGGTATGGGACACGAAGGTGGTATCATCTGCTCGATATTAATTAGTCTAATTAGCTCAAAACGAAGATTCACACAGCTGCTGCGAGAGTCAAAGCCGATTAATTAATTAGTCTATTAGATGTCTATTTGCATATTAACCTTTCGCAACTGCTCAGAGTTAACAAAAACAAACAGTGAGGGTCTTCCTCAATCTCAGTTACTCGATTTAATAATGACACATCTGTTTGGTGTTGAAAAAATTTATGCGCTTAATTAGCTCAAGACACACCTTCTGCGAGAGTCGAGGCCGAGGTCCCACCACAAGGACACTCCCTGTTGCCATAGCAATGGCTATAACAACACCCCTCCTGTCCTCACAAAGTCGGTCAATGACCTCAAGGTCACTCCTACAGCAAGGCTCAAGGTCATTCCTTCATGCTCCGTGCTCAACCCGCCATTTTATACTACTAGTAATCAACTTTTCCTCATTTCCTGTGAACGTGAAGTAAGTGAATGGTATTTCGATATGAGAATGTACTAGGAAGAGGAAGCTTTGTATCTGATGTGGGAATAAATATTTATGATTTTTTTTTTCTTTATTGAAAACAAAGCATCATTAAATAATTTAAAAATATTATAAGGCTATAAATTATATCACCTGTTAACTGCAAAGGAGACCCATAAGTCGATCAGTTGTTTTGAGACTTCTCGATCTTCTTCAGTCTCATGTGTATTAATTGCTTTAATAGACAGTATGTACGCTAAGTATTCACCATGGCAAGCTCCTTCAAAATAAATTATGACATTAAATTATTTTTATAAAGCTTTGTTTATTTATTTATTTTATTAACAATATATTGTAACAATTTGTGGGTTGAAATAATTTTTATTTAACGAAAATTAGATTTTTACAATGCCACACATACGGTGGTCGCCATACTGTGTGTGTTATAGTTAAACAAGCTGATAGATTTTTGTGATAAAAAGTAGTTTTGACTTTAAAAAAAATGCAACTAATGCAGTAAAGTAAGTTGGAGAGGGAGTCACGTGACCAGTTCAGGTAACACACGTGATCTAGACAGCTGGTGATTAATCATATGATTTTATTTATAACCTGATCACTAAAGGACTATCAACATAAACCATATCTGTCACATTACGTTTATTTCTTCTTTCTTTACTTTTGCCTGAAAACTTTAATTCAAAATAAAAGAATATTTAATGAGCAAAAATACCACACTACCGCAATTTTTTACGCCGAGGAAAAAAAAACAGAGAAGTAAATCCTCACCAGAAATCAAAGAGCAAGCGAAGCCTCTCAAAAAAACACGAACAACCGAAATAATGGGTAGCACAGAAAATACCGCAACAAATGAACAGATACTATGTTCGATAAGTGAAATACTGGACCGTAAACTAGAAGAAAAATTAGCTAAACTAGGTACCAAGTCCGATCTGGATAATCTAAAACTAGAAATAAAGAAATATTCGGAGGAAAACACTAGATTAAAAGAAGAAGTACAAACGACGAGAAAGGAACTCTCATTAATGTCACAAAGGATGGAAAGCATGGAAAATAAAAATAGAAGAAAAAATGTTATATTTAAAGGTATTAACACACAAAAATCGGATCCACAAAAAATTATTCAGGACGTTTGTAGCAATGTATTAAAAATTGAAGATTTAATAATTAACGAAATGATACTACTTGGCAGCCCAAAGAAAACAAACAGACCGATATTGGTGGAATTTCAAACTTCAGAAAGTATAAAACAGGTACTAAAAAATTCTAGGAACTTACTCGGAACTGGAATTTCAATTAATAGAGATTTGTGCCCAGCCACTAGAATAAAACAATCCAAGTAAATACGAAGAGAGATTAAAACCAGAAACAAAGATCTGAAGATAAAAGTGAATAATGATAGGATGTACATTAACGAAATCTGCTTTATTTGGACGGATACAGGATTGTGTTATAAGGATGGAGACGCTGTGAATGTGCTACAGAAGGCAACAGGACTGGATTTAGGCGCAAAGATAGCGGACTACTAGTTGTTTCTAGTTACTAAGAGTGTTGGACATGTTTTAATTTGTATATAGTGTAAACAGTTTTGAAGGGACAGGTGAGGTTAGATTTGTCTAACTAGTTTGCAGGCGTAGAGAGGACTATTACTGTGCGTTCCAGGCAGTTGTGATCACGGTAAGAACATTCTATTTTACTTTACAACTATAGACAACCTAAAGACCTTTTAAAGTTTTTAAAGTGTTTTAGTTAAGAAGGATATCTTATCATTGATAATAATTATTATTGTTAATTATTACTTACTGTTATCATTTATTGATCAGGATAAGTTCGGGTCACATAATAACTGTAACAATGCATAGTAGTGGCATTGAGGTAAAAACGAAGGTGGGGGAAGAGAATGAAGAGGGAAACCTGAGAGGAACAAGGCAATCCCTTAAAAGGGCAAGGAAGGGTTCTCAAGGAGATATATTAGGCATATGCGATGAGGGTAAAACTAATTCCCTACTCAGCAGTGCAAAAAATATCCAGAAGGATCTGATAAAGTACATTTTGAAATTTGAAAAAAAGGCTAGTAAAAATTCCATGGATCACATAATCGGTAAGATTAAAAGTATTTTTGAGATACTTGTCGAGATGGATGAAGAGGCTAGTAAGTATAAAGAAAAGTATGAATCTATGTCTGGTACTGTACAGCGCGCTGTGGAAGATACCTTATCTTCCCAAAGTTATCAAGATATGTTAACCAAACAGGTTATTGAGATCTTTATGCCAAAACTGATTGAGGGTCTTTTAGCGGCGGGTTTAACATCCAATCAAAGTCGCACTGTAGAACCCTCCATCAATATGAGCGAGTTAGACGATGTAACTACCCCAGGTGATTCTTTACCGGACAATGCTCCCTTCACAGTTGTGAACAGCCAAAGAAACCGAAGGAAGGCAAAGAAAGATCATGTTGTTGTTGAAAGCAAAGGACAATAAAAGGAGCCACAGGCTGAGCTACCAGTATCACCTAAGCAAAAAATAATGGCAGAGATAGTTAAATCTTTACCAATGAAGCCTAGTCAGTCTTCTAAGCCGACTTACGTCACGATTGGCGGGGAGGGACAGAGCCCTGTAGATATAATTAACAAGCTGCCATCCCCAACTGAAATTGGTGTAAAAGCTGAAATCGTTCGAGCAACCAAGGGTGTTTCTGTCTTAGTCCGTTTGGAAGACAGTTCTCATGTCACGAAAGTCATTGGGTGGCAGGAACTCCGTGCCAAAGGACAAGCCAAGCTAGCACTGAGGAAGAAACCTCGGCTGGAGGTCATGGGTGTGCCTCATGGATGGGATTCAGCCGAGCTAGTAAGGTTCCTATGGGGCAAAATTGCTGAGAAGCCGGTATCTACTCCGCTTATCAAGGATGATCTTAGGCCCCTTTTTTCACAAACGGCTAGAAACGGGTTCACGAAAAATTGGGTGATGGAGGTGCACCCCATGGTAAGGTTCCAACTCCTGGAAATGGGAAGTTTAGATGGAGTATGGTGGTCTATGACTTTTAGGGATTACCTGGACGCCCCTCGCTGCACTAAGTGCCAGGGTTATGGTCACACTAAGGCTACCTGTGAAGCTGAAGTCCTTGTATGCATATGGTGCGGGGCTAGTGGGCACATCTTAAAAGAGTGTCCCAAGAAGAAGGTTATGGCCAGCCCAAACTCAGGTAGCCGGGAGTGCCCTGTGCACTTACAGTGGGCAAAACAAGTAGCGAAATCCACCTTCTATGAGTAAAATCACCATCCTCCAGATAAACATGGGACGTCGGCGATTTGTGGCGGATGAGCTTAGAGCTCTCGCCCAACGATACGACATCCTGGTTGTCCAGGAACCGAGCTGTCGTGGGAACGTGGTCACGGGGTTTGGCCTCTCGTCAAGAGTTATAGCCCTGATCAGTGGAGAGAGCATGCCCAGGGCAGCTATAGTGGTTAATAACCCTAACCTTGACGTGATGGATCTGAGACAGTACACCATGGCGGATTGCGCTGCATGCTATGTAAAGTGGAGAAACCTCTCTTTTACATTGGCTTCATTATACCTGCCTGATGGAAATGGTTTTGAAGAAGGCATATCCGCCATGGAGGTGATCACTGCTAGCAATAGAAACGTAATCATCTGCTTAGATACCAACTCCTGTAACACGGTCTGGGGATCCAATCAAACAGAAGAGGTGCTAAACTTGCAGAGTTTATTGCTAGACGGCAGATGGTCATAGTCAACGATCCCTCTTCAGCTCCTACCTTTTTTGGAGCAAGAGGGGAGAGTTGGATCGATGTCACTCTGGCCTCGCCAACGATCGTAGGAGGTATTATCGATTGGACCGTCAGATATGAAACGAGTTCCGACCACAGAGAGCTGTCTTTTACGCTGGTAAAAGAGACAGCTTGTTCCTGCGACATAGACAACAATAACCCGCAGAAAAGATTGGGCTGCTTTTAAAAGTATGATGTAGTGGGAAATGGCCGAAGAAGATTGGGCCGAGGCGGAAGCGGCGAACACCGATGATTTAGACTACAGAGTGGGAATGTTAACCGACGCCATTCGGGATGCGGCAGAGAACTCTCTCAAACACCGAAAGGCGAGGGTAAGACCTGTGCCATGGCGGACGCCGGCATTAACATCAATGAAAAGAAATCTTTACAAATCCCGGCGGTCGTATCAGAAGTGCAGCTGCGACGAAAGGCGCGCTGCACTTCGTGATGTGTACAAGTCCAAAGCAAGGGCATACCGAAACGAGGTGCGATCAAAGAAACGAAAGTCTTGGGATGAGTTTATTGCGGAAGAATCCCGGAAAAATCCTTGGGGTATCCCCTATAAGTAAGATCCCCCCTGTAGCTCTAGGTAAGATGGCGCCCCAACAGGTGTTGGCAGCTCTTAGAAATGCAGATGGTCAGGTCAGAACTCTGGAAGAAGCTGCTAACATCTTCATTGAAGAAACATATCCCAAAGATGATCCATCCCAAGACAATGAGGAACAAGGTTTTGTGAGACGCACCACGGTATGTCCTCCTGGACTTGTGCCCACCATGGAACATACATGACCTACGTATCGCCGTGGAAGCAAAAGGCTGGTCGTGCTCCAGGACTTGATTCTATATATGCGGCAATGTTGAGGAATAGTATCTCTTTCATTGAGGAAAGGCTTTTAGGAATCTATAATGATTGCCTAGATAAGGGATACTTTCCTAAAAGGT
Organism: Aelia acuminata; assembly: GCA_911387785.2. Taxonomy (NCBI): domain Eukaryota; kingdom Metazoa; phylum Arthropoda; class Insecta; order Hemiptera; family Pentatomidae; genus Aelia; species Aelia acuminata. The sequence goes on along the minus strand of OU426979.1, from coordinate 4,078,497 downwards.
GGAAGATTGCCAACTTGAGACTCCACTACAAGGAAGGAGGCCGGGATAAGCAGCTCCCAAAATCATACAGACCTATATGCCTCCTCCCTGAGATGAGCAAAGTCCTGGAGAACCTCATCATGGCCAGTCTTTCCCCCGTTTTTGCAAGAGCAAGTCATCCCCGTTTTTTCACACAAATTGCCACAAAAGGCAAGAAAACCTCTGATGCTGTTCTAAGGGTACGTCTGGATGTCGAGGTACGAGTAGAGCGGTACGTTATGTTGATGCTCTTCGATATATATTCTGCATTTGATAGTATTTGGTGGTCAAACCTGCTACAGCAGCTGCAAAGGTATGAAACCCCCAGCAACTTATACGCACTTTTACAGAGCTACCTCCAAGATAGGCGAATCAAGGTCAGAGGTAATTCCTTTGAAACGGAAGCATCTATAGAGATGGATGCCCGCAAGGATCCATCCTAGGCCCAGCTCTATGGAAATTAGTTTTTGATGAGTTGCTGAGAGTATTAGAGGAAAAAGGGTTCCCTGCTACTGCCTACGTGGATGACTTGGCTGTAGTCATATACTCCAACAGCAGAGCCGGCTTGAAGCAAGAAGCAGAACGCTGTGCCAACCTAATAGCTGCATGGTGTGAAAGGAAGAGATTAAAAATGGCCGCAGCTAAAACCCAGGCCATCTTACTGAGAGGGACTACAGATAGAGCACAACCTATTAACATGACCATCCAAGGTGAAAGAATACGTCCAAGTGAAGAGGTCACTTACCTTGGTATAAGATTTAGCAGAGGCTTTAACATGACCGCTCACTTGGAGTGCTTGAGAAACAGGGTGGCTCTGACTATGAACTGCCTCAATCGAATAGGAGGCGCTTTCTGGGGCCTTAGATACCTAGCTACATTGACCATATATAAGGGAGTGATTTTGGGTATTCTGAGGTATGCGTCCCCCGCATGGTACCCTAACCTTTCAAGCCGACAGAAAAGCAGGTTGGCAACCATCCAGCGAACGGCGCTGTTGCGAGTTACGCGAGCGTATCGGAGTGTGTCTCACGAGGCGGTGCAGATTTTAGCAGGAGCGGTACCTCTCGACCTCCTCCTGCGAGAAGACCTTTTGAAACACACTTACAAGAGAGAAGGCTCTGCAGGCATGCCAGGAAATCTTAAGGTGAGAATAGATGAGAACCCAAGGAAATGGAGGAGCATATTAAGGGAGGATACAACTGAGGAGTGGAACCGACGGTGGCAAGCCTGAAATGATCTACTTCAAGAAAATACTTCCCCACCGTTCAGTCTCGCTTGGAAGCCAGATGGGTCCTCCCAGATTACTGGCTCTCTCGATTTCTCACAAGCCATGTGGCATTTCGAGCCAAGCTCCATAGCCATGGGATTGACGTTGACCCCCTATGACCTACCTGCGGTATACCGGAAACTGCAGAGCACGTCCTTGTTGACTGCATGGCCTTCGAGGCTCTGAGGGCTAAGTTGCTTTGTGCAACCGGACTTAACGTTCTCACAGATTTCCCCCAGCTAGTTGCGGAAAATAACTATAAGCATTTCAAGGACTTCGTCTACGGATGGAAGACTGCACTCGGCCCTGCCCACTTCAATGTCGGCCGAGGGAGACCAGCCGTGCCTAGAAGCCAACCGGAATGAGCAAATGAAGCCTACTGGCCTCAAGTTCAGAACATTTTTGTTTTATAGCAGCAATGGGATGCCATGCAGACAAGCCTAACACCTAACTGCTGCAACAACCCGTATTGCCTCAGCAGGCAGGGTAGGGTGAAAATAAATAAATAAATAAATAAATATGCAAATAAATATTTGGCCATGGATTGTAATATTAATAATTTAGATATCTTGTATTATAATATTCATGGGTTAAAAAATAAAAAAAGATGATAATGATTTTTTTAATTTTCTAGAAAGGTTTAACATTATATTCCCGTGAATGAAAACTATTAGAATTTTGCGATAACAATGGACTTGTCATATTAAATGATAGAACCAAGGACGACCTGAAAGGTGGTGCACTGACATATTTTTCTGTAAGAGGTAATTCTATAATTGACTACTGTCTTGCATCAACTGACTGCCTGGAACATGTAAATAAATTCGAAATAGTATATGAAACCTTTTCTGATCACATGGCATTATCTCTAAGCTTAAAAGTTACAACAGATACAAGAAACAAATTTGAACAATTTATATCCCCGCTTCCTAAATTAGTATGGATTGAGAATAACAAAGATACTTACAATAGATCAATACAAAATTCAATGTATGAGAACAATACTGACTATGACGATGTACACAAAAATCTATCATTCATAAAGTCATGTATTCAATCAGCTGCCGTTATTAATAAACCGAATTATATACAGAAAAATAAAAATAAATGGTTCGACTGGCAATGCTACAAAGCACGTAAGAGATCACTTAATCTGCTTAAAGTTTATAGGAAAACAAACTCTGAGGCTATTAAAACAGCGTATTTAGACTACAATAGATACTATAAAAGTTAGTGCATAGTAAAAAGAAAAAAACGTATTATACCAAAGTAATCGAAAAACTAAATAAAGCGAATGATTCAAAAGAACTATGGCAAGCTATCAATCATTTTAAAAATCGAAAATATGTCTGTCACACTATTTGGTATCATCGAATATAAATTCAAGAGAAAAGAAGGCGTCTACTTGTTCTTTGTGGACTTTAAATCATCTTTTAAAGGTCACAAATAAACTCCTATAAAATTACAGAATATTTTAAAGAACTATTACGTACCGCAATAAGTAATGGAACGATACCTATTAGAGATAATAGTTTAGATAAAGAAATTACTTTAACAGAAATCAAAGAAGTTATACGGAAGGCTAAGAACAATAAAGCACCGGAACTCGACAGAATGGGGCCCGGTGTGGCTGTGCGCTAAAGCGCCGTACTCCCATGCCGGAGCTGTGGGTTCGAGTCCCGCCCTGGGTGGTGCTTTTCTTTCGTAGGAGAAGTATCACCCAGTGCCATGGGTGTTAGTATGGGCAGTATAGGGCTTCAGTGGAAACCTTAAAGTCCCCCCCCCCAAAAAAAAAAAAACTCGACAGAATACCATTTGAGTTTTTAAAACATGACCCACAAATCCTATTTGAAAAAATGCTTAAATTATTCAGTAATATATGGAAATCAGAAATCATACCGGACAGTTTCAAAGAAGCTATAATTATTCCCCTTTATAAGAAAGATGACATTAACGTTGTCAGTAATTACAGAGGTATATCGCTCTTAAACTCAATAACAAAAGTGTTTACTGGAATAATGCTTAATAGATTGACAGATTGGACAATAAACAATAGAATCCTTAAAGAAAACCAAGCAGGCTTTAGACGTGGATATTCAACTACAGACAACCTGTTCACACTATTTGGTATCATAGAATATAAATTCAAGAGAAAAGAAGGCGTCTACTTGTTCTTTGTGGACTTTAAATCAGCTTTTGACAAAGTTGACATAAATGCATTATTACATAAGTTGAAAAGTATGAGAATATTATCAAAGTTCCTAAACTTACTAAAAAACCTGTATAGCTGGACTGATTACCGAGTATGGACAACTGATGGTCTATCTGAACTTTTCAAATCGCATGTCGGTCTAAGGCAGGGGTACTTGTTAAGCCCGTTGTTGTTCTCTCTCTTTGTCAATGATATGGTGGACTGGCTTGAAGGAGGATTATCATAGGGAATACAAAGATAAATATCTAAATGTACGCTGATGATGTAGTGCTCATCGCAGATAATCCGAATGTGTTGCAGAGAATGATAAATAGACTAGAGAAATATTGTGACACATGGAATTTAGATTTAAACCTGAGTAAATCAAAAATCTTAATATGCAGGAAGAGAACTTATAAACGAGATTAGTCCCTAAAATGGCATTACAAGGGTGAAAAAATAGAGTGTGTAAAGAATTAGAAATACCTCGGAATCACAATAACACCAAATCTGTCCTTAAAAACCCCATTTAAAAGATAAGTTAGTAAATTGTAAAACTGCCATAATGGTTCTCTGGAATAAACTTATTAAGAATAAAGAGGTAGACCTAGAGAAAAAATATCTAATCTTTGAAGCAGCAGTTAAAACAATTATTTGTTATGGTGGAAAAGTATGGGGATACCAAGAATCAGATATATTAGAGCAAGCGCAGAGGTTTTTTATTAAGAAGATGTTAGGTATACCGCATAATACATTAATTATATGTTGTATCTTGAGACTAAACATAATGCCCTCTTCATTGGTACCTTGAAATTACACTTGGATTATCTTGTGAAGGTCCCTAAAATGAAAAATAATAGATTCCCAAAATTGACAGCAGGAAATACCATAAAAGGCAATGTCTCGTGGGTATCTATCATTAAAAATTTATTTCTAAAACATTTAGGATTAACTCTGGAAAATGATAGATTCATAGAGCAAATAGAAAATTCCCGGTCATTTTTTCTGGAAAATGTTACTAAAGCTATAAGAAATAGCTACATAGAAAGAGCCAGAGCAGCAGAATACCAATACCGTATCCATGCCCTTCTGGATTATTCTTATATCTATTTTCAAGAAAATAATAACATCCAGTATAGCCGTCTCATATTCAAGGCAAGAGGAGAACTGCTAAGCTTAAATTACCAACCATGGCTTCAAAAATATAAAAATTGTTCCTTATGCAATTTAAACATCCCGGAAGACACACATCACTTCATATCAGTATGTCCTATATTAGCGGAACTTGGGCAAAACATTTTTGGAAAGTCTACTTTTTCTTTAAACGAGACAATAGACATCTTAAACGGAAAATGAAGTGGAGAATTAAAACTATACTTACAAGTAGGAACAAGATATAGAGCAGAACTGACTAAAGAATTTAATATTTAAAATATGCAGTATATATGTATTTCATTAACATATTTTTAAAGAGAGATTTAAAAAAAAAAAATAGCTTCTACTAGGTATAAGAACATTTTGTAATAGGTACATCTGTAGTGGTTTATATAATTTAATACTCTTACGATTAATTCTCCTTTATCTATCTTGTAAAAGCTTTTATTTACCTGTTAAATTTTATAAGAGATGCACATAGGCATTGTTTTCCTTTTGTTTTTATCTTTTTGTTCTGGGAGGAAACTTTTCTGTTTTGTTTATTTTTATATATTTTTACGTTTTTATTTACACATAAAATGAATATGGACAACTCGACAGACGGACTTAGTCCATTGTCCGATTGCGTTTGAGGAAAAAAAAATCTGGTGCGTGCGCGCAACACACAACTTTCACTTACCAGCTTACTTAGATAAGAAATTGACGTGTTTTGTTAAATATCATTTCCCAAAGTCACACATTTTTCTACATTCATATCTTATTTTTATTAATCGTTAAAGCCGTTTTTGAGAAAATAAAAAACCCCGTGAAAATGATACAAAATTTATTAAGTAAAGTCCCCCCTTCGGTTGATCAATTTTGATGAAATGTTGGCTATCACATATCTGGCATATATATACACCAAATACCCAGTATGGTCACAATCGTGAAAGCTGTTTTTGAGTAAAAAAAGAGAACACGTGAAAATGATACAAAATTTATTTAGTAAAGTCCCCCCTCCGGTTGATCAATTTTGATGAAATTTTTGCAGTCATATCTCGGGCATATAAATACATCAAATACCCAGTTTGATCAAAATCGTTAAAGCCGTTTTTGAGAAAATCGAAAAAAACCTTAAAAGTTATTAAGTAAAGTACCCCCTCCCTTTAAGTAATTTTGATGAAATTTATGCTGTCACATCGAGGGCATATACCTACACTAAATACCCAATTTCAGGATCGCACGGTTTATAGTTTTTGAGCTAGTCTGTTCACACACACACACACACACAGACCATTTCGCGGGACTTGGTCATTTCGACTCAGGGGACCTATATATTTCATATATAGGTAAGTGAAAGTAATATATACTCGTACATTAGTAATTTATGTAAATTTGTAAATAAACGTATCTATCATCAATGCCACACATACTATATGCCACACAACCTTATTGTACCATGAGTATGACTATTTGTAAAGTTTGCAATTATAATTCAGATTTATGGTAGTTTTGAGCTTGTTTATATTTTTTTGTGTCTGTATTGGTATGCTAAATTCAAGGCCTTTACTAGTTAGAATTATAGAAATGTATTTTGTTTCATTGCAAATAGGATAAAATTATATGTATAAGTGTTTTTGTTTCTTTTATTTCTAAATATATTCCATTTGAAATCAATTGAATGTTCTTTTGTTTATCAGCAATCGTCGCCTCAACTTTCTTTTTCTTCTCTTTAATCTAACCATTCAATATTCTCCCATCCTTTCTTTATTACTTCTTTTTTTTAATATGCTCATTGTAATTCAAAGGTTCAACACTATGAAAACACAAACAATTAACAGGTTACAAAATGTATCAATTTTTAACTACACAGGAACACAAAAATAACCAAATGACTTGAGCTTCAGAACTAATCTAACACTGCTGTCCATCGCTCCTTATATTCCGTCTGAGAAATCTAGGCCAGCGTAGATGGTGATCGAACATCGCAGTCAAAAACATGTACTTGAACAGTTTGTTCGAAAAACAAGTCTAGAACTATTTAAAACCGTATGATTTGTTACCTTTCACGTTACTCTATCATAAATTTATTTCATTTAATGTTCATTCATTTATTAATGTTTGAAATAATGTTAACATTTAAACGTCAATAATGTTGTTTATTGTTATAAAATGTAATGTGACTAGTAAAACATATGATTTCTAATGTAAAGAATTTTATTACCTACCAAAATTCTCAGATAATCCCATCTTCGATGATAAGCTGTTCTTCCCGGTGTACGAGAACCGGAACAAGTATGTTGGTGAAGTGTTGATGTTGGAATGAAGCCTGGCTGCTTTGGCTATACCAGAAGCGAACAACCTGTCGCTCAAAGCCTGAAACGAAAGTTTTGTTAGTTTAAAACCTACAAATCTCAGTATCGAGAGTATGGCACCGTACTACTGTGCTCAAGGACCCCAGGGCATCAATTAATTTTTGGAACAGTAACATTTTATTGTATCCGGTTACTTTTATTATTATCATTTCCTTCAATAAAGTACATCTTCATTCCTTTTTACATGGTCTAAACGTTTCCTCGCTTTTTGACCGCTATGGGCGTTGGGACTTTTTCGTTTAATGCACAATTCGGTTATTAAAAAAAATAACTGTTATTAAAAAAATCTGGTGCGTGCGCGCAACACACAACTTTCACTTACCAACTTACTTAGATTAGAAATTGACGTGTTTTGCTAAATATCATTTCCCAAAGTCACACATTTTTCTACATTCATATCTTATTTTTGTTAATCGTTAAAGCCGTTTTTGAGTAAATAAAAAAACCCCGTGAAAATGATACAAAATTTATTAAGTAAAGTCCCCCCTCCCGTAAATCAATTTTGATGAAATTTTTACAGTCGTATCTCGGGCATATAAATACATTAAATACCAAGTTTGATCAAAATCGTTAAAACCGTTTTTGAGTAAATAAAAAAACCATGTGAAAATGATACAAAATTTATTAAGTAAAGTCCCCCCTCCGGTTGATCAATTTTGATGAAATTTTTACAGTCATATTTCAGGCATATAAATACATCAAATACTCAGTTTAATCAAAATCGTTAGAGCCGTTTTTGAGAAAATCGAAAAAAACTTAAAAAGTTATTAAATAAAGTACCCCCTCCCTTTGAGCGAATTTGATGAAATTTTTGCTGTCACATCACGGGCTTATACATACTCTAAATACCCAATTTCAGGTTCGCACGGTTTATAGTTTTTGAGCTAGTCTGTTCACACACACACACACACACACAGACACACACACACAGACCATTTCGCGGGACTTGGTTATTTTGACTCAGGGGACCCCAAAACGTGTATTTCCGTTGAAAACCGGAAGTCGAAAATTTTCACGATCGCAATACTTCCACTTACTATATATTTCATATATAGGTAAGTGAAAGTAAAAAGTAACACGTGATTAATATAAAGTAACTATAATTGTTAACACAAATGATATGGTTTATTCTAATTTCCAAAATGAAGCAATATCTTCCAATATAACCTCAAAAAGGTCTTTCCCCATATTCCTTTGTCTCCACATAAATTCACAGAGATATGAATCCAACATTGTTCTTCTAGTTCCAGCTTCTATTCTATTTCTTTTTTTGGCCGCAGCCCATAACGATTCTATCGACTGTGTGTGCGCCCCAGTTGAAGGATCAACGAAATTTTCAGAATGGTTGACTGTATAATGCTTAAAATCATACCCTTCTATTCTTTCTATAGTGGAATAAGCTTTCCATAAATCTGATATTGTAATACTTCCTAGAAGAATACATTCTTTAATGCACGCTATTAAAGTATCTTTGTTCCAGTTCAACAAGAATTCTTGTATTGGCCCTGAAGAAGCCCACAGCAAGATGGGTGAAAGCTTGGCTGTTGGAAAACCTGTGACATGGTCAAACCTGGAAGAAGAAATGCGGATAATATTTTGAACCGTTGAACCACGTACCTTCCCTGAGTCCTACTTCCAAAAGACAACTTGCATTGTGACACCGCCATCTGTACCGGTCATCTCTCTTGAGCAACTTCATAGAATGTCCATTCCGGCATAGTTTTTCTTTATGGATGAGGCCTTTTTCTTGTAAGAATGCAATGGTTCGGTCCAAATCTTTAAAATCTTCGTATAACCTGAACATAGCCATTATGAGGTTTTAAACAAAACTAAGAAATGTAGTCATATGTTCTCATGATATGGAGGTTGTAATTATATCACGTGTTACTTTTTTAATAACAGTTACTTTTTTTAATAACCGAATTGTGCATTAAACGAAAAAGACCCGGGGCGTTTTCAATATATCAAATAGACCTGTTTAAACTGTTAGGTTTTTTTCATTCCAAGATAAATAAAAAATAATAATGTTACGTAGTAATTTCACATTGTACAACCTGCAGGTCAAAAGCGAAGAATTAGCTTTGTTCTAAAATTCGTCCCAGAAGATTATCCCTGTAAACAGAACTTTAGGTAAAAATAAAGCACCGATAACAAAAATAAATATAAACTAGGTGGACCCGTGCGAAGCACTTCGCACGAAGATTTGTATCACATTTTACTTCTAGGTTTAAATAACTATGAAATGAACTTTTTTTTTTGCCTGTTCGTACCCCCCCCTCTCCCCCAACCACTCGGGCCTTAAGGTGAAATTTTTTTTCTACAGCAAGGAAGAATAAATTATTTTTCGGTTTAATAGTTAAGGAAGAACTTCATTTTCTGACGTTTTTCTCTACAAAAGTTTCCTGTAATCTTCCTGGAATATATGAAATCACTAAGAATGTTGCATAGTCTTGGAAATTAATCTTTCTACATTCTGATTTTAACTTCCCTACTGATTTGGTTTTTTCAAAAACAGTTCATAAGATGCTTTTTACGGTTATTTTTCTGACAATGGAGAGGAAGATAGTCTTCTAAGTGGTAAGAACGACATCAAATAGGTTTCTATCCATGGAGAGGCAACAAAACAATAAGTAGCCTCGTGAAGCTGAGGGGCCTAACCCATCAAAACCAAAGTTTTAGAGGTGTAAAACGCCTGGCCCAAAAACGTGGAACGTGTATGTGTCATAAAGCCCGCGTAGAAACCATTGAAATTCATTTTTCCTATTTCGATACTTTAGTTTTCTGAAATTCCCCTTATAAAAAAGATAACTTGATAAAACCTAAGTTCTAATGAATCACTATGTTACTATAAATCACCATAAATAGATTTTATTTATTTTATATATATTTCGGATTACAGTCATGGCGGATCCAGCCGATTGTAAAGGGGGGGGGGCTGCATCCTAATGGGGGGAGGCTGCAGCCCCACAGCCCTTCATTTGGATCTGCCGATCAGCTTTTTCACCTTCCCACAACTGAAATTCTACCTGTTCTGCGCATTTTTGTTCTTTAACTTGCTTCCTTACTTTAAGGAAAATCAAATTCTATCTTTAAATGACGAAAATTTTTCCAAAGGGAGGGGCTCCAGCCCCCATAGCACCCCCCTCCCCTCAGATCCGCCAATGACTAAAGTAGACTCCTGCTTATCCCTCCTCGTCGGAACGGATACATTGCCGTTTAAGTGAATGAGCCGGTCAATCCGGAAAAGTGAATAAAAAAACTTGTGTATATTATTATAACGTATATTATAAAAAAGTGTATATTATAAAAAAGTGTATATTATTATAACTTCTATATTTCGATAAAACCCAAATGCAACACACAACCTATTTTACAAAGTCTATATAGTTATTAATTAAAGAAACCTTTTTTGGGCCAATTTTATTTAACAATTTAAGAAAATTTACACTATCAATCTATTCAGTTTTCACAAATCTTTTATTTTTTTTCGTTTATACGCACCTTAATGTCAACTGACGAAATTTCTTGTCAAAATATAGGAAGCTATTTCTTTTTTAATGAAATGAATGGAGGATACGGATTTTGTTTCAAGATCAATTTTACTTCGAAGAGATTTGTTTTACTGGAGTTCGGTAAAAAATAAAAAAAATCTGGTGCGTGCGCGCAACACACAACTTTCACTTACCAACTTACTTAGAATAGAAATTAATGCGTTTTTTTAATGCCACTTCTCAAAGTTACACATTTTTCCACATTCATTTCTTATTTTTGTTTTCATTTGCTCTATAAAAAACACTAATTTATTTTATTAATAAATAAAAGTTTATACTTGTGATAATTCGGCAATGCAAGCATGATACTCCAAGTCGTCTGATTTTATAATTCTCTATGTACTTGATGAAAATTTCATTTAGTTACCATGAAACAAATATTTTCCATGAAATGAACAGAACGGCTTTGATTATGAACAATGATCTGTCATTAAAGGCGTACTACGCATGCATGGGCTCAACGTGTTTTATGAGTTGACTGAATATTTTTCTTTTTTTCTCCTCTAAAATGTTGGCTATCACATCTTTGGCATTTATATACATCAAATACCCAGTTTGATTAAAATCGTTAAAGCCATTTTTGAGTAAATAAAAAAACACGTGAAAATGATACAAAATTTATTAAGTAAAGTCCCCCTTCCGTTTGACCAATTTTGATGAAATGTTGGCTATCACATCTCTGGCATATATATATACATCAAATACCCAGTTTGATTAAAATCGTTGAAGCCGTTGAGTAAATCGAAAAAAATGTAAAAAGTTATTCAATAAAGTACCCCCTCCCTCTGGGCAATTTTGATGAAATTTTTGCTGTCACATCGCGGGCATATACATATAATAAATACCTAATTTCAGGTTCGCACGGTTTATAGTTTTTGAGCTAGTCTGTTCACACGCACACGCACGCGCACGCGCACGCGCACGCACACACACACACACACACAGTCCATTTCGCGGGACTTGGTTATTTGGACTCAGGGGACTCCAAAACGTGTATTTCCCCTTACTATATATTTCATATGTAGGTAAGTGAAAGTATAAAACAAAAGACGTTTTGCCTACATTTTAATTTATTTAAGATCTATCGAACCGCTACATAATACAAATTTTAACAATATTTTTTATTGAGAATATGACAAAATTATAAATGTTTTTAAGGATTTTAAAAAGAATTTTTATCTTTTATAGCGTCCATCGGTTTATCCGAAGAGTCGGTTAAACGGGAACCGGTAAAGTGGGAGTTTACTGTAATTGCTAAATGTGAGAGTGCAATTTTCCAACGCTACAATTAAGTCTAAATCAGACGAAATAACATTTTTAGAACCTAAACACGACAGGTCCTAGCATTTGCTGTAACGTAATACAATAAGTAGTTGACCACGTGCAGCGGAGGAGCCTAACCCAGGCGTTATCTCAGAAATGATAGGTTTTAGGGCTTTAAAACGCAAACCCCAGTTTAGTTCTATGGAACTAAACTGGGTCTTAATGCTCGTATCACAATCCGTAAAACCCAATTTTATTCGTTTCGATCCGTTGAGTCAGTACGTTTAGGTCGATATTTTATTTTGGACCAAAAAATGGACACTGAGAATGCAATTCGCAAAAGTTCCGTGAAATTCTGAATCCAACGATACCACATTAGTGGCATTTGAGCACGGTAGGACCTTATAATTGATGAAAAACTGATTTTTACGCTTTGTGAAATAATATATGTGGGATGATGTTTTTGGATCCTTTCCGAGTTTTACCATATAATGGGTTTTAACAAGCGGCCAAGCTTTCAGCCATCATGTTATGCGCTTCTTCAGGGCTAATACAAGAATGAGAGTGGAGGAGGGGACCAGTATCTTATTTTTGCAGGCTATGGGTACAGTAAAATAACACTAAAACTAAAATTTATTAGCCTAATATTTACAATTGTGCCCTCTGCCTTATTATTACATAAATACAGAATAAAATGATTAATGATTATGTAGTCACTAATTACTTACAATAGTTAAAAATTAGAGTCCTCTACAACATAAACTCCTATCACAATAAGGCTTTCACAATGAAGACTTATCACTTATCAGCTCCAACTGTACTCGACGGGTGTTTACATATGTCTGACTGAGGCCTGTCAAAGAACAATCCTTTTGATCTCAGCCGGCCGCCAGTCCCGTCCCAAACAATGGGCGGATTGTTCTCAATGAGCGCATTATTCTTCTCCACTGGCGGCAACATTATAATCTTCCGTCGGGGGCAAAGTCTGTATTCCCATTGGCCAGTTTCAGAGGGGGCTTCGTGAGGGGGAGGAGGTAGGGGAGGGGGGATGTCGACAGCTTTCTGAGAGTTCTAACGTCCTAAGGTCTCCTCCACCTGACCCACGCCCCCTCTGACACTGACCAATGGGAACACAGATTTCGCCCTCGATGGAAGAATATAAGATACTAATCCCCTTCTCCACTCTCATTCTTGTATTAGCCCTGAAGAAACCCACAGTATGATACGAGAAAGCTTGGCGATTGTAAAACCTATCACATGGTCAAACTCGGAAGAACAAATGTATATGTATATACTCAAAAATTTTATTTGGGAAACTTAAAATTTACAATATTAATTCAATACTGTGGACCTTGGAAGCCAAGCAGCCCTGCGTACCCCAAAGCCCTGCCCCTGGATCCGCTAATGGGTTAGAACAATGACATAAATCAAGAACGGGACGACGGATTTCTATGGTCTTTGATTTATTGGATTTTTCTTCCTGAATAGCAGAATAAGTGTTGACTTATTCTGGAGTATTAACTTGGCTAAAATCGAGAATGGGAGGGGGGTTAAATTTCTACCATTTTATCCGATTTGACGATTTTTTTTTTTACAGATTTCGACGATTTTTGACACACATATTTATTTAAGCTCATCACTGTCATTAAATCCATGTCGAACTCAATCAAATAACCTCTCTAACCACTCTTTAACCACTTTTCAACGAAACGGGACTGATAACGTATTGTACCTAGTACAGATAAAAGTAGTTCAGTGGTTAAACACTTTATTTCTCATTATTGCTATTGAGATTTTACATCTTGGAGCAAGGAGTTCTCCATGCATAAATTGTACATACAAACAAATAAAAAATAAAATAAACACGAGTCTTGTTTAGACGACGTTTACCTGATTCCCTGTTTAAACGGGGAATTGTATACCCGGCCATTAACCTATCAAAAGAATAGCATTTGTATAACCATATTCCTTCTAATGCGATTTTTTTTTCTTTCTAAAATGACACTTAGATCCTTTTTTTCATTGATATCCACTATTTTAACAAATAAGACTTTATTATTACAAACAAGAACCTAGCTGTTATCATTGTCAGGTTATAAACAGGCCGACGGGTTACATTCTGTTCAGTCTCAAGTTTCAAATTGAAATGTTGAAACCTCCCGCCAATTGATCCAATGTTTTCCCGCATTATATATATCATGTAGGTTAGGTCTTCGTGCACGAGATATAAGCCATGCCATGGAGGCTGTGCCCAGCTGTTTTTCTGGCTCGACTTAAGAGACTCGATTGGCCACGCACGTTTTCCATCGGTGTGGTTCGCCTCGGATCCAGGTCAGAGCGACGGCGGAATCAGAAAAGGCAACAATGTCTTCGACACGACTGATAAGCCCACCATTAAAATCTTAGGCTTAGTATGGTCCGCCTTTTCATACCGGTTTTGTTCCAATAAATTACCGGCTACCAAGCGGTTGATACTATCTAAATTGGCTCGCATTTATGACCCGCCGGGATGGTTAGTTCCTGTTACATTTACCGCCAAATTGCTAATTCAACGCCTTTTGATTGGACATTGCGATTGGGATGAACCTGCCCCCGCCGATATCAGTCGCGATTGGAACACTTTTCAGAACGAACTTGAGTCCACATCAACGATATCCATCCCTCGCCGTTTCCCCTTTTATGAGGAGTCCCGCAGTAGTCAACGATTGGTCGCCTTCTGCGATGCCTCAGAACTAGGATACGCCGCCACCATTTATCTACACTCCACCTCATCCGCCGGTGAAATCGCGGTTCATCTACTTATAGCTAAATCCCGAGTAGCTCCCCTAAAAAAGGTATCCCTTGCAAGATTGGAATTATGCGGAGCTCACCTTCTAGCGAAATTAGCCTCCAAGATTCTCGGTAAGTTCCCTCAACCGTTCGAAGACATTGTTGCCTTTTCTGATTCCGCCGTCGCTCTGACCTGGATCCGAGGCGAACCACACCGATGGAAAACGTTCGTGGCCAATCGAGTCACTGAAATACAGGGAGTTATCCCTCCATTGCGATGGAGCGCCACATTGACGATATGGAAAATCCCGCCGATTGTGCCTCCCGTGGGCTATTTCCCAATGAGTTCACCCGTCATTCCCTGTGGTGGACTGGTCCCTCCTGGCTATCCAAACCGCCGAATCAATGGCCCAGATCACATGTAGACTCCCCGTCTGATGCCGTTAATGCAGAGCGTCGAACCTCTCCTAAGGTCCTCTCCTGTGTCGCATTGACATATCTCGACTTGGAAAGTCGATACTCCTCTCTGACCCAACTCCAGAGAATCACCGCCTGGTGTCTTCGTTTCGCCCACAATTATAAGAACCCTGATCACCGATACACCGGATTTCTCGCCGCCAGTGAGCTAAACATAGCCCTTGATACCTTAGTCCGAGGTGTCCAGCAAGTCGCGGTGGTAGATGAATATAAAGCCGCGTCAGAACCCGCCTCTAAGTTGCGCCTTAAACGCATTTGCAATTGTTTATTGATTCACAAGGTCTTTTACGCGTGGGCGGTCGCCTTCACCTTGCTCCCCGACCTTTCAATGTTAAACACCCGGCATTACTTCCGAAGGATCACCCCCTCACTCTCTTGATAATTGATAATGCTCATATTACCAGCCTACACGCCGGTCTGTCTGCTACTTATTCGTTTATTCGCCAGAGGTTTTGGATATTGGACAGAAAAAACGTTGCGCGCCATCGCCTAGCCAAATGTAACCGGTGCTTTCAGGTTAATCCCCAACCACTCATTCCCACCAAGGGCTCGCTCCCCAAAGACCGTGTCTCATCCACGTATGCTTTTCTTAAGGTAGAAGCCGATTACGCCGGTCCTTTCTCGGTTTCCTCCTCCCGTATCCGGGGATGCCGCGTTACTAAAGCCTATATCTGCGCCTTTGTCTGCTTTTCCACCAAAGCGGTTCACCTTGAACTCGCTTCCGAACTCTCCATCCCCGCATTTCTAGCCGCCTTTGCGCGCTTCTGTAGTCGCCGCGGCGTTCCCTCTGACATCTACAGTGACAACGGAACTAATTTTGTAGGGGCTAGTCGCCAGCTAAATGAAATTGGGCGGTTGCTGCGACAAGTCGATGCTCGCGAAGCTATATCCCAACGCTCCTCCGCCCTGGGAATTCAATGGCATTTTATCCCACCTAGTGCTCCTCATTTCGGAGGTCTTTGGGAGGCCGCAGTCAAGTCCACTAAGCGACATCTCCGTACTGTTATAGGTTCGCAAATTCTTTCCTTTGAGGAATTTTCCACTCTCTTGACCCAAGTGGAGGCCGTTCTCAATAGTCGTCCCCTGTGTGCTCTCTCGCCGGATCCTCAAGATTTAGAAGCATTAACTTCCGGCCATTTTCTTATTCACCGACCTCTTAACACGCGCCACCTAGTCGTGATGTGTCCGACACCCCTTTTAGTCGGCTGACAAGATAGAAACTGGTTGACAAACTTCACCAATCGTTTTGGAAACGGTGAACGGTAGAATATCTTCATATACTTCAACAACGTTCACGCTGGACGGACTCCTCCCCTGAGTTAGCTCCGGGTTCTCTTGTTCTCGTTAAAATTGATAATCAACCTCCACTCAACTGGCCTCTCGCTCTCTTTATCGAACTGTTTCCGGGGACTGACAATGTTGCCCGAGTAGCCAGCATTTTAACTCCTACAGGCCTACTTAAACGTCCGGTTAATCGCCTATGCACCTTACCCACTCAATGATGCCGCTTCCGCGCCATGAGGGGGGGGGTGGATGTTCAGTCTCAAGTTTCAAATTCAAATGTTGAAACCTCCCGCCAATCGATCCAATGTTTTCCCGCCTTATATATATCATGTAGGTTAGCTCTTCGTGCACGAGATGTAAGCCATGCCATAATGACTTGTTTATATTAGTTTCTAAGTCAGTCATAGATTCAGAAACATCATTCAGAAAACTATTGTATAACTGAAACCTTTGGTTTTTCTTATTTTGTTCATAAATATCCTTCAATGTTTGGCCATGATTAGAATAAAAATAAGTACTAAAGCCACAACCGTGATTGAGGATATGGTACAAGATCGTCGGATAATAACCAACATCTTAGAAAAATCATCCTGAATTAAAGTTTTGATGGCACAACTTACATGATCGGACATTTCTGGCTACCTGTTACATTCGCCCAGTGTTGATCAACTGATCCCGTTTATGAAAATTATTTAACTCGTAATTTTAGTTATACAGTCCACTTATAAATTTATCAGTTTATTCTTCAATTAAAAAATCAAAAGACGTGTCATTCCATTTATTTCCAAAAAATAAAAAGCTTCTTAAAGAGTGTATTGTAAAATTAAGAATAGATAAGCCTCTTTCGAAACATATGACGATATGTAGTCTTCATTTTAAAGAAAGTGACTATATTTATCCAGGTAAATATTAGTATTTGACATTTTATTATTCCAAAATGTTAATTTTATGCAAATAACATTGGGACCATAGTGTCGTATTTGTTTTTCTTTTTTAATTTTCCCCATTTTGGTCTTACACCCGTTGTTCTTAATTGTTCCAAGTTTTCAATGCGAAGTCTGAAAGTTTTGACAAATAAATAAATAATATGACAAAGAATCTTAGCTGTCATAACAATGATTGTATGAATAGGTAATTAATGTTATTACTAACCGAAAAGCGTAGAGTAAAGTTACAATGATGTGTTTGCATTTACCAGAACTACCAGCTTTACACATACAATGACAAGAAAATTGCTTATTATTATTAATAAATTTGATTTCCACTTTTATTTGATGGGGCAGTCCTTTTAAGATTGCTAGTTTGAAGGCACAAGGCTTGCAAAATAACTGTTTTTTTACTTTTAGATATTATTCCTCATGTTATTATGTTATGTTATGGTTTGCATGAAGGATAGCCTGCCCTTCAATTAAGGGTCTTTTAAAATTACCAAATATCTCTATCACATAAACTGTCTTTCCCCGTTCTTTCCGACATTTTGCAAAACTACTAGCGCACCCTATAGTCGATTGCGCCCGCCTATACCGACTTAGAAAAAATAGAGAAGTATATTCCCTCTACGGCGACATGAAGGTGTCGGACAAAGTGAGAATACAATGCCTAAAGTGGTTGGGTCACCTCCATAGAACGGATGACAGCAGAACCGTCAAGGTGATGTATCAGGACTACCCAGAAGGAGTGAGAGCTCGAGGGAGACCACTAAGCAGATGGAGGGACAGTGTCTCAGGTGACCTCTGAAATTTTAAAGTGTCTCTAAGACTTGCTGCAGACCGACAGGAGTGGGCAAGAGCGATTGAGCGATTTGAGATAGGGGTCGCCTAGTGCGTCTGTCGTGCTTATGAAGGAGAAGAACGTCTTTTTATCTCCTTTTCGATTACTCAAAAACGGTTCTGACAATCAAATGCATTTAGCTTCGCCCACTGAGCTTAATGATTTTCGCTCTATCGGACGGGAGCCATCCTAGCGCATTATGCTTTGTTGTCAATCCAACAATAATAAAATAAACAATACAATCCTACCTAATACCCAACAGTCTGGAAAATTTTGTTATCGACTAAGATGTCCGATTCGGCAGTCTTGTGCGGGCCACCGGTGGTACATGCTAGCGTGAACGTGTTAAACTTGTCAGGTTTAATCAGAATGTAATATCTTTAATTTGTAGATTTAGGTTTTATCATTATAAAAACGATTTGATAACGCTTGAATGGCTAAGGCCCTCGTTTTGGACTGCTCCCCTTTACAACCGGCTGGATCCGCCTATGTACTGAATACAGATGATATTTTTCTTGCAGAGATCCAAGAGGTTGCGCCATCAAGTTCTACACCGATGAAGGCATCTGGGACCTGGTAGGGAACAACACTCCCGTCTTCTTCGTCCGGGATCCACTCATGTTCTTCTCTTTCATCCACTCCCAGAAGAGGAAGCCTGTCACCCATCTACAGGTAAGTTCCCAGAATCTGTAAAAAAAAAAAAAAAAAAACTTGAAACAAAAACATATGATTATTTCTGTTACATTGAAAAGAGTTTTAGATTTTTTTGAGGAACCGTTACATTCATATATTAGTACATGTTCTGGATCTTACGAGAATGTTCGATTTCAGACTAAATATAAGAAGCAATGGACTAAGGGACTTAGTCTGGCTCAGTACATCGAAGCATATGATTACTTGTATGTCACGGTTTGTCACTAGTAGTTACTTTTTGTAACCTTGTTATTAATTTGAGCGATATGGTAGCTCATTATAACCTATCCATGAAAAAGGTTCCGGCTTTCATCCGAAGGGCTTGATACTGTGTTATATTAGCCCTCGCGTAAATGACTATTGGTTAACGAAAGATATATTTAGTTCGAATTCCCACCTTCCGGATGTTTTAGCTTATGGTTCATTCATAAGGCTATCGTTCATTCATTCGGTTTGTTATAGTTTTTGTTTCAGCTTTTCTCTTTGAATCATGGCCGGATCAACGGGGGGATCACAGGTGCCATAACCCCCCATCTCTTATATTATGGCTATTTAATATTTTTTGTTCTTTTTTAAAGAAGTAATACAATTAACCTATGGCATTTTGAGGCCCCCTAGGGGGTCACCTGTGGCATATTGGCTAGCACAGCAGTCTACTATACCATAAATCGCTGGTCCGCGTCCCACGGTGGCCACGGTTCAATAGGAGAAAAAATCCTTAGCTAAGCCGTCCCTCGAATAGGACGTAAAATAGAGGTCCTGGGCCTTTAGGATGTCAGGTCCTCAAACATCCCTATCCTAATTATACTTGGATACGCAAAATTTAGGACTCCCACTGCAGTATCGTCCGATTAGCCTTAGTGCCATAAAGTAACGTTAAATAAACAGCAAAGTTACTATATTCTAACATATAAAACTTTTTTATATGTTATGTTTTATACGCAGACCTTCTTGGTACAAGGAAATAATCTTATAAAAAATGGAATAATAAAAGTGCTGCCGGCCAAAAGGCACCACGTGGTTATGAGTCCGTAGGTGACCATGACTCCCCAAATTTGGTGCTAAATCCTTGATCCTTAATCCCTGGTTTGAATTATATACGATAGATTGCGTTTAAATAATTTTTTTTTCGTTTTTATTATAAAACCAAGTCATTATTTTACATTTCTGAAATATATTTTTACTAAATCAACTGGATTCGTTAACAAAGCAAGTTTCACATTAGGAGGCCAATCGATTAAAACATAATATATAATCAATATCATACTATCCCATTGACTAATGGTTAAAACAGATTCGCTTTAAAACAGACAATTTACTTATATATTTATCTCCCGAACCAACCTGCATCCGGGTGCATAACATTTAAACTATAATCCTGAAACAAGTTTTTAAAAGCTTTGCACCCGAGTGCAGTTAGGAACTTGTTTCCAAGGGGATAAGTTATTAACGATATGCCGAAGATGACTCCTACATTATAATTATCCATGTTGATGAGTACTTCTACCTCGTTGGTTATACAGAACTCGTTGGACTCGCCGTGGTAATTTCGCCAATTGCTTTCTTATATTTCCACGCAATATCAGGATTCGTGGCTTATTCTGATTTCGTTTGTTCGCTTTCATGAGTAAAAAGTACCTTATAGTCAAGAGAATCCCGGGGGGGGGGGGGGGGGATTCACAAGGGCCATGACCCCCACCCCCCAAATATTTTCGCTTTTCCATTTTTGTATTTTTAACAGAATAATGCAATTAGGTAGTTACTATGCTCAAAACAAAACACGGCACAGGTACTGAAGAGTGGCTGCTAGGCGTGGCCTGTTTAGAGAGGTTATGTGACCGTCAAGTTATCGAACTCCCATCGCGTTCTGAACAGTGGCTCCCGCGCCGTTCACTAAGGCACCCTTCAAAGTAATCTCCGCTTCGATCTCTACTGGAAAAGACCCTTTTGAGGTTTCATTTATCTCTGAAGAGCGAGCATAGCGAGCGGGAGTGTAAAGCTGGAATTTATTAAAGCTAATCAAGCCCCCAAAACATTTTCCATATTTAATCGTTTCGATCCAAAATGGGGGTCTTCATCAGGGCTAAAACTAAACAAGAAGAATCTTATAGAAAAACAGTCGACTCAATACCGATATCGGTACTGATTCAAGTATTTTATGTTCTAATATATTCAAGTAATTTATATTCGAATATAAGTAAATATTCGATATCAGGTCGATTAAGTTTAATTAAGGAACTCGATAAATAAAATTAAATGCAAAGATTTGCAATGTTTTTCAATGGGGCTTTCAACGCATTTAAATATCGGGATACTTCATCCTGGAAATCACCTTTACTTATAATCTTTTTTCCATGCACAAGTTCCCTGAAGTTGATGTTTCCCAAAATCGTAGGCTTATGCCCTGGAACCTGGGGATATGTCTTCCTCAGATGAGCTAGACTGAGTGGAAAGTATTTTGGAGGGCAAATTTTTGAATCATTACGCTCTCGTAATTTTTCGATACTAACTTTCAGTATCGATACAAAAAACTAATTGGTATCGAAATGAAAGTATCGATACTTTACTTATATCGATCGGTATCGTACGTCCCTACTAGTACTCGGGTTTTTTAAAACTTAACGTTAATAAGGTTTCTTTTATTAGGGTAAAGATAGAAAATGATAGAAGTTAAGATAGCAGAGGCTGCAGCCCCCCCTTTAGAAAATTTATTGTCATTTTAAGATATAATTAAACAACTAAAAATAAGGAAGTAAGGTAAAGAACAAATAATATGGAGAGCAAGTAGAATTTTAGTTGGGGAAAGGAACATAAAAGGTCAAAAAGCTGATTGTCAGATCCAGGGGAAGGGTTCCTATGGATCTCCACCCCTTTGTAACCTCAGCTCTCCCCTTGCAACCGGCTGGATCTGCCTTTGCCTTCTATAAAGACAATCATATTCTACATTTATTGATGACCTAGTATGAAACCTTCTATCTTCAAAAAAATTAATAAATAAAGTAAATTAACTTTTGCTTGATTTGTAACTCATAAAGAACAAACATTTTTATTTTTAAATTTTAATATTCAAATCTGTTAATATAATAATAACAATTAGTGAATTTGATGACATTAAATTAATAACAATTTCATAAGAGGCATGAGGGGGAGCATTATCCAGCGGCATCTCCTCCTGGCTTTATAGGTACTAGGGCTAATCACCAGGCAAGGAGGTCCCTCGTCCAGCTCCTCTTAAGCATTCTTCGAGCGCTACCTGGCATGTCTGTAATGGCCATATCATAAATGACTGAGTTGGGGTGTCCTTGTAATTTTTCATGGAATCTTTTATAGTGAGTTCTTATTTTTTTTTTTGTCAGTCGGCATGTGTAAAGTAATGTAGCAAACATACCATGGTGCTTTAGTGATTTTTCTGAATGTTTTTTCCTGAAAGACACATAGTTTTTTATTTGTGTCCTTTTTCCTGTTCCATACATCTTTGCTACCTAGTTCCAATAAGTTCCAGTAAGTAGGTGTAGGTGTTCAATTTCTGTCTTAGTTTTAGTTTTGAATGCTTTGAAAGAAGTGAGTAAAGAATCTTTGGTTTAGAGTTTTTCTTTTTTTCTTAATATGTGGACCCCGGAACAAACATGGGTTCAGTATTTAGTAATGGAGTAGCCCCTGTACTCCTAATTTATTTTGAGTACTTTAGTACTATAGGGTCTGGGTGTGCTCAAGGGGTCTTTTGAGTTATAATTATAATATTTATGAGAATAGTCCGGGATGGCGGTCAAAAATCTACAAATAGTATTAAACTATTTTATTACAGCCAACGTTTCAACCCAACAATGCAGGTCTTCGTCAGGGCTAACAAGACACAGACAAAAAGAAATATGAATACTTAGGACAAAGCATGTGAACTAACTAGATAAAATATAAAGGTCTGTAAACTCATAATGTTAAACATGTAATGTATATTAACAAGATGTAGTATGGCTATTGACACTGATAGTAATGGTAGTGTGATGAAATGGGGTAAGGTACTTAAATTAGGGGGATATGGTATCAGAATGGTGTTTTATGAGTTAATATGGAGGCAGAAATGTACCAGAAATGAAGGGGAATTAATTGGTGATGGAGTTATGGATATAGAAAATATAGATAAGCTTACCATTTGACAATGGAGTTGTCAGGGCCTAGAATAGGGGGAAAAAAATGGAAGGGAAGATTTGGAATTTATAAATAATATTGGTTACAAGAACAAATAATAACATTTAAAACAGTATATTTATATTATTAAAATATTTTTAGTAGTTTTTTGACCGACACCCCGGACTATTCTCATAAATATTCAAAGTCTGGTCAACTAACTTTTATCCAATATAATTATAATAAACATTATTATGCTAATAAATAAGTATTTAACCTTTTTCTTTTTTTAAAAATAGTCTCTTAGTTTTTATTCATTGATTTATGCAGTGAAGATTTTAGTGCTTAGCACCATATTCATCTAAAAAATATAAATTTTTATGCATTACAAATTACACATTTACACGATTTTTCAAAAGATTGTTACAAGTTCTTTTTGCATATCCAAACCTTATTTTATTATCCTCAGGGAATATCGTCTAATTTTTGTCTTATTTTTTTCTTTCTTCAAAAATTATTTTGATTTTTTTCATCATGTCATTAAATTTTCAATTAAAGAAAAATAAGAGAGCATTTTAAAAAACAAGGGTAAATGCTGATTTATTAATAAAATAAAACAACAGTCTACCTATCATGTAAATATTATCATTAAATTTTAGGACTTTGACATGTTTTGGGACTTCTTGAGCGAGCGACCAGAGTCTCTGATGCAGGTGATGATCTTATTCTCTGACCGAGGTATCCCAGATGGTTTCCGACACATGAGCGGATACGGTTCCAACACTTTCAAGCTGGTAAATGAACAAAACGAAGCTTTCTACTGCAAATTCCACTACAAGGTAAATTATGATACTGATAATTTTGTAATAGTCAAGACTTATTTGATCCAGGTATTAATGACAGAAAAAATTGTCAGGGATGTGGTAATGGAACAAATATAATACTCCTAAAAAACTGTTTTTACAGTCTTCAATATATTTATTTGTCATATTTCTATATTAACTATCACTCACCATATTTTATTATTTTCCTTCTAATTCTATGGAATCATGTAAATTTCCTTTCATTACTTTTTCTATCGGGTATACTTATTTAAATATTATGTAATTCAGTTTATACTTATTGTTTGTTTGTTGATGTTTAGAGGCCTAAAATATTTGAAGTCATCAACGCCTGTAAATTTATTTTATATGTATAACGATTTTGATTATTTTATATTTATACTTATTATTTGTTGTCATTTTAATATTTATTTTTCCCTTTTATGTAACTTTATATTATCACTCTTGCTATTTTTTCTCCTGGTTGATATAATATTTCATCATATTGCAAGAGTTATTTTATTAATATTTTTAAATCTTACAAACAGATCTGTCCTCGCAGCGCAAAGTGTGTTAAGTCCCAAATCTATAAAAAAAAAAAAAAAAAAAAAAAAACCTAAAAAAAAGCAGAGAACAGGCTTTTGTAAAATCAGTTTATTTAGCACTTTACGAGGTTTACAATGATCTGAACTTATTAATTTATCCTTGTCCAAGAAGTTTTAAAAGTCTGCACAGTAATGTGCAAGCAAATAAAAAAAAATTATTATTGGCTTTTCAATTTTTTTTTTGTATTTTAGACGAATAATGCAATTATGTAGTTACTATGCTCTAAACACATGTACCACTTTTGGTTTTTTTTATTGCAATCCTCTTTAATACAAGGTAATAATCACATACAAAAATGGTGCTGTCATCCACATGATTATCAGACAGGGGGGTCATGACTGCCCTAAATTTCGTGTTAAGTCCGTCCCTGCTAAATCCAACACTTAGATCAATTAACAATAATATTAAAATGTTTTATTCATATCTCAGAATTTTATTTTTTATTGTTAGTTTGTAAATACGTATAAAATATATATACTTTTATTATTTAAGTATTCATATTTAAATATCATATCAATTTTAATGGAATATAAAATTATACATTTTATTATTTCAAAATTTCTTATTTTCTCGTTCTTATTAGTTGGTATTATTTTATTTTTTACTCATTCCTTATGAAGATCTGAAACTAGACCCGAAATACACTAACAAGTCTAAATCCTAAATGCCCGACAGAGTTGGGCATATTTAAATAAAAATGTAATCATGATTATGACTAATAATAAAAAATGTGAATAATGATTATAATCATCATTCACAAATCATTCTTTAGCCCGAAATCCTTAATCATGAATTGTATTAATCACTGGGCGTGGAGTATTCATGAATAAAATGTATTCAACAATCATGAATGACCATTATTCGTTATTAAATGTTAGTCAGTAATCATGATTAAGAAGAATTCATTATTCATGATTACTCATTACTAATGACTAATGGGAATTCACTAATCATGATTACAGATCATTCATTAACCATGAATAATATAAATTCATTAATCATGATAACAAAAAAAATAACAATTCTGAGTGTTAAAGCCCTAGTGTATTATTATTTTTTTCTCTTTTGTCATTTTTCCACTGTTTAAACCAGGCCCTTTTATTTGTTATTAATTGTATTTTTTCTTCTTTAATTTGTATTTTCTTTATCTTCTTTATGTATAATTTTTATAGGTTAAGACGTTTTTCACTTATGTATAATGTAAATTAAATTGTAAATATCATATTTTTATTTTTTAAGTATGGTTACAAGAATCATATGACATTTATATCAGCTGTAAATAAAAAACAAGTTAACGACGAACACGGCGATAGGCCGGTGTCATTAGTGTTTGGTAGCTGCTCGGGGAACGACTCACCGCTGTTACCAACCGTTCCCTCACCCACCTCATCTCAACTATAACACCATAGCCTGGAAAATACAATTATTTCGATGCATCTCATGATATATAAAGAAGGCGGATTTTCAGCTACACGCTGATATAAGGTACCTTATATATATAAATACTTTCACCATCTGAGTCTACAAGGACAGAAGAACCTCACCATTTTTTCTCTCATTGATGAACAGTTTTTTATTTATTCTCCCTTTACATATAACGTAAGATTTTTTTTTTTTTTGAAGTTTGTTTATCCCTTTTAATTTTAATTCCTAGAAATTTAAGTTTATTTAATTTACTTTTTTCTTTACTTTCATAATTAAGTTATATTATAATTTTATGGGTTTAATGTTATTTTTAAGTTTTATTCTTCCTCAATATATATATATTTGTTAACATTTGGAAGGGCCTTTTACTTTCCTTTTACCTTTATTGAATTTATTCCTATAGGTATATAGGCACCCACTTTACCCACCACATATTTCATACAGTCCACTTACTCGTCTTTTCCCGCTAAGAGGGGAAGACTTAAAATCTCACCGGGGAAGGTTGGCGTTTCAATTGCGAAACGCCCCTGGCCCCAACAACATTTGGTCCAATCCGGGCCGGATTCCAGCTCTATTAAATTATTTTGTTAACAATCAAGCATTTTTCCGTTTCTATTAAATAATTTTTTAGTCTTCAAAAATGTTATTATTTCAATGTTCCTAATCATCTGTTAATATTGATAGTTTATTTAATTGTTTTAATCAGCTGTTCAAATCAGACCGGTCGAATTATTTGATTTAATTTTAAAAATTTTGTCTCTAAAACTATTTTAAATCTCTTCTAATTATGCCTCCAAAAATTAATAATGAGGAGCTTCGAGCTACCTTAGAAGATTTAGAGGACCAGATTGACGATTTAGCCGCGGACATTAGGACGACGACTTCAATAGGATTAAGCCTACCCACCGATTCATCGCGCGAACCCTTATTTTTGGCTCGCCTTTCGCGAATCGATTTCACATATGAGCGCTTTGAATCAGCCCTTTTTGAAGCTAAATCTATTGCAAGGAAATTAAATGTCCCTGGGGAAAGATTTAAAGAATTAAAAGATGAAATTCGGTCCTCTTATTACCAGGCATTGTCACTCAAAAATGTCCCCGCTGACGATATAAATCGAACTCACCCGTCTATTACGAATCATGTTGTTGATGTATATCCCCACTACCGATTGCCAGCTATAAATATACCGTCATTTTCAGGAGACATAGCTAAATGGCAAGAATTCAAAGAAACCTTTCAGTCATTAGTTCATAATAGGGATGATTTGGACAATATTCATAAATTTCATTATTTAAAATCAGCTTTAAAGGGGTCAGCTTTGCAAATTATTTCCGCGATTTCAATATCGCCCGCCGGCTATAACCAAGCCTGGGAATCACTCACCAAAAAATATGATAGCGAGAGTATTCAGGCTACCTTCTTCCTTATGAAGATCTTAAACTTTAGGCCTATTTCTAAGGGTAACCTTTCTGATCTCGAAACCTTCTCAGCGGTTGTTATAGAAAGCGCCTCTGCACTTCTAAAATTGGGAATTAAAGACCTTCCGGGATTCATATTGAGCACTTTGGCTCTAAGGCTATTAGATGCCAAGACTAGGGAAGGCTTTGAGGCAGAATATGGCTCAAAAACTGAGCTTCCTTCTTGGGAAGAGTTCGCTGATTTCATTCAAAGGCAGTCGGTCAAACTACAGTCAGAGTCCCTCCTCACCAATTCTGAAACAGTTTCAGTACAGTCCAACCCCGGGTACAGTAAAACCTCCCGACAAGTATTGATGACCTCTGTCTCTTCATGGAACCCTATTAAATGCCCGGTATGTAAAAATGATCACCGCGTGTATGACTGCTGTAGCTTTAAACGGCTCACACCACAACAACGCACCGACCGAATCAAGAATTTGAGACGATGCATAAATTGTTTAGCTTCCGGGCATTTCGCAAATCAATGTCCATCTAAAGTATCTTGCCGGCATTGCGGTAGGAGACATCATAACCTACTGCATTTTTTCCCTCGGAAGATTCAAAACTCCGAGTTACCACACCCGAGCCCTATGCTATCTTGCTCTGATAAAGGGGCAACTAACCCTTTACCACACCCGAGCCCTATGCTATCTTGCTCTGATATAGGGGCAACTAACCCTAATATCAACGTTGATACTTCACGTTGCAGTAATAATTCCTCCACGAAACCCTCTGAACCGTCAGTTACTTCCTCACCGAGAAATTCTGTATTGTCTATGTCCGCTGGTAGGTCGAACGTCTTGCTTGGCACCGCATTAGCTAGAATACGGGACTATCAGGGACATTGGCACGATTTGCGAATCCTTATCGACAGTGGGTCGCAACGTTCCTTTATAACAGAGGAATGTGTCCGCAAGTTAAATTTGACACCTATGCGTTGCAAAAATCAATTAGTTGGTTTCGGCAATCAAACAATTCCTGGGGTCAAATCCGAAACGCCTTGCATTATAGCACCAAGGAAGGATTCATTTCCCAAATTAAACACCGTGGCTATTGTAACAGAACGGATATGTGAAGATATGCCCACCAACCCTGTTCCGAAAAATATTGCAGAACATTTTCGAGGTCAGGACCTAGCTGATCCATACTTTCATCAACCACGACCTGTAGACTTCCTTCTAGGTGCAGATATATTTGCACACATACTCTGTGCAGGTAACATCAAATCGGAGCATGGTGCTCCTGGCGCAGTTGAAACTATTTTCGGTTGGATTGTAATGGGGCCTATTACTAAAAACTCACCGGACAAAGTTTGTTCCACCACCGTTCTTCATACCTCAATAATGTCCAGGTCCCATTTTGATTATCCTCCGCGAAAATTAAATAAATTTTGTGAAACCGGAAAGGTCGCGAGCGCAACAAAATCTATTTCTAAAGGTAACAAGGTTTCTAGCAACCTTGTGGATGCTAAATGCGCGAAGCATTGTTTAATTACTCACCCGCGCTATGAAGCTGGTCACTTCTCAGTGAAAAATCCCCACCAATTGAAAATTTTAGAAAACAAATTTGAAAGTGACTCCTCTCCTCGCCATGCTGTTGTCAAAAACAGCGTGTCTACAAAACCTAGATTCATATTCGACGCTAATGCAGGGACCTTAAGTGATTATTTCCTCTCAGGCCCAAAATTACTGCGCGATATATACAAGGTCGATTTAGCATTTAGCAAACCCCGCGTAAACATGTAGCTTGTCATATGGCAAAAATATTTTGTAAAAAGAATAGCCCCAAAACCTTTAACTCAAAATACATACCCTCGGAAGGTGTATGTATCCCATAGACTTCCATTCAATCCATTGTGCTTCTCTTTAATGTAATGCGCGCAATAAAACACATTCCGTTAGGCGATCTAAACCACCTGAAGTCGTTTGAGCCATTGAACCCTTTTGTGGATCCCGTTGGTTTTGTTAGGGTGGGCGGCAGACTATGTTCATTTCTCAATGTTGGGATTGATTTATAGGTTCCGTTTCTCACCAAGGAATCTCAACACTATTTGGGGCGAAGTTCTTACCCCTGGGCATTTTCTAGATAGAGCACCTCTTGTCGCACCACCAGCTGCGTTGCTGATTTTCTTGAACCATTGGACCTGGATTATCTGAACTGCACTCAGCAAAGAGTAGGGGCAAAGGCAAGCAATATTATTGATCAGAGTAGTGTAGTTTTACTGAGGGATCACAAAGTACTAGGGTTGGGATGGCCCTCTGCCAGGATGACAGAAGTATATTCCGGAAAATAGGGAGTCGTTTGGGCGGTCAGATTAAGCACAACACATCAGACCTGTCACTCATTTATCCCCTTTAATTCAAGAAAAGGGAGGTATTGAAAATTTTTACAAATTTTGGTGGGCGGTATGTTAAAGCCCTAGTGTATTATTATTTTTTTCTCTTTTGTCATTTTTCCACTGTTTAAACCAGGCCCTTTTATTTGTTATTAATTGTATTTTTTCTTCTTTAATTTGTATTTTCTTTATCTTCTTTATGTATAATTTTTATAGGTTAAGACGTTTTTCACTTATGTATAATGTAAATTAAATTGTAAATATCATATTTTTATTTTTTAAGTATGGTTACAAGAATCATATGACATTTATATCAGCTGTAAATAAAAAACAAGTGAACGACGAACACGGCGATAGGCCGGTGTCATTAGTGTTTGGTAGCTGCTCGGGGAACGACTCACCACTGTTACCAACCGTTCCCTCACCCACCTCATCTCAACTATAACACCATAGCCTGGAAAATATAATTATTTCGATGCATCTCATGATATATAAAGAAGACGGATTTTCAGCTACACACTGATATAAGGTACCTTATATATATAAATACTTTCACCATCTGAGTCTACAAGGACAGAAGAACCTCACCATTTTTTCTCTCATTGATGAACAGTTTTTTATTTATTCTCCCTTTACATATAACGTAAGATTTTTTTTTTTTTGAAGTTTGTTTATCCCTTTTAATTTTAATTCCTAGAAATTTAAGTTTATTTAATTTACTTTTTTCTTTACTTTCATAATTAAGTTATATTATAATTTTATGGGTTTAATGTTATTTTTAAGTTTTATTCTTCCTCAATATATATATATTTGTTAACATTTGGAAGGGCCTTTTACTTTCCTTTTACCTTTATTGAATTTATTCCTATAGGTATATAGGCACCCACTTTACCCACCACATATTACATACAGTCCACTTACTCGTCTTTTCCCGCTAAGAGGGGAAGACTTAAAATCTCACCGGGGAAGGTTGGCGTTTCAATTGCGAAACGCCCCTGGCCCCAACAACACTGAGTCTTACTAATCATGAATGATGATTGAAAATTTGTTTGCTCTTTCCATTCTTGTCAATAGACTTTTACTAATACCCATTGGAATTAGGGTCTAATTCTTTACTTGTGACTTCAGATGCTGTTCAGTTTACACCCACTCTTAGGACTTGTCATTGCTCATTAGTACAACTTTTAATTCAGGAATGCATCCTCGTCTTTTAAATTTAAATGAATAATGAATTTTTGTTATTCATGATTGATGAATATCAGGTATTCATGATTGATGAATATTATATTAATCCTAGCTCATGAATATTTTTTATTCATGAATAATGACTAACTGAATTTATCAGTACTCGTTAATCATGAATAACTGCATACCAGTTATTCATTATTCATTTCAAATGAATACCATAAACACTCAATAATCATTAAAAATACTGCAAAATGATTATGAATAATGGTTATTCATTATTAATTTGTTTTATGATTACAATTATTCATATTCATTAATTATTATTCAGATTACGATTTGCCCAACTCTGATGCCCGACTAATTTACCAATGAATAATGTTGTAATATAGCTTGGTATATTTATGCCTCTTCTACTGTGGATAAGTTTTCTCTTCTGTTTTAGCCAGTCCAAGGCGAAAGGGGTCTACCAGTGGACAAAGCCGAGCGCTTGGCAGGCAGCGACCCCGACTACGCCATCAGGGACCTGTACAACCACATCGCGGAGGGCAAGTTCCCCTCCTGGACCTTCTATATCCAAGTCATGACTTTCAAGGAAGCTGAAGAGTTCAGGTGGAACCCATTTGATGTCACCAAGGTAATAGAGTATGATACAATAGAAAATTCCTTTATTTCAAAAACAATGAACATTTACAAACAGGAAATGGTTGGGAATGCGGTCAAAAAAAGTAGCACAAATATATGAGATTTACATATTTTATATTTATTTTTATTTTATTGAGGCCAACATATACCCAAAGTTTAGGTATAAAAATAAAAATCAAATTATAATTATAATTTTATGTTTATGTTTTACTAATATATATTTAATTTTGCTTATTGTTACACATACATTTAATATTTGTTTAAATAATTTCTCTGATTGGTTGTTTTCTGGTTTTTCTCATTTAGCCCTGATGATGACCTAAAATCTGGGTCGAAACGTCGGCTATAATAAATATGTAAATCTCACAAATTTTGACATAGCTTTCGCCGTCTGCCAGGAGACCTAAAAATAATAGCACATTCATAGAAAAATACAGATAATATTTACAATGTTAAGAAGTTAATGTATAAGAACCATATTCTACATCTCAATGGTTCTTTTACATTAAAAATAAATTTCATTTTGTTTATTTTTGTTGAACAAGACTAATAACTCTTCTATGATCGATATTTTCCCGTAATGTAATTAGAAATTGGGCATACTCCAACAAAATGCTAACTAACTCCATTTACCCATGGATTACTTTAAATATTATTTTTATTAAATCTAAACTGTTAATATCATTTATGTACGATATTATATTAGGTAACAAAGCTTTATAAAGCATATGGTAATCAGATTGCTGGGTTGCGGCTAAGCAATCGCTTTTAAACTGATCTTGAAAGAGAGCAATGATTTTATTAGTCTGTTTCTGCTACCTCCCTACTGAAATGAAAGAATGGTTTAAATCAGTAGCTAGGCGATCAGCAAGTGCTATCCACTCAGCAAATCACGAACATCTATTTTTTACTATTTATTTTGCGATAATTTTGGGGAATCTATAGTCCGACAAACCAAATATTTTTAATGTATATGGTATGTAAAATGCAGTTTGAGGGTAGTGGTATAGTAAAGTCTTTAATTAAATTTGATAGTTTGGTGTGTTGCTAGGGAGTGAAAATATTTTTTTAATAAAGAATTTCAACACCATTTCAATTTCCTCAACCTTAAATTAGCCCCCGAGATTTTTCTCATAGGACCAAGGGTTTGTTTCTGAGAATATATTACATTTGTACTATCCTAAGATATTCTATAGATACTTTTAAAATTAAAAAGACATATATAAAAAGTAGATCTTTTACAATGCAGAACCCAACCCACATTTGAAGTTATATTCGCTCTCCTCCTGAAAAAGCATGTATTTTGACACATAACTTGTTGAAAGGAATGAGCGAACTAGTAAATTAATCACAACCATTTTTTTTTTTTTTTTTTTTTAATTAAATAACTTTCCCCTTCGCTTTCATTTGTTAGTCACCGAAGCTATATATTTTGTGGGGACATATACTTTGACCAAAAATTATTTCTAAAATTGCAATTAGAACCAATATAAGTACCACTACTTATTTCATTGTGTTCATATTACTATTATAGAGGAGATAACTTCTAGCAATTTGACTCATAGAGGTAGAAATCTTAGAATTCCCTTCTCATGACCAACATTTTTATTTCGACTTATTTACAAACCGTAACGTATTTTTGGCATGTAATTGACTTAGTGATGTGAAATTTAGGAGTAATGACTCAGAACTACAGATTCCATTTGACTTATCTAAAAATTCAACTAATCTAGAGTTGAACTAAGTTATTAACTGATTAACTCATGTTCAATATTCTAAAAATATACAAATATGAGAAAAAAAAAATCAAAACTAACAAATATAATGTATAGAAATAAGTATTGAAAAGATGGCAAAAGCATGATATAAAGGAGAGACTACAGTTGACACATGCCTTAATATGAGGAACCGTTGAATGCATCATAAAAAGGTTGCACATTCATGTATTAAACTATTATCATTTTGAGAAATATACTGTATTGTGAAACAAAACACAAAACATATAGTTTTGAATAGTTCTAGACTTACTAGACTTGTTGTTGGAACGAACAACCTAGTCACAAACAAGTACTATGACAGTTTGTTCCAACAGTCACATTCTAAACCATACTTGTTTTGTTTTACGTTACAATACCTTTTGTCATCTCAACCGTTCACTTGATAGTTTATATCTAGCAATAGCGGTTATCTTATTTAATACAATTATTTAACCAAGTGAGAACTTAAATTTGTATATAGCATTTATTATATGTATATATTATTTTATATAGATATGGCCTGAAGATGAATTCCCTCTGATTGAAGTTGGTACATTTACTTTGGATAAAAACCCTCACAACTATTTCACCGACATAGAGCAAGCTGCATTCAACCCAGGAAACATGGTCCCAGGAATCGAGCCAAGTCCAGATAAAATGCTTCAGGTAAAATAATATAAGTAGTCACAAAAATTTCAATTTAATCATATTTTTTTATAATATAATCGTGTTACTTGCTCAGGGACTAACTTCTTTGTTTAAATTAACAACTGACAAATCTATGCTAAAATTTAATAGTTATATGTATATGTGGATAACTAAATACATGTATACTGGGAATGGCAGTGAATAGGAACTGGTTGTTGGTCCTTATAGATTTGAGAGGGTCAATGAATTTACTTTTCTAGGATCCCAGGTAACACAATAAAATGATGTCTCTGCTGAGATAAGAAAGAGATTAGTGGCGGCAAATAGAGCTTATAGCGCTCTGCTTAACATTTTATTCAGCAGATCCATTACTAGGGAAACTAAATTGGTCATTTACAAAACTCTAACACGTCCTATTCTAACATATGCTTCCCAAACCTGGACCATGGTCGAACATGTCGAAAAGCAATGAAAATGACCTAAACATTTTTGAAAGGAAATTTTACGACGAACAGTTGGTCCAGTGAGATGGAGGATTAGGAGGAACAGAGACTTTATGACCTTAATGGGGACATAGATGTGGTCAGGTTCATCAAGCTAGGGAGACTAAGTAAGTCCCTAGACAAGCCAGTCACATTGCAAGAATGGAAGAAGACGAGATCCCCAGGAACGTTGTGGACACCGCCCTTCACAGCACTCGTCAAACTGGTAGGCCAAGACTTAGATGAGTTGACGGAGTGGCAGTTCACGCACGAAGCCTTTTAAGGATCAGGAATTGGAGAGTGGTAGCACAAAATCGGGCTGAATGGCAGCGGCTCATTAAGGAGGCCAAGTTGTAGCCCCACGTAGAATAGAAATATGTGGATAACTACTACCCGGTTCTCATCTATAACTCTAATTATTTCTAAGTTATAAGTCAATCAGAACTTCTCGGTATTGAGAAAAAAAAATTGTTTAACAATAATTGAAATAGTTTAAAACAGTAACATATATTATTAATGGGTACATTCTAATAGGGGTTATACTAATGGGTTTAACAGTAACTTGCAAATATTTGCCTCTTATACATTCAGTTTTTTACTAAAAAAATATATATAATAAAAAACTATTATTTGTTTTTAAGGTATATTTATTTAAAGTACACGTCTTGAAAACAAATTCATCTTTAGTAATAGGAATGGAAATTATTATAGAGATACATTTCTCTATAATAATTCTTCTCTATGAAAGGAATATGGGATATAGAGATATGGGAATACATGTGTGTAATAAGAAAAATTCAAGACCATAGAAATTTTAAAAGAATCATTCTTGTGATATTTTTCTGTTCTTCACCTCCCAATCTCCAAGTTGGTCAGTGGACGGAGTTAATCATTGAACAGAAACAATGATAATTCATGGCAATACAAACATATTGTTCCACTGCTAAATAAAAAGCTTAGCACATCCAAAGAGCTTTTGATGTCAACAACAGCAATTGCTGTCTACTCAAATCCATCCACCAATGAAAATCCAAACCCTAATTCAAGTCGGATCAGCTTTAATGAAATTTTTCCAACTTCTTCTCGGCCGACCTCTCAGGCATTAAGCAGTTAGGATAAAGCTTATCAAGCTTTTGAGGATTTGTTGGTTACCTGGCTTAACAAATTAAAATGCCCATTTTATTTTCCACAATCCTATTACCTAAACAACCCCATAACTGGGAAAGCTCACAATTGACTCATTCTTCTTCTTTCTAGACTAAGTCCTAAAAACCTCATCGTGTAGCTCGTTTTGTAAATTTTTAGGTTTCAGAATATTGTGAGGAAAGCAATTTTGCAACTAAGACATTTTATATCAGGAGTCCACGGAAGAAAGGGGGGATGTCATTTGGAGTGCTTTCCGAGAAAATCGAGTTTTTAGGTTTGGATCTTTAATTACTTACTTATCTTTTATCATTTTTCTTCAATTTTTTTATATGTCCTTTTCCTTTTTGTTTTGCGTGTCAAAATAATAAATTTGCCCGAAACAGACATATCACGCTCTAAAAAAAAATGTTTTAGTAAAAAAACAAAAACAATTTAAACATAACAGAAAGGGGGATAGTCATGGAAGCTCCCCCTTTCTTCCCTGTTTTATTGATGAAATGGTGATATTAATACACAATCCATATAACTTCTAACATGACTCTTCCCCATTCTAGGTTTTTCCGCGTGGACATTCCCCCTTTCTTCCAAGTACGTGGTTCTTTCCATCCCTTGTAACCAACCTACTGTCATTTTTTCTGACTATTTCTTTTCACCAACATATTCTACTCATCTAGACGAACAATTATATGTATATAACTAAAATTCGGAAAAAATTGACTCTCCCCCTTTCTTCCATGGACTCTTCATATGTATACATACCAATTTTTTTTTTAACCCTTGGGATATATCGAATTGGGGGCCAAAACTACATAAAACAGCATGAACTTGGTCCCAACTCTCTTTATAGACTACTTGAATATGAAGATTACTTTTGGAAGATAGGTTGTTTTCCCATAAAGTGTTAATGATTTAATTTTATATGTTTATGGTATGCAAAATGAGTTTTAATTATACATATATTACAATCCAAAAAGGCATGATTTATTTATGTCCGTTAGGTTAAAAAATAGAAGAGGAAACATTTACCAAGTATGGAACAAAATTAGAAAAAATATAAGCAAAAATGTATTTGTATTTAATATAATTCACCGTTTACATTTCATTAATATTATTAAATTAAAGTCAAAAACACATTTTGAACCTTGGCTCAGCGAGACCCAATCAAGTACATTGTTCGAAAGTACCCAGAACGAGTTCTCTTTCCCGGTCATATAAAATCAGTCGGGACCAGTTTGAGTTCATCTGAACCCTTAGATTCGCTAAATTTAGTTTTAAAGGTAATATACTACAGATCATTCCCTTGTGATGGTCCGATGCACTGAAATTTTAAAATGTCTGTCATATTCCAACAAAATAAGCTTACTAGTTAAATTTGGTTTATCTTTACTACAATAATTTTTTTTTTTCATTGTTTTGCAATATTTATATGAGAAAAATTGAGTAATTTATGGTCAATTTTTGTATAGGTAGCTAGCTACCTTAATATTTTCTTCCCCTACCATTAAATATTCCAATAGGACTAAGAGAATAATCATTGCATTATTTCAGGGACGATTGTTTTCCTACTATGACACTCAACTCCGCCGACTGGGAACTAATCACTTTCAGCTCCCTGTGAACTCACCCTTCAGGACACACGTCTTCAACACACACAGAGACGGAGCGATGTGCTACAGGGACAACCAGAACGGAGCTCCGAACTACTATCCAAGCAGCTACGTTAATATGCTCAACAGCAAGAGAGCTAGGCCTCCACCGTTTCCTACTACTGGAGATGTAGATAGATTCGTATATTAGTATTACATCTTTAAAATATATAAAGGGATCTGGTAGTTTCATACAATGGATAATCTATAAATATCATTTATCATTTCTTGTCAGTACACTTATCTGCCTCATTGCAGAGGATGTCAGAAGTTTTGTGTACCAAGAAATGAGGTGTAAAGCTTGAAAACCAGCTATGTCATAATTTAGAAAATTTTCAGGAGAGAAAAAATTGAAATGCCGATCAGTTCTGAAATTTTTTAAAATTTCTTTCAAAAGAACACCTTCATCAATTTTAGGTTTTTGGAATCGAAATTTAAAATTTGGATGGAGCTGGATTTGATACAAACTGGGTGTTTAACCAACATTGGTATTTGTTATCATCAGATAATGTTAAAGTGGGTTGCGAAATTACTTAGGTCACGCCTTTGGTCCCAAGATTTAAATATTATAATTTACAAAACTGTAAGGGATGAGCAATGCCTTAAAATCATTGAAAATAAAGTACTGCGTAGAATATCGGGGCTGTAGAGGGATGATTCAACAGGAGAATTTAGACAATGCAGCATTGCATGAACTTTTTTTTTTTTTTTATTGGTCCTCCCCTTCCTCGCCTGTTAGGCTATACAGGGTTTCCCGGGTCAGGGGAGAGGGTGGGGGATTGATGCCGAGTATTATTAAATTTCCCCTGGCTCCGGGTTTTGAACTTGCTATCTTTGGGTTCTAATCATACGTTGCCATGGGCAACGCGTATTTTCTGATGCGTTTGCCCACTCGGCCATCCCGCCATCCTGCATTGCGTGAACTGTACCCAGTAAATGTAATTGAAGTTATAGCCACTTTCTGGTCAAAGTGGACATGTAAAATTGCGAGTCTTAGTTGCGAACGAATACCTAAAAGATTGATAAGGCTTTGCCGAATGGTCGGTCCGAGGGGTAGGCCTAGGCGAAAGTGGGAGAGTTTGATGAGGGCAGATCGTGTGGAGTTGGGATTGAACGTGGGGAAGTGGATGGAGCGAAGTGCAGTGAGCGATTGCTGGTGGCCTTCGCGTTCAATAAGCCTTTATTGTATTCTATTCAATGTTAAAGTGAATAAATTAAATTACTATTTTTTTTTTTTTTTATTTATTACTTATGTTTTTAGTACTTAGTGATTTAATGTTCTTTGTAATTAGTCCTAGTACAGTTATACAAAAAAAAAACAGTTTTACTTTATATATCATTTGTATAAAAAATACCTTCAGAAAATAAATAAAATATTAAATTGAATTAAAATGTCCCATCCTAGTACTGAACCCAAATCCCAGTATAAATTAAATACAATAAATACTATACAGAATGAATATTGAAATATTTTAGGTATGACTCGTCCGACGATGATTATTACAGTCAACCTACTTTGATGTGGAGGACAATGCTTACTGAAGATGAGAGGAAGAGATTGGTCGAGAACATTTCTGAACATCTCCGCAGAGCGTCAGCTTTCATTCAGGCAAGTATATCGAATACGATCAGGTACTTAATAGTGTGCCTCTGAGTATGGTGTGTCGCAGTGGATTTGTGCTTTTCTCTATTTTTTCTATATTGATATGTTACTTCTCAGAAGTGCTAAGTACATTGAAATTAGCTTTAGGAAAAATAAAATTTAAGTTTATCTCTTTTAGAGACATTTAAATGCAATATTTACTATTCAAAATAGTTAAATACATTCAACTCTAGTAATATATTGCTATTAAGGTATCTTGGGGGTACATAATTAAGAATTATGTAAACCATATGGCTATGGTAAATAACCTATTATCTTCCACTTAAATCCTTTGGCCAGTTGGGTAGAATGAAAACCATGGTGAGCTTTACTCATTTTTGCTACTTAGCACTTTTGTGGAATAAGCCTAAGAAAATTAAATGCAAAGTCTGTTTCCTTGTACTTCAACGCTCATTGATGCTTTCAATTAAATTTTGAAAAGTAAACAATTTCTTAAAAGTGTATATTTAGAGGTAAAGCAGATTGCTAAATACAGTCAGCTCCGCTTAATAGTGTCATCAGATAAATGGGACTCCCACTTAATTGAGCCATTTTTAACTTTTTGAGCCACTGTGTCAATCGAATTACCTAAGAATCTGAGACCACACATGTTTCTCTACCAGAAGAAAGAAATTGCATCAAAAACTTAAGAGGCTTTGTCTTATAAAAAAGAAATGAGGAAAGTCCTTCAGACTCCCTAAAAAAGTGTGCTGATTATGTGAGTCCTAAGTCTACAAGTCTACAATGCTTAATGGATTCTTCCCTTTTAAAAAAAATTGACAAAAACATTTTTTGATTCATTTCTTATTTCAAAAATTTGTCTTTATAAATATAAATTATATCATCCAAAAATAGCTATTTTAATTTGTGTCGTTTGGTATATTTGTAAGTTTCATATACTTTGTCATATAATAACGCACCTACTTAATAAACAAGTAAATTTTAACTGTTAATTTAAGTGTATTTTGACCCCATTATTAAATTAGAGAATACATGCACCTAAATGCACCCATTAACTTGGTTTCCCCCACAAATATGTTTAATTAATGGTACCAATTACCATACTTGTACGGAAGCTCAGTGATTAGGCGCATTTAGACATTTTCGCTTTGCATCTATGAGTGGAGTCATGATCCCTGCTTTATTGGGTGCTCTGCATAATTGGGACAAAACAAATTTTCCTTTTATGGCCCAATAAAATCGAGTCGAATGTATATAGCAATGATTTTTGCAAGAGTAAATTTCAAATTGAAAAATGTTCTTAATTGTTTGTGATTTTTATATTGTTTGTAGATTGGTTGAAATAGAAAAAGTTTTGGGTTATTTTGAACTAGATGGGAAGGCTTCACATTAGGTGATAGAAAAGTCTAGACAGAAGGCATTCTCAGTTAATTGGTTGTTGTTATTAGTTAGTAATTGGTATTAAAAAAGTCTAACAACATATGGTTAGTCGGTCAGCTAGTTTTCGCTAATTCGTTCATACATTGTTAAGTATGAAGTAGTTATTGTTTAGATGGTTGGTTAATTTGTTAGTCGGAGATCATTTGGAACGTTTGTCGAATAACGTTTTCTAGCCAAAGTCTAGAAAGAAGTCTGTATCGCTGATTAAGTTATTTTATTTTCGACCTAACAAGGTCTTTCATCATATCAGTTATTAGTCTAGCTAAAAAATACTTGAGGTCAAGAGTTATGGTTAAGTGTGAATGAGACAAATTGGCTTCATTCATTTTTAACCCGAAATAAGACCTACTCTATTGTAATAAATAATGTTGATAAAATAGTAACATTTGTCAACATAATGTGAAATTTAAATCTTACAAATAAACAACATTAAAGCTTGAATATTATCAGAGACAATATATTATCTCTACGTTTATTTATGTTATTTAGGAGCGGCAACTTGGACACTTATTTAAAGTAGACGAAAGGTTTGGGTCAATGGTCCAGGCTAAATTGCAAGCATATGCAGCGATATGAATAATCAAAAGTCCATGAAACAAATGACGGAAGGAAAGTGTAATTTTAAATAATGAAGTGAAACATCTATTTACAAATGGTCAATATTTTCTAGTGTATTTTATTTTAAGAAAAATAATGATTTGTGAAGTAACTGATAGTAAGTTATGTGTACACAAATGATCATAATAGACTGTTTTAATGCTTTATAAATTATAATTTGTATGTAAATAAAGATTAAAATAGACAGTAAATTTATCACTTTTTTTTTTGCTGCCCATCTGATAAAAAATGCCATATTCATGTAAAGATTCATTTATAGATTAAAATATGCCATATTCGTATAAAAGAATCAGGGTCACCTGTGGAGTAGTAGTTAGCATAGCAATCAACAATGCTAAAGGCTACAGGTTTGCAACCCATGATTGCTCTAGAAATTTTTAAAATTGAGGTCTGGAGCTTGCAGGATGTCAGGTACTCCTGAAAGATCCCTATCCTAATTATAGCTGGATAGGCAAAATTTAGGACTCCCACTGTAGTATCGTCGGATTAGCCTTAGTGGCATAAAGTGATGTTCAACAAACATATAAAAAATGCAAGTATTTATATATAGACACCAGAGAGGATATTTCCATTCTTCGATCCATAATATTCAGTTCTTTTAATTATCCTTTGTTTTTATTTATCAATACAAACTCATAATAGTAATAGATCCAAACTCTTGTGAGTAATTTCAATTAAGTCAGGATGGTATTTAACTGTCCATGTGAGAAGAAACCAATGTTTAGAGACTATATCCTGATTTAAAGCCTACCTGAACTTATGACTGAATTTATGAGTTTTTATTTATTTTGATACTTGTCCTACAGGTCCAACTGAGCTGCCATCACCACTCTGTTTATAACCTGACATTGGCATCCACAGAGGAGGAGGGGGGTTTAAGTTGTATGTAAATATTTAATATGTAAATAAATGTTCGCCATCCTAGGTTTAATATGAAATAAAAACCCTTTTTGTATAACCTTATTTTTATTTTAAATTATTAATGTAGTGTTTACAACCTTATAGAATGAAGTGGGTTATTCAATGATCATGTAATCGATTTTCTGAGGAAATTTCGATGTCGATGAAATCCGAAAAAAACAATTTTATTTATTTAATGAATTTGAACAATTTTAACTGAAAAGGGCTCAGTGGAGGTTTATTTATCCATTTTGAGCGAGAGGAACTCGAAAGCTGAGGTTATTTTTAATTGGTTATTTTTCACCCATCTTTTGCTTACGTAATAAGATAAATATGAGAAAGATAAGAAGGTTGCACATTGTCTTTTAGAGATTAACGCTGTGGGATTGTAAGTGTTGTAATTGTGGAATCTTAATAGATTCGAACAATAAAATGATGCGATTAATGTCAGATTGAACATTCACGCTACAGGTGAATAGATATAGCAAAGCAGAACGTAAGTAATTTCTTTTGTATTTAAAGGAATTTTTAATCAGTTTGAAGGTTGCCTAAGTCAAATTCTTGTTGCAAAATTTACTTCCACCTATAAACGTGACATCGATGTCGATGTTTTTAAAACATCGATGTTTTGAACACAGTTACAGAGCCGATGTTTTAATACTTACATATATAAAATAAAATGGGGCGCGGCCTGTTTTGGGAGGTTATGTGACCGTGATATTGTCGAACTCTCATCGAGTCTTTTTCAGTTAAAAAGTGCCTTGATTGGCTTTAATAGATTCTAGCTTTCGACTCCCGCTCTCTCTTCAGGGATAAATAAACCCACAAACGGGCCCTTTTTAGTGGAGATAAGCCCTTTTTGAGAAGGGTGCCTTACTGAACAGCGCGTGAACCACTACTCAGAAGTTCTACCTATGAATTTTTGTTGTTACTTTACATTTCCTTGTCAATATTCGCACTCGCAATCGACTATAGGGTGCGCTAGTAGTTTTGCAAAATGTCGGAAGGAACGGGGATAGACATAGTTGATGTGATAGATATATAATTGAAGGGCAAGCTGTCCTTGATGTAAACCACTTAATTACATGTGGAATTGTATCTAGAAGCGAAAAATTAGTTATTTTATAAGCCTTGTGCCTTCACACAAGCGATCTCGAAGGACTGCACCAATAAACAAAAGAGGAAATTAGGTTTATTAATAGCAATAAGCAATTTTCTAATTTCCACACAAACATATTTTTCGCACTCCGAACAGATTTGTGTTGTTTACAACCTTACAAAATTTTATTTGTCTTTATTTTATTGAAGTTTTTCGTTCGGACTAATAGGAATTTGCGAACGGTTAAAACGGGGTTTGAAATTAACTCTTATTTTCTAGGAAAGAGAATAAAAGTCAAATCAGGACTTTTATATTTCTAATAAATAAATAAAAATCACATCATGACTTTTATATTTCGGGCCAGAAAATAAAAGTCCTGATATGACCTTTATCACAATGATACCTAATATAAAAGTCAAAGCTTGATTTTCATTATTTAAGGATGAATTTATAAGCTTTTTTTATCGGATTTCTCCATATTGTTGTTCATTATTGGGTTATCCGTTTTTATAGAAATCTTATAGGGTATCTTAAATTACCTTATATCGATCTTAAGACCGATTATTAGATTATCAAGGCTGCTGATAATGAAAAAAATATCGATATACAACCTCAGGCTCGCTCAGGTATCGATTGCAACTGATCCGATATTTACAATATTGGGGTCGATTTCTGGGTTAATTTGGGTGCTGATTCTGAAAATGATATCGATTTTTCGATTACGCGCTCAGGTATCGATTTATTTCAAGTTACGCGATATAAATGATATTAGGGTCCACTCAAAGGATATTTGAGGTGCTAAATTTAAAAATGATATAGATTTTTCGATTACGCGCTCAGGTATCGATTTATTTCAAGTTACACGATATAAATGATATTGGGGTCGACTCATAGGATATTTGAGGTGCTGAATTTAAAAATGATGTCGATTTTTGGATTATGCACTCAGATATCGATTTATTTCAAGTTACGCGATATAAATGATATTGGGGTCCACTCATTGGTTATTTGAGGTGCTGAATTTGAAAATGATGTCGATTTTTCGATTACGCGCTCAGGTATCGATTGCAACTTATTCGATATTTACAATATTGGGGTCGATTTCTAGGTTAATTGGGGTGCTGATTCTGAAAATGATATAGATTTTTCGATTACGCGCTCAGGTATCGATTTATTTCAAGTTATGCGATATAAATGATATTGGGGTCTACTTATAGGTTACTAGCTGAATATACCGGTTTCACCCGGAAAATTTCAATTTTTAAATCTATAAAATCTATGAACTGAGACTTTTATCGACTCAAACGGTCGATTTTGTAAAAACCAATGTAAAGCGAGATCAAAACGATTATTATAACAATAAAAAATATACCCAGAGATCGGCTGAAGTTAAGCAATTTTAATATGGACAGGTGCTCGCACCTGGTATGAAA
The DNA here is from genome assembly GCA_911387785.2 of Aelia acuminata. Lineage (NCBI taxonomy): Eukaryota > Metazoa > Arthropoda > Insecta > Hemiptera > Pentatomidae > Aelia > Aelia acuminata. The sequence goes on along the minus strand of OU426979.1, from coordinate 4,034,334 downwards.
GAACCACTGAGCGAAATTTGGAGAATTTAGGACAAACGGTATGGATTTCTATAAAGAACAAACAGAATTTCACCTTTATATGCATAGATTATAGCTTTATATCCCGGTTCCACACGGGGAATTTCATTTTTCTAAAGAAACGGCCGATTTCGTAAAAAAAACATTGTAAAGTGAGATCATTATGATTTTTATAACAATAAAAAAAACAGTTGAAGATCGGCTAAAGTTATGCAATTTTAATATGGACAGGTGTTCGCAACTGGTATGAAAGAACCACTGAGCGAAATTTGGAGACTAAAGAATATCAGCTGAAGATCGGCTGAAGTTATGCAATTTTAATATGGACAGGTGTTCGCACCTGGTATGAAAGAACCACTGAGCGAAATTTGGAGAATAAAGAATATCAGCTGAAGATCGGCTGAAGTTATGCAATTTTAATATGGACAGGTGTTCGCACCTGGTATGAAAGAACCACTGAGCGAAATTTGGAGAATAAAGAATATCAGCTGAAGATCGGCTGAAGTTATGCAATTTTAATATGGACAGGTGTTCGCACCTGGTATGAAAGAACCACTGAGCGAAATTTGGAGAATAAAGAATATCAGCTGAAGATCGGCTGAAGTTATGCAATTTTAATATGGACAGGTGTTCGCACCTGGTATGAAAGAACCACTGAGCGAAATTTGGAGACTAAAGAATATCAGCTGAAGATCGGCTGAAGTTATGCAATTTTAATATGGACAGGTGTTCGCACCTGGTATGAAAGAACCACTGAGCGAAATTTGGAGACTAAAGAATATCAGCTGAAGATCGGCTGAAGTTATGCAATTTTAATATGGACAGGTGTTCGCACCTGGTATGAAAGAACCACTGAGCGAAATTTGGAGAATAAAGAATATCAGCTGAAGATCGGCTGAAGTTATGCAATTTTAATATGGACAGGTGTTCGCACCTGGTATGAAAGAACCACTGAGCGAAATTTGGAGAATTTAGGACAAACGGTATGGATTTCTATAAAGAACAAACAGAATTTCACCTTTATATGCATAGATTATAGCTGTATATCCCGGTTCCACACGGGGAATTTCATTTTTCTAAAGAAACGGCCGATTTCGTAAAAAAAAACATTGTAAAGTGAGATCATTATGATTTTTATAACAATAAAAAAAACAGTTGAAGATCGGCTGAAGTTATGCAATTTTAATATGAACAGGTGTTCGCAACTGGTATGAAAGAACCACTGAGCGAAATTTGGAGACTAAAGAATATCAGCTGAAGATCGGCTGAAGTTATGCAATTTTAATATGGACAGGTGTTCGCACCTGGTATGAAAGAACCACTGAGCGAAATTTGGAGAATAAAGAATATCAGCTGAAGATCGGCTGAAGTTATGCAATTTTAATATGGACAGGTGTTCGCACCTGGTATGAAAGAACCACTGAGCGAAATTTGGAGAATAAAGAATATCAGCTGAAGATCGGCTGAAGTTATGCAATTTTAATATGGACAGGTGTTCGCACCTGGTATGAAAGAACCACTGAGCGAAATTTGGAGAATAAAGAATATCAGCTGAAGATCGGCTGAAGTTATGCAATTTTAATATGGACAGGTGTTCGCACCTGGTATGAAAGAACCACTGAGCGAAATTTGGAGAATAAAGAATATCAGCAGAAGATCGGCTGAAGTTATGCAATTTTAATATGGACAGGTGTTCGCACCTGGTATGAAAGAACCTCTGAGCGAAATTTGGAGACTTTAGGACAAACGGAATGGATTTCTATAATTAACAAACAGAATTTGATCTTTATTTACATAGATTATAGCTGTATATCCAGGTTTATCACGGGGAGTTTCATTTTTCTAAAGACACGGTCGATTTCGTATAAAAAACATTGTAAAGTGAGATCATTATGATTTTTATAACAATAAAGAATATCAGCTGAAGATCGGCTAAAGTTATGCAATTTTTATATGAACAGGTGTTCGCACCGGGTCTGAAAGAAATGCTTAGCGAAATTTGGAGAATAAAGAATATCAGCTGAAGATCGTCTGAAGTTATGCAATTTTAATATGGACAGGTGTTCGCACCTGGTATGAAAGAACCACTGAGCGAAATTTGGAGAATTTAGGACAAACGGTATGGATTTCTATAAAGAACAAAAAAACAAACAAACAAACAGAATTTCAACTTTATTTATATAGATTTGAGTTGCTGAATTTAAAAATGATGTCGATTTTTGGATTATGCGCTCAGATATCGATTTATTTCAAGTTACGCGATATAAATGATATTGGGGTCCACTCATTGGTTATTTGAGGTGCTGAATTTGAAAATGATGTCGATTTTTCGATTACGCGCTCAGGTATCGATTGCAACTTATTCGATATTTACAATATTCGGGTCGATTTCTAGGTTAATTGGGGTGCTGATTCTGAAAATGATATAGATTTTTCGATTACGCGCTCAGGTATCGATTTATTTCAAGTTAGGTGATATAAATGATATTGGGGTCTACTTATAGGTTATTTGAGTTGCTGAATTTAAAAATGAAGTCGATTTTTGGATTATGCGCTCAGGTATCGATTTATATCAAGTTACTCGATATAAATGATATTGGGGTCCACTCATTGGTTATTTGAGGTGCTGAATTTGAAAATGATGTCGATTTTTGGATTACGCGCTCAGGTATCGATGTATTTCAAATTACGCGATATAAATGATATTGGGGTCCACTCATAGGTTATTTGAGGTGTTGAATTTGAAAATGATATCGATTTTACGATTACGAGCTCAGGTATCGATTTATTTTGACATACGCGTTATAAACGATATTGGTGTCCGCTAATAGGATATTCGAGACGCAAAATCTGAAAATGATATCGATTTTTGGTTTACGCACAGGTATCGATTTATTTCAACATACGCGATATAAAATATTTGTAAATGACTAATATGAATATTAAAATATTTAAAATGTATGCAACTTATGACCACAATATCGTTATCATCGTGTAGGTTGTAATATATCGATACCTGAGTGCCTAATCATAAAAACTATATCATTTCCAAATTCAGCACCTCCCAAACCCAATGCCGATTTTCATATCGTTTATATCCATTAACTAGCATTAAATCGATACCTAACTTTAATCCGAAAATTGCTAATATTTTCAAATTAAGCACCTCAAATAACCTATGAGTTGACACCAATATTGTTTATATTGCGTAAGTTAAAATAAATTGATACCTGAGCGCGTGATCCAAAAATCGACATCATTTTCAAATTTAGAACCTTAAATAACCTATGGGTGGACCTTAATATCGTTTATATCGCGTATGTTGAAATAAATCGATACCTGAGCGCCTAATCGTAAAATCGACATCATTTTCAAATTCAGCACCTCAAATAACCTATGAGGTGACCCCAAAATGGGTTATATCGCGTATGTGAAATAAATCCATACCTGAGCGCCTATTCGTAAAATCGAAATCATTTTCAAATTCAGCACCTCGAATATCCTATTAGCGGACCCCAAATTGTTTATATCGCGTATGTTAAAATAATCGATACCTGAGCGCGTAATCGAAAAATCGACCTCAATTTCAAATTCAGCACCTCAAGGGCGGATTCACACTATCGCTCCGCTCCCGCTCCACTCCCGGTCCGCTCAAATATTCTAAATAGAAATAGACAGAGAATTCCACTATTGGTACCGCTCCGGTCTCGCTCCACTCCCGGTCCACTCTCTCTCTACCCCATTCACACTAGCGCTCCGCTCCCGGTCCGGTCTCACTGGCAAAATATTCTAAAGAGGAATAGAGAGAGGTTAATCACAATATTGGCACAGGTCCGGCCTCGCTCCGCTCCCACTCCACTCTCGCTCCACTCCCGCTCCACTCTCGCTCCACTCCCGCTCCACTCTCGCTCCACTCCCGCTCCACTCTCCTAAAGTCTTTTCATATTCACATTATATAATTTTACACCGTTCACGATTGAAGCCATTAATAATCGAATCCGTCTGTATTTGGATTTTAATTAATAATTAACTTTCAGTTATTAAAGTATTTATTTATTCATCAAATTTACAGCCAAAAAAGTTCAACTTTAAAAAAAAAAAAATATATATATATATATATATATATATATACAAATTATATATATAATAATATAATAATAAAAATATATATATATATATACAATGAGTATGTAGTCAATAAATAAATCGGTGACCGTTTTTTACGAGTACATTAATTCATATATATATATATATATATATATATATATATATATATATATATAAAATTATAAATTAATTTAATTAACGGTGAAGAAATAATTTAAATTTTTTTTCCGAATGTATTCGAATACGCTTGAAATGATAAAAAAAAAAAAAAAAAAAAAAAAAAAATCACCAACAATACGCGCGGTTTTTCGACGTGAAAAATTCATGTTATGTTTGAGATATATTTTGATATGAATTAATGTACTCGTAAAAAACGGTCACCGATTTATTTATTGACTACATACTCATTGCTATTATAAAATAACGTTTAATTTGAAACGAATAAAAATGCAGTATATTATGAAAAATGTCAGATCATTAACAAAAAAATATATTAAAGCAAAAAATAATTAAAATATTAATCAGGAAAAGAAGAGAACACAATTGAAGAATAAATGAATACTTAAATAACTGAAAGTTAATCATTAATTATAATCCGAATACAGACAACTTCGATTATTAATGGCTTTCATAGCTTAAACCTTTCAAAAGTGAACGGTGTAAAATTATATAGTGTGAATATGGTAAGGCATTAGGAGAGCGGACCGGGAGTGGAGCGGGAGCGTAGCGCTAGTGTGAATGGGGTAGAGCGAGAGCGGACCGGGAGCGATTGTGTGAATAGGCCCTAAATAACCTATGAGTCGACCCCAATATCATTTATATCCCATAACTTGAAATAAATCGATACCTGAGCGCGTAATCGTAAAATGATATCATTTTCCAATTCAGCACTTCAAATAACCTATGAGTGGACCCCAATATCATTTATATCGCGTAACTTGTAATAAATCGATACCTGAGCGCGTAATCGAAAATTCGATATCATTTATATCATGTATATCGATATTTTTTTCATTATCAGCAGCCTTGATAATCTAATAATCGATATTAAGATCGATACGAGGTAATTTATCATACCTTATAAGATTTCCATAAAAACAGTTAACCCGATAATGGACAACAATATGGAGAAATCCGATAAAAAAGCTAATGAATTCATCTTTAAATAATGAAAATCAAGCTTTGACTTTTATATTAGGTATCATTGTGATAAAGGTCATATCAGGACTTTTATTTTCTGGCCCGAAATATAAAAGTCATGATGTGATTTTTATTTATTTATTGGAAATATAAAAGTCCTGATTTGACTTTTATTCTCTTTCCCAGAAAACAAGAGTTAATTTCAAACCCCGTTTTAACCGTTCGCAAGTTCCTATTAGTCCGAACGAAAAACTTCAATAAAATAAAGACAAATAAAATTTTGTAAGGTTGTAAACAACACAAATCTGTTCGGAGTGCGAAAAATATGTTTGTTTGGAAAATTCACATTAGGAAGTAAAATAATTTGAAAACAATGCGAGGATGAAGTAAATTATGTGTGCATAACATTCTGTATAAAAATTTAATTTATAAAGAATTTTAGAAATCTATATAAATAAAGATAAAATTCTATTTGTTTGTTTGTTCTTTATAGTAATCCATACCTATCTATCTAAACTGGTACTACAACTCGTTGCCGAGTCTTGACCTCCTGTAACAACCTCCTCCAATTGTCACGATCTTGCGCAGCCACCATCCAATTATTGACACCTAAAACACTCCGGGCATCAGCAGCGACTCCATCCACCCATCTTGATCTCGGTCTTCCTCTCCGTCTTTTACCATAAATTGGCTCTTTCAGGGTCCTTTTGGGGATTTCACTATCCTCCATTCGGGCCAGATGGCCCGCCCATCTTAGACGATTCAATTTATAAAAAAGAACGATGTCAGGTTCATGGAATAAGCTATATAGCTCCTTATTTGTACGTCTTCGCCACTGACCTCCAACCTGCCGTCCTCCCAATATCCGACGCAAGACTTTCCTTTCGAAGAGACCAAGTTCCTGCTCCATCGATTTTGTGGTTGCCCAGGATTCCGATGCGTACAACAAAACTGGCCTGATCAAAATCTTGTAGAGACTCATTTTGGTTTCTCTGGAAAGAGCTCTACTCCTGTAGTGCCGCAGTAACCCAAAATACGCACAATTAGCTGCCTGAATTCTTTTCTTCACCTCCAGTTGAGTCTCGTTATTGTGTGAGACCAATGATCCCAGGTAGACAAATTCAGATACCTTCTCAAACTTGTACTCTCCGAAGGTAACCATTTCACCTGGATTTGGGGCTTCCTCTGCTACCATGTATTTAGTTTTCGAAGCATTGATCTCAAGTCCAAGTTTCCTGGCAGGGCCAGTCAGGGCTTGAAAAGCTTCTAGTACAGCATTGTGGGAGCGACCAACTATATCGAGGTCATCAGCGTATGCGAGGATCATAGCAGTTCGGTTGAATACTGTTCCTCCAATCTGGATCCCGGCCTCTCTTACAGCCTTCTCAAGCACGAGGTTAAATAGAAGGCACGCCAGTGCATCTCCTTGTCTTAAGCCCTTATTTGAAGTGAAATCCTGTGATACTTCATTTCTTATTTTTACTGCACATCGCACATTTTTCATTGTCATCTTCACCAGTCTCACCAATTTTTCAGGGATTTTTAATTCATAAAGAACCTTATAGAGTTCCTCTCTGTTAACATTGTCATAAGCTGCCCTGAAGTCTATAAATAAGTGGTGAGTTTTAATGTTATATTCTCGTCCTCTCTCCAGGATTGTCCTCAAACTAAAGATTTGATCAAGTGTTGATTTGCCTTTTCTGAATCCACATTGATAGACACCAAGTTGGCTCTCTGCAAATGGTAACAGTCGAGCAAATAAAATATTTGAGAATATTTTGTAAGCGGATGGGAGCAAGGAGATACCTCTATAGTTGGAGCATTTTAATTTATCTCCTTTTTTATGTATTGGGCAGATATGAGAGAAGTTCCACGTTGTTGGTATTACTTCTTCGGTCCAAATGGTGATTATTAGGTTTTGCAGTGTCTTAAAAAGTTCGTTCCCACCACTTTTTATCAGCTCGGCTGGGATACCATCGGGGCCTGCGGCCTTATTGTTTTTCAATTTATTTATGGCATCCATCAGTTCGTCCTCATCTGGTGGTTCTAGGTCAGCTGTGTGGGCTTCGCTTGGTCTGTTGCCAATACTTGATATACTACATTCCTCGGGAGAACTGTGGGTAGTATCTTCGTTAAGGAGACGTGAGAAATGGTTCTTCCATTGCTCCAGAACTTCCACCTTGTTACAGAGGAGTACATTGGCATCATTCAGGCAGCAAATGTTCTGTGGTGAGAATGGTTTCCTGCTTCTATTAACCTTCCGGTAAAAGTCCCGGCTTCTTTTATCACCTCTTAGTGCCTCCATCTCCTCAAAGTATTTCCGTTCGTATTGCCTCTTCTTATTCTGGTGCAAATGTTTTTCTTCTCTTCTCCTTTGTCGATAGGCCTCTACCGTTTGCCTTGTGCTTCTTTGTGTCATGGCCCTATACGCTTCATTCTTAGTATTGGTTGCTTTTCGGCATTCATCATCAAACCATGGAGATCTTTCTTCTCTGCCATCCTTACCAAGAATAAGATCAGCTGCCTTCAATATTTCCTTTGAGCAACCATTCCAAAGAGATTCCACGCAATCCTCAGATACAGTATTGCATAAATTGTTACTGATAGTCTCTAAGTAACTGTTTTGCACGTCAGGAGACTTCAGCTTCCTTAAATTGTACCTTTGGGTTGTTTTTTGCGATGAGGTATTCCTCTTGGAGCTTATTCGCGCGTATACAGTGGCCATTGAGAGAAAATGGTCCGAGTCAACATTTGCACCTCTAAATGTTCGAACGTTTTCTAAACTCGATTTGTGTCTCCTCCCAATTAGGATGTGATCTATTTGATTCACCGTAGTCCTATCAGGGGAGGTCCAGGTTCCTTTGTGGATGTCTTTATGTGGGAAGAAGGTGCCTCCAATAATGAGATCTCTAGATGCTGCAAAGTTAATGAGCCTCTGTCCATTAGCATTAGTTATTTCGTGAAGGCTGTGTTTTCCAATTGTTGGCTGGTAAATTTCTTCTTTTCCAACCTTCGCGTTAAGATCTCCGGCGATTATCTTCATGTCATACCTGGGACATGAGTCAATGGTTCTTTCTAAGAGCTCATAGAAAGCATCTTTCTCATCATCATCTGCGGCTTCTATCGGGGCATGCACGCTAAGTATACTAAAATTGTAGAACTTTCCGAGTAACCGTATTACGCATATCCGTGGGCTTATAGCATTGAAGCCTATGACTAGATTTCGAAGCCTACCTCTAACAATGAATCCTGAGCCGAACAGATGTTCTCTGTTATCACAACTATAGAAGACCTTACAATGTTTCTTCTCGAGTATGCCTTGCCCTGTCCACCGTATTTCCTGTATGGCGGCTATGTCAACTTTGTAGTGGTCTAGTTGCTCTAGTAGCACTTGCAGTGCTCCAGGTCTGTGCAGGGATAAAACATTCCAAGTAATCCATACCGTTTGTCATAATTTCTCCAAATTTTGCTCAGCGGATCTTTCATACAATGTGCAAACACCTGTCATAACTTCAGCCAATCTGTGGGTATATTCTTTATTGTTATAAAAATCGTTATGAAATCGCTTTACATTGATGTGATTTTTATTTATTTATTAGAAATATAAAAGTCCTGATTTGACTTTTATTCTCTTTCCCAGAAAATAAGAGTTAATTTCAAACCCTGTGTTAAAGGATTCGCTCCTCTACACAATTTGAAAATATGTTGTCATTATTATTAACCCTTTAACCGGGCGGGACGTATATATATGTACATCCTGAAATATTTGTTGTTTTTATTATTAAGGTAAAAACCAAAGGTATGAAATACTGATAGAACAATAGATATAGAAATATAAAATATAAAATTAATATCAGTTGCTTAAATATTGTATATAATATTTTTTATTCTTCAAACTGAATAATAATCATTTTTTAATTTTTAAAAAGATAAAAACGAATAAAGTACCTTCTTTACGTAAACATGCATTGAAGTGTTTATATTGTGATAAATCTATTTATAAAGGCCCTCAGATAACTTGGAGTCTTCGTTCAATCAGTATAATGAATCTGAGGTTCTTTCTGTGTACCTTGGTATGGTACCAAACAACGGTTCATTGTACCCAGCCATCGGCCAACCAACCCGTGGTTGTGGTTCAGCAAGGCACTGTGAAGGGTCTTTGGGCGAGCAGCTACAGTGGAAGACCTTACGCAGCCTTCTACAGCATACCATACGCCAAGCCTCCAGTCGGAAAGCACAGGTTTAAGGTAAACAGATTGTTCAATATATATATATATATGCAAAGTTTTAGTATATACCTTTCTATGAACAAAACTTTTATAATGTGAGATATTAAAAAAAAGACTTCATAACCGGTTCACAGCTTTATTTATGAAGCATTGAAGACAGTACATGTTTACTCTGGACGCCCTATGCAAAAATATTATATCTTCTTTACTTTTCATCTGTTCCAAAGCATCAGCGCGTGCTATATCAAATACATTATCTAAATTGTTCTTAAAGTCGTCCTCGCGTTTGTAAATATCTTGTATTTTTTTAGAATTTTTTTGCAACTCCCTCCAAGCATGGTGAAGATCCACAAGTTTTAGTAGGTTTAGCTCTGATAGGGATTCTAGCTTTTTCCCAAAATATAATGTACTCCTGAATGACGAGATTGGCACTTTCACTAACAGTCAATTTAACTTCGCGAATGTTTAAAAAAAGTACTGCAAGAACTTGACGATAAGACGGTAACTTTGCGCCTGTTATTTGATAATTTACGTCACCAACTAACATTTTTTATTGCTTCTTAATTCCACTTATAAATTGCTTCTTAATTTATTGCTATCTTTTAAATGTAAAACAATACGTGTTAATCGCGAGAATAGTTGAGAAAAATGTCAAATGCCGTGAAAACGCACCGATACTGCCGCGCAACATGTGTGAACATGATTCGATGTAAGTCGGCACGGGTTATCGTATTCCAAAAAAGGTAATTTATTTCCGAGTGTTTTAAAGGCAAATGAACAAAACTAACACCTATGCATTATAAATTTAAAACTTTGAAAAATAAGGGACACCCTAATATACATACATCAAATACCCAGTTTGATCAAAATCGTTGAAGCCGTTTTTGAGTAAATAAAAAGAAACACGTGAAAATGATACAAAATTTATTAAGTAAAGTCCCCCCTCCGGTTGATCCATATTGATGAAATTTTTACAGTCATATCTCGGGCATATGAATATATAAAATACTCAGTTTAATCAAAATCGTTAGAGCCGTTTTTGAGAATATCGAAAAAAACTTAAGAAGTTATTAAATAAAGTACCCCCTCCCTTTGAGCAATTTTGATGAAATTTTTGCTGTCACATCGCGGGCATATACATACACTAAATACCCTATTTCAGGTTCGCACGGTTTATAGTTTTTGAGCTAGTCTTTTCACACTCACACACAACACACACACAAACACATACAGACCATTTAGAGGGGCTTGGTTACTTGGACTCAGGGGCCCCAAAACGTGTATTTCAGTTGAAAACCGGAAGTCTAAATTTTTCACGATAGCAATTCTTTCCCTTACTATATATTTTACATAGAGGTAAGTGAAACAAATTGTGTGATGCGCGCACGGCACCTGTTTTTCATTGATACATGAATTTACCGATTAATATTAATATCTTGATTTGGTGTTACTCTGTCAAATACGAACGTATACCTGACTTATGTAATAATTTTAACATAATAATTTACTGAGATTGCAGCAGAAAATTTACTATTTTATTGATATTTTTCAGGAGCCAGTGCCTGCAGAACCTTGGTTGGGTATTCTAAACGCTACAAAAGTACCCCCGAAATGTCTTCAGTTGTTCTATTTTTCTGTCAAGACACCACCTGCGTTAGAAGGCTCAGAAGATTGTCTTTACGTCAACGTTTTTACTCCTAGGGTAAGTATTTTAAAAATCTTTTACAAATTATCTGATGATATTTATGATTCCATGATAAAATTGAATAGGATAATTCTGTCATCCCAGTGAATAAGTGGTTAAGATAAATTTTTGCTATCCTAAACCGGTGTCGACGAGAATAGTCGAGCGTGTATGAGCGCGATCCACTTTAGCACGCTCGAGCCGAACGGCGGCGATTCGAATCCGCCCTGGAAGGGTTGATTTATATTTCGTAGGGGGCCTCTGAATAAATCTCGACCTTACCTATCATGGTAAGAATAGGTTGGTTACACCAGAAGAGTACCATCCTTATGCCCCACGCATGCTAACGGTTTTGCAAAGCAGATCCAAGAAAGTAGAGGTCGAAGACCGAGTAAAATGCAAAAATGTGTATTGTACATTTTCCAAGAGGGGAAGGAACAGAGTTATGAAAATAGAACAGCTCGATTCACCCTCAGCATGTTTTAACAGAAACGATACAGTGAAGCTTTGTAAAAGTATTAAGAAAATCAACGATTCAATCAGCTTGATAACCAAGATGATGGAACTCTACAAGGAACATGAAGGTCAGCAGACTGAAGCAGTGAGATCTGTGCCAATAGACTTGAGTATTAACACTAATACTCTTTTCTTTTTTTTTATAACTTTTATAATATCTACATACACAATATTTATATAATAGCCCTTATACATATAATATAATAATAATTAATATACATAATATTTATATAATACATGACCTAATAATTATATGTGCGGATCACCACAAAGTCACCAGACGAATTGTTAAAGCTGTTTCGAACATTCTAGAAGGTTCCCGAATAGCGTTGAAAATTCTTGAAAAATCAAGAACAGGTACTAGAACAGTTGGTAACTGTTCCAACAAAAGTTTTTGAACTTTTCTCAATCATATGGTTAATGTTTAGGTGCCTTTACATCTTACAAACCTCACCTTCGAACAAGTTCTCCTTCGAACCTTGCCGTACCGACGTGAAGCGAACAGCTATTTATACTTCACGTGACGTTAAGCGAACCAATTTGGCTGACGCACCTAAAGCTAACTTATGATATAGAAAAAATCTCCATTATCAATATATTTTATATTACCTGAAAAATAAAAAAATAGGAGACGATTTAAAACGTTTTACAAATTACACTAGTATCTCAAACAACTCCTGTCACTTAGGAAAAACCAAATCAAAAGTGACACTAGCGCTACCCCCGAACCCAGGCGAACAGGCTTCACGAAGGTTGTTCGAGGGTGGTGTTCGAAGGTAAAGTTCGTAAGGTGTTAAGGCACCTTTTCACGTTACATTCCCCCCTTTTTAGAGATGTTACTCCTGGATGTCTAGCGTACCGAACAAAAAGAAAAACTGCTGTTTAGGCCACATAACCGTTTTTTCGTTTTTGTCGAACAAAAAACGAAAACGAAAAAACACTTATTTTAACAAATTAGTAAGGTAGGTACCCCAATTGAAGGATCATGGGGAAAAATCACGGTAGTCCACTTTTTGTTGATTTGAAACAAGTGGTGCCATCTGATAGTATAGCAAGTGTACTTTCTTTTCATACTTGTTACAGTCGAGAAAAAAAACGATAGTCCACATAAACTCTATGGTTTAAAATCGATACAAAGGGGGAAAAAAAAGCTGAAGTCCTGAGTGTCGTGGAAAGATTAACGGTAGTCCATTTCTGTGGGGTTTGTGATTGAAGTGTATATGAACAGTGACTTTAGTTCAGATGAAGATGAATGCAAGTGAACACAATTAACAAAAAAAAAGAAAGAAAAAAACACAGACGAATGTCTGATGTCATGAAAAAACTCAGACTTTCAACTCACTAGTCGGTGAAAACTGTTTTTGTATACGATTTTAGAATTTTGAAAACGTTCATTCATCTGCAAGAAACGAAATATTATCTAATTTTAATAATATGTCGTCAAGAGATGAGCAAAACGCCTTCCTTAGCGGTCTCATAACTGTTTTACCAATCCAAAGTCGTCGTCCCAGAACAAATTCTGTGGTATCTATACTAGGCGGTAATGAAACTCGAGTCCGGTTCATTAATAAAAGTTTAATTAATACTGGGATGGGGCCAAAAGATCAACGCGGGTAACATAACTATCGACCTCATAAAAAGTAGACAGAATAGAGAAACAAATTATTTAATTATTATGTTATTTAAATTATTATAGGCGGGCGCAATCGACTATAGGGTGCGATAGTAGTTTTGCAAAATGTCGGAAAGAACGGGGATAGACATAGTTGATGTGATAGAGATAATTGGTAATTTTAAAAGACCATTAATTGAAGGGAAGGCTATCCTTGATGCAAACCACATAATTACACGTGGAATAATGTCTAAAAGTATAAAAACAGTTATTTTACAAGCCTTGTGCCTTCAAACAAGAGATCTTAAAGGACTGCCCCATCAAATAAAAGTGGAAATCAAATTTATTAATAATAAGCAACTTTCGTGTAAAGCTGGTAGTTCTGGTAAATGCAAAGACATCATTGTAACTTTACTCTCCGTTTTTCGGTTAGTAATATCATTAATTACCTATTCATACACTCATTGTTATGGCAGCTGTCATTTTCATGACAGCTTAGTTTCTTTTGTCATATTATTTATTTATATGTCAAAACTTTCAGGCATCGCATTGAAAACTTGGAACAATTAAGCACAACGGATGTAATACAAAAATTGGGAAAATTAAAAAAGAAAGACAAATCTATGACACTATGGTCCCAATGTTATTTGCATAAAACTAGCATTTTGAAATAATAAAATGTCAAATACTAATATGGTATTTACCTGAATAAATACAGTCACTTTCTTTAAAATGAAGAGTACATATCGTCATATGTTTTGAAACAGGCTTATCTATTCTTAATTTTACAATCCACCCTTTAAGAAGCTTTTTATTTTTTGGAAATAAATGGAATTACACGTCTTTTGATTTTCTAATTGAACAATGAGGGACCGAGCAATACCTATTAGACATTTTTCAAATAATTTTTTGCTCAATCGGGTTTTAATTATGGAAAAATAAATTAAAAACCCTATGAATCCCAGGTAATGGCCCGGCTTCTATCCCCGTTTCTCTAGTTCCTGAAGAAGCAGCACCGTCGCTTGCGCTCGCCTATTGTTTTGTTTGTTTACCCAAAAAAGTAATAATAATTTACAGGTCACAAACAAGTAAGCAATGGACTACAGTGGTTTTTGCCAACAATGAGCAGTTTGGTGATGTTTTGTTATATCATTGGCATTTAAACTACTATTTGGTTTTGGAAATTTTGTACAGTGGTAAACAATTATCTGGGTTAGAGGAATATGTTTTTTGAAACTGATTTTAACTTTTGGAAAATGGATCAAGGAGACCATAAACTTTAAATTTCATTTTTCTCAGAATGGACTAAATTGGACTACCGTGGTTTTCTCCCATGACCCTTCAATTGTTATAGAGACTTTCTATTGGCCACCAAAAGTAACGTCACAGTCCGCGTATGCGATTCCCTGGTAAATTTCTTATGTTTTCGAGATATATTTAGTTAATGATTTAAAGTATAACTCTCTATCGAAATTTTATTCGGATAATATCGTCCCCACCTCGGGTCTCAGTCTATTAAACTCCTGAATACGTTGCCAATACTCCCAATTCGTTTTCCGCCGAGAAATGCCATTCGTTTAACATTATCTTAAAAACTAAGATTTGTTTGTTATTGCAGTTAAACACAGGTACAGCAGACCAGAAGCCTTTGGATGTCATTGCTTACGTTCACGGAGGAGCGTTCATGATAGGAAGTTCCAGCGACGACGGAGTGGAATACATCTTAGACAGAGATGTTGTCTTCGTAAGTTTCAACTATCGCCTGGGGCCTTTAGGTAAGTTCCGTTTCTCTCTAACGTATTGTAACACTAATATAGGTTTAAATAATTTTTATTAGAAGACAACAACACTTCACAATGTCACACATAAAAACACAAATAATCAACAAGGTTGCAAAAAGTATTAACTTGTAACGATGGAGAAAACAAATCTGGTGCGTGCGCGCAACACACAACTTTCACTTACCAACTTACTTAGATTAGAAATTAATGCGTTTTGTTAATTGCCACTTCTCAACTGAACAGAACGGCTTTAATTATGAAGAATGGTCTGTCATTAAAGGCGTACTCCGCATGCGTGATCTTAACGTGTTTTATGAGTTGACTGAATATTTTTCTTTTTTTCTCCTCTATATGTTTTCTTTATTTTTATCATATCTCATCTTTAGCCATTTCTTATTTTTAGGCGTAACGAGAGACAGTTAATTTCTTCATATAAACAAAAACAAAGGTGCTTTATGGGAAACAAAAAAACAAACAAACAAAAAAGGGCCCTACCCAATTTAACCCCCTTCAGAACATTTTAATAGTGATAAAGCTTACCTGATATTAAAGAACACCTAATTTTCATTAAACATGACGCCGTTTTTGAGATCATCGAAAAAAAAGTAGAAATTAGAAAAACTCTGGTGCGTGCGCGCAACACACAACTTTCACTTACCAACTTATTTAGATTAGAAATTGACGTGTTTTGCTAATTGCCACTTCTCAAAGTTATACATTTTTCTACACCAATATCTTATTTTTGTTAATCGTTAAAGCCGTTTTTGAGTAAATAAAAAAACCCGTGAAAATGATACAAAATTTATTAGTAAAGTCCCCCCTTCGGTTGATCAATTTTGATGAAATGTTGGCTATCACATATTTGGCATATACATACATCAAATATCCAGTTTGATCAAAATCTTTAAAGCCGTTTTTGAGTAAATAAAAAAACACGTGAAAATGATTCGAAATTTATTGAGTAAAGTCCCCCCTCCGGTAAATCAATTTTGATGAAATTTTAACAGTTATATATCGGGCATATACACACATCAAATACCCAGTTTGATCAAAATCGTTAAAGCCAATTTAGAGTAAATAAAAAAAACACGTGAAAATGATACAAAATTTATTAAGTAAAGTCCCCCCTCCGGTTAATCAATTTTGATGAAATTTTTACAGTCATATCTCGGGCATATGAATACATCAAATACTCAGTTTAATCAAAATCGTTAGAGCCGTTTTTGAGAAAATCGAAAAAAATCTAAAAAGTTATTAAGTAAAGTACCCCCTCCCTTTAAGTAATTTTGATGAAATTTTTGCTGTCACATCGCGGGCATATACCTACACTAAATACCCAATTTCAGGATCGCACGGTTTATAGTTTTTGAGCTAGTCTGTTCACACACACACACACACACACACACACACACACACACACACACACACACACACACACACACACACACACACACACACACAGACACACACACACACACACAGACCATTTCGCGGGACTTGGTCATTTCGACTCAGGGGACCCCAAAACGTGTATTTCCGTTGAAAACCGGAAGTCGAAATTTTTCACGATCGCAATACTTCCACTTACTATATATTTCATATATAGGTAAGTGAAAGTAAAAAATAAGATTCGAGCTTCAGAGCAAGACTAATTCTTTAATCCGTCGCTCCTTATATTTATTCTGAATTAGAACATCCTAGAAGGTTCTCGAACATCGTATTAGAACAGTCACAAACAAGTACTAAAACAGTTGGTAATTGCTGCAAAAAAAAAAGTCTAGAACTCTTTTAAATCGTATGTTTTGTGTTTCACGTTAGTATATCTAGCAATAAGAGATTGCGATTCGGTCATTAGTGTCTCTATTAGCAATGAGAAAAAAAATATTTCCAAACTTCTTTAAAAAAATCTGGTGCGTGCGCGCAACACACAACTTTCACTTACCAACTTACTTAGATAAGAAATTGACGTGTTTTGTTAAATATCATTTTCCAAAGTCACACATTTTTCTACATTCATATCTTATTGTTATTAATCGTTAAAGCCGTTTTTGAGTAAATAAAAAACCCCGTGAAAATGATACAAAATTTATTAAGTAAAGTCCCCCCTTCGGTTGATCAATTTTGATGAAATGTTGGCTATCACATATTTGGCATATACATACATCAAATACCCAGTTTGGTCACAATCGTGAAAGCCGTTTTTGAGTAAATAAAAAAAACATGTAAAAATGGTACAAAATTTATTAAGTAAAGTGCCCCCTGCGGTTGATCAATTTTGATGAAATTTTTACAGACATATCTCTGGCATATAAATAGATCAAATACTAAGTTTAATCAAAATCGTTAAAGCCGTTTTTGAGAAATTCAAAAAAACACGTGAAAATGTTACAAAATTTATTACGTAAAGTCCCCCCTCCTGTTAATCAATTTTGATGAAATTTTTACAGTCATATCTCGGGCATATAAATAGATGAAGTACTCAGTTTAATCAAAATCGTTAGAGCCGTTTTTGAGAAAATCGAAAAAAACCTACTAAGTTATTAATTAAAGTACCCCCTCCCTTTGAGAAATTTTGATGAAATTTTCGTTGTCACATCGCGGGCATATACTTACACTAAATATCCAATTTTAGATTCGCACGGCTTATAGTTTTTGAGCTAGTCTGTTCACACACACACATACGCACAGACACACAGACCATTTCGCGGGACTTGGTTATTTGACTCAGGGGACCCCAAAACGAGTATTTTCGTTGAAAACCGGAAGTCAAATTTTTTCACGATCGCAATACTTCCACTTACTATACATATATTTCATATATAGGTAAGTGAAAGTAAAAATTACCGTGTAAACTGGCCTTTGAAGTGCATGCACACTTCATCAACCTACATTAAGGGGTCACTTGTTGTGTAGTGGTTAGCATAACAACCCACAATACTGAAGGTCGCGTTTTCGCGTCCCGCGGCGGCCCTGGGATTTTTTAAAGGGAGTATAAAATCCTTGGCTGTGCAGTCCCTCGGATAGGATGTAAAATGGAGGTCCTCAGCCTCCAGAGTTACTCGTAAAAGATCCTTATCTTAATTTTATCTGGAAACAAAAAAAAAAATGTAGGACTCCCGCTGTAGCATCGTCCGATCAGCCTTAGTGGCATAAAGTGACGTTAAATAAACAAGTAACAACCTACTTTAAGTAGGAATCAACTTGCTTTTTTAAATGTTTAATCGGAATTGAGCGATTTCATAGGAAAAACATTTTTTTTTTTTTTTTGCGTTTTCGAAAGTTTGGAACAAAATGTTGCTTTATTGATCGCCATGGCTATTACAATGGCCAAATGGACCTGTTTAGCAATCAAATCTGGCAAGGGATTGTTGGATCGAGAGGGAAGACTGCAGCCTACTTTTTCGGAAAACTTTTGTCATTCAAAGATAGAATTCAACTTTAATAAAAGTGAGGAAGTAAGTTAAAGGATAAATAATATCCAGAAAAAGTAGAATATTAGTTGTGGGAATGGGGTATAAAGGTAAAAAAATCTGATTGACAGATCCCAAGGAAGGACTGTGAGGCTACAACCCCACTTTACAACCGGCTGGATCCACCCATGTCCCAAAATCAATCAAAAAACTTAACAGTGTAAACCAGTCTATTTGGTTATTTTAATAGCCCCTGTCTCTCGAAATAGGTCACAAAGTCAAAAACTTCCACGTTCATTTCTTATTTTTGCCGTTTATGAGTAAATAAAAAACACACGTAAAAATGATACAAAATTTATTAAGTAAAGTACCCCCTCCATTTAATCAATGTTGATGAAATTTTTACTGTCACATCGCGGGCACATACATACACCAAATACCAAGTTTGATCAAAATCGTTAAACCCGCTTTTGAGTAAATAAAAAAAACACGTGAAAATGAGACAACATTTATTCAGTAAAGTGCCCCCTCCAATTGATCAATGTTGATGAAATTTTTACTGTCACATCGCGGGCACTTGCATATACTAAATACCAAGTTTGATCAAAATCGTTAAAGCCGTTTTTGGGTAAATGAAAAAAAACACGTAAAGGTGGGACACAATTTCTTAAGTAAAGTACCCCCTTCGGTTGATCAATCTTGATGAATTTTTTGCAGTCGAATCTCGGGCATATGATTGCATCAAATACTCAGTTTAATCAAAATCGTTAGAGCCGTTTTTGAGAAAATCGAAAAAAACCTAAAAAGTTATTAAGTAAAGTACCCCCTCCCTTTAAGTAATTTTGATGAAATTTATGCTGTCACATCGCGGGCATATACCTACACTAAATACCTAATTTCAGGATCGCACGGTTTATAGTTTTTGAGCTAGTCTGTTCACATACACACACACGCACACACACACACACACACACATACACACACACACACACACACACACACACACACACACACACACACACACACACACACACACACACACACACACACACAGACACAGACACACAGACACAGACACACAGACACAGACCCAGACACAGACACCGACACAGACACAGACAGACCATTTCGCGGGACTTGTTTATTTGGACTCAGGGGACCCCAAAACGTGTATTTCCGTTGAAAACCGGAACTTGCAATTTTTCACGATCGCAATACTTCCACTTACTATATATTTCATATATAGGTAAGTGAAAGTAAAAAAAAATCATTTTTACTTAAATCATCATCATCATCACAGGCACTACAACCCGCTACGGGTCTTCGCCGCGTCAAGTCGTCGCCTCCATTCTTCTCTGTCTTGCGCCAGGGTCTGCCAAGCTCGGGTGTTTTACTTAAATACATAACAAAATAATGAAAATTTTGTGCGAAAATACTTTTAGCCATTTGTTTATCTTATTAATACTTTCTATAGGTTTCCTGAGCACTGGTGACCTGACCGTACCTGGTAACAACGGGATGAAGGATCAGGTACTGGCACTGAAGTGGATCCAACAGAACATCGCGGCCTTCGGAGGGGACCCCAACAGCGTTACGTTGGCCGGATTCTCGGCGGGGTCTGCGAGTGTACATTACCACGTCATCTCCCCTCTCAGCAAGGGCGAGTAGCTCTCCTACCTCTTTGGATATGCTAGTAGTTAAATAGGTCTAATAAAGGTGAGTTTACACTGTGCGAACCCCAACTCAGAACCGAACCCTCGAGCTGTTCGTAGTACGCCGGTACGGCATTGTTCGTGGGATTGATTACCTGAGGGTGAGGTTCGCTCTGTGTTAAGGCACCTCAAAGGTTAATAAAGAAGTTAGCAGTTAACTCTTGGAAATAATCCGAGGTAAATAGAGAGAAGGCTTTAGATTGGTCTGAAAATATCACATACTTGAAATAAACAAGACGATCCTAAAACAAAGAAAAAATCTGGTGCGATGCGCGAAGACACACAACCCTCAATTACCAACCTATTTAGGTTAGACGTGTTCTGATAAATATGTATGGGTCCTAAAAAAATCCTTCTCATCAACCGTTGAGTTGTTTAATTTTTTTACTTTCACTTACCTATATATGAAATATATGTATAGTAAGTGGAAGTATTGCGATCGTGAAAAATTTCGACTTCCGGTTTTCAACGGAAATACACGTTTTGGGACCCCCTGAGTCGAAATAACCAAGTCCCGCGAAATGGTCTGTGTGTGTGTGTGTGTGTGTGTGTGTGTGTGTGTGTGTGTGTGTGTGTGTGTGTGTGTGTGTGTGTGTGTGTGTGTGTGTGTGTGTGTGTGTGTATGTGAACAGACTAGCTCAAAAACTATAAACCTGAAATTGGGTATTTAGTGTAGGTATATGCCCGCGATGTGACAGCGAAAATTTCATCAAAATTGCTCAAAGGGAGGGGGTACTTTATTTAATACCTTTTTACGTTTTTTTCGATTTTCTCAAAAACGGCTCTAACGATTTTGATTAAACTGAGTATTTGATCTATTTATATGCTCGAGATATGACTGTAAAAATTTCATCAAAATTAATTAACCGGAGGGGGGACTTTATTTAATAAATTTTGTATCATTTTCACGTGTTTTTTTTATTCACTCAAAAACGGCTTTAACGATTTTGATCAAACTGGGTATATGATGTATGTATATGCCCGAGATACGACTGTAAAAATTTCATGAAAATTGATCAACCGGAGGGGGGACTTTACTTAAAGAATTTTATCTAATGTTTACGTTTTTTTTTTATTTTCTCAAAAACGGCTTTGATGATTTTGATGAAACTGGGTATTTGATGTATGTATATTCCCGCGATGCGACAGCCAAAATTTCATCAATATTGGTGAAAAGGAGGGGGTACTTCATTTAATAAACTTTGTATCATTTTCACGGGTTTTTTTTATTTACTCAAAAACGGCTTTAACGATTAACAAAAATAAGACATGATTGTAGAAAAATGTGTGACTTTGGGAAATGATATTAGCAAAACACGTCAATTTCTAATTTAAGTTATTTGGTATGTCAAAGTTGTGTGTTGCGCGCACGCACCAGATTTTTTTGTTACTTCGATTTGCTTTTGTAAATATTTAGTGAAGGTGAATCGATAGGAGGCGTATTAAATTAAATCTAATTTTCAAATATTTGTCTCTTATGCCTTTCCAGAAACCGAAAACGATTACTGTTTCTCTAAAACCACTTTATGATTGCATCCAGAAATCTAACATGGAACTAAAGTTTTTAAACTAAAATATAATTAATAAACATTATCTTGTACCATATTTTTTTCGTTCTGTAAACTGCTTTAAATAATTTGAGTAACACGTTATTACTCTGTAGAGTATTTTTTATTGGTAAATTCAACACGGAAGTGTTGGGGAAGTCCACCCCCCCGGTCCAATCCCAATTCCACAAGATCAGCCCTCAACGCATCCTCCCACCTTCGCCTAGGCCTACCCCTCGGACGTTTTCCAGTCGGCAGAGCGTATATCAATCTTTTAGGTATTTAGGTATCAGAACTAAGACTCGCTATTTTTCACGTTGCGCGTGGCTATAACTTTGATTACGTTTACCCGGTACAGTTAAGGCAAGTCTGCATAGTGTAGCCGTCTAATTTCTCTCTTTGAATCATCCTTCTTCGGCCCGAATATCCTCATAACTTAGTTCAGGTGCATGCATTATTATTATGGAACTCATATTTTACTGTAGGGATTAGATTAGATTTTTAATATGGACACGCAACATCTAAGGTCTTTTGTGCCCTTTAAGTATTCAAAAATTGGTACACACATATATAAACATACATACATACATATATACATATATACACACATATGCATACCTCTATACATCTACATTTGTACACACATATACATATTAGTACATACGCAAATATACACAAATACATATCTATAGACACAGACATATACAAATACATGTATATATACATAAATAATAAAAACATGTGTACACGTAGACGCAACAGCACAATATGCTACTGCGTCCACACGCACACACCCTATACTATACAAAATATCTTAACGTCATCACACATATGTATTTATAAATACATTTATCCATATATACACTTATATGTAAATCTCCTCTAAATTTCGATTCATTTATTTATTTATCTTTCGGGTTTCCACGTTATATTTTATTGATAAAACCGTTTTTCTTTAGAAATTCGATAATTATTTCTATGTTGTGTTCATTATCGCCTAATAATGTTTGGATATTTCTTACTAGCATGTGATTTCGAAAGAAGCTGTCGAATATAGGGCATTTTTCTAAGATGTGGTCTATTGTCAGCCGTTCGTTGCAATTTCCACATGTCGGCGGTGTACTCTTATCGATGAGGAAGCCGTGCGTGAGTCTTGTGTGTCCGATCCTTAGTCTAGTTAAAATAACCTCCTCTCTTCTATTATTCCTACAGGAGCTTTTCCATTCTTTTGTATCTATTTTAATACTTCTTAATTTTCTTAATTTACTGTAGGTCTCTTCAAAGCAGCGATTTGTGCAAGTGGTTCTGCCCTGAACCCCTGGGCTTTTGCGGAGAACGTCAGGGAGAAGTCCTTCTTCGCGGCCAAAGAACTGGGATGTCCTGCCGAAGACTCCATCTCCATGGTAAAGTGCCTCAGGCGCCGCCCTGCAGAGCACATCGTAGAAACTAGTAAATACTTCTTGGTATGTGGTATAAGAAATAAAAAAAAGTTTTTAGTGTAACATTTTTTGATTTACTTTCGATTTTCATTCCGTATTTTAATGACATAGGTTGATTTTCTATTTTTATAGAGTATAAAGAATATATATCTCAGATGTATAAAACTACATCAGTGAGATGTGATATTTTATTTTGTTAGGGCTGGAATTACCACCCGATCGCTCCTTACGCCTTGGTGGTGGAGCCTCCAGGACCGAACTCCTTCCTTCCGGATACGCCGATGAACCTCATCAAGCAAGGAACTGGTTCCGATGTCCCGATGCTGATAACCTTCGCCAAGGATGAAGGGCTGTTTCCGGTAATGGGTAAGATCAAATTTATTGCTCTTCTTTGCTGATAAGGTAATA
Source organism: Aelia acuminata (assembly GCA_911387785.2). NCBI lineage: Eukaryota > Metazoa > Arthropoda > Insecta > Hemiptera > Pentatomidae > Aelia > Aelia acuminata. The sequence continues at coordinate 4,010,731 of OU426979.1, read as the reverse complement.
ATATTGCAAGGCACCAAGGGAGAAAACATGAGAACCAGTAGATTATAAAAGGTAAAATAATATATGAATATGTGTACATCTTTATATATCTAAAAATCTGGTGCGTGGTCGCAACACACAACTTTCACTTACCAACATACTTAGATTAGAAATTAATGCGTTTTGTAAATTTCCACTTCTCAAATGAACAGAACGGATTTAATTATGAACAATGGTCTCTCATTAAAGGTACTCCGCTTGCGTGATCTCAACGAGTTTTATGAGTTGACTGAATATTTTTCTTTTTTTCTCCTCTATATGTTTTCTTTATTTTTATCATATCTCATATTTAGCCTTTTCTTATTTTTATGCGTAACAAGAGACAGTTAATTTCTTCATATAAACAATAACAAAGGTACTTTATAGGAAACAAAAAAACGAAATAGCCCCCCCCCCAAAAAAAAAGCCCCCTCAGAACATTTTAATAATGATAAAGCTTACCTGATATTAAAGAACACCTAACTTTCATTAAACATGACGAATTTGATAAATATCGGTAGAGCCGGTTTTGAGAAAATCGAAAAAAACCTAAAAAGTTATAAAATAAAGTACCCCCTCCCTTAGAGCAATTTTGATGAAATTTTTGCTGTTACATCCCGGGCATATATATACTCTAAATACCCAATTTCAGGTTCGCACGGTTCATAGTTTTTGAGCTAGTCTGTTCACACACACGCACACACACAGACCATTTCGCGGGACTTGGTTATTTAGACTCAGGGGGCCCCAAAACGTGTATTTCCGTTGAAAACCGGAAGTCGAAATTTTTCACGATCGCAATACTTCCACTTACTATATCTTTCATGCCTATATAGGTAAGTGAAAGTAAAAATCTCGTGCCACAAGGTTTGTCTGGTATAAAATCAGAAACTACTCAACCTATTTTGATGAAATTTGGTTCATTGTGTGTAGTTTTGTCCAACTTAAAAGATAGGATAGTTTTTATCTCGATTATTGGCCTCAATATTTCTTTTATTGCAAATTAAATGCTTACTGTACTACAATTGAGTGTGATTATTTGTAAGTTCTATAAATTTCAAGCAGTTGGCGGTGCAAGTTGATTTATTGACACAACACTTCATTTTCTTTCGATATTTAGGGAGGGTACGCATCCAAATTTATTTTTTCCTGGTTGGACAAGGAAATTCCGTGTTTTTCCCATCGGCAATTATTTGTAGCTTTTTCACGTGTGGAGAATGTATCGAATCTTTTTGTTTTAGCAAAAGACATTTTGATAACCTATTTCAGGTAGAACCTACCGATATAATATCTAATCTAATATCATCATGTGTTATATTCTGAATTTAATTGTACTAAACCCTAGTCCAATTATAACCTTTATTAGTTCCTTTTACATGTGAGTTATATATAGTTAATCTCGCCTCTGCTGGAATAATCTAAAGTGCTAAATAAATGGATTATAAATTCTTACTATAGTCAAATATGAGATGTAAAAAATAAAAAGTTTAACCCTTCTAAATTCTTTACCAAACAGTTTTATATGTGGCGTAAAGTTCTATATTAAATCCCGTTGGTTTTTAGGTTAGCTGAAACGTTTTTATCTTTATCAGTGAATTTTTATTTGACTGTATTAAAAATATTAGGATATAATTAATGCTGAGCATTATAGCTACTGAGCCACAGCAACGCGTGGCCGGCGCTGCTCGTTACTATATATAATTGTGTAAAACTTTTTGGATATCGGATAAACCAGATAATAAATCACTAATCTTCATACCGTTCCCCTCCACCCAAAACCTATCCATGGTAAAATTTATGTAGAATGTGCTTTCTTGTAGGTTTTTGGTAGTATGGTCTTGAATTTCAAGAGATTACCATGGTTTCAGATATTAAAATTATAACTTTAGACAATGTGTCGAAAAAACATTTAAACGATTGATATAAAAATATCTCTTTATCCATTATGATTTATTCCTTATTGGAAAAACCTATACTGTGATATTTTTATTTACAGATCTAATACTGAACCCAGAACTGAAAAATGAGTTTAAAACTAACCGGAACCGATTGCTGCCGCACATGTTTGACTACAACTTCACAGTCACAACTGAGAACCGGAAGGAAGAAGTATCCAAGGAGATCATAAGCCATTACGGCATCGATATAGATTCCAAAGAGGGTCAGAAGAATATGATCAAGGTGAAATACTTTCCTTACATAAACTACTCTTAGTTTAATTAAATATTAAATAGTAATATTTTACATCAATCAGTTGGCAGCTGGCGCTATGGGTACTTGTGCATCAGAAGGGCGTTAATGAATGTAACCTACCGGCCTGTTTATAACCTGACAATCATAAAGGCTAGGCTATTGTTTATGATAATAAAGGCTTATTTGTTACAATAGTGGATATCAGTGGAAAAAAGATCTAAGTGTCATTTTAGAAAAAAAAATCGTACTAGAAGGAATATGGTTATAAAAATGCTACGCTTTTGATTGGTTAAGAGTTCGAGGTGGATTTAATGACAGTGATAAGTTTAAATAAATATGTGTGTCAAAATTCGTCGAAATCTGTAAAAAAAATTCGTCAAATCGGACAAAATTATAGAATTTAAACCCCCCTCCTATTCTCCTTTCGTGCCGTTCTTGATTTATTTATCTTGATTTATGTGTTATTGTGTTCTACCCCATTCGCGGATCCAGGGGAAGGTCTTTGGGGCACACAGCCCCCCCTTTGGTACTAATTGGGACACCCCTTTTATAAGCGCCTGGATCCGCCCTTGATCTAACCCGGCAGAAAACAAAAATATTAGAAAACTCTGAACCGATATTGAAAGTCAATAACCTTATTAAGATTTTTGAATAAAAAATAAAATAAAAATATGATAACAAACTTCAGCATTGGTATACTCAAATGAGAAAAATGTTACAAATACTGCTTGGCTTCCAAGCTCCACAGTATTGAATTAATATTGTAGATTTTAAGTCTCCCAAATAAAATTTTTGAATGTATATATATATATATATATATATATACATTTGTTCTTCCGAGTTTGACCACGTGATAGGTTTTACAATCGCCAAGCTTTCTCGCATCATACTGTGGGTTTCTTCAGGGCCAATAATTCTCAGAGAGTGGAGTAGGGGATTAAAAGGATTGTTCTTTGACAAGCCTCATTCAGACATATGTAAACAAACGTCGAGTACAGTTCGAAGTGATAAGTGATAAGTCTTCATTGTGAAAGCCTTATTGTGATAAGAGTTTATGTTGTAGAGGACTTTAATTTTTAACTATTGTAATATATTGTAAGTAATTAGTGACTACATAATCATTAATCATTTTATTCTGTATTTATGTAATAATAAGGCAGAGGGCACAATTGTAAATATTAGGCTAATAAATTGTAGTTTTAGTGTTATTTTACTGTACCCACAGCACGCAACAATAAGCTACTGGTCCCCTCCTTCACTTTCATTCTTGTATTAGCCCTGAAGCGCATAGCATGATGGCTGAAAGCTTGGCCGCTTGTAAAACCCATTATATGGTAAATAAATTGTAGTGTTAGTGTTATTTTACTGTACCCACAGCACGCAACAATAAGCTACTGGTCCCCTCCTCCACTTTCATTCTTGTATTAGCCCTGAAGCGCATAGCATGATGGCTGAAAGCTTGGCCGCTTGTAAAACCCATTATATGGTAAATAAATTGTAGTTTTAGTGTTATATTACTGTACCCACAGCACGCAACAATAAGCTACTGGTCCCCTCCTCCACTTTCATTCTTGTATTAGCGCTGAAGCGCATAGCATGATGGCTGAAAGCTTGGCCGCTTGTAAAACCCATTATATGGTAAAACTCGGAAGAACAAATATCGATAAAGGAACCAAAAACATCATTTATATTTGTTTTTGTTATCAGTGCTTTATTTTTATCTAAAGTTCTGTTTACAGGGATAAGTTTTTGGGACGAAGTTTAGAACAAAACTGCTGCTTCGCTTTTGACCTCCAGGTTGTATAATGTAAAATTACTATGTAACATTATTATTTTTTATTTATCTTGGAATGAAAAAATCTAACAGTTTAAACAGGTCTATTTGATACATTGAGGACGCCCCTAGCGGTCAAAAAGCGAGGCAACGTTTAGACCATGTTAACAGGAATTAACATGTACTTTATTGAAGGAAATGATAATAATAAAAGTAACCGGATACAATAAAATGTTACTGTTCCAAAAATTAATTGATGCCCTGGGGTCCTTGAGCACAGTAGTACGGTGCCTTACTCTCTATCCTGAGATTTATAGGTTTTAAACTAACAAAGCTTTTGTTTCAGGCTTTGAGCGACAGGTTATCCGCTGCTGGTATAGCCAAAGCAGCCAGGCTTCATTCCAAGATCAAAACTTCACCAACATACTTGTTCCGGTTCTCGTATATAGGAAAGAACAGCTTTTCATCGTTGATGGGATTATCTGAGAATTTGGGTAAGTAATGGAATTCTTTACATTAGAAATCATATGTTTTACTAGTCATATTACATTTTATAATAATAAACAATTTTAGGTATTACTTAGGATGAGGAGCTCCAAAATGGCGGCCGGCGTGAGTAAACAACAAGGTATTCCGATCACGCCCTACACTATATCCACGATTCAGTTCGGGTTTACCGAGAGTTCCTGAGATCCGATGTCGGTTTTTTATCCACATTTTGGAGGGGAACTCATTCGTTGCTTACTTTTATTAGGTTGGGTCTGATGCAGCTACACAGTTTGTACCTATATCCAAATGGCATATTTATATAACGAATTTCCAACAGCTCGTCGAAACTTGTAAGTATTGATAGAAAAATGATTGAAATATATGGGTAACTTTTAATTGGGTTAGGGCAGAATAACATTAACAAATATAAACATTTAATTAAATTAACATTGCGCAGAGGCAATATCGTAACCAATGAAGGTCTAAAAAAGGAAAAATAATAATCTGGTGGTTAAGAATGCTCGGATTCTTATATTATTAAGTATTTGTACCTTGTGCATTTAACTCGGTCCCATTTAATAATTTAAACAGGACAATAACATATTTTAAAAAACAAACAAATAAATTTACAAAACAAAAGATTAAATAATTCCTTTTTGGTTATTTAAATACATTTTTTCTTTGAATAACAAAAAAATAATAATCTGGCGGTTAGGAATACTCGGATTCTTATTGTAAAGAGTTTATAACAATAAGAATAATCTTTATTCAACAACATTTTACATACATATAACCGTTACATAGCTTACTCACTTGAATTAAACAAAACTAAAACATATGTTTTTATAACAATTGATCATATGAAATTATTATGTTCAATTAATATCCTTTACATCCTCCTTTCTTTGAAGCTGAGGTGAATACCGCTTTGGAGGAACTACCCTTCTTCCACTTCGCATAACGAAGTCTTCATTCCGCCTAACTGGAAGATCAGGTATCGTCTTTTCTATCTTCCGATGGGGAGTGCTAAATTCTTCACGTTTATCTCTCTTCTCATTGGCCTCGTCTGGCACCGGTGGGACTTTGAAATAGACAGGCTTTAAAAATCTTCTATTCCTTCTGAATTGTTTACCATCGATATCCACTATATAATCTCTGTTAGTAACACCGAAATCCACCACTGTACCATATCTTCCACAATCTGGGATCCATACTCTCATCCCTTTCCTCAAAGGTTCCAAAGTCTTTGCACCATGACGTCGATCAAAATATAATATGCAATTTGCTTTGCTTTCCTCTAGAGTCTTCTTGTACGCGTTTAAATCTGGCCACTTCGGCTCCAATTGAGACCCCACAGTCGGCACGGATGTCCTGATTCTTCTTCCAAACAGCAAATCCGCAGGGCTGTAACCACCATCAACCGGACTACTCCTAAAGGCCAGTAGACCATCCGCAATATCAACATTCTTTTTAAGAATACATTTAGCTGTTCTAACTGCCCTTTCGGACTGGCCATTAGATTGCGAATGTTTGGGACTGGAAGTAACTAAAATGAAATTAAATTCGTTTGCAAAATCATTAAATTCCTTGCAGCGAAACTGAGTTCCATTGTCAGACCGAAGAACCTCTGGGATTCCATGCCTAGCGAAAATATCTTTGAGAACGCTAATAACTGCTTTACTGTTAGTCCTATGTAAACTGACCAATTCTAAATACTTGGAAAAATAGTCTTGTACAACAATGTATACTTGGTTTTCATATTCTAACAAATCTGCTCCCACAAATTGCCACGGACGATCTGGTATGTTCGACGGAACCAAAGGTTCAAAGGGTGAGTTTTCAATGCAGTCGTTGCATCGAGATATCTCTATCTTTATATCTCTCGTTATTCCTGGCCACCAAACAGTTTCCTTTGCTAGTCCTATACATTTATTGATTCAAAAATGACCTTTATGCAGACTTCTCAAAATATCAGATCGTAGGGAAGGAGGAACATATACCCGAGTGCCTCTCATGATCAGGTCATTATGGAAGACAAGGTTACCTTGTTCCCTATTAAGATCTGTATTTTCTAGCGCTGACCAGTCATCAGTCATGATACTGTCTTTTATTTCTCTATACCGTGGATCACTTTTCTGGGCCTTTCTGATTGCTTCAAGTCGACGGTCAGTAATCAGTATATCCTCAAAATGTACCTGATTTGACACTCTATTTCGTCCAAAGTATCATTATCGTCGGCCTGAACGTTTAACGGGTTACGGGAAAGTACATCTGGAGCAATAAACTCCTTTCCTTTTACATGCCTGATGTAAAAATCAAAGGAAAGGAGCCTCATGCGGAACCTTTGTAATCTTGCCGATAATTCTCCGATAGGTTTCTCAGAAGGAATTTGCACCAAAGGCTTATGATCAGTCAAGAGTTCGAACTTTTTCCCCAATAAATATTTTCCTAGTTTTTCGCACGCCCACGTTAGTCCCAAGGCTTCTTTCTCTATTTGAGCATATCTGCTCTCGACTTCGCTCAACTTCCGAGATAAATATTGCACTGGACACCACCGACCCTTGATTTTCTGCTCGAGGACTGCTCCGATTCCGTAGCTAGACGCATCTGCACTTACTCGAGTCTCCTTATTGACCTCATAATGGTCTCTGCAATTAGAGATTTTAAACGAATAAAACAGTTTTCATTAACAACATCCCATGTCCACAGATTCCGATTTGATAGCAGATCTGATAACGGCTTTGTGTGTTCCGACATGTGTGGAATAAATTTCATTAGGTAATTCACTAAGCCTAAGAAAGATCTAAGTTCTTTTCTAGTCGTAGGCGTACTCATACCCAAGATAGCCTCGACTTTATCCGGATCAGGTTTAACTGTTCCATGATCAATCAAGTGTCCTAAAAATTTTATTTTAGTTGACCTAAATTCAAACTTTTCCGGGTTAAGAGTGATACCCCTATCTTGCAAGCACTTTAGTAAAAGATTTAGACGGTAATCGTGTTCTTCATGATTTTTTCCGAAAACAAGGAAATCATCAGCCACGTTCATGACTCCGTCAAGGCCTTCTACAGCCTCAAACATTTTTTTTTGGAAGTATTCTGGGGCCGAACATATCCCAAAGGGTTAGCGTTTAAAAACATATCTCCCAAAAGGAGTAATGAAGGTGGTCAATTTCCATGAATCATGGTCTAAAGGAACTTGCCAAAATCCACAATTAGCATCGAGACAGGAGAACACTCTTCCAGAACCCAAAGACGGTAGCAAATCTTCAATCGAAGGCAGAATAATTCTTTCTCTCATCACAAACTTATTGAACTCTGTGTAATCTACACACAGCCTTATATTTCCTGACTTTTTTGGGACCACAACGATTGGTGAACACTAATCTGTGGCTGAATTACCCCATTTCTAACCATGTCATCCAACTCCGCTTTGACTTTATCCCGGAGGGGAAAAGGCATTCGTCTAGGGCAGGGAACAGAAAACGGGTTAGCTCCAGGTTTAAGCACCTGTTGTAGGGGTTACCTACGATCTCTCCTAGTCCACTAAAAACTTGGGGAAATTTTTTAATAACCTCATTTTGGGAAGTTGTTTCGTCTATATTACCTCTCAACAGTTGGAACGCCGAAATAGCCCCCCTTCCCAACAGAGGTTCTTTTTGGCCCGAAATAATATAAATTTCTTCCTCCCTAGTTAGCGCCCCGTAACTTAGTGTAACTTGAGACACTCCAATAACATTTAAAGAAATTCCACCTGCCCCCCTTAAAACCTTTTTAGTATTTCGGGGAGTTAGATTTAAACGTCTTGAATCTTCAAGACCCATTACACATACATCCGCCCCTGTGTCTATTTTAAATTTGATTTTTTTCCCATTGACCAAAATAGAAACATAAAATGGGTTACCTCCATCATTTCCACTTGTGTAGTAGATTGCATCAAGAAGGACCCGACTGGAAGCCATGTCCTCTTCTGACTCCGATGATCGATCCACCTTTTCGAGATCTACTTCGTCAAGTTCCTTATTTTTCTTCCTTCGGGGACATTTTCTCCGAATATGGCCCTTACACTTGCAGAAAAAACAAACTGCATTCCTGAATGGACAATCATCCTCGTGATGATGGTACCTCCCGCATCTATAGCATCTCTTCTCACCTGAAGTAGAAGGTTTTTTCTTTGGGGAAACTGCTTTTCGTTTAAAATTGTGAACAGTTTCTATTTCAGGAAACTTCTCGTTCGAAAAATGACGATTAGGCTGCCTGATCTCATCTTGTTGTACTTCTATGTGTTCCGCCTGCCTAGCTCTTTCCCTAGCCATCTCAAATGTTAATTTTGGCTGTAACTGAAGTTCTGAGGAAAGATGACGATCTGCCATGCCTGTAACTAATTTCAGAAGCAAAATATCTTGGTCTATTTTGCCCTCATTACAACTCCATTCACATCTATTCAGGAGCTTATATAAGTCCGTGATGTATTCATCTATCGATTCTCCTGAGACTTGAACCCTCTGAAAGAATTTGGCCCGTTCAAAAAATAAATTCTTTCGTATTGAAAAATAATCATTTAATTTATTTTTAACTGCATCGTATTTCACTCTCTTCTCAGGCGGTAGTCCGATAAAGGTTAAAAATTCGTCTCCTTCCTCACCTAAATAATAAACTAAAACATTTACCTGCTGGGACTCACTTTTTTCGGTCAATCCGGATGCTGAACGATAGACCTCGAACCTCTTGATCCATTGACCCCAATCTTTTGAGTTCCTAATTGAAAAATATTCAGGCTGCTTTACCTCAAATAGCGAATTTGAAGCCCCTTTACTTGACTTTTTTATCGCCTCCAGCAATGCTTGCGCTAACTCTTCCATCGTTCAGAATTCCGCTGTCACCATGTAAAGAGTTTATAACTATAAGAATAATCTTTATTCAACAACATTTTACATACATATAACCGTTACATAGCTTACTCACTTGAATTAAACAAAACTAAAACATATGTTTTTATAACAATTGATCATATGACATTATTGTGTTCAATTAATATCCTTTACATTATATTAATTTATTTGTACTTCTTCCATTTATAGGTGCATTTAACTTGAACCCATTTAATCATTTAAACAGTACAATAACATATTTTTAAAAAAGAAACAAATCAATTTACAAAACGAACTATAAATGGTCTGTTTAGTTTAAAATTGTATGCAACCATCACAAGAAATGTTCATATATTGAAATAGTACTTCTACTGATATCTGTTTTACTTTAATTATATTAAAGAAACATTCAGTTGTACATTATGTTGGTTGTTCCCATTGTTGAGGCGGGGAGGTTGGTTATCTGGACTACATCTGCTCGGAACTCTCGGTTAACCCGAACTGAATCGTGGATATCGAGTAGGGCGTGATCGGAATACCTTGTTGTTTACTCACGCCGGCTGCCATCTTGGAGCTCCTCATCCGAAGTAAAACCTAAAGTTGTTTATTGCCATCTACGCTGGCCTAGAACATTTCAGATGGAATACAAGGAGGGATGGACAGCAGTGTTAGTCTTGTTCTGAAGCTCAAGTCATATGTTTATTGTTGTGTTACTGAGTAGTTACAAAGTGATACTTTTAGTGACCTTCTTAATTATTGTGTTTTCATAGTTTGTGTGGCATTATAGAATCTTCTTTTCGTTCAATAAAAATTCAAACTATTAGGCCCGCTTTCTCCAATATAGTTTAAACTTAGATTAACTTAAACCGGATTATCTTTAATCCGAGGTTTAAACTCTGGTTCACTTTCTACAGCCTTAGTTTAGTTTAAGCTCGGTTTAAACCTTATCCTGTGAAGGTTATTATGTTTTTTAATAGGTTGCTACATATTTGTTTACATTTCCTTGTTGAAACTTCTATAGCAAGAGAAGGTAATGTAAGGGTTATGGAAAGATTATTTATACATATTATTTTGTTTTTACCAAAAAAGTAAATAAGGTGAAAGTGTTCTATAAAAGTGGAGCAAAAAGAAGTAAAAACTTTACTTAGTGTGAAATTAATGTTCTTCTGGCTCAAGTGGAAGAGAACAGAGACATTTTTGAAACCAAAAAAACGGATTTCATCACTGTCAAAGAGAAGGAAGATGAATGGAAGAAATCAGCGAATAAATTCAATGAAATGAGCGGTGCTGTTTTCAGAGATTTAATTTGTATGTTAATAAAATGTTCTTTATAATATGATATTATTATGCCAAGAATAATAATAACCTTTATTACATTTCATAATTTTTTTTTCAAGTAATGTTGAACCTTTTTATTATTATTATCATTTTGTTTAAATAATAAATGATCTAAGTTGAGCGATATATAATTATTATAGCTTAATAATAATAAAATTACATCATTATGAGACATTGAAACATAATTTACAACATAACCTTGATATTAATTATGAAACAATCACTATAAAAATAATGCACGTTAAGAAACATTTTTTTTCTCATCTCAATTCTACTTCACTTAGTAGTTAGCCTTAGGCCCTTAGGGCCGCTTTCTCCAAGTTAGTTTAAACCAAGTTTAAATTTAATCCGGATTATCTCTTGGTTTAAACCAGATGTGAGTTTCTTCAAGTCGGTTTAACCTCTAAGCTTGGTTTAAACTTAGATTAAGTTAATGCTTCATTTTTCCCGGTTTAAACTCTGATTTAGGTTTAAACTACAAAATATAAACAAACATTTTGTGTGATAACATACTCGCTCTAGTTACTCAGGAATTATTGTTTTGCACTTGACTGAATAAAAAAATGGAAAAATACATAATTGAATTTTAAATGACATGGAAGAAAAAGATTATGATGTATTTTTGTTGCCAAAGAGACGCATCAATAGACGCAATCAGTTAATCCAAGAATATGTTAAATCAGTGAAGTAGAATTGAGATGAGAAAAAAATGTTTCTTAACGTGCATTATTTTTATAGTGATTGTTTCATAATTAATATCAAGGTTATGTTGTAAATTATGTTTCACTTGAATATCTCATAATGATGTAATTTTATATTATTAAGCTGTAATAATTAAATATCGCTCAACTTAGATCATTTATTATTTAAACAAAATGATAATAATAATAAAAAGGTTCAATATTATTTGAAAAAAAATTATGAAATGTAATAGAGGTTATTATTATTCTTGGCATAATAATATCATATCATAAAGAACATTTTATTAACATACAAATTAAATCTCTGAAAACAGCACCGCTCGTTTCATTGAATTTATTCGCCAATTTCTTCCATTCATCCTCCTTCTCTTTGACAGTGACGAAATCTGTTTTTTTTTGGTTTCTAAAATGTCTCCCTTCTCTTCCACAAGAGCCAGAAGAACATTAATTTCACACTGAGAAATATTTTTACTTTATTTTTATTCTTTTTGCTCCATTTTTATAGAACACTTTCCCCTTATTTACTTTTTTGGTAAAAACAAAATAGTATGTATAAATAATCTTTCCATAGAAGTTTCAACAAGGAAATGTAAAAAAATATGTACCAACCTTTTAAAAAACATAATAACCTTCACATGATTAGGTTTAAACCGAGCTTAAACTAAACTAAGGCTGTAGAAAGTGAATCAGAGTTTAAACCTCGGATTAAAGATAATCTGGTTTAAGTTAATCTAAGGTTAAACTATATTGGAGAAAGCGGGCCTTAGTTGTTACAATATGTAATAATGTTTAAAGGCTGTTTGATAATTTAAAAAAACATACCTGGGTGATTCTCTTTTAATTTGACCATTTAACTTTTTTAGAAATTGAATTTTGGGTTTAAAAAAATTCAACTTATGAATAAAATTTGATCTGAATATCATCAATAAGATGTTCAAGAAAACAAAGGTGAACAAATGTTGTCAGTTCGTTCAGTATTAGTATTGTTGGGGGCCACTGCATGGTTGTCCAAGGGATGCCCTTACACAATGCCTGGATAATAACTGATTCTAATTACCACCTTCTGAGGGGGGTGTTTATTGTGCCTGATAGACGGTGATAGATAGATGAAGTCTGGAAGGTAAAATAAATGGGTGAAAAGGAGGATTAAAGGAATATACATGAAACAATAATAAAAGCCTCTAAGGTAAATAAAAATATAATTGGTGACTAGAAAATAAATATAAACATGCTAATTAATAGAGAAAGAAAAGAAAATAAGCTGAATAATATAAAATAAGAGCTGGCCATGCATTGGATATAAACTAAAGCTATATACAATTAAATAAATAGTAAAGAAAAGAAAATATAAACTTCTAGCAATACAAGCAAATAAAAGAGAAAAGAAATTATACTTTACAGAGAGATAAGGTGGTTATAAATTAACTAACTACTAGAGGTTAAATACAGAAAATAACTGGTGGAATTGGTATTGTCCTGAATAACAAATAACAGAGTACAAGATTTTTATGAAGAACTGGTGATAAATGGTGAGAAAATGATGATAATTAAGCGGTGAAAATTGGTGAACATGAGGTGATAACTATCCAGCTGGAGACAGTGCAGTAACCTCTCCCTTATCACTCCAAGGAGGTCCAGTGAAGTCATCTTTTGTTCTTCACGAAGTTGGTTTAAGTTGATAAAACATAAAAATACAATATACAATTATAAATTTGGGAAGAAAGAAAGGTAATAGGATTGGTGAGTATAGGAATTTAATATACTAAATGCTAGGCCTTAACAAGTATTTTTATTATATTTTCAACTAAAAAATGAGTTTTGTGAGGAGCGTTTCTGTATTTTTATTTATTTTTTGTAATGTTTTTACTTTCACTTACCTATATATGCAATATATAGTAAGTGGAAGTATTGCGATCGTGAAAAATTTTGACTTCCGGTTTTCAACGGAAATACACGTTTTGGGGTCCCCTGAGTCGAAATGACCAAGTCCCGCGAAATGGTCTGTGTGTGTGTGTGTGTGTGTGTGTGTGTGTGAACAGACTAGCTCAAAAACTATAAACCGTGCGATCCTGAAATTGGGTATTTAGTGTAAGTATATGCCTGCAATGTGACAGCATAAATTTCATCAAAATTACTTAAAGGGAGGGGGTACTTTACTTAATAACTTTTTAGGTTTTTTTCCATTTTCTCAAAAACGGCTCTAACGATTTTGATTAAACTGAGTATTTGATCTATTTATATGCCCGAGATATGAATGTAAAAATTTCATCAAAATTGATTAACCGGAGGGGGGACTTTACTTAATAAATTTTGTAACATTTTCACGTGTTTTTTTTATTTACTCAATAAAGGCTTTAACGATTTAGATCAAACTGGGTATTTGATGTATGCATAAGCCAAAGATGTGATAGCCAAAATTGACAAACCGGAGGGGGGACTTTACCTAATCAATTTTGTATCATTTTCACGTGTTTTTTTTTATTTACTCAAAAACGGCTTTAAAGATTTTGATCAAACTGGGTATTTGATGTATGTATATGCCAAAGATGTGATAGCCAACATTTCATCAAAATTGATTAACCGGAGGGGGGACTTTACTTAATAAATTTTGTAATATTTTCAAGTGTTTTTTTTATTTTCTCAAAAACGGCTCTAACGATTTTGATTAAACTGAGTATTTGATCTATTTATATGCCCGAGATATGACTGTAAAAATTTCATCAAAATTGATTAACCGGAGGGGGACTTTACTTAATAAATTTTGTAACATTTCCACGTGTTTTTTTTTTTTATTCAAAAAAGGCTTTAACTATTTTGATCAAACTGGGTATTTGATGTATTTATATGCCAAAGATGTGATAGCCAACATTTCATCAAAATTGGTCTAACAAAGGGGACCACAACAACGCATTAATTTCTAATCTAAGTAAGTTCGTAAGTGAAAGTTGTGTGTTGCGCGCACGCACCAGATTTTTTTTTTCTATTCTCCCCAATCCATATCACAGCGTAAAAACTCATTTGTAAGGCATCGAGTCTTGTTTTCCTTAATAATTATTTTTTCAAATAATTACTAGGCTGGCGTCTATTCCTACTCCTTTACTTGCCAAGCTTAGCAGCCTATACTTTCTCGGTAGTTGACCAATGAATAAGTCGTTCTGTCAAGGCTTAGGATTTTCGTCGGATATTTGCAGCACATTGGCCATCTCGTTGTGAAATATATATGATTTTGCTGCACAGTTTTTACTCAGTTCAGTGTCAACGATTCACCCATAATTAATTCGACCACTGCTTTACATGTAGGTCAAATTCAAAAACTGAGAAGTATTTTCACAAGCTGGGTAGACAGAATATTTTTACAAGCTGCCAATTAGCTTATTTTCTTTCTCTTGGCCAACATCTCTTTTTTATTAAGAAAATATTTTACATTAAGTCCCAAGTCTATTTTTTCTATTCTCTATTGCTCCTTTCTAGAGCTTGTTAAAATGGCTATACAAAAGAAATGAATCATGTAGGCATTTAAACATAACAATAACAACATTTGCCCACAATGGTTTTTCTGTCACGAGTGTTACATAAAACTCGTGACATTTTAACAAAATATCTCCATCCTTATCTAAACCAAGTGTCGGGCATGTATGAGAGGTTGAACTCGAATAAATGTCCCTAACCAACATCTTTTGCCCGTATCGTTCGGATTTTTCAATGATCACTGATACATACAATTAACGTAACACTCGTGACGACTAATTTTTGTGACATACATTATTTTGCATGGGATATCAAATAACTGCCTATTAGATACTTTCTTCACCAAGTTTGCACATCGACTGATAGCCGGTATTATAAACAAAGGTTATCATGCCCATTCCCAACATTTTCAAAAAACAGTGTTGCCCAGAACAGCCGACAACACTCGCCATGAATTTTTCTACTAACCTTGGTGATAGATTCATTTTCCTGATTTACATTCGAAGTATTGGAGGTAACTGAAAATATCATTCATACCTTGAAACACCAGCGTATTACAATGAAATACTTCATTGTTCAAATTTAATCAATTATCAGGGGTTCATTTCAAGGTGTGGTGAATTAAGCATAACCAGCTTGGGGACCGTAACACTCGTGACATTTTCAAACTTCACATTGAGATATTTGGTTTTTCATGCTGCCTAGGTTGATTTAAATGTTACCATCGTTTTGCTGTAGAATAAGACTATAAAACAAATATCCAACAATATTTTTTGGATATGAAAAAATATCTGAAAAACGAATGTTAAGATCGGGGACACCAAATGGTCAATTCATATGAGAATCGCCCACCTATATTCTTATTGATTTAAGTTTAGAGTGTTATATTTCTATTTGTATAAAAGACTATAAAAACCGATTTTTTGGTATGTATGGATTTATGTATACAATTGAAACGTAAAAGAAAACCGGATTATAAATAGGTTTTTATAGTCGTTTATAAAACATTTACACGAATTAAAATACAACCCTCTAAATTTAAAACAATTAGGCTAAATCAATCAGAATATATGGTTATTAAAATATCAAATAACCTTTAAACATTATAAATAGTCTTTTATGTAATATTCACGCAAATTAAAATCCTACCCTCCACATTTAAAACAATTATTCTAAATAAAAGGAACATATCGTCATTGCCGCGGTCAAACATCTTAAGTGACAAAAACATGATTTTTGGTTCTCCTAACTTTTTCCTAGAAATAAATGGGCAATTTAACACAACAAACTCTTATTATTCTTACCAAGAATCTGTGCAACCAAAGCAATAAAAAAAATCTGGTGCGTGCTCGCAACACACAACTTTCACTTACCAACTTACTTAGATTAAAAATTAATGCGTTTTGTTAATTGCCACTTCTCAAATAAACAGAACGGCTTTAATTATGAACAATGGTCTGACATTAAAGGCGTAATCCGCATGCATGGGCTCAACAAGTTTTATGAGTTGAGTGAATATTTTATTTTTTTTCTTTATTTTTGTCATATCTCAAATTTAGCCATTTCTCATTTTTAGGCGTAACGAGAGGCAGTTAATTTCTCGATATAAACAAAAACAAAGGTACTTTATAGGAAAATAAAAAAGGCCCCTCCCCCATTTAAGCCCCCTTAGAATATTTTAATAATGATAAAGCTTACCTGATATTAAAGAACACCTAATTTTCATTAAACGTGACGAATTTCATAAAAATCGTTAAAGCCGTTTTTGAGATCATCGAAAAAAAGGTAAAAATTCGAAAAAAATTATGAAATAAAGTGCCCCCTCCGTTTGACAAATTTTGATGAAATGTTGGCTATCACATCTTTGGCATATACCTACATCAAATACCCAGTTTGATCAAAATCGTTAAAACCGTGTTTGAGTAAATTAAAAAAAAAACACGCGAAAATGATACAAAATTTATTAAGTAAAGTCCCCCCTCCGGTTAATCAATTTTGATGAAATGTTGGCTATAACATCTTTGGCATATACATACATCAAATACTCAGTTTAATCAAAATCGTTAGAGCTGTTTTTGAGAAAATCGAAAAAAACCTAAAAAGTTATTAAATAAAGTACCCCCTCCCTTTGTGCAAATTTGATGAAATTTTTGCTGTCACATCGCGGGCATATACATACACTATACCCACTATACCAATAATACCCAATTTCAGGTTCGCAACATTTATAGTTTTTGAGCTAGTCTGTTCACACGCACACAGACCATTTCGCGGGACTTGGTTATTTGGACTCAGGGGACCCCAAAACGTGTATTTCCGTTGAAAACCGGATGTCGAAACTTTTCACGATCGCAATACTTCCACTTACCATATATTTTATATATAGGTAAGTGAAAGTAAAAATATGTGATTTCTAATGGTACATTTTGCGATGCGGTAAACTCTTAAACATAGGAGGATTCTTTTTGATCAATTTAGATCGTGTTACGATTTTTTAACAAATAAGTGCTCTCCACTTACACATTGGCGGTACAATGTTCTTTCCAATTATATCAAAATCACATTTTGGATTTTTTCTCACATAGGAGGTTTCACCGCGGCAACGACGATGTGCTTTTTAAATACCTAACAGCCTTTAAACATCATTGCAAATATGTTGTTAATGAATACATAAATAATACTTTATAAAAATAAATTAATGCCATCATTTATTTTCAAGGAGTTTGCCATGGTGAAGACTTCGCGTACGTACTCTCAACGAAAAGAATGAATACATATGAGACCGAAGAAGATCGAGAAGTCTCAAAACAACTGATCGACTTATGGGTCTCGTTTGCAGCTAACAGGTGATATAATTGAAAGTCTTATTATATTTGTAAATTATTTAATGATTCATTGTTTTGAATTAAAAAAAAAAATCATAAATATTTATTCTCACATCAGATAAGCTCCCTCTCCTTAATTCATTAACCAGAAAATTAACGAAACACTATTCACTTATTTCACATCCGCAGGATGAGTTGTGTGGAAGAGTTGATTACTAGTTGTATAAAATGGCGGGTTGAGCACGGAGCATGAAGGAATGACCTTGGGGTTTGCTGTAGGAGTGACCTTGAGGTCATTGACTGACATTGTAAGGGCGGGAGGGGTGTTGTTATTGTCTTAGCTAGGGCGAGGGGGAGTGTCCTGGTGGTGGGACCTCGGATTCGACTCTCGCAGAAGGTGTGTCTTGAGCATTTTTTCAACACCAAACAGATGTGTCATTATTAAATCGAGTAACTCAGATTGAGGAAGACCCTCACTGTTTGTTCTTGTTAACTCTGAGCAGTTGCGAAAGGTTAATATGCAAATTAGACAATTAGTCTATTAATTAATTAATCGGCTTTGACTCTCAGAGCAGCTGTGTGAATCTTCGTTTTGAGCTGATTAGACTAATTAATATCGAGCAGGTGATACCACCTTCGTGTCCCATCACCTCAGAGGTGAGAAATAACAGGTGTCAGATTGCAGTGAGAGTTGTGTCCGATCGTATAGAACTATTTGCCTGTGCCATGATGACAAATAGGAATTCAATGAAATTAACTTAAATTAGTTTGAAGCCGTAAAAAAAATTAAACATTAAGGATCTACAATAACTTGAAAAAACGAAATTGAAAAGGAAATTAAGGCTAGGCTAAAGGTGGGAAATTATTTTTATTTTTCGGTAACAAAATTACTTGACTCACGCCTTCTGTCCTACAATTTGATAATTAGAATTTACACAATTATAATTCTTCCGACGGATGTGAAACATTGCCGATTAAAGTAAGGTCGTTGAAGATAAAGTATTGCGTAGAATATTTTTGCCGATGAAGGATGATTCAACGAAGAAATTTAGACGGCTACACACTGCCGTTAATATTATTCGTTAAGCCTTATTCTTTTCTATTCGTTATCTTCAAAATTTTGAGTGATGGACTTAAATTAATCCCAAGAATGCCCCCGAGGATCAACTTCAAGTTAAAAATGCATTTACAATACGCCATTTCATTGTTTATATGTCAGAGTTTAATTGTTTTTACTTATTTACAGTACTCTAGATGCTCAGACTGTCAACCAAAACCTACCAAAGATCACCATCACAGATATCCAAGGCCCAAATCAACTTGTTCTAACCATGTTTGATGAGATAGGTGAAGAGAGATTTTGGGATTCTTTGAACTTAAAAGAAAATATAGAATCAGCGATGCCGATTCACCAGGAATTATAAATCTTTGTATATAAACATTATGACATTAAACCTAAGAGTATTATTACAAAAAATCAATCAAGAAAACTAAATAATCCAAGTATATAGATATAAGTTTGAATTATTTTATAAATAAATACTTTTATATATTTGATTTTATTATTAGATTTATATCAAGCCATATCTTATAATCACTGGCATAAAATATTACCGCTTCCCTTGATACAGAGTAAACTGTTTTTTACCATTGTTCAAATTTTTACAATAACATGATTTTAAAGAAAATTAATATAGCAAAGATCTAATGATCCAAATCCCTCAAATAACTACATACTTATATTTATTTATCTTCCTATAATTTTTAATAAATATTTCTTATTGGTAAATTTCAATTGAATAATGATTGTGGTTAATTTCAAATTCGGCGGAAAAATAGAACATTCCAGAAGGCTGTGAAAACTTCTAGAGGTTTTTAATGAAGAACTTCAAGTTCAGTCAGTAAGTTAATTAAGCATTGCAGTGCAGTTATTTCACGTAATTAAGTTTGTCAGTTCAGTTCAGTAAATAACTCAGTTAGGTTACAATGATTAGTTATAAAAAGGTAGAAGCTTCCATTGTACGAGAGATGGGTTTAACACGTTCACGCCGGCGTGTACCACCGGTGGCTCACACTAGAATGCCTCTCGGCCAAATAATTAGATCTTTCACGCTTTGACTGCCGAAAAAGAATACCTGAGAGTCATGCTCTCGTTTCGACACAATATCAACATTTAATTCTCTGACAAGAGAGCAGTTACTCTATTTCAGGTGACATGGCAGCTAAAGTGTTAAGTAACTAGAGATCATTTCTATATAGCTGAAAATTAAAATAATAAAGATTTAACGTAAATTCATTTATTTTTATATTTATTTATATTTATATTAATATACTTAACGTACGTAAGTAAATTACGTATAAACAATTATAAACATGACTAGTAGAATAGTATATTTTATTTCAGTCTTTTAAATTTGATCCTTTATTGGCCTCACACTATTTTTACAATAGTTGGTTCAACGTTTCGGCACTAAGCCATTTTCAAGAAGAAGACCTGTGACCACAATTTTTAAATAAATCAGGCTGACTACCCTTGTCTAAAATTAAAAATTTTTATTACTAGTTAACAACTATTGTCACTTATGGTAAGAATCACAGTCAAACCATTTGACTTAGGACCCTTTGAAAATCGATCATTGAAAAAGTTTATTTTTCAACGGAAAATTTATAGCACTATAATAATTTTTACAACTCGCATTTTTGTTTCTTAGAGTGATTTTTCTTCATAATCATGAAAAGCGATCTCACATATTACACTAGCATAAATATGATGCTATTTGGTCTATGTTTTAACCCAGAAATAAAATCCCGAATAAATGCAATAAAATTAAGACAAAACATTTTTTTTGTAATCCATATTTTTCAAGCGCAGCCGAGCGCAGTTTTAAAATCCATTTTTTTAAGAAGAAGATACATTCAAGGAAATATTAAAACATATTCTAACTGCGTCCACCTGCGTCTGTACATGTGGGATTTTTTTACTTTCACTTACCTATATATGAAATATAAAGTAAGTGGAAGTATTGCGATCGTGAAAAATTTCGACTTCCGGTTTTCAACGGAAATACACGTTTTGGGGTCCCCTGAGTCCAATTAACCAAGTCCCGCGAAATGGTCTGTGTGTGTGTGTGTCTGTGTGTGTGTGTGTGTGTGTGTGTGTGTGTGTGTATGTGAACAGAGTAGCTCAAAAACTATAAACCGTGTGAACCTGAAATTGGGTATTTAGTGTATGTATATGCCCGCGATGTGACAGCAAAAATTTCATCAAAATTGCTCAAAGAGAGGGGGCACTTTATTTAATAACTTTTTAAGTATTTTTCGATTTTCTCAAAAACGGCTCTAACGATTTTGATTAAACAGAGTATTTGATCTATTTATATGCCCGAGATACGACTGTAAAAATTTCATCAAAATTGATCAACCGGAGAGGGTACTTTACTTAATAAATTGTGTCCCACTTTTATGCGTTTTTTTTTCATTTACCTAAAAACGGCTTTAATGATTTCGATCAAACTTAGTATTTAGTATATGTATGTACCCGCGATGTGACAGTAAAAATTTCATCAAAATTGATCAATTGGAGGGGGCACTTTACTGAATAAATGTTGTCTCATTTTCACGTGTTTTTTGTATTTACTCAAAAACGGTTTTCACGATTTTGATCAAATTGAGTATTTGATGTATTAATATGCCCGAGATATGACAGTAAAAATTTCATCAACATTGATCAAATGGAGGGGGTACTTTACTTAATAAATTTTGTATCATTTTCACGTGTGTTTTAAATAACTCATAAAAGGAAAAAATAAGAAATGAATGTGGAAAGATTTGTGACTTTGTGAAGTGGCAATTAACAAAACACGTCAATTTCTAATCTAAATAAGTTGGTAAGTGAAAGTTGTGTGTTGCGCGCACGCACCAGATTTTTTTTTATTGAAATACCTAAGCTATTTCGTGCAGTTTATTCGCTATGGAGCTTGCGCTTCGAATTAGGATGTCACTAATCGTTTAGCAAAACATCATGTCTTACCAGGTCTGTAGCATCATTTATAAAGTCAGTCTGAATCGATGCTAGGTCGATAATAAATCAACTTTTTCACCTACCGTGATTTTAGAATGAATTTGGAAATTATTAATATAAGTTTATTAACATGACCTCCAATAACTTAAAGGCTACGGCACTTTTCATTTTTAAGCATCCATTTGTTTTTAGAAGATTGGTATTAAAAAAAAGGTACTGCTATTATATAGCGTGAATAAGGGAACTAAATTTTCACAGATAGAATTGCAGTTATTAAACCTACATTGAACAGTCAATCCCACCATCTCCTATCAAAATCATATTGGAGTTGGATGATCCCAATCTTATATTTTAATATGATATACATTTAATAGTTAAGAATTAAAACATAACGACAAAAATAATTGATAGTTCCAATGTATGATTTTTTTTTTTTTTTTTTTTACCTAGCTCGAGTGTTTTCATGAAATAAAATTATATTGCAAGTACTATCAATGATATTACTAGCATAAAACAGCAAAAGTGTTTAAACTAGCCGATTTCGAGTCGAAAATTGATGTATAATTTTTTTTCTATTTTCCTCACACTGCCTGTTAATCCGAATAGCCGGTTAAGCGAGACTCGAACCTATACATTTTATAGGAAATTCAATCGTGGTTATGATAATATCAACTTTATTTTTTTGCGGCGCACAGATCGGGTTTGACAAGGTTTTTTCCGAAAATAGTCGATTTTCAACCACTGTGCGGCGCACAGTGGTCCAAGCTGGGAAAAAACCTCATAAATGAAAGTAGCCCAAACCTTTTAACTGAAAAAGACGCGATGGGAGTTCGACAATATCACGGTCTCATACCCTCTCAAAACAGGCAACGCCCCATTTTATTTTATATATGTAAGTATTAAAACATCGGCTCTATAGTTGTTGTCAAAACATCGATGTTTTAAAAACATCGACATCGATGTCACGCTCATCGTTGGAAGCAAATTTTGGACTGAAGAAGCCTTCAAACTGAATAAATATTCCTTTAAACACAAAAGAAATTACTTACGTTCTGATTTGCTATATCTATTCACTTGTAGTGTGAATATTCAATCTGACATGAGTCGCATCATTGTATTGCTCGAATCTATTTAGATTCCATAATTACAACACTTACAATGCCACGGTGTGAATCGCTAAAAGAGAATGTGCAACCTTGGCACAAATCTAAAGGGTGCTTGGAGGGAAATAAAAGAATCCCTTAGCGATCTCGATGTAGACCGGATTAGAGAAACTTTGGCCATGAAAGGTATAACGTGGAAATTTATTTCATATGGGTGGCAGTTGGGAAAGGCTCGTCCGTTCGGTAAAAATTGCACTAGAAGCCACACTGAAAGAAGTTGCTCTGAAAGACGATGACCTATAAACAGTCTTTATTGAAGCGGAACACATATTTAATAGCAGACCTTTAACAAAGGTGTCAGAGGATCCTGCCGATTTAGATTCATTAACACCGAATCACTTCCTCATAGGATCAAGCAATGGATCACCCCCCTGGACCCAAAGTGATAAGCCTGGAGATTTAAGGAAGAAATGGAGGCAATTTTTAGCTGATCACTTTCGGAAGAGGTGGTTAAAAGAGTACTTGCCAACGCTTCTTAAAAGAACCAAATGGTTTGACAAGAAATCGCAGCCTGATGTCGGGCAACTCGTTTACGTTGTTGACCCAAGTGGACAAAGAAAAACCTGGAATCTGGGGAGAATCACAAATATATATCCAGGAAAGGACGGAAAGGTTCGAATGGTAGACGTCCAAACCAAAGACAGTGTTTTCAAGAGATCGATTTCAAGACTGGCTCCTTTAAACATAAAAGAAAATTGCAGTCTCATGAAGGGTGGAGGATGTTCCTATTTTGAAGGATAGGAATAATATTTTTGTAAATAATTTGTATTTATTTATTTATGGTTCCCATGTAGATTTGCACCTGCGCTGTGGCGCATCGAGCAAATTTGGTCACTGCTGCTTTTGACTCTGACTTTCTTGAGACTTTCTTGCATTATAATTTACTAAAGTAAGAGGTCTCTTGGCCACCTTCGTTTCAGTCGACGCCGAGGCTGACCAGGTAACAGGGAGGAGGGAAGAGAATGGATGAGTGGGTTAGGGTGATGTAGTGTTGAAGAGTGGAATGTTTGATATTTGTCGTGTATGAAAGATTTTACTGTCGGTATGTTCATGTCATTGTGCAGTGTATTATTAGAAATAAACCAAGGTGCATTTGTGATGCACCTGAGAATTTTGGATTGTGATGTTTGTATTTTGTTGATGTGGATATCTTTCGCGGAACCCCAAAGTTCTGCTTCGTATGTCCAAATAGGTCTTAAAATAGTCGTGTAAATTATTCGCTTGTTTCTTAAGGTGAGTGTTGATCTGTAGTCCAGGAGATGTGAAAGCTGCTTGTACCGTTTGTTGATTTCCAGTTTTTTAAATTTTGTATGTATGTTCCACGTGAGTCGTTTGTCTAAGTACAGTCCAAGGTATCGTACGAAATTCTTTCAAGGAATTGGGTCATTGTTAATTGTCACAGGTGGGCAAGTAGATTTTCGTAGAGAAAAACTTACGTGACTTGACTTGGAGGAGTTAGTTTTTATTTTCCATTTTTCGAACCATTTTTCTATTTAAAATAGATGACTTTGAAGGGCGAAGGATGCGATTGTAGGATTTTGGTGTGTTGAAACGATAGCTGTGTCATCAGCGAAACTAAAGATAGTGGTGTTAGGGTGCTCAGGGATATCTGATGTGTAGACGGAATAGAGTAAAGGACTTAAAACACTACCTTGTGGTACACCCGCTAGTTGAGGAAAGAAGGAGGAAAGAGAAGAGTCAACTGAAACACAGAAATACCGATTAAGAAAGAAAGATTGAAGAATCAGGAAGTAAGTAGAAGGAATGTGCGGTTTGATTTTCCAAAGCAAGCCCTTGTGCCATACACTGTCAAAAGCTTTCTCAATGTCGAGGAAAACAGCAGAGCATTATTTTGTTTTCTCGAAAGCGACATAGATTTCATCTACTATTCTGTGACACTGTTGAATAGTTGAGTGATAAGACCGAAAACCAAATTGGTGGTTCGGAATCACTTCACAACTTTCCAGGATTGGCTTTAATCTATTTAGAAAAAGTTTTTCAAATATTTTCCCCATGATTGGAAGAAGTGCAATAGGACGATAGGATGAAGGATTAGTGGTGGGTTTGGAAGGTTTATGAATCATTTTGATAGTGGAAAGCTTCCAAAGAAGAGGAAAGTAGGTTGTGCGCAAGATTGCATTATAGATGTAAGTTAGAAAGATGACAGCTTTTCGTGGTAAGTGGCGAAGGATGAAGAGCGTGATTAGATCATAGCCAGGAGCTTTCTTATTTGGCAGTCTGTTTAATTCTTTGTACACTTCTTTAGGATGAAATGCTGGAGGAGGTGGTGACAGTGGTAGTGGTGTGGCAAGGTCGTCTTCTATTTCGTGAGTGATTCTATTGTCGTGAGTTTTGTCTGTCGCAAACACCTGAGATAAGAATACAGCGAATCCATTTGCTTTCTCTTCGCCCGTTATTGCCCAGGTGTTGTCTGTACGTCGTAGAGGATATTGGATGTCTTTCGTCTTCAGTATTCGTCTTGAGCTTTCCATATTGATCCATTGTGTTTGTTCATGGAGTCTATGTAGTCTCTGTAGTTATTATTTTTCAATGCTATTAGTTCGTCGTGGAGTGTTCGGGTAAGTTTATTAAGTTTTGTCTTGTATGATGGATAACTGGTCCTTTGCCATTGAGCCCTGATGCTACTTTTTTCTTTTATGAGATTACGTATTTTCGGGGGGAGGTAAGGATCAGATTTAGTGTATGGTTTCTTTGGTATGGTTGAATGCCAAACTGCGTTTTGTATGGTCTCTGTTAAGTAGTTTACTGCGTTGTCAAGGTCGTCAGCCGTGGTAATAGAAGTCGTCAATGTAATTTTGCTGTTAATGTAATTTTTAAAATTTTCCCAGTTAATGTAGCTATTGATTAATGTTGGTGGTTTTGGTTTTGTGAAAGGGTGGTTTGACAGTTCTCCTTGAACTGGGCTATGATCGGAAGAAAGTTCATGAAGAGAGGAAACGTTAGAGTGTGCGAATGGCAGAGAGGTAGTGATAAAGAAGTCAAGAAGATCGAGAGATTTTGATAGTGAAGTAGGCCAATAGGTAGGTTGTGATGGGGAAAGAACAGAAAGCTTGAGATCGTCGATACATTTTTGTAGCCTTTTTCCTCGAGTACTTGATAATCGAGAGCCCCATCTTGTGTTTTTAGCGTTGAAGTCTCCACCAATTAGGAATGGTTTTCCCATTGCTGAGAAAAGATTTTTCAACTAATTTATTGATACTTTTTTTGGGGGGGCAACATAAACTGAGGCTACCGAAAGCTGGAATTTTGGAGAGTTTAGAGAAATATTGGTATATAGGATAGAATTTGTTGGTGCAGCTGTTAACAAATGATGATTCAACGATTTGTCCACTATAATTGCCGTGCCTCCATGAGCTTTATTATCGGGGTGGTCTGTTCTATATATTTCCGTCTTTATATGTCCGTTAAGTGAGTTTCTGTTATCAGTGCGATGTTTATGTCCTGTTTTTTTAGAAGAATTTCCAGTTCGTTTTTATGTTGGAGCAGACCATTGGAATTCCACAGGAGTATTCTAAGAGAAGCAGATTTAGGTTTAGCCATTGATAGGATTAGAAATAAGGGATGAAACTAATTTTGTTAGCAATTCAAGAATGGGAGATAGAAGGAATTTCAGTTCAGATAGGAAAGGTTCAATGGAAGATTTTATAGCCGAAGAGATATCAAACGAAGAGGAAAGAGGGTGAGCAGAAAGAGTGGAAAGGCAGAGGTAGTTACCTGTTAAGAAAGAGCAGAAGAGCCCTGTTATTTTTGTAGTTGGCTCACCACCTCTCTCCAAAGAAGGATTATTCTCTCTTGAACTTTGACCTCTCTGCTTAACGTGTTCTTCTTTCGGTTCATTTGTTATAGAGAGGTCAATAGAAGAAGAGGAGGGAAGTTCCATAGTAGTCGGTGTGAGTTGAGAAGGAGGAATTTCTTGTTGTACATTTCCTGGTGCTTGATTGTGATTGGCTTGTTTGTTTCTCAAGTCTTTCTGCTTTTTAAATACTGCGCATCCTTTGTAGTTAGCAGGATGTGCTCCATTACAATTTGCGCAAGTGGCAGGGGTATCTTTCGATTTTCTGCATTCTGATGAAATGTGAGTTCCAGCACACTTAACACATCTTGCTGGTAGGCTACAATACCCTTTAGTATGACTTAAGCCTGGCACCTCTGACATTGGGGGGGCTCATTTTTCTTATACGGCTCTTCTACTTTTATTCTGGTAAAAACCAGAAACTCAAGTTTGAAGGTATCTGGATTCTTTGGATTCCTTAGGAGATCTACAAAAAATATTGGTAACTGTAGTTTTGATTTAGGGTGACGTGCATTTGCAATATTTTTACTTTCACTTACCTATATATGAAATATATAGTAAGTGGAAGTATTGCGATCGTGAAAAATTTCGACTTCCGGTTTTCAACGGAAATACACGTTTTGGGGTCCCCTGAGTCGAAATGACCAAGTCCCGCGAAATGGTCTGTGTGTGTGTGTGTCTGTGTGTCTGTGTATCTGTGTGTCTGTGTGTCTGTGTGTGAACAGACTAGCTCAAAAACTATAAACCGTGTGATCCTGAAATTGGGTATTTAGTGTAAGTATATGCCCGCGATGTGACAGCATAAATTTCATCAAAATTACTTAAAGGGAGGGGGTAATTTACTTAATAACTTTTTAGGTTTTTTTCGATTTTCTCAAAAACGGCTCTAACGATTTTGATTAAACTGAGAATTTGATCTATGTATATGCCCGAGATATGACTGTAAAAATTTCATCAAAATTGATTAACCGGAGGGGGGACTTTACTTAATAAATTTTGTAACATTTTCACGTGTTTTTTACTTTCACTTACCTATATATGTAATATATAGTAAGTGGAAGTATTGCGATCGTGAAAAATTTCGACTTCCGGTTTTCAACGGAAATACACGTTTTGGGGTCCCCTGAGTCGAAATGACCAAGTCCCGCGAAATGGTCTGTGTGTGTGTGTGTGTGTGTGTGTGTGTGTATGTGAACAGACTAGCTCAAGAACTATAAACCGTGCGAATCTGAAATTGAGTATTTAGTGTAGGTATATGCCCGCGATGTGACAGCGAAAATTTCATCAAAATTGCTCAAAGGGAGGGGGTACTTTATTTAATAACTTTTTAGGTTCTTTTCGATTTTCTCAAAAACGGCTCTAACGATTTTGATTAAACTGAGTATTTCATCTATTTATATGCCCGAGATATGACTGTAAAAATTTCATCAAAATTGATTTACCGGAGGGGGGACTTTACTTAATAAATTTTGTAACATTTTCACGTGTTTTTTTTATTTACTCTAAATCGGCTTTAACGATTTTGATCAAATTGGGTATTTGATGTATTTATATGCCCGAGATATGACTGTAAAAATTTCATCAAAATTGATTAACCGGAGGGGGGACTTAATAAATTTTGTAACATTTTCACGTGTTTTTTTGATTTTCTCAAAAACGGCTCTAATGATTTTGATTAAACTTAGTATTTGATCTACTTATAAGCCCCAGATATATTTGTAAAAATTTCATCAAAATTGATCAACCGCAGGGGGCACTTTACTTAATAAATTTTGTATCATTTTTACGTGCTTTTTTTATTTACTCAAAAACGGCTTTCACGATTGTGACCAAACTGGGTATTTGATGTATGTATATGCTAAATATGTGATAGCCAACATTTCATCAAAATTGATCAACCGAAGGGGGGACTTTACTTAATAAATTTTGTATAATTTTCACGGGTTTTTTTATTTACTCAAAAACGGCTTTAACGATTAATAAACATAAGATATGAAT
This sequence comes from Aelia acuminata, assembly GCA_911387785.2. Taxonomy (NCBI): domain Eukaryota; kingdom Metazoa; phylum Arthropoda; class Insecta; order Hemiptera; family Pentatomidae; genus Aelia; species Aelia acuminata. The sequence goes on along the minus strand of OU426979.1, from coordinate 3,982,059 downwards.
GTAGAAAAATGTGTGATTTTGGGAAATGATATCTAAAAAAACACGTCAATTTCTTATCTAAGTAAGTTGGTAAGTGAAAGTTGTGTGTTGCGCGCACGCACCAGATTTTTTTATTTACTCAAAAACGGCTTTAACGATTTTGATCAAACTGGACATTTGATGTATGTATATGCCAAAGATGTGATAGCCAGCATTTCATCAAAATTGGTCAAACGGAGGGGGCACTTTATTTTGTAACTTTTTTTTCAATTTTTAACCTTTTTTCGATTATCTCAAAAACGGCTATTACGATTTTCATCAAATTCGTCATGTTTAATGAAAATTAGGTGTTCTTTATTATCAGGTAAGCTTTATCATTATTAAAATGTTCTGAGGGGGCTTAAATGGGGTAGGGGCATTTTTTTTTTCTTTTTTGTTTATATGGAGAAATTAACTGTCTCTCATTACGCCTAAAAATAAAAAATGGCTAAATATGTCGTATGATTAAAACCAAGTAAACATATAGAGTAGAAAAATATTAAGTCAACTCATAAAACACGTTGAGCCCACGCATGCGTAGTACGCCTTTAATGGCAGATCATTGTTCATAATTAAAGCCGTTCTGTTCATGCAATAAAAATTATTGGTTTCATGGTAACTAAATGAAATTTTCAACAAGTACATATAAAATTATAAATATTTGTCGACTTGCAGTATTATGCTTGCATTGCCGAATTATCTCAAGTAAAAACTTTTATTTAGTGTTTGTTATAAAGCAAATGAAAACAAAAATAAGAAATGAATGTGGAAAAATGTGTAACTGAGTGAGAAGTGGCATTAACTTCTAATCTAAGTTGGTAAGTGAAAGTTGTGTGTTGCGCGCACTCACCAGATTTTTTACATTGAATCCTTTTTCTTCTAATTCAGATTTGATATCTTCGATATCGGTAGTGTGATGGAGATTTCTTATAACGATCCGAAAGGGTTTCTCCTCTTGTAGTTGGTATGTGTGATAGGATAGTTTCTGGGTTTGCAATAATTTTATGATCTTGCGATAATCGTCCGGAGTGGATGGGTAAACTATTGTTTCGTTAATGCAAGAGCGACAGTAAAATCCACTAGGACCTACTTCGGAAGATAAGTTCAAGCATAATTCTTTGTAGTTTGTTACAAGTTTCATATGAATAGGTGGAGGTCTAGAGATAGAAGTGGATGGTCTATCGTGGTTAGAGCTAGAAGCTAGCTGAGAAGCTACTTCGTTAGGTGGTGTAGCTTGTTTAGGAACAAATTTCTGTTTGGCTCCCTTATCAGGAGATTCGGGCTTATTTGATTTCGTAGGCTTTACAAGAGGTCTTTTTCTACTAGTTACCATATTTGATTTCTGTGGCTTAGTCATCTTGCAGGTCTGAGGACTTGCGGTTTCCGCAATGCTCCTTATATGAAGCGAATAAGCTCCTTAAGTTAACTCTAGATTAAAGGACCTACCTTTTGTTGTGGAGATAGAGCTTTTTCAAAATAACTTTCCTAATTAAAACGTGCCTTGCAGTGTTATCGTTTGAGGTTCTTTTTTCTTCTTTTAGTCTTCTGGTACCAAAATATGGCAGATTAAATATCGATTAAAGTTTTTAGGTAATTTGCGATTCAATCGATCATATGATTGAATATGTAAATAAATGTGTTTTATTTGATTTTTTTTTATATAATCAAATGTTTTGTAATTAATTGTTAAAATAAATCAGTACGCTTCTGAAGGTCATTGAGTACAGTCCATTGTTATTTAGACTAACTATAGTTTAAGAGCTAACACTGCTGGTTAAGAATACTCGGATTCTTATATTATTAATTTATTCATACCTTTTGCTTTTGTGTCTACATTTAACTTGAGCCCATTTAATCATTTAAACAGGACAATGATATGTTTTTAAAAAACAAACAAATAAACTACTACATCTGCTCGGGAACTCTCGGTAAACCCGAACTGAATCGTGGATATCGGGTAGGGCGTGATCGGAATACCTTGTTGTTTACTGATGTTGGCCGCCATCTTGGAGTTGCTTATTCGAAGTAATACCTGAAAATTGGAGTTACACCACTTGTGCTTTAAGGGGCTCATATGTAGGTATTAAAACATCGGCTATATATTTGTGGTCAAAACATCGATGTTTTCATCAGTTATGGACACTAAAAGACCTAAGTCAGCACATAAGCAGACTCCCCCACCTAAGCCTATATACCCCCTCTATTTGTAATCCCAGGCAGTAATGTTCTAGATGTCTTAATTAGTTAGTTCCAGTAGTTTTAGTGCTAGTGCCTAGTGTACAAATGTTCATTGTATTCTTTTATTCAATAAAGTTTTTTTTAATCAACTTTTAAGAAGAAACTCTAACTGGCGCCCGAATAGGGACCTGGCGGTTCTTCAAGATAGAGGATTGAAGAAATATTCCAGTAGGCCAAGAAAACTCGACGAAATATCCCTTGAGGTAACAGAGTTTGGGACTACTTGATAACAGATCTGATTGTAAGGCCATCGCAAAGCAGATCCAAAGAAATAACCCAGCGGTAACAGGCATCAGGACTTACTACTTGAAGGTGCGTTTCAACGCTTTACGCCAGCTCCAAGAACTCTATTGGTTTCTTCTTTACATAGCTTTGAGGTACTGTGCAATTTATACAATTAATGTTTGTATATTAGGTTAATGTTAATTTTGTAATAATTATAATTAATGCCAAATAACTATAATCTAAGAAATAGTAAAACAAGTGAGGTATTATTTAAGAATAGAGATATTACTGATACTGATACTGAGTTTGATACTGATAGTAGCAAAATGGCAAATTATTCCATGACAAAAGAAGATTATGGCCATCTGCCATACTATAATGGTGATCCGACCCAACTAATTGCATTTTTAAAACCTTTAGAAATTGAACTATAATAATGCTTGTAGCAAAGGAATCACTAATAAGGCCCAAAACGAAAATAAATTAATTCAGATAGCTTTATCCCGCCTTTCCGGCGATGCCCAACAATTATGCATGTACGAGGATTTTACAACCATTGAACAATTAAAAACACACTTAATTAATAACTTTAGAGACTCAAGAACAACATCACACTTGCAACATGAAGTGTCCCAAATAAGGATGTACAAAAATGAACATCCTATTGAATATATCAACAGAATTTTGCCGTATCAAATTCTGATCCAGAACCGAATTATGGTTGACGATGATATTGTCAACAAAGAACAAGAGATAAAGTCCCAAAAGAGTCAAATAATAGACCATGTTCTTAGAAATTTCCCCCCCAGACTTAAAGATACCCTTAACCATGTAATCATTCGTGATTTAATAGATATGAAAAATAGTATATATAATAATTGTAGAATCATTATGGACGATTTGTACCCTCATGGACAAAAATTTGATCCAAAGGGCCCAGTACAGAAAAACCAAAATAACCAATAAACACATCCCCCTAAAAATAACCATCAAAACAATAACTTTCGTCAAAATTATAACTACAACGCCCCTAATTTTAGAACTCAATATTATGAGAACAGGAATCGTGATTATAGGCCAAACTATGACGAACAGCATCGGTATCACAACTATGAACAAAGGCGATATCACGATTACAGGCAACAAAATAGTTCTAATTTACCTGATCAACGAAGTTATCAAGGTTACCGTAATCAGCCGCAACATTCTAGTTGGCAACAGCCAAGAACACCGTTCCCTTCTCAACCGTTTAATCCTAATTCTCAAAACACAGTTTCAATGAGAACGGCTCGCAGTAATAATGTCCACCATATGGAGGACGAAAATGAACAATTGAAACAAAGAGTCGCGGAGCTAGAAAAAACATTAAATAATTTTTTATGCTCCGACAAGCCGGAAACTGGCCCCGACATCTCCTCAAACATATAAACGGACTCACTACCTTCACAGACAAATTAGGCAGCAATTGGCTTATTGATACCGGATCCGAAATCAACTATATTAATCCAAGTTCCTTACCGGAAGGAATTGAAATTCATCCGGAACAGTTCATTGTGACTACTCCTACCGGCAGCAAAATAGGCAATGGTTTTGTACTATTGGACCTCGCCCCGCGTTTAGGACTAGACCATGAACTATTAATTAAATTTAAAATATTTCATGTTAGTGATAAGTTTGATTTATTATTAGGCGAAGAAGGAATGGAAGAAGCGGAGATAGAACTAAAAATTAATAATAAAATAAAAGATTTAAAAATACACAATGTCACAATTAGAAATGGTAAAATAATAGATAATCATAAATTGAATATAATTAAACATCAAAAGGAACTTAACGAATTAATTAGACACGATCATATAGAGACCAAAACGAAAGAAAAATTATTTGATACCTTAATGAAATACCCTGAAATCATCAAAACTGAAGATGATATTTTACAAAGTACCGACTTGTTAAAACATTCGATCCGTTTAAAAACCGAAAAACCAATATTTACTAGAAATTATAGGTTCCCTCAACATTTTCAAAAAGATGTAAACTTAGAAATTGAAAGATTGTTAAAAAACGGAATTATAAGAGAAAGCAACTCCCCTTACAACAGCCCTATTTGGGTGGTACCAAAAAAACCTGACGCAAGCGGTGTTAAAAAATTTCGGATAGTCATTGATTATCGGAAACTAAACGCAGAGACTATTCCAGATAAATTCCCTCTACCCAACATTGACGATTTATTAAACAAATTGTGCAATTCAAAATTTTTTACAACTATTGATTTAGCCTCAGGTTTCCATCAGATCGAGATGGAACCAGATTCGATAGAAAAAACAGCATTTTCAACAGATTCCGGTCATTACGAGTTCCTTCGTATGCCATTTGGTCTTTGTAATGCTCCCCCCACTTTCCAAAGAGCCATGAATGCCATGCTTGCCAATGTCCCTAATACCTTAGTATATATGGACGATATTATAGTCTATTCAGAAAACATCCAGGACCACCTAAAACACCTTGAAACCGTTTTTTCCAAATTAAGAACCCATAAATTGTCTATACAATTAGACAAGACAGAATTCATGCGAACCGAACTTCCGTTTTTAGGTCACATTCTTACTTCAGAAGGTATTAAGACAAATCCTGACAAAATTGAAGCCATTAAGAAATTTCCTCTTCCCCAAACTGAAAAAGAAATCAAACAATTTCTGGGTATGACCGGCTACTACAGAAAATTTATCCATAATTATGCCTCTATAGCAAAACCTTTAACATTACAACTCAGAAATAAAGAAAAAATCAATCCTACGGCTTATAAAGACGCTTTTGAGAAATTAAAAATACATCTGATGAATGCCCCAATTTTGCAATATCCAAATTTTGATCTGCCCATGATGCTCACGACGGATGCCAGTAACGTCGCAGTGGGTTCAGTGCTCTCTCAACTTTCAGAAGGGAGGGATCACCCCATCGCCTTCGCCTCCAGAACCCTTTCTGCCACCGAACAAAAATACTCAACTATCGAAAAGGAACTTTTGGCTATTGTTTATTCGTGCAAACATTTTAAACCATATCTGTATGGAAAAAAATTTACTATCTGTACCGACCATAAACCATTACAATGGTTGTTCACTATGAAAAACGACAATACTAGAATAATGAAATGGATATTTTATCTTCACGAATTCGATTTTGATATTAAATATGTTGAAGGCAGGACAAACAATGTCGCCGACGCCTTAAGTAGAATTCAAATTAATCCAACCTATCAGTTAAATGCAATAGAAGAACTAGACGCAGACTTAGAATTAGATAAGGCTTTACAGGAAGCGAGCCAGATGAATCTAACTCCTGCCTCGTCAGTAGATTACGACGAGTTGCTGAAAGTGTATGAATCAAGTCAGAGGCCTGTAGATATGCCAGGAGCCGCTGAGGAAAGCAGAGAAGTCGAGACCAACAGAGTAGATGACATAAGCAATATCGCAACTCAGCACTCCCAAGACTCTAATCACGAGCAAGTACTAATAGCTGACGAAAATAAACCTATCAATATAGAAAAATACCAAATATTCGTACAACGAGGCTCAAGTAAAACAATCATAACAAGACCGTTTGGAAAATTTAGATATTTAATGGAATCAGCATACCCATGGAAACATGATATAGAAGAAAAACTGTTAGAAATACTCAAACCCAATACAGTGTACGGAGTATATTGTGAACCTAATGTTGAAACCGTTAGGAATGAATTTGAAGGAATCTTCAAAAAAATTTCAGAAATTATTGAAAACAAATTCCCAACCGTAAAAATCAAAAGATACAACCAAAAAGTAATAGACGTAGAAAAAAATGAACAACAAGAATTAATTGAAAATTATCATACAGGCAAATCTTTCCACAGAGGTATACTTGAAACATATGAAAAAATCAAGAGAAATTACTACTTCCCAAAAATGAAAGAAGAAATAACTGAATTTATTAATAACTGTTCCGTATGCCGAAAAACAAAATATGAAAGAAAGCCAATAAAAACTAAATATCAGATCACCCCCACTCCAATCAGGCCTTTTGAAGAATTAATGATCGACACCCTACATTACGAACGACTTTTTATAATAACCATAATTGATACATTTTCAAAAAAACTCTTTGCTAGAGTTGTTAAAGCATGCAACGCCACAAATATTTTTGAAGTACTATCAGAATACCTGTCACTATTCCCTAACCCAATTAGAATCAAAATGGATTGTGGAAAGGAATATAAAAACAATTTAATTCAAAACTTCTTAGAAAGCTTAGGAATAGAACCTTATTACACGACCCCCAATCACCCTAATTCGCTAGGATTATTAAATAGAGCCCACTCAACCCTGATAGAAATCTTGCGATCAGTCAAAGAGGAGAGACAAAATTCTAAATTAGAGACTAATCTCAAACTTGCTGTTATAACCTTTAATAATATACTAAGTCAAAATCTGAAGCTCACTCCTAACGAAATAACATTTGGATTAATAAAAGACCCTAATAAACAAGAGGGTATAATTAAAGAACAATTAGTAAACAAATACCATGAAGATTTAGAATTAATACATAGAAATATAAAAACTAACATTGAAAAAGAAAAAGAAAAAAGGACAAATAAATTAAATACTAATCGAGAAAATCCCGACATAGAAGATAACCCGTATGTAAAAGTAAGAACTAGAAATAAAAATGAAAACCCCTATAAACCCGTTCATAAATTTCAGGATAGGAATAAAATTATTAAAATTCACGCTGATAACATTCAAAGACGCAGAAAGACTAAGAATAAAAATTTATTTGTTTCAGATGAGGGTCATATGGAAATTGATTTTAACAATGATTCTGATACAGAAGGATACTCTACAGTATAAAATGACCAATTTAGAACACTCCTCAGGCTTAGTTACCTTTAAATTACCAGACGCAAAAATCATTAATAAATATAAAACTATTGTTCATTTTCTAAATTTTTCATCGCTAATAGAAGAAATAGAAATAGTAGAAAAAGAGTTAAAACATTTTAAAATATTCTCTATGGACAACATGTATAACATAATAAATAAACAATTGAATTTTCTTAAAGATAAAATTTGTAACATAACACCAAAAAGACAAAAAAAGGGGCCTTATCAATGGGCTGGGGAAAATGATTGGTTTCATCACGGGAAATCTCGATTCTGACGATAAGAAACATTATGATAAAATCCTTGATACTTTAGAACGCAACTCGTACCATCTAGAACACAATATAGCACATGAAGTTAGTATAAATCACAAATTAATCGAAACCTTCAAAAATGACATCAAACTCCTAAATAATAATAATCAAAAGGTAACCCAAATAGTAAAATCCATGGACAAAGCACGGTACACTTTACACCTGGAAGAACTATATAACATATTAAATTATATCACTATACTCGTATTAGATATTGAAAATTCTTTGGAAACATGTAGATTAGGAATACCACACTCTAACATAATCAAAAATACAGATCTAAATGACACAGACCTAATTTCCCAAGATCTGGAAACAATTTGGCTTACAAGCAAGATTTCATGTATAATTAAAGATAACATCATTCACTATATCATCTCTTTACCGGTTAAAAGTCAAACCTTAAGTGCCCTATACTTCCTATCAATACCAGTAATTCACAATAACGAGACTATTACAACCATTGCTAGAAATGGTATAATTTTGTATAATATATCAGAAACATTTGTAGGAAATTGTACATATATCAAAAATAATTATTATTGCACTAACCTTAGGATTTTAAGTGACAAATGTACAAAATATGCTATACATAGTGATTTAAAATATTGTATTACTACTAACCTTATTGATACTAATCCTTTTATAAAATATATTGAATTAATAGATACCTATGTAACATTTAGGATTAAGAATATTATCATAAGGGCTAATGAATTCCACCCCTTGTCTTTACCTGATTCCGCTGTTATCAAATTAGATAGTAATGAAACAATTGTTAATCAAACCAGAAATTCATACATAGATGTAGACACACTCTCTTTTAATCATCAGGTTGTAACATACAAGAAACTTAATGTAACCTTAGAAACATTACATGTACCCATAGAAAATAAGGATGTTTTTGAGGAATTGGAAACCGTAGATCATAAATCGAAATCGAAATTTCTTCAGAAAATCGATTACATGATCATCGAATAACCCACTTCATTCTATAAGGTTGGAAAAAAAAGGTTTATTAAATAAGGTTATACATTAAAGGTTTTTATTTACATATTAAACTTAGGAAGATGAACATTTATTTACATGTTAAATACTTACATACAATCCTCTGTGGATGCCCATGTCAGGTTATGAATATAGCGGCAGATAGGAGACCAGGTGGGCTAGTATACTTAAATAATGAAGTGAAACAACTATTCATAAATGTTCAATACTTTCTAGTGTATTTTATTTTAAGAAAAATAATGATTTGTGAAGTAACTGATAGTAAGTTATGTGTACACGAATGATCATAATAGACTGTTTTAATGCTTTATAAATTGTAATTTGTATGTAAATAAAGATTAAAATAGACCCATTTTTTTGCGGCCCATCTGTTAAAAAAAAAGCCATATTCATGTAAAGATTCATATAGAGGGCAAAAACGCAGGACCTCATAACTAACATTTGGGACCAAATTGGTGTTTTCATGCAGTTCTCGTTATTTTTATGAGTGCCATCTATTTACGAGATGAAAAAATTCTACAAAAATTATTTAATTGTCAAAATTAAAGAAAACAGAAACTCGCCATACTCATACATGTTAATACTTAATACATACTTCACAGAAACACTAACTTGTAAGTAACGGTAATTTTTGAAAATCCTAAGTGAAGTATTTTTATCATCATAATATAGAGGTACAAATATAATTGCGGATACCTATGAATTCAAAGACTATTAATCTACCTATCGCTAAGAAAAACAGTTGACTATTACACACCCTCAACAATTTTTAATTAATAGAATAATATAAAAATATAATTTTCAAACAGAGCAGCATTGAAGAAGGTCCAATGGCCGAAAGTTTGCTGTTTTGAAATAGATATATGTAATTTGTTGAGAATGAATACTGGTCGCATTTTAATTCCCACATTAAATAATTTTTTAATTTTTTTTTTCTTATTTTCTAATAAGATATTTCTATTCTAAACTTCCATTTTTTTTTTTAACTGAAGTAAACGTCATTTTGTAAATTCACAGGAAACATATTTTTGTTTGTTATTCTCTAAAATTTATAGAGTACTATAATTATAGCAAAACTTGGCAGTCGTCAGTACTTTTTGATTTATTATTTTTATATTTTTAATTTATTTTTTGAGTCCTCCCCTTCCTCACTGTTTAGGCTATACGGGCTCTTTGAATTCGAGTCCTTTAACACGTTGACGCCAGGACTGTAATTGGGGGACTACTCGCCCACTAGCGGCTGAGTTCAATGCTGTTCGCTCTACCGGACGGGAGCTATTCCAGGGCATTATGCAGTATTGGCAACCCAACAATAATAAAATAAACAATAAAATATACTATTCTACTAGTCATGTTTATAATTGTTTATACGTAATTTACTTACGTACGTTAAGTATATTGATATAAATATAAATAAATATAATAATAATTGAATTTACGTTAAATCTTCATTATTTTAATTTTCAGCTATATAGAAATGATCTCTAGTTACTTAACACTTTAGCTGCCATGACACCTGCAATCGAGTAACTGCTCTCTTGTCAGAAAATTAAATGTTGATATTGTGTCGAAACGAGAGCATGACTCTCAGGTATTCTTTTTCGGCAGTCAAAGTGTGAAAGATCTAATTATTTGGCCGAGAGGCATTCTAGTGTGAGCCACCGGTGGTACACGCCGGCGTGAACGTGTTAAACCCATCTCTCGTACAATGGAAGCTTCTACCTTTTTATAACTAATCATTGTAACCTAACTGAGTTATTCACTAAACTGAACTGACAAACTTAATTACGTGAAATAACTGCACTGCAATGCTTAATTAACTTACTGACTGAACTTGAAGTTCTTCATTAAAAACCTCTAGAAGGTTTCACAGTCTTCTGGAATGTTCTATTTTTTCGCCGAATTTGAAATTAACCACAATCATTATTCAATTGAAATTTACCAATAAGAAATATTTATTAAAAATTATAGGAAGATAAATAAATATAAGTATGTAGTTATTTGAGGGATTTGGATCATTAGATCTTTGCTATATTCATTTTCTTTAAAATCACGTTATTGTAAATATTTGAACAATGGTAAATAACAGTTTCCTCTGTATCAAGGGAAGCGGTAATATTTTATGCCAGTGATTATAAGATATGGCTTGATATAAATCTAATAATAAAATCAAATATATAAAAGTATTTATTTATAAAATAATTCAAACTTATATCTGTATACTTGGATTATTTAGTTTTCTTGATTGATTTTTTGTAATAATACTCTTAGGTTTAATGTCATAATGTTTATATACAAAGATTTATAATTCCTGGTGAATCGGCATCGCTGATTCTATATTTTCTTTTAAGTTCAAAGAATCCCAAAATCTCTCTTCACCTATCTCATCAAACATGGTTGGAACAAGTTGATTTGGGCCTTGGATATCTGTGATGGTGATCTTTGGTAGGTTTTGGTTGACAGTCTGAGCATCTAGAGTACTGTAAATAAGTAAAAACAATTAAACTCTGACATATAAAAAATGAAATGGCATATTGTAAATGCATTTTTAACTTGAAGTTGATCCTCGGGAGCATTCTTGGGATTAATTTAAGTCCATCACTCAAAATTTTGAAGATAACGAATAGAAAAGAAAAAGGCTTAACGAATCATATTAACGCCATTGTGTAGCCGTCTAAATTTCTTCGTTGAATCATCCTTCATCGGCAAAAATATTCTACGCAATACTTTATCTTCAACGACCTTCAGACGTTGCTCATCCCTTACTTTAATCGGCAATGTTTCACATCCGTCGAAAGAATTATAATTGTGTAAATTCTAATTATCAAATTGCAGGACAGAAGGCGTGAGTCAAGTAATTTTGTAACTGAAAAATAAAAATAATTTCCCGCCTTTAGCCTAGCCTTAATTTCCTTTTTAATTTCGTTTTATCAAGTTATTGTAGATCCTTAATTTTTAATTTTTTTTACGGCTTCAAACTAATTTAAGTTGATTTCATTGAATTCCTATTTGTCATCATGACACAGGCAAATAGTTCTATACGATCTGACAGAATCTCACTGCATTCTGACACCTGTTATTTCTCACCTCTGAGGTGATGGGACACAAAGGTGGTATCACCTGCTCGATATTAATTAGTCTAATCAGCTCAAAACGAAGATTCACACAGCTGCTCTGAGAGTCAAAGCCGATTAATTAATTAGTCTATTAGATGTCTATTTGCATATTAACCTTTCGCAACTGCTCAGAGTTAACAAGAACAAACAGTGAGGGTCTTCCTCAATCTGAGTTACTCGATTTAATAATGACACATCTGTTTGGTGTTGAAAAAATGCTCAAGACACACCTTCTGCGAGAGTCGAATCCGAGGTCCTACCACCAGGACACTCCCCCTCGCCCTAGCTAAGAATATAACAACACCCCTCCCGCCCTTACAAGGTCAGTCAATGACCTCAAGGTCACTCCTACAGCAAGCCCTAAGGTCATTCCTTCATGCTCCGTGCTCAACCCGCCATTTTATACAACTAGTAATCAACTCTTCCACACAACTCATCCTGTGAATGTGAAATAAGTGAATAGTGTTTCGTTAATTTTCTGGTTAATGAATTAAGGAGAGGGAGCTTATCTGATGTGAGAATAAATATTTATGTTTTTTTTTAATTCAAAACAATGTATCATTAAATAATTTAAAAATATAATAAGACTTTAAATTATATCACCTGTTAGCTGCAAAGGAGACCCATAAGTCGATCAGTTGTTTTGAGACTTCTCGATCTTCTTCGGTCTCATATGTATTCATTCTTTTCGTTGACAGTACGTACGCGAAGTCTTCACCATGGCAAACCCCTTGAAAATAAATGATGGCATTAAGTTATTTTTATAAAGTTTTATTTATGTATTCATTAACAACATATTTGTAATGATGTTTAAAGGCTGTTAGGTATTTAAAAAGCACATCGTCGTTGCCGCGGTGAAACCTCCTATGTGACAAAAAATCCAAAATGTGATTTTGATATCATTGGAAAGAACATTGTACCGCCAATGTGTAAGTGGAGAGCACTTATTTGATAACAAATCGTAAAACGATCTAAATTGATCAAAAAGAATCCTCCTATGTTAAAGAGTTTACCGCATCGCAAAATGTACCATTAGAAATCACATATTTTTACTTTCACTTACCTATATATGAAATATATGGTAAGTGGAAGTATTGCGATCGTGAAAAATTTCGACTTCCGGTTTTCAACGGAGATACACGTTTTGGGGTCCCCTGAGTCCAAATAACCAAGTTCCGCGAAATGGTCTGTGTGTGTGTGTGAACAGACTAGCTCAAAAACTATAAACCGTAAGAACCTGAAATTGGGTATTTAGTGTATGTATATGTCCGCGATGTGACAGCAAAAATTTCATCAAAATTGCTCAAAGGGAGGGGGTACTTTATTTAATAACTTTTTAGGTTTTTTTTTTATTTTCTCAAAAACACCTCTGACGATTTTGATTAAACTGGGTATTTGATGTATTATTATGCCCGCGATATGACTGTAAAAATTTCATCAAAATTGATTAACCGGAGGGGGCACTTTATTTCATAATTTTTTTTTCAATTTTTACATTTTTTTCGATGATCTCAAAAACGGCTTTAACGATTTTTATCAAATTCGTCACGTTTAATGAAAATTAGGTGTTCTTTAATATCAGGTAAGCTTTATCATTATTAAAATATTCTAAGTGGGGGGAAGGGGCCTTTTTTATTTTCCTATAAAGTACCTTAGTTTTTGTTTATATCTAGAAATTAACTGTCTCTCGTAAAATTAACATAAAATATGGCTACTGATTATTTAAATATTAGTGGTAATCAAATTATGCACACTGTGATTCCCATTATTGGGGATGTTGCGTGTTTATTTCGATCTCTTCTCCATATATATAAGAAGCTTTGTCCTGACTGACAGAATCAACACAGAGCAAAAACTACTAATGATAGAAACTTGAAGTTCGGAATTTAGATTTTAAACGCGATGTAGGTAACCACTAAGAAAGGAATTTCAAAAATGTAACCCCTAAGTGGCCTTAATGGCGAAATTGTCGTTTAACTCGAAAGGAAATCTATTTTTGTGATTTTAAACCATGTGTTTTTTATTTTAATATCGATTTAACGTTACAACATTATTATTAGGAGTTTTGACCGCGGCAACGACGGTATGTTCCTTTTATTTAGAATAATTGTTTTAAATATGGAGAGTAAGATTTGACTTTGCGTGAATATTACATAAAAGACTATTTATAATGTTTAAAGGTTATTTGATATTTTAAAAACCATATATTCTGATTGATTTAGCCAATTTTTTTTAAATTTAGAGGGTTGTATTTTAATTTGTGTAAATCTCTCTATTTGTAAGAGGATTTGTCCTGACTGACGGAATCAACACAGGGCAAAAACTACTAATGATACAAACTTGAAGTTCGGAATTTAGATTTTAAACGCGATGTAGGTAACCACTAAGAAAGGAATTTCAAAAATGAAACCCCTAAGGGGTTTAAATGGCGAAATTGTTGTTTAACTCTAACGGAAATCTATTTTTGAGATTTTAAACCATATGTTTTTTATTTGAATATCGATTTAACGTTACAATATTATTAAGATAGACATTCACATAAAATATGACTAATGATTATTTAAATATTAGTGGTAATCAAATTATGCACATTATGATTCCCATGATTGGGGATGGTGCGTGTTTATTTCGATCTCTATCATCTCTATATATAAGAGGCTTTGTCCTGACTGACAGAATCGACGCAGAGCAAAAACTACTGATGAAAGAAACTTGGAGTTTGGAATTTAGATTTTAAACGCGATGTAGGTAACCACTAAGAAAGGAATTTCAAAAACGTAACCCCTAAGGGGTTTAAGTGGCGAAATTGTCGTTTAGCTCTAACGGACACCTATTTTTGCACGAGGAGTTTAACTCGAAAGCCCCTACGGGGTGTTGAAAACCATGTTTTAAAGCCGAAAAATGAAGCGTTCACGACAAGTAAGCAATTTTTTGTTTCGGCGGATTTAGTAACTCTCTCCATTGCGCGTCTCCCTCTCTTCTACCGAGCCGGCAGCTTCCCCCTCCGACATTCCACCTACCGGAAACTCCGGTTCTACTAAATCTCCTTAACATCTGTTAACATATTATATTAAATCAATATCAAGATTATGATCACAGAATTGATTTTAAAGGCTCGCGGGCAAAGCAGCGACGGAGAATGATAGTGTTTTATAAACGACTATAAAAATCTATTTATAATCCGGTTTTCTTCTATTTCTATGAAAAGACTATAAACTGCATTTGGATTGCTGCAATAATAAAACTTTTATGAACAAAATAATTTCAAATTTAACTTAACGAAATTTCTGTTAATACAATTAACGTTTCAATTGTATACATAAGTCCATACATACCAAAAAATCGGTTTTTATAGTCGTTTATACAAACAGAAATATAACACTCTAAACTTAAATCAATAAGAATATAGGTGGGCGATTCTCATATCAATTGACCATTTAGTGTTCCCAATCTTAACATTCCTTTTTCAGATATTTTTTTCTTTTCCAAAAAATATCGTTGGATATTTGTTTTATAGTCTTATGCTATAGCAAAACGATAGTAACATTTAAATAAACCTAGGCATCATAAAAAACAAAATATCTCAATGTGAAGTTTGAAAATGTCACGAGTGTTACGTTCCCCAAGCTGGTTATGCTTAATTCACCACACCTTGAAATGAACCCCTGATAATTAATTAAATTTGAACAATGAAGTATTTCATTGTAATACGCTAGTGTTTCAAGGTATGAATGATATTTTCAGTTACCTCCAATACTTCGAATGTAAATCAGGAAAATGAATCTATCACCAAGGTTAGTAGAAAAATTCATGGCGAGTGTTGTCGGCTGTTCTGGGCAACACTGTTTTTTGAAAATGTTGGGAATGGGCATGATAACCTTTGTTTATAATACCGGTTATCAGTCGATGTGCAAACTTGGTGAAGAAAGTATCTAATAGGCAGTTATTTGATATCCCATGCAAAATAATGTATGTCACAAAAATTAGTCGTCACGAGTGTTACGTTAATTGTATGTATCAGTGTTCATTGAAAAATCCGAACGATACGGGCAAAAGATGTTGGTTAGGGACATTTATTCGAGTTCAACCTCTCATACATGCCCGACACTTGGTTTAGATAAGGATGGAGATATTTTGTTAAAATGTCACGAGTGTTATGTAACACTCGTGACAGAAAAACCATTGTGGGCAAATGTTGTTATTGTTATGTTTAAATGCCTACATGATTCATTTCTTTTGTATAGCCATTTTAACAAGCCCTAGAAAGGAGCACTAGAGAATAGAAAAAATAGACTTGGGACTTAATGCGAAATATTTTCTTAATAAAAAAGAGATGTTGGCCAAGAGAAAGAAAATAAGCTAATTGGCAGCTTGTAAAAATATTCTGTCTACCCAGCTTGTGAAAATACTTCTCAGTTTTTGAATTTGACCTACATGTAAAGCAGTGGTCGAATTAATTATGGGTGAATCGTTGACACTGAACTGGGTAAAAACTGTGCAGCAAAATCATATATATTTCACAACGAGATGGCCAATGTGCTGCAAATATCCGACGAAAATCCTAAGCCTTGACAGAACGACTTATTCATTGGTCAACTACCGAGAAAGTATAGGCTGCTAAGCTTGGCAAGTAAAGGAGTAGGAATAGACGCCAGCCTAGTAATTATTTGAAAAAATAATTATTAAGGAAAACAACACTCGATGCCTTACAAATGAGTTTTTACGCTGTGATATGGATTGGGGAGAATAGAAAAAAAAAACATTACAAAAAATAAATAAATAAAAATACAGAAA
Organism: Aelia acuminata; assembly: GCA_911387785.2. Taxonomy (NCBI): domain Eukaryota; kingdom Metazoa; phylum Arthropoda; class Insecta; order Hemiptera; family Pentatomidae; genus Aelia; species Aelia acuminata. The sequence goes on along the minus strand of OU426979.1, from coordinate 3,965,430 downwards.
CGCTCCTCACAAAACTCATTTTTTAGTTGAAAATATAATAAAAATACTTGTTAAGGCCTAGCATTTAATATATTAAATTCCTGTACTCACCAATCCTATTACCTTTCTTTCTTCCCAAATTTATAATTGTATATTGTATTTTTATGTTTTATCAACTTAAACCAACTTCGTGAAGAACAAAAGATGACTTCACTGGACCTCCTTGGAGTGATAAGGGAGAGGTTACTTCACTGTCTCCAGCTGGATAGTTATCACCTCATGTTCACCATATCTTTCACCAATTTTCACCGCTTAATTATCATCATTTTCTCACCTTTTATCACCAGTTCTTCATAAAAATCTTGTACTCTGTTATTTGTTATTCAGGACAATTCCAATTCCACCAGTTATTTTTTGTATTTAACCTCTAGTAGTTAGTTAATTTATAACCACCTTATCTCTCTGTAAAGTATAATTTCTTTTCTCTTTTATTTGCTTGTATTGCTAGAAGTTTATATTTTCTTTTCTTTACTATTTATTTAATTGTATATAGCTTTAGTTTATTTCCAATGCATGGCCAGCTCTTATTTTATATTATTCAGCTTATTTTCTTTTCTTTCTCTATTAATTAGCATGTTTATATTTATTTTCTAGTCGCCAATTATATTTTTATTTACCTTAGAGGCTTTTAGTATTGTTGCATGTATATTTCTTTAATCCTCCTTTTCACCCATTTATTTTACCTTCCAGACTTCATCTATCTATCACCATCTATCAGGCACAATAAACACCCCCCTCAGAAGGTGGTAATTAGAATCAGTTATTATCCAGGCATTGTGTAAGGGCGTCCCTTGGACAACCATGCTGTGGCCCCCAACAATACTAATACTGAACGAACTGACAAAATTTGTTCACCTTTGTTTTCTTGAACATCTTATTGATGATATTCAGATCAAATTTTATTCATAAGTTGAATTTTTTTAAACCCAAAATTCAATTTCTAAAAAAGTTAAATGGTCAAATTAAAAGAGAATCACCCAGGTATGTTTTTTTAAATTATCAAACAGCCTTTAAACATTATTACATATTGTAACAACTTATAGTTTGAATTTTTATTGAACGAAAAGAAGATTCTATAATGCCACACAAACTATGAAAACACAATAATTAAGAAGGTCACTAAAAGTATCACTTTGTAACTACACAGTAACACAACAATAAACATATGACTTGAGCTTCAGAACAAGACTAACACTGCTGTCCATCCCTCCTTGTATTCCATCTGAAATGTTCTAGGCCAGCGTAGATGGCAATAAACAACTTTAGGTTTTACTTCGGATGAGGAGCTCCAAGATGGCAGCCGGCGTGAGTAAACAACAAGATATTCCGATCACGCCCTACACGATATCCACGATTCAGTTCGGGTTAACCGAGAGCTCCAGAGCAGATGTAGTCCAGATAACCAACTTCCCCGCCTCAACAATGGGAACAACCAACATAATGTACAACTGAATGTTTCTTTAATATAATTAAAGTACAACAGATATCAGTAGAAGTACTATTTCAATATATGAAAATTTCTTGTGATGGTTGCATACAATTTTAAACTAAACAGACCATTAATAGTTCGTTTTGTAAATTGATTTGTTTCTTTTTTAAAAGTATATTATTGTACTGTTTAAATGATTAAATGGGTTCAAGTTAAATGCACCTATAAATGGAAAAAGTACAAATAAATTAATATAATGTAAAGGATATTAATTGAACACAATAATGTCATATGATCAATTGTTATAAAAACATATGTTTTAGTTTTGTTTAATTCAAGTGAGTAAGCTATGTAACGGTTATATGTAAGTAAAATATTGTTGAATAAAGATTATTCTTATAGTTATAAACTCTTTACATGGTGACAGCGGAATTCTGAACGATGGAAGAGTTAGCGCAAGCATTGCTGGAGGCGATAAAAAAGTCAAGTGAAGGGGCTTCAAATTCGCTATTTGAGGTAAAGCAGCCTGAATATTTTTCAATTAGGAACTCACAAGATTGGGGTCAATCGATCAAGAGGTTCGAGGTCTATCGTTCAGCATCCGGATTGACCAAAAAAGTGAGTCCCAGCAGGTAAATGTTTTAGGTTATTATTTAGGTGAGGAAGGAGACGAATTTTTAACCTCTATCGGACTACCGCCTGAGAAGAGAGTGAAATACGATGCAGCTAAAAATAAATTAAATGATTATTTTTCAATACGAAAGAATTTATTTTTTGAACGGGCCAAATTCTTTCAGAGGGTTCAAGTCTCAGGAGAATCGATAGATGAATACATCACGGACTTATATAAGCTCCTGAATAGATGTGAATGGAGTTGTAATGAGGGCAAAATAGACCAAGATATTTTGCTTCTGAAGTTAGTTACAGGCATGGCAGATCGTCAACTTTCCTCAGAACTTCAGTTACAGCCAAAATTAACATTTGAGATGGCTAGGGAAAGAGCTAGGCAGGCGGAACACATAGAAGTACAACAAGATGCGATCAGGCAGCCTAATCGTCATTTTTCGAACGAGAAGTTTCCTGAAATAGAAACTGTTCACAATTTTAAACGAAAAGCAGTTTCCCCAAAGAAAAAACCTTCTACTTCAGGTGAGAAGAGATGCTATAGATGCGGGAGGTACCATCACGAGGATGATTGTCCATTCAGGAATGCAGTTTGTTTTTTCTGCAAGTGTAAGGGCCATATCGGAGAAAATGTCCCCGAAGGAAGAAAAATAAGGAACTTGACGAAGTAGATCTCGAAAAGGTGGATCGATCATCGGAGTCAGAAGAGGACATGGCTTCCAGTCGGGTCCGTCTTGATGCAATCTACTACACAAGTGGAAATGATGGAGGTAACCCATTTTATGTTTCTATTTTGGTCAATGGGAAAAAAATCAAATTTAAAATAGACACAGGGGCGGATGTATGTGTAATGGGTCTTGAAGATTCGAGACGTTTAAATCTAACTCCCCGAAATACTAAGAAGGTTTTAAGGGGGCAGGTGGAATTTCTTTAAATGTTATTGGCGTGTCTCAAGTTACACAAAGTTACGGGGAGCTAACCAGGGAGGAAGAAATTTATATTATTTCGGGGCAAAAAGAACCTCAGTTGGGAAGCGGGGCTATTTCGGCGTTCCAAATGTTGAGAGGTAATATAGACGAAACAACTTCCCAAAATGAGGTTATTAAAAAATTTCCCCAAGTTTTTAGTGGACTAGGAGAGATCGTAGGTAACCCCTACAAGATAGTGCTTAAACCTGGAGCTAAAACGTTTTCTGTTCCCTGCCCTAGACGAGTGCCTTTTCCCCTCCGGGATAAAGTCAAAGCGGAGTTGGATGACATGGTTAGAAAGGGGGTAATTCAGCCACAGATTGGTGTTCACCAATCGTTGTGGTCCCAAAAAAGTCAGGAAATATAAGGCTGTGTGTAGATTACACAGAGTTCAATAAGTTTGTGATGAGAGAAAGAATTATTCTGCCTTCGATTGAAGATTTGCTACCGTCTTTGGGTTCTGGAAGAGTGTTCTCCTCTCTCGATGCTAATTGTGGATTTTGGCAAGTTCCTTTAGACCATGATTCTTGGAAATTGACCACCTTCATTACTCCTTTTGGGAGATATGTTTTTAAACGCTTACCCTTTGGGATATGTTCGGCCCCAGAATACTTCCAAAAAAAAATGTTTGAGGCTGTAGAAGGCCTTGACGGAGTCATGAACATGGCTGATGATTTCCTTGTTTTCGGAAAAAATCATGAAGAACACGATTACCGTCTAAATCTTTTACTAAAGCGCTTGCAAGATAGGGGTATCACTCTTAACCCGGAAAAGTTTGAATTTAGGTCAACTAAAATAAAATTTTTAAGACACTTGATTGATCATGGAACAGTTAAACCTGATCTGGATAATGTCGAGGCTATCTTGGGTATGAGTACGCCTACGACTAGAAAAGAACTTAGATCTTTCTTAGGCTTAGTGAATTACCTAATGAAATTTATTCCACACATGTCGGAACACACAAAGCCGTTATCAGATCTGCTATCAAATCGGAATCTGTGGACATGGGATGTTGTTCAAGAAAACTGTTTTGTTCGTTTAAAATCTCTAATTGCAGAGGCAAGTTCCCTTGTCCCTAATGATGTCAATAAGGAGACTCGAGTAAGTGCAGATGCGTCTAGCTACGGAATCGGAGCAGTCCTCGTGCAGAAAATCCAGGGTCGGTGGTGTCCAGTGCAGTATTTATCTCGGAAGTTGAGCGAAGTCGAGAGCAGATATGCTCAAATAGAGAAAGAAGCCTTGGGACTAACGTGGGCGTGCGAAAAACTAGGAAAATATTTATTGGGGAAAAAGTTCGAACTCTTGACTGATCATAAGCCTTTGGTGCAAATTCCTTCTGGGAAACCTTTCGGAGAATTATCGGCAAGATAACAAAGGTTCCGCATGAGGCTCCTTCCCTTTGATTTTCACATCAGGCATGTAAAAGGAAAGGAGTTTATTGCTCCAGATGTACTTTCCCGTAACCCGTTAAACGTTCAGGCCGACGATAATGATGCGTTGGACGAAATAGAGTGTCAAATCAGGTAAATTTTGAGGATATACTGATTACTGATCGTCGACTTGAAGCAATCAGAAAGGCCCAGAAAAGTGATCCACTGTATAGAGAAATAAAAGACAGTATCATGACTGATGACTGGTCAGCGCTAGAAAATACAGAACTTAATAGGGAACCTTGTCTTCCATAATGACCTGATCATGAGAGGCACTCGGGTATATGTTCCTCCTTCCCTACGATCTGATATTTTGAGAAGTCTGCATAAAGGTCATTTTTGAATCAATAATTGTATAGGACTAGCAAAGGAAACTGTTTGGTGGCCAGGAATAACGAGAGATATAAAGTTAGAGATATCTCGATGCAACGACTGCATTGAAAACTCACCCTTTGAACCTTTGGTTCCGTCGAACATACCAGATCGTCCGTGGCAATTTGTGGGAGCAGATTTGTTAGAATATGAAAACCAGGTATACATTGTTGTACAAGACTATTTTTCCAAGTATTTAGAATTGGTCAGTTTACATAGGACTAACAGTAAAGCAGTTATTAGCGTTCTCAAAGATATTTTCGCTAGGCATGGAATCCCAGAGGTTCTTCGGTCTGACAATGGAACTCAGTTTCGCTGCAAGGAATTTAATGATTTTGCAAACGAATTTAATTTCATTTTAGTTACTTCCAGTCCCAAACATTCGCAATCTAATGGCCAGTCTGAAAGGGCAGATAGAACAGCTAAATGTATTCTTAAAAAGAATGTTGATAACGCGGATGGTCTACTGACCTTTAGGAGTAGTCCGGTTGAAGGTGGTTACAGCCCTGCGGATTTGCTGTTTGGAAGAAGAATCAGGACATCCCTGCCGACTGTGGGGTCTCAATTGGAACCGAAGTGGCCAGATTTAAACGCGTACAAGAAGACTCTAGAGGAAAGCAAAGCAAATTGCAAATTCTATTTTGATCGACGTCATGGCGCTAAGACTTTGGAGCCTTTGAGGAAAGGGATGAGAGTATGGATCCCAGATTGTGGAAGATATGGTACAGTGGTGGATTTCGGTGTTACTAACAGAGATTATATAGTGGATATCTAGATATATATATATATATATATATATATATATATATATATATATATATATATATATATATATATATATATATATATATATATATATATATATATATATACACACAGAAGGAAGATTTTTAAAGGCTGTCTATTTCAAAGTCCCACCGGTGCCAGACGAGGCCAATGAGAAGAGAGATAAACGTGAAGAATTTAGCACTCCCCATCGGAAGATAGAAAAGACGATACCTGATCTTCCAGTTAGGCGGAATGAAGACTTCGTTACGCGAAGTGGAAGAAGGGTAGTTCCTCCAAAGCGGTATTCACCTCAGCTTCAAAGAAAGGAGGATGTAAAGGATATTAATTGAACATAATAATGTCATATGATCAATTGTTATAAAAACATATGTTTTAGTTTTGTTTAATTCAAGTGAGTAAGCTATGTAACGGTTATATGTATGTAAAATGTTGTTGAATAAGGATTATTCTTATTGTTATAAACTCTTTAAAATAAGAATCCGAGTATTCTTAACCGCCAGATTATTATTTTTCCTTTTTTAGACCTTCGTTGGTTACGATATTGCCTCTGCGCAATGTTAATTTAATTAAATGTTTATATTTGTTGATGTTATTCTGCCCTAACCCAATTAAAAGTTACCCATATATTTCAATCATTTTTCTATCAATACTTACAAGTTTCGACGAGCTGTTGGAAATTCGTTATATAAATATGCCATATGGATATGGGTACAAACTGTGCAGCTGCATCAGACCCAACCTAATAAAAGTAAGCAACGAATGAGTTCCCCTCCAAAATGAGGATAAAAAGTCGACATCGGATCTCAGGAACTCTCGGTAAACCCGAACTGAATCGTGGATATCGTTTAGGGCGTGATCGGAATACCTTGTTGTTTACTCACGCCGGCCGCCATTTTGGAGCTCCTCATCCGAAGTAATACCTAAAGTTGTTTATTATTATAAAATGTAATATGACTAGTAAAACATATGATTTCTAATGTAAAGAATTCCATTACTTACCCAAATTCTCAGATAATCCCATCAACGATGAAAAGCTGTTCTTTCCTGTATACGAGAACCGGAACAAGTATGTTGGTGAAGTGTTGATCTTGGAATGAAGCCTGGCTGCTTTGGCTATACCAGCAGCGAATAACCTGTCGCTCAAAGCCTGAAACAAAAGTTTTGTTAGTTTAAAACCTATAAATCTCAGGATAGAGAGTAAGGCACTGTACTACTGTACTCAAGGAACCCAGGGCATCAATTAATTTTTGGAACAGTAACATTTTATTGTATCCGGTTACTTTTATTATTATCATTTCCTTCAATAAAGTACATGTTAATTCCTGTTTACATGGTCTAAACGTTGCCTCGCTTTTTGACCGCTAGGGGCGTCCTCAATGTATCAAATAGACCTGTTTAAACTGTTAGATTTTTTCATTCCAAGATAAATAAAAAATAATAATGTTACATAGTAATTTTGCATTGTACAACCTGGAGGTCAAAAGCGAAGCAGCAGTTTTGTTCTAAACTTCGTCCCAAAAACTTATCCCTGTAAACAGAACTTTAGATAAAAATAAAGCACTGATAACAAAAACAAATATAAATGATGTTTTTGGTTCCTTTATAGATATTTGTTCTTCCGAGTTTTACCATATAATGGGTATTACAAGCGGCCAAGCTTTCAGCCATCATGCTATGCGCTTCAGGGCTAATACAAGAATGAAAGTGGAGGAGGGGACCAGTAGCTTATTGTTGCGTGCTGTGGGTACAGTAAAATAACACTAAAACTACAATTTATTTACCATATAATGGGTTTTACAAGCGGCCAAGCTTTCAGCCATCATGCTATGCGCTTCAGGGCTAATACAAGAATGAAAGTAGAGGAGGGGGCCAGTAGCTTCTTGTTGCGTGCTGTGGGTACAGTAAAATAACACTAAAACTACAATTTATTAGCCTAATATTTACAATTGTGCCCTCTGCCTTATTGTTACATAAATATAGAATAAAATGATTGATACTGATATCCACTATTGTAACAAATAAGCCTTTATTATTATAAACTATAACCTAGCCTTCATCATTGTCAGGTTATAATTAGGCCGGCAGGTTACATTCACTAACGCCCTTCTGATGCACAAGTACCCATAGCGCCAGCTGCCAACTGATTGATGTAAAATATTACTATTTAATATTTAATTAAACTAAGAGTAGTTTATGTAAGGAAAATATTTCACCTTGATCATATTCTTCTGACCCTCTTTGGAATCTATATCGATGCCGTAATGGCTTATGATCTCCTTGGATACTTCTTCCTTCCGGTTCTCAGTTGTGACTGTGAAGTTGTAGTCAAACATGTGCGGCAGCAATCGGTTCCGGTTAGTTTTAAACTCATTTTTCAGTTCTGGGTTCAGTATTAGATCTGTAAATAAAAATATCACAGTATAGGTTTTTCCAATAAAGAGATATTTTTATATCAATCGTTTAAATGTTTTTTCGATACATTGTCTAAAGTTATAATTTTAATATCTGGAACCATGGTAATCTCTTGAAATTCAAGACCATACTACCAAAAACCTACAAGAAAGCACATTCTACATAAATATTAACATGGATAGGTTTTGGGTGGAGGGGAACGGTATGAAGATTAGTGATTTATTATCTGGTTTATCCGATATCCAAAAAGTTTTACACAATTATATATAGTAACGAGCAGCGCCGGCCACGCGTTGCTGTGGCTCAGTAGCTATAATGCTCAGCATTAATTATATCCTAATATTTTTAATACAGTCAAATAAAAATTCACTGATAAAGATAAAAACGTTTCAGCTAACCTAAAAGCCAACGGGATTTAATATAGAACTTTACGCCACATTTAAAATTGTTTGGTAAAGAATTTAGAAGGGTTAAACTTTTTATTTTTTACATCTCATATTTGACTATAGTAAGAATTTATAATCCATTTATTTAGCACTTACTGGATTATTCCAGCAGAGGCGAGATTACCTATACATCACTCACATGTAAAAGGAACTAATAAAGGTTATAATTGGACTAGGGTTTAGTACAATTAATGTTAAGGCCTAGCATTCAATATATTAAATTCCTACACTCACCAATCCTCTTACCTTTCTTTCTTCCCATATTTAGAATTGTATATTGTATTTTTATCTTTTATCTACTTAAACAGAACAAAGAAAACTTCACTGGACCTCTTTGGAGTGATAAGGGAGAGGTTACTTCACTCTCTCCAGCTAGATAGTTATCACCTCATGTTCACCATATCTTTCACCAATTTTCACCGCTTAATTATCATCATTTTCTCACCATTTATCACCAGTTCTTCATTAAAATCTTCTACTCTGTTATTCTGTTACATTTCCACCAATGTTACAATTCCACCAGTTATTTTCTGTATTTAACCTCCAGTAGTTAGTTATTTTATAACCACCTTATCTCTCTGTAAAGTATAATTTCTTTTCTCTTTTATTTGCTTGTATTGCTAGAAGTTTATATTTTCTTTTATTTACTATTTATTTAATTGTATATAGCTTTAGTTTATTTCCAATGCATGGCCAGCTTTTATTTTATATTATTCAGCTTATTTTCTTTTCTTTCTCTATTAATTAGCATGTTTATACTTATTTTCTAGTCACCAATTATATTTTTATTTACCTTAGAAGCTTTTAGTATTGTTGCATGTATATTCCTTTTATCCTCCTTTTCACCCATTTATTTTACCTTCCAGACTTCATCTATCTATCATCATCTATCAGGCACAATTCAAAGGCACAATAAACACCCCCCTCAGAAGGTGGTAATTAGAATCAGTTATTATCCAGGCATTGTCTAAGGGCGTCCCTTGGACAACCACGCAGTGGCCCCAACAATTAAATTCAGAATATAACACATAATGATATTAGATTGGATATTATATCGGTAGGTTCTACCTGAAATAGGTTATCAAAATGTCTTTTGCTAAAACAAACAGATTCGATACATTCTCCACACGTGAAAAAGCTACAAATAATTGCCGATGGGAAAAACACGGAATTTCCTTGTCCAACCAGGAAAAAATAAATTTGGATGCGTACCCTCCCTAAATATCGAAAGAAAATGAAGTGTTGTGTCAATAAATCAACTTGCACCGCCAACAGCTTGAAATTTATAGAACTTACAAATAATCACACTCAATTGTAGTACAGTAAGCATTTAATTTCCAATAAAAGAAATATTGAGACCAATAATCAAGATAAAAACTATCCTATCTTTTAAGTTGGACAAAACTACACACGATGAACCAAATTTCATCAAAATAGGTTGAGTAATTTCTGATTTTATACCAGACAAACATTGTGGCACGAGATTTTTATATATATAAAGATATACACATGTCTATATATCATTTTACTTTTTATCATCTGAGTCTCATGTTTTCTCCACTGCTGCCTTGAAATATTATTACCTTATCAGCAAAGAAGGGCGAGAAGTTTTGATCTTACCCATTACCGGAAACAGCCCTTCATCCTTGGCGAAGGTTATCAGCATCGGGACATCGGAACCAGTTCCTTGCTTGATGAGGTTCATCGGTGTATCCGGAAGGAAGGAGTTCGGTCCTGGAGGCTCCACCACCAAGGCGTAAGGAGCGATCGGGTTGTAATTCCAGCCCTAACAAAATAAAGTATCACATCTCAACATTAAAATAGTTTTTATACATCAGAGATACATATATGTTTTTTATATTCACATAGAAATGGAAAATCAACCCATATCATCATAATGGTGGACCAACCCTAATTTTACAAATTTTAAAAATTAAACAGCTGTTCATTTAATTTTAAAATAAATTTCAAATCTTTGTCCCATCCTTTTGATTTGTACTACGATGGGATGTCAATACAGTAGGGAATGAAATAAAAACACAAATCATATATTACTTTTTAATGTAATGTCCCTCGATACGTATACACTTTTCATATCTATTTATTAATTTTTCTAAACTCCCCCCAAACAATAAGTTTCTTCTTTAACTTATAAACGGCTCCCCCTGAGCTCCTTTTTGAGTTTTGGAATAGAAAGTAGTCACTAGATCTGGGCTATAGGGTGGATGGTTGATCACATCAAAGCCCAAGGTGTCGATCTTGGCAATCACTCGACGAGAAGTGTGCACAGAATGCATTGTCATGAAGCAGCATTACTCCTCGACTCAGCTTCTCCTTGATTGATTATCTTAAACGGGTCAAACGATTACAATAGTATTCTCCTGTGGTAGTGGTCATTTTTCTGCCGATGGTGTGACTTTAAAGTAAACAGGTGGCTTTTCACAGTGCTATAGCAAGGGGACGAGTCCCCATACACATTCCTTAGACGTTCAAAAATCTATTAAGACCTTATGCCTTCTTTAACTAAAAATATCATCACAGCTCTGTACTCAATGTTACTCATTTTATTGGCAAGAACAAACTACTATTAAACTATATCCCAAAATGAGAAATTAAATCATAAATATTACACTAGAAACTTTTTTTTTAGTTCTCATTCCACATACCAAGAAGTATTTAGTAGTTTCTACGATGTGTTCTGCGGGGCGGCGCCTGAGGCACTTTACCATGGAGATGGAGTCTTCGGCAGGACATCCCAGTTCTTTGGCCGCGAAGAAGGACTTCTCCCTGACGTTCTCCGCAAAAGCCCAGGGGTTCAGGGCAGAACCACTTGCACAAATCGCTGCTTTGAAGAGACCTACAGTAAAATACGAGTTCAATAATAATAATCCATATACCTTAAGTAAGGTATGAGCAACGCCTTAAACTATTTAAATAAAAATCTGGTGCGTGCGCGCAACACACAACTTTCACTTACCAACTCACTTAGATTAGAAATTGACGTGTTTTGCTAATAATCATTTCCCAAAGGCACACATTTTTCTACATTCATATCTTATTTTTGTTAATCGTTAAAGCCGTTTTTGAGTAAATAAAAAAAAAACACATGAAAACGATACAAAAATTATTAAATAAAGTGCCCCCTCCGTTTGATCAATTTTGATGAAATGTTGGCTATCAAATCTTTGGAATATACATACATCAAATACCAAGTTTGATCAAAATCGTTAAAACTGTTTTTGAGTAAATAAAAAAAACATGTGAAAATGGTACAAAATTTAATAAGTAAAGTCCCCCCTCCCGTAGATCAATTTTGATGAAATTTTTACAGTCACATCTCGGGCATATAAATACATCAAATACCAAGTTTGATCAAAATCGTTAAAACCGTTTTTGAGTAAATAAAAAAAACACGTGAAAATGAAACAAAATTTATTAAGTAAAGTCCCCCCTCCGGTTAATCAATTTTGATGAAATTTTTACAGTCATATTTCGGGCATATAAATCGATCAAATACTCAGTTTAATCAAAATCGTTAGAGCCGTTTTTGAGAAAATCGAAAAAACGTAAAAAGTTATTAAATAAAGTACCCCCTCCCTTTGAGCAATTTTGATGAAATTTTTGCTGTCACATTGCGGGCATATACCTACACTAAATACCCAATTTCAGGTTCCCACGGTTTATAGTTTTTGAGCTAGTCTGTTCACATACACACACACACACACACACACAGACCATTTCGCGGGACTTGGTTATTTCGACTCAGGGGGTCCCAAAACGTGTATTTCCGTTGAAAACCGGAAGTCGAAAATTTTCACGATCGCAATACTTCCACTTACTATATATTTCATATATAGGTAAGTGAAAGTAAAAATAAAGTACTCAGTTTGGGCCGAAAAAGGATGATTCAACGGAAGAATTTAGACGGCTACACAATGCAGAATTGACTTAACTGTACCGGTTATACGTACTTCCAAGCCAAGCGCAACGTGAAAAATAGCGTCTTAGTTCTGAAGGAATACCTAAAAGATCGATATACGCTCTGCCGACTGGAAAACGTCCGAGGGGTAGGCCTAGGCGAAGGTGAGAGGATTCGGTAATGGCAGATCTTGTGGAATTGGGATTGGAAAGGGGGGGGTGTACTTCCCCAACACTTCCGTGTTGAATTTAACAATAAAAAATACCTTACAGAGTAATAACGTGTTACTCAAATTATTTAAAGCAGTTTCAGAACGAAAAAAATATGGTACAAGATAATGTTTATTAATTATATTTTAGTTTAAAAACTTTAGTTCCATGTTAGATTTCTGAATGCAATCATAAAGTGGTTTTAGAGAAACAGTAATCGTTTTCGGTTTCTGGAAAGGCATAAGAGACTAATATTTGAAAATTAGATTTAATTTAATACGCCTCCTATCGATTCACCTTCACGAAATATTTACAAAAGCAAATCGAAGTAAAAAAAAAAATTAAAAAACTCAACGGTTGATGAGAAGGATTTTTTTAGGACCTAACCTAAATAGGTTGGTAATTGAGGGTTGTGTGTCTTCGCGCATCGCACCAGATTTTTTCTTTGTTTTAGGATCGTCTTGTTTATTTCAAGTATGTGATATTTTCAGACCAATCTAAAGCCTTCTCTCTAATCATCTCGGATTATTTCGAAGAGTTAACTGCTAACTTCTTTATTAACCTTTGAGCTGCCTTTACATAGAGCGAACCTCACCCTCAGGTAATCAATCCCCGGAACAATGCCGTACCTGCGTACCACGAACAGCTCGAGGGTTCGGTTCTGAGTTGGGGTTCGCACAGTGTAAACTCACCTTTATTAGACCTATTTAACTACTAGCATATCCAAAGAGCTACTCGCCCTTGCTGAGAGGGGAGATGACGTGGTAATGTACACTCGCAGACCCCGCCGAGAATCCAGTCAACGTCACTCTGTTGGGGTCCCCTCCGAAGGCTGCGATGTTCTGTTGGATCCACTTCAGAGCCAGTACCTGATCCTTCATCCCATTGTTACCTGGTACGGTCAGGTCACCAGTGCTCAGGAAACCTATAGAAAGTATTAATAAGATATAAAAAAATGGCTAAAAGTATTTTCGCACAAAATTTTCATTATTTTGTTATGTAAAAATGATTTTTTTTTTAATTATATTTTTCAACGAATTATCCTTTAGGCTTTTAAAAGGCCGATAGGGGTCCCAATTCGATTCAGCACCTCTAGGACCTTTTACCTCTATTAAGACCTGTGTACACTTGTCATGTTCTTGGAACGAAGTTTGCAACAAAACGTTGCTTCCTATTTCGACAGACAGGGGCTATTAAAATAACCAAATAGACCGGTTTACACTTTTAAGTTTTTTGATTGATTTTGGGACATGGGTGGATCCAGCCGGTTGTAAAGTGGGGTTGTAGCCTCACAGTCCTTCCTTCCTTGGGATCTGTCAATCAGATTTTTTTACCTTTATACCCCATTCCCACAACTAATATTCTACTTGTTCTGGCTATTATTTGTTCTTTAACTTACTTCCTCACTTTTATTAAATTTGAATTTTATCTTTGAATGACAAAAGTTTTCCGAAAAAGTGGGCTGCAGTCTTCCCCCTTGATCCGGCAATTCCTTGCCAGATTTGATTGCTAAACAGTTCCATTTGGCCATTGTAATAGCCAGGCCGGTCAATAAAGCAACATTTTGTTCCAAACTTTCGAAATCGCAAAAAAAAAAAAAATGTTTTTCATATGAAATCGCTCAATTCCGATTAAACATTTAAAAAAGCAAGTTGATTCCTACTTAAATTAGGTTGTTACTTGTTTATTTAACGTCACTTTATGCCACTAAGGCTGATCGGACGATGCTACAGTGGGAGTCCTAATTTTTTTTTGTTTCCAGATATAATTAAGATAAGGATCTTTTACGAGTAACTCTGGAGGCTCAGGACCTCCATTTTACATCCTATCCGAGGGACTGCACAGTCAAGGATTTTATACTCCCTTTAAAAAATCCCAGGGCCACCGCGAGACGCGAAAACGCGACCTTCAGTATTGTGTGTTATGCTAACCACTACACAACAAGTGACCCCAAATAGGTTGATGAAGTGTGCATGCACTTCAAAGGCCAGTTTACACGGTAATTTTTTGAACGAAGTTTGGTAATATTTTTTTCCTCATTGCTAATAGAGACACTAATGACCGAATAGCAATCTCTTATTGCTAGATATACTAACGTGAAACACAAAACATACGATTTAAAAGAGTTCTAGACTTCTGACTGTTCTAATACATAATCGAGAACCTTCTAGGATGTTCTAATTCAGAATAAATATAAGGAGCGACGGATTAAAGAATTAGTCTAGCTCTGAAGCTCGAATCTTATTTATTTTTTTTACTCCATCGTTACAAGTTAATACTTGTTGCAACCTTGTTGATTATTTGTGTTTTTATGTGTGACATTGTGAAGTGTTGTCTTCTAATAAAAATTATTTAAACCTATATTAGTGTTACAATATGTTAGAGAGAAACGGAACTTACCCAAAGGCCCCAGGCGATAGTTGAAGCTTACGAAGACAACATCTCTGTCTAAGATGTATTCCACTCCGTCGTCGCTGGAACTTCCTATCATGAACGCTCCTCCGTGAACGTAAGCAATGACATCCAAAGGCTTCTGGTCTGCTGTACCTGTGTCCAGCTGCAATAACAAGCAAATCTTAGTTACACGAGTGTCAATACTCGGCGGAAAACGAATTCGGAGTGGCAACGCGTTCAAGAATTTAATGGACTGAGAAGAAAAATAACGATATTAACCGATTCAAATTTCGATTGGGAATTATAGTTTAAATCGTAAACGAAATATATCCCAACAACATAAGAAATTTACCGGGGAATCGCATGCGCGGACAGTGACGTCAATGTGGTGGCCAATAGAAAGTCTCTATAACAGTTGGGGTACCTACCTTACTTTGTAGCTAGTTTATGCTTTGTTTTTATTTGTTAATATATTTTTGTTAGTTTGAAAGAAACAAAAAAACTGTTATGTGACCTAAACAGCAGTTTTTTTTTTGTTCGGTACGCTAGACATCCAGGAGTAATATCTCTAAGGAGGGGGGGGGAATGTGACGAGAAACATTAACCATATGATTGAGAAAAGTTCTAGTACCTGTTCTTGATTTTTCAAGATTATTCTAAGCTATTCGGGAACCTTCTAGAATTTTCGAAACAGCTTTAACAATTTGTCTGGTGACTTAAATGACAAATTGGAAATCTAGTTTTTTTTTTTTTGTTTTTTTTCCAGATGGTGCAGTAAATCAAATACAGATACATAGAATATAAAAATCATTTATTGCAAATGGCTCAAATTACAATTTACATGGGTATTATTACATATTTTCTGAGTTCATTCAAGTTATGAAAAAAAGAGTTTATACTCAAGTCTATTGGCATAGATCCAACTGCTTCAGTCTGCTGACCTTCTTCATGTTTCTTGTAGATTTCCACCATCTTCGTTATCAAGCTGATTGAATCATTGATTTTCTTAATACTGTTACAAAGCTTCACTGTAGGGTAATTCCACGTCAATTCGACACAGGCTTGAGCCTCACCATTCCAGATTTTCTTGAAATTTGGTATATGTGTACTACTTGTAAATACTAGAACAATTGTGAAATATTACTGAGATATGTCTACTCGTTTTAGAATTATTGGACTCGAAAGCCTTCAATAATAGGCCCAGAAACAGAAAAAATCATGATTAAAAATAGCTGTAGACGTTTTCCAAATTTCACTAGGATTGTAAGATTGGTGTCGTTTAACAACGCATTACATGCCGTTTCATATGTTATACAACAATTGGTTGGTACTAAAGAAATTTTCTTAAAACTAAATGTAAAATTTTAATTTCGATTTTCTCAAAAAGGGCATTTTTTAAAAGTTTTATATTTTTTTGACAAATTGGTAGTATTATATCTATTCATACAACAAAGTATAAAAGTGGGATGAAAATTTCTTCATTACTAAAAAAATTTAAAAGTAGTAATAAGATTTCATAGATATAGCATTTTATGATTTAAAATAGCTGCAGATATTTTCCAAATTTGACTAGGACTATGAGATTGGTGTCTTTTAACAGCGCATTCCATGCCATTTCGTATGATACACAGCAATGTATAGGTTGGTACTAAGGAACTTTTCTTAAATCCAAGTTTAAAATTTGGAATTCATGCCGTTTCATATGGTATAGAACAATGTATAGGTATAGGCAGTATGACCTATCTTTTTAAAAAAATATATAATAACTTAAAAAAAAATCCCCTTTTACAGAAACTTGACAATAAATTTTTAAACTAGTTTTAAGAAAATTTCTTTAGCACCAACCTATACATTTTTGTATATAATATGAAATGGCATGGAATGCGCTGTTAAACGACATCAATCTCGTAGTCCTAGTCAAATTTGGAAAACATCTGCAGCTATTTTTAATCATAAAATGCTAGATTTATGAAATTTGATTAAGTTTTCATTTTTTTTAGTAATGAAGAAATTTTCATCCCACTTTTATATTTTGCTGTATGAATAGATATAATTTTTCAAAAAAATATAATTTTTTTTAAAAATGCCCTTTTGAGAAAATTGAAATTAAAATTTTAAATTTAGTTTTAAGAAAATTTCTTTAGTATCGACCTATATATTGTTGTATATCATATGAAACGGCATGGAATCCGCTGTTAAACGACACCAATTTCACAGTCCTAGTCAAATTTGGAAAACATCTACAGCTATTTTTAATCATGATTTTTTCTGTTTCTGGACCTATTTTTGAGGGCTTTAAAGACCAATAATTCAAAAGCGGGTAGACGTATCTAACTAATATTTCACAATACTTCTAGTATGTCAAGCAGTACACATATACCAAATTTCAAGAAAATCTGAAATGGTGAGGTTCAAAATGGTATATTTTTGTGTTGATTTGACGTGGAATTGCCCTGTATCGTTTCTGTTAAAACATGCTGAAGGTGAATCGAGCTGAAGGGTTGGCGGACTCTGATTAAACATTGCTAAACAAATAATAACCTGTTCTATTTTCATAACTCTGTTCCTTCCCCTCTTGGAAAATGTACAATACACATTTTTGCATCTTACTTCAACCTCTACTTTCTTGGATCTGCTTTGCAAAACCGGTACCATATGTGGGGCATAAGGATGGTACTCTTCTGGTCTAACCAACCTATTCTTACCATGATGGGCAAGGTCGAGATTTATTACGTAGGGCCTCCACGAAATAAAAATCAACCCTCCCAGGGCGAATTCGAATCGCCGCCGTTCGGCTCGAGCGTGCTAAAGTGGATCGCGCTCATACACGCTCGACTATTCTCGCCGACAGCTGTTTAGGATAGCAAAAATTTTATCAATTGTTATCATGGAATCATAAATACCATCAGATAGTTTGTAAAAGATTTTTAAAATACTTACCCTAGGAGTAAAAACGTTGACGTAAAGACAATCTTCTGATCCTTCTAACGCAGGTGGTGTCTTGACAGAAAAATAGAACAACTGAAGACATTTCGGAGGTACTTTTGTAGCGTTTAGAATTCCCAACCAAGGTTCTGCAGGCACCGGTTCCTGAAAATATCAACAATATAATAATTTGTTCTGCAATCTAAGTAAATTATATTAAGATTATAACGTGAGTCTACTATAATGATAATATTTAATGATATTACATATTAATAGGCGGGCGCAAGCGACGGTACTGCTTCTTTACAGGAACTAGAGAAACGGGGATAAAAGCCGGGCCATTACCTGGGATTCATAGGGTTTTTTGGAGTTTTTAATTTATTTTTCCATAATTAAAACCCGATTGAGCATAAAATCATTTGAAAAATGTCTAATAGGTATTGCTCGGTCCCTCAGTGCTCAATTAAAAAATCAAAAGACGTGTCATTCCATTTATTTCCAAAAAATAAAAAGCTTCTTAAAGAGTGTATTGTAAAATTAAGAATAGATAATCCTGTTTCGAAACATATGACGATATGTAGTCTTCATTTTAAAGAAAGTGACTATATTTATCCAGGTAAATATTAGTATTTGACATTTTATTATTCCAAAATGTTAGTGTGATGCAAATAACATTGGGACCATAGTATCATATTTGTTTTTCTTTTTTAATTTTCCCCATTTTTGTCTTACATCTGTTGTGCTTAATTGTTCTAAGTTTTCAATGCGAAGCCTGAAAGTTTTGACAAATTAATAAATAATATGACAAAGAATCTAAGCTGTCGTAACAATGATTGTATGAATAGGTAATTAATGTTATTACTAACCGAAAAACGTAAAGTTACAATGATGTGTTTACATTTACCAGAACTACCAGCTTTACACGTACAATTACAAGAAAATTGCTTATTATTATTATTAATAAATTTGATTTCCACTTTTATTTGATGGGGCAGTCCTTTAAGATCGCTTATTTGAAGTTCACAAGGCTTGTAAAATAAATGTTTTTATTTACTAAATATTATTTCACATTTAATTGTGTGGTTTGCACCAAGGATAGCCTTCCCTTCAATTAATGGTCTTTTAAAATTACCAATTATCTCTATCACATCAGCTATGTCTATCCCCGTTCTTTCCGACATTTTGCAAAACTACCAGCGCACCCTATAGTCGATTGCGCCCGCCTATAGGTTTGCTCATGCTTCATTTAAAAAACCAAACAAAAAAACTGGTGCAGTGCGGTTTGGTTTGGTTACAACAAAAAGATGGTTACTACTCGAAAAACTGCTATTTTTTTTTGGATTATCACATGTGAAGTTTTAACTGCATTCTCAATTTTACTATGTACCTAGAAACAGCGACTAGGAGAAAATAGTCTTTGATCACAAATAGTCTACCATTGGGACATTTTAGTAGTACTGGTTCTATCTGTAACTAAATATTATACCTCTACCTACAATAACATGATCATCCCCACCCTAAAAGAATACGGTAAATTACGCCTTACGCAAACGTAACAATTAATACTATTGTGACTATATTCTGGCAATGTAAGTTTTGATTCCAACGGTATGCATAACTCAAAATTTATATATTTTGAGTCGTAACCATCTCCTTGCCGACCTGCGATATGTTCGTTCATGCTTCATTGAGAAAAACATCTGGTGCCGTGGGCACATCACACAACTTTGACCTTAACACTAAACATACCAATTTCGGCTGCCGCATCAAGGTCATATACATACATCAAATACTAAGTTTGATCAAAATCGTTAAAGCCGCTTTTGAGTAAATAAAAAAAACACGTGAAAATGGGACAACATTTATTAAGTAACCGGGAAATAAAGATGAAATTCTGTTTGTTCTTTATAAAAATCCCTACCGTTAGTCCTAAATTCTCCAAATTTCGCTCAGTGGTTCTTTGATACCAGATGCGAACGCCTGGCCACATTAAAATGGCCTAACTTTAGGCAATCTCTGGGTATGTTCTTTATTGTTATGAAAATTGTTTTGATCTCGCTTTACATTGGTTTTTACTTTCACTTACCTGTATATGAAATATATAGTAAGTGGAAGTTTGGCGATCGTGAAAAATTTCGTCTTCCGGTTTTCAACGGAGATACACGTTTTGGGGTCCCCTGAGTCCAAATAACCAAGTCCCGCGAAATGGTTTGTGTGTCTGTGCGTATGTGTGTGTGTGTGTGAACAGGCTAGCTCAAAAACTATAAACCGTGGGAATCAGAAATTGGGTATTTTGGTAGTGTAGGTATGTGACAGCGATGTGTAGCGATGTGACAGCAAAAATTTCATGAAAATTGCTCAAAGGGAGGGGATACTTTATTTAATAACTTTTTAAGTTTTTTTCGATGATCTCAAAAACGGCTTTAACGATTTTTTTTCAAATTCATCATGTTTAATGAAAATTATGGGTTGATATCAGGTAAGTTTAAGCACTTTAATATCAGGTAAGCTTCATCATTATTGAAATGTTCTGAGGGGGCTTAAATAGGGTAGTGGCCTTTTTTGTTTGTTAGTTTTTTTCTTTCCAATAAAGTACCTTTGTTTTTGTTTATATGAAGAAATTAACTGTCTCTCGTTACGCCTAAAAATAAGAAATGGTTAAATATGAGATATGATGAAAATAAAGAAAACATAAAGAGGAGAAAAAAGAAAAATATTCAATTAACTCATAAAACTCGTTGAGCCCACGCATGCGGAGTACGCCTTTATTGACAGACCATTGTTCATAATTGAAGCCGTTCTGTTTATTTGAGAAGTGGCTATTAACAAAACGCATTAATTTCTAATCTAAGTAAGTTGGTAAGTGAAAGTTGTGTGTTGCGAGCACGCACCAGATTTTTTTTTTTTAATTTGTCACTTTGTAAAAGTTTTTTTTTCTTTTTTTTTTTTTTAGAGAGAGAATATTTTTATTTATTTATAGATTTACAAAATAAATGATGATTTTGTACAAGAGTTTTGTTTATAAATATACAGTACCAGTCAAAAGTTTAGACTCACCCATAGTTTTGTAAAATAAATAAATAACAACATTTTATTTATTTAACAACATAAAAATTTTATTTTTAATTTACTTATTTATAATTTGTTTGATTGTTTCTTTAATGTCCCTTTACGCTACTAAGGCTACTCAGAAGATGCTACAGTGGGAGTCCTAAATTTTGCCTATCCAGGTATAAATAAGATAGGGATCTTTAACCTCACATCGCACAGGCTCGGGACCTCCATTTTACATCCCATCCAAGGGACGACATAGCCAAAGATTTTTTATTCCCATTAAAAAATTCTAGGACGAGAACCACCATTTCGGGACGAGAATCAGCGACATTTAGTAAATAAGGTTGTCATGCTAAACAATAAAAAATTAATCATATAATGTTTCAAATGTTACCTCTTGAGTTAATGATGGTGGAAGATATCCACCAAATTCTACCTCTTGAGTTAGAATTATTTTATTAAACTTGAAGATTGTGAATTAAATACAAGTGAGTCAAAACTTTTGACTGGTACTGTATCCTAATATAGATATAAAGTTTTGTTTATAGATATATATTAAAACTTTGCATATATAAATTGAACAATCTGTTTACCTTAAACCTGTGCTTTCCGACCGGAGGCTTGGCGTATGGTATGCTGTAGAAGGCTGCGTAAGGTCTTCCACTGTAGCTGCTCGCCCAAAGACCCTTCACAGTGCCTTGCTGAACCACAACCACGGGTTGGTTGGCCGATGGTTGGGTACAATGAACCGTGGTTTGGTACAATACCAAGGTACACAGCAAGAACCTCAGCATCATTATACTGATGGAACGAAGACTCCAAGTTATCAGAGGGCCTTTATAAATAGATTTATCACAATATAAACACTTCAATGCATGTTTACGTAACGAAGGTACTTTATTCGTTTTTATCTTTTTAGAAATTAAAAAATGATTAGTATTCAGTTTGAAGAATAAAAATATTATATACAATATTTAAGCACTTGATATTAATTTTATATTTTATATTTATATATCCATTGTTCTATCAATATTTCATAACTTTGTTTGTGATGTTTTTATGGAAATTCGGTATAAGGTGTGACACTGAAAAAAACCGTAAATTTAAGTAACCAAACTTTTAAAGTGTGAGGAGGAACGAATCCTTTAACACAAAGTTCCTCAAACAATTTTCTTCGAGTCCAACCCTTAACACGTTAGGTGCGGCATCGTCCCCGGGGTCCGATGACTTACATTCACTTCTTAACAGGCGATTATTACATGAAAATGTCCGACAGGACGAACACTTCAAACACTCAATTAAGTTGTTTTTTAATGAGATTTTTAAATTTTA
Organism: Aelia acuminata; assembly: GCA_911387785.2. Lineage (NCBI taxonomy): Eukaryota > Metazoa > Arthropoda > Insecta > Hemiptera > Pentatomidae > Aelia > Aelia acuminata. The sequence goes on along the minus strand of OU426979.1, from coordinate 3,943,088 downwards.
GTGCAGAAAATGTAGCTAACTGCTGAAATTCTGTTGTTTTTTAAACTCCGAGGTAAGATTTTCAATAAAGTATGGCGTAAATCCTGTATCGGCCTGTCCTGCGGCTATTATGTCTAGTTCCAATCCTCACCAAGAGCTAACGCCCTTGAGACGCTCACTTAATTCACTTTTAATCAAAAGAGAACGCTTTTGTCAAAGTATTCCCATCGGACCCCGACGTCCGATATCGTCTGTGGCTCATACTAGCAGCTGTTAGGGTTCGTGCTACCATTTTGAAAACCACAAATTAGATTCTGAATTAATTGAAGAAACTAACTATTAATCTTTAAAAAAAATTAATTAAACAATTTGCTTGGTTCACCGGCAACATATCCATATTTATATCCGTATTTATTAAATGTAATAATAAAAAAAAAAGGTACAAGTACTGAAGTGCGGCTTATGCGCCGTTCACTAAGGCGCCCTTCAAAGTAAGGCCCGATCTCCACTGATAAGGACCCTTTTTGGGGTTTATTTATCTGTGAAGCGCGAGCGCAGCGAGCGGGAGTCGAAATCTAGAATCTATTAAAGCCAATCGAGGCACTTTCTAACTGAAAAAAAGGCGACGGGGGTTCGATAACATGATGTTCACATAACCTCTCAAAACAGGCCACGCCCATCAGCCGTTCTTCAGTACCTTTACCAAAAAAAAAAATTGGGGCTGATATATTTGTCAACTGTTTTCCTATTAATGTCCCACGGTGCATTTCCTATTATGGGTTTCCAATGGCAATATTTTTTATATTTTCCAATTTATATATATTCCAATTTTATTATTAATTATTATCCATCATATTATTGGCATATATTGACTAGGAAATGTAAAGTAACAACAAAAATTCATAGGTGGAACTTCTGAACTTTGGCTTATGCGCCGTTCAGTAAGGCGCCCTTCTCTAAAAGGACTTATCTCCAATGAAAAGGACCCTTTGGGGGTTTATTTATCCCTGAAGAGCGAGTCGAAAGCTAGAATCTATTAAAGCCAATCAAGGCACTATTTAACTGGAAAAAAACGCGATGAGAGTTCAGTAACATGACGGTCACATAACCCCTCAAAACGGGTCACGCCCCATTTTATATTATATATGTAGGTATTAAAACATCGGCTCTTTATGTGTAGTCAAAATATCGATGTTTTAAAAACATCGACATCGATGTCACGTATATCGGTGGAAGTAAATTTTGCAACAAGAATTTGACTTAGGAAACCTTCAAACTGAATAAAAATTCCTTTAATTAGAAAAGAAATTACTTACGTTCTGCTTTGCCAGGTGTATCTATTCAATAGTAGTGAATGTTCAATCTGACATGATTATTGTTCGAATCTATTAAGATTCCATAATTACAACACTCTCAATCCCACGGCGAGAATCTCTAAAAGACAATGTGCAACCTTGTTATCTTTCTCATAATTATCTTATTGCGTAAGCAAAGGATGGGTGAAAAATAACCAATTGAAAATAACCTCAGCTTTCGAGTTCCTCTCGCTTATAATAGTTAAACACCCCTCCACTGTGTCTTTTTCAGTTAAAATTGTTCAAATTCATTAAATAAATAAAATTGTTGTTTTTTTTCCGGTACTTATAAGTTATAGAGACCACATCGAAATTACATCAGAAAATCGATTACATGATCATCGAATAACCCACTTCACGCTATAAGTTTGTAAACACATCATTAAATAAGGTTATACAAAAAAGATTTTTCTTTACATATTAAACTTAGGAAGACGAACGTTTATTTACATATTAAATATTTACATACAACTGACCGGTCCCCCCCCTCTCTGTAGATGCCCAAATCAGGTTATAAACATAGTGGTGGATAGCAGCCCAGTTGGGCTAGTAAATACAAGTATCAAAGTAAATAAAAGCTGGGTAACTCAGTTATAAGTTCAGGTAGGCCTTCAGGTTTAATTAGGATAGTCTTTAAAAAATCCCACATGGATATGGCCGCTGCAGGCCCCAAACACTGGCATTTAGCATTGTAGGTTGCTATGCTAACCACTACTCCACAGGTGACCCCGATTCTTTATATAAATATGGCATCTTTTAACAAGTTGGCAGCAAAAATAAAGTGACAAATTTAAAGTCTATTTTAATCTTTATTTACATACAAATTATAATTTATAAAGCATTAAAACAGTCTATTATGATCATTCGTGTACACATAACTTACTATCAGTTACTTCACAAATCATTATTTTTCTTAAAATAAAATACACTAGAAAGTATTGAACATTTAAGAATAGATGCTTCATTTCATTATTTAAAAGTAAACTTTCCTTCCGTCGTTTCTTTCATGGACTTTTGATTATTCATATAGCTGCATATGCTTGCAATTTAGCCTGGACCATAGACCCAAACCTCTCATCTACTTTAAATAAGTGTCCAATTTGCCGCTCCTAAAAAATATAAATAAACACAGAGTTATTATATTTTCTTCGATAATATACAAGTTTTAATTTAGTTTATTTGTATGATTAAAATTTTACAGTAAGTTGAAAATATTACAATTTTATCATCACTATTTATTATAATTGTATCGGTTTTATTTCAGGTAATTTTAAGCCAACAGCCGATTCGTCTCATTCATACTTAAATAATAATAACTAAAAAATAACAACTAATAAAAAAAAGAGGCAAAATAACTTTTGCCCTCAAGTATGTTTTACCTAGACTAACGACTGAGATTGAAAGATCTTGTTCAGTGGAAAAGAAAATAACTCAATCAGCGATACAGACTTCTTTCTAGACTTTGGCTAGATAATGCTATTCGACAAATGTTTAAAATGATCTTCGACTAGCAAATTAACAGTTTTCTCCAAAAAATTAACCGAACATTTTAATATTCACTTCAGAATATCTAAACAATAACTGCCTCATACTCAAAAATGTCAGAACTAATAAGCTAAAACTAACTGACTGACTAACCATAGGTTGTTAGACTTTTTGACTACTCTGAGAATGCCTTTGGTTTAGACCTTTCTATCACCCAATAAGAAGCCTTCCCCTCTAGTTCAGAATAAAAAATAACTTTCTCTATTACAAACAATTAAAATTTTTTTTCAATTTAAAATTTACTCTAACAAAAACCATTTCTATACACAGTCGACTCCTTTTTATTGAGCCATAAAGGGAAAATTTCTTTTTTCCCGCTTATGCGGAGGACCCAATAAAGCAGAGACCATTACTCCACACATAGATGCAAAGAAAAATGCCTAAATGCGCCTAACCGCTGGCCTATGGTACAAGTATGGTCATTGATACCATAAATTGGACATATTTATGTGGGGACCAAGTTAATGTGTGCATTTAGGCTATGCATTCCTTTTGATTAATTTAATGATGGAGTCAAAAATAATACATTTAATTTTACTGACATAATGTTGTTCATTAACTAAGAGTATTATAATGTGACAAAATATAAGTACAGTATATTGACTTGTGGAATGACACAAATTAAAGTAACTATTTTTGTATAATATAAATTATATTTACAAAAACAAAATTTTGAAATAAGGAATAAATCAAAAAATGTTTTTCTCAATTTTTTTTAACAGGAAAGAATAACGTATGCATTGTCACACTTTACTTGTACACCTACGACCCACATAATTAACTCATTTTTTTGGGAGTCTGAAGGACTTTCCTCATTTCCTTTTTATAAGACAAAGCGTCTTAACTTTTTGATACAATTTCTTTATTCTGGTAGAGGAACAGACGTGGTCTCAGATTCTTAGGTTTATTCGATTGACACAGTGGCTCAAACATTCTGTTTCTTGAAAAAGTTAAAAATGGCTCAATAAGTGGTAGTCCCAATTACCTGATGACACTATTAAGCGGAGCTGACTGTATTTAGCAAACGGCTTTACCTCTAAATGAACACTATTAAGAAATTTTTTACTTTTCAAAATTTAATTTAATGCATCAATGAACATCGAGGTACAAGGAAACAGACTTTGCATTTAATTTTCTTATGCTTATTCCACAAAAGTGCTAAGTTGCAAAAATGAGTAAAGCACAGCAGAAGAGTTTTTTATTCTACCCAACTGGCCAAAGGAAGTGGAAATCGTAGAAGATAGTAAGAGGAAGATAGATAGTAGGTATTCACCATAGACCTATGGTTTATATAATTCTTTTGCACACCTATGATACCTTAATAGCAGAGAGAGAGAAATGCTTGATTTTAATAATAATAAGCAATGCTGCCCAAATACATTGGGTTGCTACATTACACAGCATACCAATCAATATTTAAATAAATGTATAACTAAAATACATTGTTACATTTCATTTTATAATTATAATATCATAATTTTTTTTCCTTCTATATCTTATACAATTATATAATTTTTATTTTTATTTTATTCCCATTTATTCTATTTTATTTTATTCTTCATCTTTCTTATTTTTCATAATCTTACTCCTTCCCTCTCTTAACGCTCACATTAGAAATAGGCACACATACGGACTGCTAGAGAAAAAACCCCACAAAAAGAGATATAACAATGAAACCTTATATCTAATAAATAAATGTATAAATATGCAAATAAATAGATAAATAAATAAAAAGATATGATATATGACGACGTATAATCAATTTCCATACACATGGTGGTGGATAATTTCCAGGGAGTCCAGGATTATATTTTCGGCCAACACCGCAATCTCTCTCATTTCGACACCTAGGTCTTCTAGAAAACTCCTTGTTCTGTTTGGGATCGTTCCGCGAGATCCAAACCAGAGGCCACTAACGGAGAACTCTCTCTCACCAAAGGTCTCGCGGAACTCTTCTTTAAAGAAAGGGATGCGCATTACAAGAGTTGAATGTATTTAACTGTTGTGAATAGTAAACATTGCATTTAAATGTCTCTAGAAGAGGTAAACTTTAATTTTATTTTTCCTAAAGCTAATTTCAATGTACTTAGCACTTCTGAGAAGTAACATATCAATATAGAAAATAGAGAAAAGCACAAATCCACTGCGACACACCATACTCAGAGGCACACTATTAAGTACCTGATCGTATTCGATATACTTGCCTGAATGAAAGCTGAAGCTCTGCGGAGATGTTCAGAAATGTTCTCGACCAATCTCTGCCTCTCATCTTCGGTAAGCATGGTCCTCCACATCAAAGTAGGTTGACTGTAGTTATCATCGTCGGACGAGTCATACCTAGAATATTTCAGTATTCATTTTATTTCTGATATTTATCGTATGTAATCTATAAAGGGTCTTGGATTCAATATAAGGATAGGACATTACAATTCAGTTCAATATTTCATTTATATGCAAAAATTATTTCTTGTATAAATAATATGCGAAGTAAAACTATTATTTTTGGTCTAGTACATAAGATTAAATTATAATGCATACTAAAAACAGTCTTTAAATAAATAAAAAAGAAGTAATTTAATTTATTCACTTTAACATTGAATAGAAAAGAATAAAGGCTTAATGAACCTGAAGGCACGATGCCGACACCAGCAATCGCTCCCTAAACACCTCCATCCACCGTCACCCGTCCAATCCCAACGCCACAAGATCAGCCCTCGCTGATTCCTCCCACCTTCACCTAGGCCTATCCCCCCCTGACGTTTTCCAGTCGGCAAAGTGTTTATCAATCTTTTAGGTATTTGTTCGGAATTAAGATCCGCAATCGAAAAGTGGCAATAACTTAAATTACATTTAATGGGTAGAGTTCACACAATTCTTCATTGTATAGCCGTCTAAATTCTCCTGTTGAATCATCCCTCTTCAGCCCAGATACTCTATGCAGAACTTTATTTTCAAAGATCTTAATGCGTTGCTCATACCTTACTGTAAGCGGCCATGTTTTACATCTGTAAAGAACCGTTGGAAGAATTATAGTTTTGTAAATTATAATTTTTAAATCTTGGGACAGAAGGCGTAAAAAAATTATAATAATGGCTTAATAACAAGACCAATGCAATAACGAGTAATATCTAATAATAATAATAATTTTTAAACCATTATTACCGTTTATACTAATATGATACACATAATATGAAATAATTAAAGAAAAGAATCAAAAAAGCATTATTATTAGAACCTTAATCCAAAATAATATAGTCTATTTAATTTTTTAACACAATCTATATTTCAAATTTTCTCCACACTAAACGAGTCTGAAATGAATGGCTATAAGACTTTGGTTCTCTATATCTCATCAGAATAAGAAAATGGCTCAAGGAATGAAAGATGATTCTGATGATAAAAAATACAAATGTTGGTTAAACACCCAGTTTGTATCAAATCCAGCTCCATCCAAATTTTAAATTTCGATTCCAAAAACCTAAAATTGATGAAGGTGTTCTTTTGAAAGAAATTTCAAAAAATCTCAGAACTGATCGGCATTTCAATTTTTTTTCTCCTGAAAATTTTCTAAATTGTGACAAAGCTGGTTTTCAAGCTTTACACCTCATTTCTTGGTACACAAAACTTCTGACATCTTCTGCAATGAGGCAGATAAGTGTACTGACAAGAAATGATATTTATAGATTATCCATTGTATGAAACTACCAGATCCCTTTATATATTTTAAAGATGTAATACTAACATACGCACCTATCTACATCTCCAGTGGTAGAAAACGGTGGAGGCCTAGCTCTCTTGCTGTTGAGCATATTAACGTAGCTGCTTGGATAGTAGTTCGGAGCTCCGTTCTGGTTGTCCCTGTAGCACATCGCTCCGTCTCTGTGTGTGTTGAAGACGTGTGTCCTGAAGGGTGAGTTCACAGGGAGCTGAAGGTGATTAGTTCCCAGTCGGTGCAGTTGTGTGTCATAGTAGGAAAACAATCGTCCCTGAAATAATGCAATGATTATTCTCTTAGTCCTATTTGAATATTTAATGGTAGGGGAAGAAGTTATTAAGGTAGCTAGCTACCTATACAAAAATTGACCGTAAAATACTCAATTTTTCTCATATAAATATTGCAAAACAATGAAAAAAAAAAATTATTGTAGTAAAGATAAACCAAATTTAACTAGTAAGCTTATTTTGTTGGAATATGACAGACATTTTAAAATTTCAGTGCATCGGACCATCACAAGGGAATGATCTGTAGTATATTACCTTTAAAACTAAATTTAGCAAATCTAAGGGTTCAGATGAACTCAAACTGGTCCTGACTGATTTTATATGACCGGGAAAGAGAACTCGTTCTGGGTACTTTCGAACAATGTACTTGATTGGGTCTCGCTGAGCCAAGGTTCAAAATGTGTTTTTGACTTTAATTTAATAATATTAATGAAATGTAAACGGTGAATTATATTAAATACAAATACATGTTTGCCTATATTTTTTCTAATTTTGTTCCATACTTGGTAAATGTTTCCTCTTCTATTTTTTAACCTAACGGACATAAATAAATCATGCCTTTTTGGATTGTAATATATAATTAAAACTCATTTTGCTTACCCTAAATATATAAAATTAAATCATTAACATCAACACTTTATGGGAAAACAACCTATCTTCCAAAAGTAATCTTCATATTCAAGCAGTCTATAAAGAGAGTTAGGACCCAGTTCATGCTGTTTTATGTAGTTTTGGCCCCCAATTTGATATATCCCAAGGGTTAAAAAAAAATTGGTTTGTATACATATAAAATGTCTTAGTTGCAAAATTGCTTTCCTCACAATATTCTGAAACCTAAAAATTTACAAAACGAGCCACACGATGAGGTTTTTAGGACTTAGTCTAGAAAGAAGAAGAATGAGTCAATTGTGAGCTTTCCCAGTTATGTGGTTGTTTAGGTAATAGGATTGTGGAAAATAAAATGGGCATTTTAATTTGTTAAGCCAAGTAACCAACAAATCCTCAAAAGCTTGATAACCTTTATCCTAACTGCTTAAGGCCTGAGAGGTCAGCAGGAAAGAAGTTGGAAGAATTTCATTAAAGCTGATCCGACTTGAATTAGGGTTTGGATTTTAATTGGTGGATGGATTTGAGTAGGCAGCAATTGCTGTTGTTGATATCAAAAGCTCTTTAGGTGTGCTAAGCTTTTTATTTAGCAGTGGAACAAAATGTTTGTATTGCCATGAATTATCATTGTTTCTGTTCAATGATTAACTCCGTCCACTGACCAACTTGGAGATTGGGAGGTGAAGAACAGAAAAATATCACAAGAATGTTTCTTTTAAAATTTCTATGGTCTTGAATTTTTCTTATTACATACATGTATTCCCATATCTCTATATCCCATATTCCTTTTATAGAGAAGAATTATTATAGAGAAATGTATCTCTATAATAATTTCCATTCCTATTACTAAAGATGAATTTGTTTTCAAGACGTGTACTTTAAATAAATATACCTTAAAAACAAATAACAGTTTTTTATTATATATATTTGTTTAGTAAAAAACTGAATGTATAAGAGGCAAATATTTGCCAGTTACTGTTAAACCCATTAGTATAACCCCTATTAGAATGTACCCATTAATAATATATGTTACTGTTTTAAACTATTTCAATTATTGTTAAACAATTTTTTTTTTCTCAATACCGAGAAGTTCTGATTGACTTATAACTTAGAAATAATTAGAGTTATAGATGAGAACCGTGTGTAGTTATCCACATATTTCTATTCTACGTGGCACCACAACTTGGCCTCCTCAATGAGCCGCTGCCATTCAGCCCGATTTTGTGCTACCACTCTACAATTCCTGATCCTTAAAAGGCTTCGTGCGTCAACTGCCACTCCGTCAACTCATCTAAGTCTTGGCCTACCAGTTCGGCAAGTGCTGTGAAGGGCGGTGTCCACAACGTTCCTGGGGATCTCGTCTTATTCCATTCTTGCAACGTGACTGGCCTTACTTAGTCTCCCTAGCTTGATGAACCTGACCACATCTATGTCCCTATTAAGGTCATAAAGTCTCTGTTCATCCTAATCCTCCATCTCACTGGACGAACTATTCATTGTAAAATTTCCTTTCAAAAATGTTTAGGTCATTTTCATTGCTTTTCGACATGTTCGACCATGGTCCAGGTTTGGGAAGCATATGTTAGAATAGGACGTGTTAGAGTTTTGTAAATGACCAATTTAGTTTCCCTAGTAATGGATCTGCTGAATAAAATGTTAAGCACAGCGAAATAAGCTCTATTTGCCGCCACTAATCTCTTTCTTATCTCAGCAGAGACATCATTTTATTGTGTTACCTGGGATCCTAGAAAAGTAAATTCATTGACCCTCTCAAATCTATAAGGACCAACAACCAGTTCATCTTCACTGCCATTCCCAGTATACATGTATTTAGTTATCCACATATACATATAACTATTAAATTTTAGCATAGATTTGTCAGTTGTTAATTTAAACAAAGAAGTTAGTCCCTGAGCAAGTAACAAGATTATATTATAAAAAAATCTGATTAAATTGAAATTTTTGTGACTACTTATATTATTTTACCTGAAGCATTTTATCTGGACTTGGCTCGATTCCTGGGACCATGTTTCCTGGGTTGAATGCAGCTTGCTCTATGTCGGTGAAATAGTTGTGAGGGTTTTTATCCAAAGTAAATGTACCAACTTCAATCAGAGGGAATTCATCTTCAGGCCATATCTATATAAAATAATATATACATATAATAAATGCTATATACAAATTTAAGTTCTCACTTGGTTAAATAATTGTATTAAATAAGATAACCTATTGCTAGATATAAACTATCAAGTGAACGGCTGAGATGACAAAAGGTATTGTAACGTGAACAACAAGTCTAGTAAGTCTAGAACTATTCCAAACTATATGTTTTGTGTTTCGTTTCACAATACAGTATATTTCTCAAAATGATAATAGTTTAATACATGAATGTGCAACCTTTTTATGATACATTCAACGGTTCCTCATATTAAGGCATGTGTCAACTGTAGTCTCTCCTTTATATCATGCTTTTGCCATCTTTTCAATACTTATTTCTATACATTATATTCGTTAGTTTTGATTTTTTTTTCCCCTATTTGTATATTTTTAGAATATTGAATGTGAGTTAATCAGTTAATAACTATGTTCAACTCTAGATTAGTTGAATTCTTAGATAAGTCAAATGGAATCTGTAGTTCTGAGTCATTACTCCTAAATCTCACATCACTAAGTCAATTACATGCCAAAAATACGTTAGGGTTTGTAAATAAGTCGAAATAAAAATGTTGGTCATGAGAAGGGAATTCTAAGATTTCTACCTCTATGAGTCAAATTGCTAGAAGTTATCACCTCTATAACAGTAATATGAACACAATGAAATAAGTATTGGTACTTATATTGGTTCTAATTGCAATTTTAGAAATAATTTTTGGTCAAAGTATATGTCCCCACAAAATATATAGCTTCGGTGACTAACAAATGAAAGCGAAGGGGAAAGTTATTTAATTAAAAAAAAAAAAAAAAAAGGTTGTGATTAATTTACTAGTTCGCTCATTCCTTTCAACAAGTTATGTGTCAAAAAACATGCTTTTTCAGGAGGAGAGCAAATATAACTTCAAATGTGGGTTGGGTTCTGCATTGTAAAAGATCTACTTCTTACTTTCACTTACCTATATATGAAATATATAGTAAGTGGAAGTATTGCGATCGTGAAAAAATTTGACTTCCGGTTTTCAACGGAAATACACGTTTTGGGGTCCCCTGAGTCGAAATGACCAAGTCCCGCGAAATGGTCTGTGTGTGTGTGTGTGTGTGTGTGTTTGTGTGTGTGTGTGTGTGTGTGTGTGTGTGTGTGTGTGTGTGTGTGTGTGTGTGTGTGTGTGTGTGTGTGTGTGTGTGTGTGTGTGTGTGTGTGTGTGTGTGTGTGTGTGTGTGTGTGTGTGTGAGTGTGAACAGACTAGCTCAAAAACTATAAACCGTGCGATCCTGAAATTGGGTATTTAGTGTAGGTATATGCCCGCGATGTGACAGCATAAATTTCATCAAAATTACTTAAAGGGAGGGGGTACTTTACTTAATAACTTTTTAGGTTTTTTTCGATTTTCTCAAAAACGGCTCTAACGATTTTGATTAAACTGAGTATTTCATCTATTTATATGCCCGAGATATGACTGTAAAAATTTCATCAAAATTGATTAACCGGAGGGGGGACTTTACTTAATAAATTTTGTTACATTTTCACGTGTTTTTTTTATTTATTCTAAATCGGCTTTAACGATTTTGATCAAACTGGGTATTTGATGTATTTACATGCCCGAGATATGACTGTAAAAATTTCATCAAAATTGATTAACCGAAGGGGGGACTTTACTTAATAAATTTTGTAACATTTTCACGTGTTTTTTTGATTTTCTCAAAAACGGCTCTAACGATTTTGATTAAACTTAGTATTTGATCTATTTACATGCCCGAGATATGTCTGTAAAAATTTCATCAAAATTGATCAACCGCAGGTGGCACTTTACTTAATAAATTTTGTATCATTTTTACGTGCTTTTTTTATTTACTCAAAAACGGCTTTCACGATTGTGACCAAACTGGGTATTTGATGTATGTATATGCCAAATATGTGATAGCCAACATTTCATCAAAATTGATCAACCGAAGGGGGGACTTTACTTAATAAATTTTGTATCATTTTTACGGGGTTTTTTATTTACTCAAAAACGGCTTTAACGATTAATAAAAATAAGATATGAATGTAGAAAAATGTGTGACTTTGGGAAATGATATTTAACAAAACAGGTCAATTTCTTATCTAAGTAAGTTGGTAAGTGAAAGTTGTGTGTTGCGCGCACGCACCAGATTTTTATATATGTCTTTTTAATTTTAAAAGTATCTATAGAATATCTTAGGATATTACAAATGTAATATATTCTCAGAAACAAACCCTTGGTCCTATGAGAAAAATCTCGGGGCTAATTTAAGGTTGAGGAAATTGAAATGGTGTTGAAATTCTTTATTAAAAAAATATTTTCACTCCCTAGCAACACACCAAACTATCAAATTTAATTAAAGACTTTACTATACCACTACCCTTAAACTGCATTTTACATATATATTAAAAATATTTGGTTTGTCGGACTATAGATTCCCCAAAATTATCGCAAAAGAAATAGTAAAAAATAGATGTTCGTGATTTGCTGAGTGGATAGCACTTGCTGATCGCCTAGCTACTGATTTAACCCATTCTTTCATTTCAGTAGGGAGGTAGCAGAAACAGACTAAAAAAATCATTGGTCTCTTTCAAGAGCAGTTTAAAAGCGATTGCTTAGCCGCAACCCAGCAATCTGATTACCATATGCTTTATAAAGCTTTGTTACCTAATATAATATCGTACATAAATGATATTAACAGTTTAGATTTAATAAAAATAATATTTAAAGTAATCCATGGGTAAATGGAGTTAGTTAGCATTTTGTTGGAGTATGCCCAATTTCTAATTACATTACGGGAAAATATCGATCATAGAAGAGTTATTAGTCTTGTTCAACAAAAATAAACTAAATGAAATTTATTTTTAATGTAAAAGAACCATTGAGATGTAGAATATTGTTCTTATACATTAACTTCTTAACATTGTAAATATTATCTGTATTTTTCTATAAATGTGCTATTATTTTTAGGTCTCCTGGCAGACGGCGAAAGCTATGTCAAAATTTGTGAGATTTACATATTTATTACAGCCGACGTTTCAACCCAGATTTTAGGTCATCATCAGGGCTAAATGAGAAAAACCAGAAAACAACCAATCAGAGAAATTATTTAAACAAATATTAAATGTATGTGAAACAATAAGCAAAATTAAATATATATTAGTAAAACATAAACATAAAATTATAATTATAATTTGATTTTTATTTTTATACATAAACTTTGGGTATATGTTGGCCTCAATAAAATAAAAATAAATATAAAATATGTAAATCTCATATATTTGTGCTACTTATTTTGACCGCATCCCCAACCATTTCCTGTTCGTAAATATTCATTGTTTTTGAAATAAAGGAATTTTCTGTAGTATCATACTCTATTACCTTGGTGACATCAAATGGGTTCCACCTGAACTCTTCAGCTTCCTTGAAAGTCATGACTTGGATATAGAAGGTCCAGGAGGGGAACTTGCCCTCCGCGATGTGGTTGTACAGGTCCCTGATGGCGTAGTCGGGGTCGCTGCCTGCCAAGCGCTCGGCTTTGTCCACTGGTAGACCCCTTTCACCTTGGACTGGCTAAAACAGAAGAGAAAACTTATCCACAGTAGAAGAGGCATAAATATACCAAACTATATTACAACATTATTCATTGGTAAATTAGTCGGGCATCAGAGTTGGGCAAATCGTAATCTGAATAATAATTAATGAATATGAATAATTGTAATCATAAAACAAATTAATAATGAATAACCATTATTCATAATCATTGTGCAGTATTTTTAATGATTATTGAGTGTTTATGGTATTCATTTGAAATGAATAATGAATAACTGGTATGCAGTTATTCATGATTAACGAGTACTGATAAATTCAGTTAGTCATTATTCATGAATAAAAAATATTCATGAGCTAGGATTAATATAATATTCATCAATCATGAATAACAAAAATTCATTATTCATTTAAATTTAAAAGATGAGGATGCATTCCTGAATTAAAAGTTATATTAACGAGCAATGACAAGTCCTAAGAGTGGGTGTAGTCAACTGAACAGCATCTGAAGTCACAAGTAAAGAATTAGACCCTAATTCCAATGGGTATTAGTAAAGGTCTATTGACAAGAATGGAAAGAGCAAACAAATTTTCAATCATCATTCATGATTAGTAAGACTCAGAATTGTTATTTTTTTTTTGTAATCAGGATTAATGAATTTATATTATTCATGGTTAATGAATGATCTGTAATCATGATTAGTGAATTCCCATTAGTCATTAGTAATGAGTAATCATGAATAATGAATTCTTCTTAATCATGATTACTGACTAACATTTAATAACGAATAATGGTCATTCATGATTGTTGAACACATTTTATTCATGAATACTCCACGACCAGTGATTAATACAATTCATGATTAAGGATTTCGGGCTAAAGAATGATTTGTCAATGATGATTATAATCATTATTCACATTTTTTATTATTAGTCATAATCATGATTACATTTTTATTTAAATATGCCCAACTCTGTCGGGCATTTAGGATTTAGATTTGTTAGTGTATTTCGGGTCTAGTTTCAGATCTTCATAAGGAATGAGTAAAAAATAAAATAATACCAACTAATAAGAACGAGAAAATAAGAAATTTTGAATTAATAAAATGTATAATTTTATATTCCATTAAAATTGATATGATATTTAAATATGAATACTTAAATAATAAAAGTATATACATTTTATATGTATTTACAAACTAACAATAAAAAATAAAATTCTGAGATATGAATAAAACATTTTAATATTATTGTTAATTGATCTAAGTGTTTGATTTAGCAGGGACGGACTTAACACGAAATTTAGGGCAGTCATGACCCCCCTGTCTGATAATCACGTGGCTGACAGCACCATTTTTGTATGTGATTATTACCTTGTATTAAAGAGGATTGCGATCAAAAAAACCAAAAGTGGTACATATTTTTAGAGCATAGTAACTGCATAATTGCATTATTAGTCTAAAATACAAAAAAAAAATAAATTGAAAAGCTAATAATAATTTTTTTTTTTATTTGCTTGCACATTACTGTGCATACTTTTAAAACTTCGTGGACGAGGATAAATTAATAAGTTCAGATCATTGTAAACCTCGTAAAGTGCTAAATAAACTGATTTTACAAAAGCCTGTTCTCTGTTTTTTTTTTTTTTTTTTTTTTTTTTTTTTTTTTTTTTTTTTTTTTTAATAGATTTGGGACTTAACACACTTTGCGCTGCAAGGACAGATCTGTTAGTAAGATTTAAAAATATTAATAAAATAACTTGCAATATAATGAAATATTATATCAACCAGGAGAAAAAATAGCAAGAGTGATAATATAAAGTTACATAAAAGGGAAAAATAAATATTAAAATGACAACAAATAATAAGTATAAATATAAAATAATCAAAATCGTTATACATATAAAATAAATTGACAGGCGTTGATGACTTCAAATGTTTTACGCCTCTAAACATCAACAAACAAACAATAAGTATAAATTGAATTACATAATATTTAAATAAGTATACCCGATAGAAAAAGTAATGAAAGGAAATTTACATGATTCCATAGAATTAGAAGGAAAATAATAAAATATGGTGAGTGATAGTTAATATAGAAATATGACAAATAAATATATTGAAGACTGTTAAAACAGTTTTTTAGGATAATACTCAGAGAAAAATAAATTAAAACAGTTTAAAATTTAGGTAAACAATAAATTATATCTATATATTAGAGTATTAAATTTGTTCCATTACCACATCCCTGACAATTTTTTCTGTCATTAATATCTGGATCAAATAAGTCTTGACTATTACAAAATTATCAGTATCATAATTTACCTTGTAGTGGAATTTGCAGTAGAAAGCTTCGTTTTGCTCATTTACCAGCTTGAAAGTGTTGGAACCGTATCCGCTCATGTGTCGGAAACCATCTGGGATACCTCGGTCAGAGAATAAGATCATCACCTGCATCAGAGACTCTGGTCGCTCGCTCAAGAAGTCCCAAAACATGTCAAAGTCCTAAAATTTAATGATAATATTTACATGATAGGTAGACTGTTGTTTTATTTTATTAATAAATAAGCATTTACCCTTGTTTTTTAAAATGCTCTCTTATTTTTCTTTAATTGAAAAGTTAATGATATGATGAAAAAAATCAAAATAATTTTTGAAGAAAGAAAAAAATAAGACAAAAATTAGACGATATTCCCTGAGGATAATAAAATAAGGTTTGGATATGCAAAAAGAACTTGCAACAATCCTTTGGAAAATTGTAATAAAAAAAATTTTATGTGTAATTTGTAATGCATAAAAATTTATATTTTTTAGATGAATATGGTGCTAAGCACTAAAATCTTCACTGCATAAATCAATGAATAAAAACTAAGAGACTATTTTTAAAAAAAGAAAAAGGTTAAATACTTATTTATTAGCATAATAATATTTATTATAATTATATTGGATAAATGTTAGTTGACCGGACTTTGAATATTTATGAGAATAGTCCGGGGTGGCGGTCAAAAAACTACTACAAATATTTTAATAATATAAATATACTGTTTTAAATGTTATTATTTGTTCTTGAAACCAATATTATTTATAAATTCCAAATCTTCCCTTCCGTTTTTCCCCCTATTCTAGGCCCTGACAACTCAATTGTCAAATGGTAAGCTTATCTATATTTTCTATATCCATAACTCCATCACTAATTAATTCCCCTTCATTTCTGGTACATTTCTGCCTCCATATTAACTCATAAAACACCATTCTGATACCATATCCCCCTAATTTATGTATCTTACCCCATTTCATCTCACTACCATTACTATCAGTGTCAATAGCCATACTACATCTTGTTAATATACATTATATGTTTAACATTATGAGTTTACAGACCTTTATATTTTATCTAGTTAGTTCACATGCTTTGTCCTAAGTATTCATATTTTTTTTTGTCTGTGTCTTGTTAGCCCTGACGAAGACCTGCATTGTTGGGTCGAAACGTTGGCTGTAATAAAATAGTTTAATACTATTTGTAGATTTTTGACCGCCATCCCGGACTATTCTCATAAATATTATAATTATAACTCAAAAGACCCTTCCCTTGAGCACACCCAGACCCTATAGTACTAAAGTACTCAAAATAAATTAGGTGTACAGGGGCTACTCCATTACTAAATACTGAACCCATGTTTGTTCCGAGGTCCACATATTAAGAAAAAAAGAAAAACTCTAAACCAAAGATTCTTTACTCACTTCTTTCAAAACTAAGACAGAAATTGAACACATACACCTACTTAACTGGAACTTATTGGAACTAGGTAGCAAAGATGTATGAAACAGTAAAAAAGACACATACAAAAAAACTATGTGTCTTTCAGGAAAAAACATTCAGAAAAATCACTAAAGCACCATGGTATGTTTGCTACATTACTTTACACATGCCGACTGACAAAAAAAAAAATATGAACTCACTATAAAAGATTCCATGAAAAATTACAAGGACACCCCAACTCAGTCATTAATGATATGGCCATTACAGACATGCCAGGTAGCGCTCGAAGAATGCTAAAGAGGAACTGGACGAGGGACCTCCTCGCCCAGTGATCAGCCCTAGTACCTATAAAGCCAGGAGGAGATGCGGCTGGATAATGCTCCACCTCATGCCTCTTATGAAATTGTTATTAATTTAATGTCATCAAATTCACTAATTGTTATTATTATATTAACAGATTTGAATATTAAAATAAAAAAATGTTTGTTCTTTATGAGTTACAAATCAAGCAAAAGTTAGTTTACTTTATTTATTAATTTTTTTGAAGATAGAAGGTTTCATACTAGGTCATCAATAAATTTAGAATATGATTGTCTTTATAGAAGGCAAAGGCAGATCCAGCCGGTTGCAAGGGGAGAGCTGAGGTTACAAAGGGATGGAGATCCATAGGAACCCTTCCCCTGGATCTGACAATCAGCTTTTTGACCTTTATATTCCTTTCCCCAACTAAAATTCTACTTGCTCTCTATATTATTTGTTCTTTACCTTACTTCCTTATTTTTAGTTGTTTAATTATATCTTAAAATGACAATAAATTTTCTAAAGAGGGGGCTGCAGCCTCTGCTATCTTAACTTCTATCATTTTCTATCTTTACCCTAATAAAAGAAACCTTATTAACGTTAAGTTTAAAAAACCCGAGTACTAGTAGGGACTTACGAACCGATCGATATAAGTAAAGTATCGATACTTTCATTTCGATACCAAGTAGTTTTTTGTATCGATACTGAAAGTTAGTATCGAAAAAATACGAGAGCGTAATGATTCAAAAATTTGCCCTCCAAAATACTTTCCACTCAGTCTAGCTCATCTGAGGAAGACATATCCCCAGGTTCCAGGGCATAAGCCTACGATTTTGGGGAACATCAACTTCAGGGAACTTGTGCATGGAAAAAAGATTATAAGTAAAGGTGATTTCCAGGATGAAGTATCCAGATATTTAAATGCGTTGAAAGCCCCATTGAAAAACATTGCAAATCTTTGCATTTAATTTTATTTATCGAGTTCCTTAATTTAACTTAATCGACCTGATATCGAATATTTACTTATATTCGAATATAAATTACTTGAATATATTAGAACATAAAATACTTGAATCAGTACCGATATCGGTATTGAGTCGACTGTTTTTCTATAAGATTCTTCTTGTTTAGTATTAGCCCTGATGAAGACCCCCATTTTGGATCGAAACGATTAAATATGGAAAATGTTTTGGGGCCTTGATTAGCTTTAATAAATTCCAGCTTTACACTCCCGCTCGCTATGCTCGCTCTTCAGAGATAAATGAAACCCCAAAAGGGTCTTTTCCAGCAGAGATCGGAGCGGAGATTACTTTGAAGGGTGCCTTAGTGAACGGCGCAGGAGCCACTGTTCAGAAGCAGTACCTTGTCGACAATCTACTATAGGCAGGGGCGGGGCTTCATGACCCTCCCTCTCTCATAATAACGTGGCTAATAGCAGTGGTTTTTAATCAGATTATTACCTTGTATTAAGTACTGCAAGCTAAACAACTTAAAGTATTTTGGGTACTGGTACGGGGCTTCTGCGCCGTTCACTAAGGCGCCCTTCAATCCCCAATCTCCACTGAAAAGGATCCTTTTGGGGGTTTATTTATTTCTGAAGAGCGAGCGGGAGTCGAACGCTGGAATCTACCAAAGCTAATCAAGGCACTATTTAACTGATAAAAACGCGATGGGAGTTCGATAACTTGACGGTCACATAACCTCTCTAAACAGGGCACGCCTAGCAGCCACTCTTCAGTACCTGTGCCGTGTTTTGTTTTGAGCATAGTAACTACCTAATTGCATTATTCTGTTAAAAATACAAAAATGGAAAAGCGAAAATATTTGGGGGGTGGGGGTCATTACCCATGTGAATCCCCCCCCCCCCTGAAATTCTCTTGACTATAGGGTACTTTTTACACATGAAAGGAAACAAACGAAATCAGAATAATCCACGAATGCTGAAATTGCGTGGAAATATAAAATAGCTTACATGTTACAATTGTTACCTTAAGTACCTGCAATCCAATGAGGCTTATAACATAAAATATCTAACAATTGTATAAGTATTGAATTGGACATAGCTCGTTGTGCCAAGATTGAAAGCAATCAGTTACGAGTCGTTCGCTCTATTACTGCGGCCCACCAGCTGAGGGAATCTTATTCAACTTTTTTTTTGTTATTTATTTATTTTTCTGATATTAAAACAAATTTAATGAATCGGGAGTAAACCATTTGGTTTATAAATAATCTCAAAAATGGATTGGGTACCACATCGGATTCCAAGATGGCGGCCGGCGTCAGTAAGTACTAATGTGCCTTTACACTCTACGAACCTCACCCTCGAAAGGGTTCTACCCCGAACCTCCCCCTACCGGCGTTCCACAAACAGCCATTTACATATAAGGTGACGTTGTGCGAACAAATATGGCTGACGCACCTAACTCTAGCTTCTGATGAAGAAAAAATCTCCATTATCAATATATTTTATTTTATCTAAACAATAAAAAAATAGGAGACGAATCAGAACGGCGCACTGGTATCACGAACACCTCCTGTCACTTGGGAAAACCCAGATCAAAAGGGACACTAGCGCTACCCCCGAACACAGGCGAACGAATGAAGTATCTAGAATACCCGAACAGTGTTCGGGGGGTAAAGTTCGTACAGTGTAAAGGCGCACATCTACAATTTCACTTGAAGGAATATTTAAATATATGCAAATTTCCTATGATGCGTGATTAAAATTTTGATGGTCCATCGTGCAACTGTTAACAATAAAATTTAATATTGTAACACTTATGTGGGTTAAAGAATATTTATTAAACCAAAATATACAGTTATCAATGCCAACGAATTAATAAAACTTAAATATTTGAGCAGGTTACAAAAATGATAACGTTATGACACACAATCATATGACTTGAGCTACACCGTCAAGAAACAGACTTCTACTCAGACTCGTTCAGTCACTGCTCCTTATATATAATCATAAATAGTCAGGCCTGGAATGTTCCAGAACAATGTGGAGCGTAGACTAGGCACGAAAGATCTAGCCCAAACAGTTCGTTTCAACCGCTTATACTGTTCCAACAAACGGTTTGGGAGGCTAAGCCATATGTTTTCTATATTTGCTTATCGATTTAACGTTACAATATTTTGTTTTGTAAATTTATTTGTTTGTTCTCATGACATGATTAAATGAGAAATAAATGAATAATATAAGAACTGAGAATCCCTAACCATTACTTTACCTTTTCATTATTTCCAGAAAAATTCATTTAAATAACCATAAAGGATAATTTTTCAATCATATAATGATTGAACAGGATAATGATTCATTCATTATTCATTGATTGACAAGATAATGATTCAATCAACATAGGAAAAAGTCTTAGTTTTTCTCTGGACTCAACAAGGTAAATATCAGACTTTATTTAATCAAGTTAACCAGCTACTTATTCAAATATTGATATATATTTTTTCTATTTTTACATAATTATTAGATTTCATAAGTACTCAAGTCATGTAAACATACTATCAGCTGGATTTTGTTACTTCTTATTCTTACTATCTGTAATTATATATACTGTATTCTTATCTTCTAGCATTCTTACTTTACATGTTGCTTTTATATTTGTCTTCATTATAGCCCTGATGAAGATACACATACGGTCAAAATCGTTTATAACGACACCGGCTATAACGTACAATCGGATATAACAAACAAAATAATCGGCCCCATGAAATAACATACAGAAAAAATCATTAATATCGCTTACAACGGACATCGGTTATAGTGAACAGGTCGGTTAGAGCCAACATTTTCTTGGAACAGTAGCAGTTAAAAGGTCGCTTTCAGCGTACATTTCAAGACTAAGTTCTAAGAAATGAAGAAAAAAAGTTTTGTTTACTTTACCTCAATGCACTCGGTCGTGTCTCAATTCAGTTCTCTCTTGTCTTTGTACACGGAAACATGCCATGATAACAGTATATGAACGATTGAGGAACAGTTTGGGATAGTTTGCCGAGTCGATTCCGCGCGTACCATAGCCTATGAATTAAAAACATCTCGTTCAACTGGATATGAAACTCCAGTAATTATCAAAGAATCTTTCTCGGTTGTCTCCACTTCAGTCGAACATTTTTTTCCCAAACTACGAGGAAGGCGAGAGGCAAGAATGACAGATTTTTTTATTTAACTTACTTATTTATATATAATTTTGGATTTAATAATATGTATTTTCACCCTTTTTTCATTATATATTTTTTTATTTAATTTAATTTTTTATAAAATTTTAAATGTATATTTTTAGAATACCAAGATTTTGACATTTTGCATTATGAGTATTGTTTAATGAGCACCTTATTATGTACTTTAATTGTTATTAGTTATTATGCACTTAAATTGACGTAAGATTAATTATGTACTTAAATTTCGTAAGATGAAAATATCTATCGATAATGCTCAATATTTAACAGACCCAAAATTAAGACGAAGTGACTATAGGGACCAGTTTAACACCGTTTACAGCGAACTGTTCGTTATAACCGATAATACCGCTTAAAGAGAACATCGGCTATAACGTACAAAAACCTCCAGTCCCTTGAAGTTCGTTATAAACGATTTTGACTGTATTCAGATCGAAACGTAGGCTCTTCAAATAAAAAAACCTTTGACTGAACTCTGCTGATAATTAATCATCTTATCTTAAAGAAACCAGTTGACCATTACACACTTCTAACCATTTTTAGATGATTGCATTTCCCTCGCAACAACATTTACATTCAATTAGTTGGGAATTTACATGGTGGAAGTCAGTTATACTTCGCGTCCCAGCAATTGGCGAAATTACTACGGCGAGTCCAACGAGTTCTGTATAACCAACGAGGTAGAAGTACTCATCAACATGGATAATTATAATGTAGGAGTCATCTTCGGCATATCGTTAATAACTTATCCCCATGGGAACAAGTTCCTAACTGCACTCGGGTGCAAAGCTTTTAAAAACTTGTTTCAGGATTATAGTTTAAATGTTATGCACCCGGATGCAGGTTGTGTCGGGAGATAAATATATAAGTAAATTGTCTGTTTTAAAGCGGATCTGTTTTAATCATTAGTCAATGGGATAGTATGATATTGATTATATATTATGTTTTAATCGATTGGCCTCCTAATGTGAGTGAAACTTGCTTTGTTAACGAATCCAGTTGATTTAGTAAAAATATATTTCAGAAATGTAAAATAATGACTTTGTTTTATAATAAAAAGGAAAAAAAAATTATTTAAACGCAATCAATCGTATATAATTCAAACCAGGGATTAAGGATCAAGGATTTAGCACCAAATTTGGGGAGTCGTGAACCCACGGACTCATAACCACGTGGTGCCTTTTGGCCGGCAGCACTTTTATTATTCCATTTTTTATAAAATTATTTCCTTGTACCAAGAAGGTCTGCGATATGAACAACTAAAAGTTTTATATGTTAGAATATAGTAACTTTGTTGTTTATTTAACGTTACTTTATGACACTAAGGCTAATCGGACGATACTGCAGTGGGAGTCCTAAATTTTGCGTATCCAGGTATAATTAGGATAGGGATCTTTGAGGACCTGACATCCTAAAGGCCCAGGACCTCTATTTTACGTCCTATTCGAGGGACGGCTTAGCTAAGGATTTTTTCTCCCATTGAACCGTGGTCACCGTGGGACGCGGACCAGCGATTTATGGTATAGTAGACTGCTGTGCTAGCCAATATGCCACAAGTGACCCCATAGGGGGCCTCAAAATGCCACAGGTTAATTGTATTACTTCTTTAAAAAAGAACAAAAAATATTAAATAGCCATAATATATGAGATGGGGGGTAATGGCTCCCGTGATCCCCCCCCCTTGATCCGTCCATGATTCAAAGAGAAAAGCTGAAACAAAAACTATAACAAACCGAATGAATGAACGATAGCCTTATGAATGAACCATAAGCTAAAACATCCGGAAGCTGGGAATCCGAACTAAATATATCTTTCGTTAACCAATCAGTCATGTACGCGAGGGCTAATATAACACAGTATCAAGCACTTCGGATGAAAACCGGAACCTTTTTCATAGATAGGTTATAATGAGCTACCACATCGCTCAAATTAATAACAACGTTACAAAAAGTAACTACTAGTGACAAACAAGTAATCATGTGCTTCGATGTACTGAGCCAGACTAAGCCCCTTAGTCCATTGCTTCTTATATTTAGTCTGAAATCGAACATTCTCGTAAGATCCAAAACATGTACTAATATATGAATGTAACGGTTCCTCAAAAAAGTCTCTAAACTCTTTTCAGTGTAACAGAAATAATCATGTTTTTGTTTCAAGTTATTACTAATAATATTTTTTATTTTTTTTTTTTTTTTTTTTACAGATTCTGGCAACTTACCTGTAGATGGGTGACAGGGTTCCTCTTTTGGGAGTGGATGAAGGAGAAGAACATAAGTGGGTCCCGGACGAAGAAGACGGGAGTGTTATTCCCTACCAGGTCCCAGATACCTTCATCGGTGTAGAACTTGATGGCGAATCCTCTTGGATCTCTGCAAGAAACATATCATCTGTATTCAGTACATAGGCGGATCCAGCCGGTTGTAAAGGGGAGCAGTCCAAAACGAGGGCCTTAGCCATTCAAGCGTTATCAAATCGTTTCTATAATGATAAAACCTAAATCTACAAATAAAAGAGTACTACATTCTGATTAAACCTGACAAGTTTAACACGTTCACGCTAGCATGTACCACCGGTGGCCCGCACAAGACTGCCGCATCGGACACTTTAGTCAATCACAAAACTTTCAAAGACTATTAGGTAAAATTGTAGTGTTTATTTGATTAGTGTTAAATCGTTTTTGAGAAATCGAAAAGGAGGCAAAAAGACGTTAGGATAAATTGTCCTCTATCTTAACTTAATTAAGAAGAAATCTTTGTTGACTCATCACGGGAACTTACCAGTCTAAAACACCTAGTTTAATTTTCATAAGACAATTCATTTCAGAGTTAATGTGTTTACAATCACACTTACACACATTTCAACACACACTTACAATCACACACATTTCGTGGAAGCCAAAATTTTTCACGTTCGCAATACTTTCCCATACTATTATTTAAAAATCTGGTGCGTGCTCGCAACACACAACTTTCACTTACCAACTTACTTAGATTAGAAATTAATGCGTTTTGTTAATTGCTACTTCTCAAATTAACAGAACGGCTTTAATTATGAACAATGGCCTGTCATTAAAGGCGTACTCCGCATTCTTTTTTTCTCCTCTATATGTTTTTATCCTTTATTTTTATCATATCTCATATTTAGCCATTTCTTATTTATAGGCGTAACGAGAGACAGTTAATTTCTCCATTTAAAGAAAATAAAAGGTGCTTTATAGGAAACAAACAACCAAACAAACAAAAAAGGCCCCTACCCCATTTAAGTCCCCTCAGAACATTTCAATAATGATAAAGCTTACCTGATATTAAAGAACACCTGATTTTCATTAAACATGACGACACACACACACACACGCACGCACGCACGCACGCACGCACGCACGCACGCACTCACGCACACACACACACACACACACACAAACAGACCAATTCTGCGGGACTTGGTTATTTCGACTCAGGGGACCCCAAAACGTGTATTTCCGTTGAAAACCGGAAGTCGAAATTTTTCACGATCGCAATACTTCCACTTACTATATATTTCATATATAGGTAAGTGAAAGTAAAAATGAGAGGATTAGTCATACAAGAAGGAATTGGAAATGGAAAAAACTAATAAGAATAATAATAAAGGCTAAACTTACCCGAAGGTTCAATGCCGACAACACAAGTCGCTCCGTACACACCTCCATCCACCGTCCAATCCCAAACTCAGCCCTTAAAGAATCCTCCCACCTTCGCCCAGGCCTACTCCTCTGATTTTTTCCACTCGGAAAAGTGTTTATCAATCTTTTAGGTATTCATTCACAATATTAATCGACGCCCAGCTATAACTTATATTTATCTGGTACAGTTCACGCAATTCTGCATTGTGTAGCCATCTAAATTCTCCTGCTGAATCATCCTTCTTCTGCCAAAATATTCTACTCAGTACTTTATTTTCAAAGACCTTAAGGCGTTGCTCATCCCTTACTGTAAGCGGTCATGTTTCATATCCGTAAAGAAGCGTCGGAAGAATTATAGAACAAACTAATATTGAAATGATTTAGCAGAAACGTATACATCTCATGATCAGCAATGCCTCTAATGTTCTTTCTTATTTTTCGAACCAAATTTGAGCTAGGATACTATTATTTTTGTTTATTTCAAAATTAATAATTTGGCACTTCTTTTTTTTTGGGTCCATCCCTTCCTCGCCGTTTAGGCTATACGGGGTTTCCCGGGCCAGGGGAGAGGGTGGGGGATTAATGCCGAGTATTATTAAATTTCCCCTGGCTCCGGGTTTTGAACTTGCTATCTTCTGGTTCTCAAATCATCTGTCTGGTTGTCAGTGGCAACGCGTATTTTCTAACGCGTTTAGCCACTCGGCCATCCCGCCATCAATAATAATTTGGCACTTACAGCCTTTTCCACTTATCACCTCCAATATACAGGGCGTCCCGAATTTAAATGGCAAAACTTCAGGAACTTATAGGGGACCGAAAAACTAAGACAAAAAGTCCTTTAGAGATTTGCTCGTTTTTGCTTAGTTTTAGAGAACATCGCAAAAAAAGAAACAAAACAATTTATCATTTTTATACTTATTTATTTACATTTATATTTATGATATGTTCTTTTTAATGTAAATATTGCTCAAAAGGTTGTCCTCTTGCACCAATGCAAGCATTACATCTAGCACTCACTTGATAAATTGCAGCAAAACATTGTTCTGATGATGTTTGGTGCACTGCATCTATGGTTCGGTCTCTTAATTGCTATCTTGAGTTGATTGACACCGAATTGACTTCCTGCTTCAAGGTTCCCCATACGAAGAAATCCATGGGTGTCATATCAGGTGATCTGGGTGGCCAAGGTACTACTCCTCCACGTCCAATCCATCGTTGTGGATAATTTATATCCAGCCAAGCTCAAGCAGCTCTGCTATAATGAGCTGGACATCCATCGAGTTGGAACCACATTTCAATCCGCTGTTGTAAGGGAATGTCATCTAAATAATTAGAAAAGTCGTTCTCCAAAAAATGTGTAAATGTGATTCAATTCAATCTTTTAGGTAAAAAAAAAATCCGTTCCAAATTCCAAGCCAAACGTTAATAGCAAATTCATGCTGAAACCTATTCTCTCTAATAGCTCTGGGATTTTCAAGAGCCCATACATGATAATTTCTTTGATTAACAATTCCTCCTCTTGTAAAGGTAGCTTCATCGGTCCATATAATTTTTAATGGAAATAAATTATCATCGCGAATTTTTTCAAGAAACCAGTTACTAAAATTCAATCTCTTGACACAATCTTGAGTTAATAAATTCTGAACTTTTTAAAGATGGTATGGGTAGCGATTATCACCTTTCAAAGTTCGCCATATTGCTTGCCGCGATATTCCTAATGCAGCAGATGCTCTTCGGATGCTAGTCTCAGGATTGTTATCGAAGTGGCGTTGGACACAATTTCTTCTCCGATAATCTGCTCCTATTGCTGCCTGGAATTGGTCGCCTTCATTACGTATTAAGAATGACCCAGTCTCTCTTAGTTTATTAAAAGTTAACGAAAAGACTCGTCGATTAGGCACTCTTCTATTTGGAAATCGGCGCGCATACTCCCGCTCCGCTGCTAAAGCATTACCGTTACAGAAACCATACACAAAAATCATATCAGCGTATTCAACATTAGAATATGTACGCGGCATTGTGGCTGATGCTATTTACACAAAAATATCTGAGTAACTGACTGAAGATTGATTTATGAATTATAATCCTAGAAGGAAGCCAAAATGTAAACAAATAAAAGAATGTAAAGGATAACATTAATTGTTTACATATCTCACTGCCTAGCCTGACGAACTTTGAAAGGTGATAGATAATCGCTACCTATAACATTTTTGTTTTATTTCTTTTTTTGCGATTTTTTCCAAAACTAAGCAAAAACGAGCAAATCTCTAAAGGACTTTTTGTCTTAGTTTTTCGATCCCCTATAAGTTCCTGAAGTTTTGCCATTTAAATTCGGGACACCCTGTATATATATATATATATGCTTTATGGTTACATTACTAACATACCTGACTGTGTCTGCACTTCCGGATTCCCTGATGACCGTTGAGAACCTTACAACTATGGGCGTCTTCTTCCCGACTTTGGAGAACACGGAGGCCTTCGTGTATTGGGTGATGTCATGGGTCGTCAGGAAGTATCCGAAGGCTCCTGGGAACAAGATAAAATTACTTTTGAACGAATGATTTCTGACTGAGCAATTCATATTATCAACAACAACAAAATTTAAATTGTTAACAGATACCTCACAACGTTAGGTATGTAACGTAAAATATATTAAAACTCAGCGGTAGTGATACCGCCATATTGCCATTTCGATATCTTTTCCTGTGTGTCCTCGATAGATTGATATATTCCTGTAACTATCGAGTTTTCACGGTTCTTATCCAAAGGACACTCGACAACAAAAGAACAATTGCACAATCCAACTACCGAGCCTTATCTGACCAATGTCATCGAACTACGATAGTTTTTAAGATGGTCACCAAAAAAAAAAAATACTTAGTTTTTACTTTATTTTTTTTTTAAGAAAAGAGAGTAACAATTGGTGTGATTTTGTTTTCAACCAACCCAAATTGTGCGTCTTAAAATATTCCTATAAAAAATATTATACAGTCGAAATGATGAAGAAATTCTTCAAAAATCTAAAACGCCAGATAAAAATGAAAATTTTGACAATCCGGACCAAGAAAATTCAGAAGTCAGACTACCACTCACGAAAAATGATGCACTAAATTGTATTAAGAAGTTGCAGACTTTTTTTGAAATGAACAAATGAGCTGAAGATGAAATCTTTGATAAATTATATGATAGATAAAAAAACATTATTATTATTTTTTTTTTTAGGGACTTCAAGGCTTCCACTGAAGCCCTATACTGCCCATAAGCCTAACACCCATGGCACTGGGTGATACTTGTCATACGAAAGAAAAGCACCACCCAGGGCGGGACTCGAACCCGCAGCTCCGGCATGGGAGTACGGCGCTTTACCGCACAGCCACACCGGGCCCCAAACATTATTTTATTTTCATATTACAAAAAATATGTAATAATTGTATAAATATTTTATGTATTTATGGTTTTTAAGTGTATACTGTAATAAATTTTTATAAAAATTACAAGTTATTTGAAAACCTCTTTTAGTGGTACATGCCCCCTTAATAAGATACCTGCACCCTGGATGTTTAAGTGGAATATTTCTGTAGGTGGAATTAAAATCCTGTCACCAAGAGATTCCAGTTATCCAGGTTCGACTGTATTAATAATATAATTGCTTTATAAAATCTGTGGAGAACAACAACACCACCCACCTCATTAATTATTTTAATGTACATGCAATAACTTTTTTACTTTCACTTACCTATATATGAAATATATAGTAAGTGGAAGTATTGCGATCGTGAAAATTTTTGACTTCCGGTTTTCAACGGAAATACACGTTTTGGGGTCCCCTGAGTCAAAATAACCAAGTCCCGCGAAATGGTCTGTGTGTGTGTGTGTGTGTCTGTGTGTCTGTGTGTGTGTGTGTGTGAACAGACTAGCTCAAAAACTATAAACCGTGCGAACCTGAAATTGGGTATTTAGAGTATGTATAAGCCCGCGATGTCACAGCATAAATTTCATCAAAATTACTTAAAGGGAGGGGGTAATTTACTTAGGTTTTTTTAGGTAATAACCTTTTAGGTTTTTTCGATTTTCTCAAAAACGGCTCTAACGATTTTGATTAAACTGAGTATTTGATCTATTTTTATGCCCGAGATATGGCTGTAAAAATTTCATCAAAATTGATTAACCGGAGGGGGGACTTTACTTAATAAATTTTGCAACATTTTCACGTGTTTTTTTTATTTACTCAAAAAAGGCTTTAACGATTTTGGTCAAACTGGGTATTTGATGTATGCATAAGCCAAAGATGCGATAGCCAACATTTCACCAAAATTGACCAACCGGAGGGGGGACTTTACTTAATAAATTTTGTATCATTTTCACGTGTTTTTTTTATTTACTCAAAAACGGCTTTAAAGATTTTGATCAAACTGGGTATTTGATGTATGTATATGCCAAAGATGTGATAGCCAACATTTCATCAAAATTGATTAACCGGAGGGGGGACTTTACTTAATAAATTTTGTAACATTTTCAAGTGTTTTTTTTATTTACTCAAAGAAGGCTTTAACTATTTTGATCAAACTGGGTATTTGATGTATTTATATGCCAAAGATGTGATAGCCAACATTTCATCAAAATTGGTCTAACGAAGGGGACCACAACAACGCATTAATTTCTAATCTAAGTAAGTTGGTAAGTGAAAGTTGTGTGTTGCGCGCACGCACCAGATTTTTTAATTTAGAATAAGTACGTGTTTAATTTATTTTTGAACCGACTGAAGCACATTAAATGAGTAGTTCATCTGCATTTCCTAGCTGTATTGAATGCATTCGAACATACAAATATCAAATATAAAAAAATCTGGAGCGAGGCGCGAAACACACAACTTTCACTTACCAACTTACTTAGATTAGAAATTGACGTGTTTCGATAAATATGTAAACGCTATTCCTTAAATTCATAAATTTTTCCACATTTATTTACTTATTGTTTTATTTGCCCTCTAAAGTACACTAATTTTTTTGATTGTTGAATACAAAATTTTACTTGTGATGATTCGGCAATGCAAGCATAATACTTCATCGCGTTTGATTTTACAATTCTCTATTTAGTTGTTGAAAGCTTCATTTAGTTACCATGGAAACAAATAATAACCATTAAATATGTATGTTTCAAAAACACGTTGACAACTTCCTCCAGTGAACAGAACGTCTTTAATTATAAACAATGGTCTGTCGTTAAAGGCGTACTGCGCATCCGTGGGCTCAACGTGTTTTATGAGTTGTTTGAATATTTTTCTGCTGTATATGTTTACTCGCTTCTTTTCATATTTCTAATTTTTAGGCCTAATGAGAAACAGTTAATTTCTCCACATAAACAAAAAAAAAAGGTACCTTACATGAAAACAAAAAAGTCGCCTTCCCATTTAAGCCTCCTCAGAAAATTTGTATCCTGATAAAACTACTAAAAAATACTTTATTCTCAATGAACATGACGAGTTTTGATGATGAGTTTTATCAAAATCGTTGCAGCCGTTTTTGAGTTAATCGGAAAAACTTAAAAAAAAAACACTATGTAATAAATAAAGTGCTCCCTTCGCTTAACCAATTTTGATTAAATGTTTGCCTAGCGGTCATTTACATACACCAAATACCCAATTCAGGTTCGTCATGTTTATAGTTTTTGAGCTAAACTGTTTATACACCCAGACACGCGCACAAAAATACTATTTCGCGGGACTTGGTTATTTGGACTCAAGGGACCCCAAAACGTGTATTTACGTTGAAAACCGGAAGTCGAAATTGTTCACGATTGCAATGCTTTCCCTTACAATATATTTCATTCAAAGTAAACATCGCAAAGGTATTTAGATACCGAAAGTATTCGCTAATACTCGGGCAGTTGTCAGATACGAGAAGTACACGTAAATGTATAAAAATTTTTAAGGGATGCATGAATACTTTTTACAATTTCAGTATCCGGTATCTGTATACGCATATACAATTCGCCCTAGTCTACACCAGAAAGATTGAAGATTTTTGTACTTCATTGATATATAAACCCCCTTTTTTTTGTGATCGATCAAAGTTTCCAATGATTGATCAGTGACAAAACAACTATGAACATTGTCGCTATATGTTACATACTCAAAGGTCACTTCAGTAAATTCAATGCAACAAGATTGTTGTTGAGTTGTTTGGGCGCCAACTGGGGCGTCCCACACATTCAACCGGAAACGGGAAAGTGTAACAACGACTTACTCTCATTTCTAAAACATGTGACAATCTGCAGCACAGAGGTGTTGAAATCCATGCCTTTAAGCTTTCATTAGAACAGCCCTGATCAATATACATAAAGCTCAAGTCGAAAATAGGCCTACTAAAGGAAATAGTGGTAAACAACATGGCGTCACCAGCACCAAATTATTGGGGGGGGGGCTCAATATTCTCCTTAGGTAGAAATTCGAGAGGCTAAAAGTTGAAATAATAACGCCTAAAAACAACTGTTGGGACATTTAATTCATCTTATATATCTTAAACTCCAACGATGTATTTTAAACGTATTTATAGTCTCTTAAAACTTGTCAATTTATTTCTCAGTTAAAATATAGGTAGTTGCTAAGGCTTCACGTTGAAGGATTATTTGATTGAATAGAAATTGTTTGTTTGTTTAACGTCCCTTTATTCTACTAAGGCTAATCGGACGATGCTACAGTGGTAGTCCTAATTTTTGCCTATCCAGGTTAATTAGGATAGGGATCTTTAACGAGTACCTGACATCGTACAGGTTCGCGACCCCCATTCGCCCTATCGGAGGGACGGCATAGCCAAAGATTTTTTACTACCGTTAAAAAATCCTAGGGCCACCGCGGGACACGAACCTGCAACCTTTAGTATTGTAGGTTGCCATGATAACCACTACACCACAGGTGACCCCGAAATATAATATATGTATATAATTTATTAAACATACATAATATTAAATATTATATATTCAATTTTATAATTAAATATAATAATTTTATAATTATTTTTAAATAATTTATTTTTTGAAGAGAAAAGATTTGGCTCCGCCGGGAGTCGAACCCGGGTCTCCCGCGTTACATGCGCGGATGCTAACCACTGCACCACAGAGCTCGGCTTAAGGCAGAGCAAATCCTTCCTCTTCACTGACTCCCGGCGAAGCCAAATCTTTTCTCTTCAAAAAATAAATTATTTAAAAATAATTTAAAATGGTGGTCACCCACAAATTAAGATTAGATCAATATAAAATTTTATAATTAAATTACTTAATTGGTCGAAAGATATGAAAAAGTGACGAAAAATAATTGTGTCCACCTAGCTTCTACTAAGCGAAACGACGTGCGACGTGCGATATATTCAAGATGTACTTCCCAATTTAAATATTTATTACGAAATAATTTCCAATTCATCGTTGTCATTGAAATCCTACCAGTCAGCTCTGGATAATCTAAGGAAAGGTTATCGTCTGCAGCATATGCAACGAACCTACACAAAGAGGTTACTTGTTGGATAGGTCACGAACGGCATTCTGAAAGTCATAAAAACTGGTTCTTTGTTATGATCTCTTTGGCGAGCAGTTTCGCAATGATCTATTTAAGGCGAGATCGATTGTTCGGAGAACTATTATCGATCACTTCTCGGTTAATAGATTCCGATTACAATGATTCGCAGTACGAAAAAAGAATCTGCAGTAAACATTACACTCGAGTTTAGCATAAGTGCCTGCCGTTCAATGTCTTCTTTTGTCTGTGATCAGAACTTCTAAGATGGTGAAATGTTGTTTACGATATCCTTCTTATTCATCCTCTTCCATATGCGTATATCTATTCTCTGTGCCTTAGCCCAATATGAAAAATTATTGGGAGAAGTAAAACACGGAAATTTTATAAAGCATTTAGATGAAAAAAAATATCAGTTACGATTATTCTTACAGATTTGTGTCCAAGACCCAATAACGAAATGATTATTATTATAGATTTTTTCATATTTTGCCATTTCTTATTTTTAAAACAAGTAAAAATGAGACAAAATTTATAAAATAAAGTGGCCCCTCCGTTTTGATTAAATTATGACGAAATTTTTGCTGTCACATCGCGGGTATATATCAGGTCATCCCATAAGTAATGTCGGTTTTTAATAGCGTGCTCTAAGGTATAAGATAAGGATCAATGAAACACGTTCAATCTAAAATGTATTTACCATCTTGTTGTATAACAGTTTGCCATCTTGAAACTAAAATTTTAATGCCTATTCTAAGAAAATCCTTTGGTTTCGAATTAAATAAAGCTAACAGATCGTTTTTTACCTCATCGACTGAATTCATGTTCTTGCCGCTTAATGAGAAAAAGTGATAATCCGAAGGCGCCAAGTCTGGGGAATACGGTGGGTGAGGAATAAAGTCCCATCCAAAGTCCTTTAATTTTTGCAATGTTTGTTTCACAACATGGGGCCTCACATTGTCATGATGGAATAAAATTCCGCGTCTATTGGTAAGTGATAGACGTTTCTCCTCAATTGCTCGATTTACCGATGCTAAAATGAAATTAAAAATCTTAAATGAGTATTGTAAGGAAAAAAAATTAGAGTTCAATAACTAAAAAAAACTAAAATAGTATATTTTCATAAGGGAGGTTGCAAAAAAATAGGGAAATTATTCTATGGGGATACAGAAATAGTAATAGTACCTGAATATATCTATCTAGGTGTATCTTTTTCCAACTCAGGTTTATTTCATAGAGCCTCTAAATATTTTGATTCAAAAACTAGGGCTGCTTTCGGCTCGGTTATAACAATTTGCGCTAAATCCAAATTAAGATCGTGGGACAGCAAAATAAAGATAAACAATGCAATAGCAATGAGCGTACTATATTACACTGTACAATTATGGGGGCTAAGGTATACTGACTATCTACAAAGGGTAAATTTAAATTTTTTCAAATGGCTATTTTCCCTAAACAAGAATACGCCCTTTTGGTTGATGAGATTGGAATTCAACATTCCTCACTGCTCAGTTGCAATATTTAAATTCGCGCTTAATTGGGTTCTAAAAATTTTAAAAATGAGTAGCCATAGACTGCTTAAAATTTGTTTTAACGAATTGAGAAAAATACATATTAAGGGAAAATCTGAACTTAAGTTTAATTGGGTGAGTCAGGTGAGTTCTTTGTTATCCTTAGTAAATAAACAAAGTATTCTGGAGTTAGAGGACGCAGGCCAATTCCTGTTGGAGATGACTGAATCGCTAAGTCTATTTAAAAGCTACACGGAAGAGCGCGATAAACAAAGATTGACTAGCCCTACAAGGTACAGCCCGCTCTACCCCATAATGTACATAGTCAGCAATCAGGCCCAGCCATACCTTGCTCTAAATGCCCCCTTTCCTATGATCAAAACACTTGCACAACTTAGGCTCTCTGGAAATTATATTATTAAATTAACCTTCAATAATATATATTACTAGCTGTATATCCCGGTTTCACCCGGGGAATTTCATTTTTCTAATAAACGTGAACAAATTTAAAGTGAGATCATAAAGATTTTTATAACAATAAAGAATATACCCAGACACTGGCTGAATTTATGAAATTTTAATATGGACAGGTGTTCGCACCTAGTAAGAAAGATCCACTGAGCGAAATTTGGAGAATTTAGGATAAACGGTATGGATTTTTATTAAGAAAAAACAAACTAACAGAAATTCATCTTTAAGCTGTATAACCCGGTTTGATCGGGGAATTTCACTTTTCTAATGAAACGGTTGATTTCGTAAAAAACCATTATAAAGTGAGTTCATTACGATTTCTATAACAATAAAGAATATCAGCTGAAGTTATGCAATTTTAATATGGACAGGTGTTCGCACCTGGTATGAAAGAACTACTGGCGAAATTTGGAGAATTTAGTATAAACGGTATGGATTTCTATAAAGAACAAACAAACAAACAGAAATATTGGCCTGCAGTTTCAGCTTCTCGCAAATCGGCTTGCCTAAGCCTTTGTGGCGCAAAGCGGGCCTCGTATTCCTGGGCAGACTCAGTTTCCCGCGATTCTGCCTGTCTAAGCTTCTGTTGTTCAATCCTATTTTGATGTTCGTCGAGACTTTCAGCTGCTCGTATTTGACGTTGTTTTTTAGCTTTTGAGCTCACTACTCCTATTGAAGCTCGCTTCTTAGGAGGCATTTATAAAAAATAAATTCACCATACATGTAAATAAACGTATTGTAATGTTAAAAAAAAAACAAAAAACATATGGTTTAAAAATCCCAGAACTCGACGCATACCAAGGGACGGTCTTACCGGGCCTTGTTGGCCTCATCAAAATCTATAAAATGATTTTTTAGGCCGTTTTTTCGACTCTAACGGTCGATTTCGTAAAAAAAAAACCATTGTAAAGCGAGATCATGACAAATTTTTTAACAATAAAGAATATACCAAGAGATTGGCTGAAGTTATGCAATTTTAATATGGATAGGTGTTCGCACCTGGTATCAAAGAACCACCGAGCGAAATTTGGAGAATTTAGAACAAACGGTATGGTTTCTATAAAGAACAAACAAACAAACAGAATTTTAACTTTATTTATATAGATTATTTTAAGCCCAAAGAAAACTGCACTATCTGCAACTTAAATGAACTTGAAGATGTCTTTCATATTTTGGTCCGGTGCCCGATTTATTCTGCTTACCGTCTTCACTATCTGCCCCACTCACTCGATATGAACAGGTCGAATTGCTCAAAATCGATAGCATTCACTGCTTCAAAAATATATTTTATTATATCAGGCAATGTTGTAAGCTAAAATCCTTCATTGTTAATGAATAACTAGTAAAAGGGTGGGTTGTAGAAACCGCTAAATGACAGCAGTGACCATTTATTTTTAAACTTTATATGTTTTAAACTTTATATATATTTATTAATTATTTATTTATGTTATATTGTATTGTATATGTATTTGCTTATATTGTATATTATTATAATAGTCATCATTATTGTCACATTTAAATTTATATACTCATGAATTACATTTACATTTTAGATGGGTAATTAATTGAATTAATTATAGATAGATTGAATAATATTTAGCTTATGGATTTTTGTGGATGTCTATAATATTTATATGGTTACCAATTCCTTATACCAGGTTTATATGTATTTAATGATTATTTTTTGTAATATATGTTGTAATAATATATGTTATACATATATGCTTTTTAAATAGCTATGTGGAGAAGATGTTGCCATATCATCATATAGTAGTTTAATATAACTCAAATATTATTGTTGGTAAACATAATACGTATTATCTAGATAAGTCATCTCTATTTGTATGGGGTATTCCCCGAAAGCAAATAAAGTATATATTCTATTCTATTCTATTCTCAATTGCTCGATTCACTCGGTCCAGCTGATCACAGTACAGATCTTTAGTGATAGTTCGATTAATATCAAGGAATTCATGATGAAGGATTCCTTCCATATCCCACCATACAGACATCATCACTTTTTTCGGATGAAGTCCTTCTCTCGCTTCTGTCCTAGGCGTTTCTCCAGGTCATAACCACTGCCGCGACCGCCTAACATTCCGATAGAAAACCCACTTTTCATTTCCAATTACTATCCTGTTCAGAAAAGGTTCATGATTTAAACGGGAGAGGAGAGAAAAGCAAGTGTTCACTCGCTGTTGTAAATTAACGGCGTTTAATTCGTAAATTTCACTAACCAAAACATCATAAATATAAGTGTATTTAATGTTATAATAAAATAAAATATAAATTGAAAAGGAGGGATCAGTAATCTAAATATAAACAAACAGAATTTTAAATACCGATATTACTTATGGGATGACCTGATACATACAACAAAAATCCGTTATATAGAATAACTAGGTTGTAGAGGATTGACAATTTGAATTCTTTATTTCCTTTTATATATTTCTCTCCTCTTTGAATTGCAGGTGACCATCCCACTGACGAGGGGCTCAGGATCCCAATCCCCGACCGAGGTAACGTCCTTACGGCAGGTCCTCGAGGACCGATCCTCCTCCTCGATTGTTGAAACTCGATTGTTTATTAATTCACGTCACTTTATATTACTAAAGTGAATCTGACGAAGCATGGGTGTCTGGGGGGGGGGGGGGTGGGAAGGGTTGCTTTTGGGAGGACAGGTGCCCCCTACTAGAAATTTAGAGAAACAAACACCATCAATTAAATAAATTCGCGTTCATTTACAAAATTTACTGAGCATTATATAAACAGATATTTTAACTTTAGAATATCAAGAAGTTTTATTTTACCAACTCTAGGCGAAATTCTGCGAACGCCCTGGAGTTGAAGCAAATTAATAAATAATAAAATATCTAAGAAAGGGAACTCACCTCCGCCTTTGGCGTGCACCACCCTCTCCGGTATCCTCTCCCTGTCGAAGTGCTGCATCTCCTCGATGAAGGGTACATCCTGGAGGAGGATCGGCCCTCGAGGACCTGCCGTAAGGACGTTACCTCGGTCGGGGATTGGAGATCCTGAGCCCCTCGTCAATGGGATGGTCACCTGCAATTCAAGGAGAAGATAAATATATACAATAAAATAAATAATTGTTGTTATTTGTTAGTCGTAAAGGTTGACGTGGAAAAAAGTAATGCGAACTATTTATAAAGGTGTTTTGGATTCCTCTTAGCGGAGAAGGCCACACCAGGATTTATCCTTTAGGAAATAGTTCTGTTGACAGTCACTAAACTATACAGGACAGAATCTCATTTTGTTTTTATTTATTTATTTATTTTGTTTTTTAGATTATTTGAATGTTAAGAAAATCTAACTTCAGTCTGAAATAACCTTAAATTTATAGTGCATTAGTAAACTTACAGGAATTTAACAAAACAAATATGTTAAAGTTTTGAATATTAAAACTTCCACAGATGAGCAAATAAATTAATCAATATATATTATAAAGCAAAGTGTACAATGTGCGTGCCGATGAGGCTCAAAAACCACTCAACGTATGTTTAATAAAGTTATGACAGCGTGTTGCTATACAACCCCTAACGGAGAAGTAGGTTTCCGTTTTTTTCTTAAGGGTGTAAAATTGAAGAGAAAAGGACTGGAATTTTAAGCCTCTCGCACCATGTAATTAGCCTATCTGAGAATGACGTACGAGTTTATGAATGAAAAATTTAGTTCGAGCTGCTGACTACTAGGAAGCGCTAGGGTGCGTTTCACTCAATGTTTATTGTTCATTCATTCCGTTCAGATTGTAAAGGTTATATATTTTACAGCTGTTCTATTTAAATTACTAAAACATCAAGCGAAAATAATTAATTTCACCTTTGCGTTCAAAATAAAACAATGATTTTACATCTCTGCAATCAATTAGAAAACCGCCTGGATACCTTAAAAAAAATAATTTTCTCATAAGATGGTTAATTGATTAACACATTAAATTTAATCAATATATAACATATACTTAAGTAAATTTAATGCCATATGAGTGAACATGTTTTAGTTGTACAGTGAGCGAATAAAAACAGACATAAAAAAAAAAAAAAGAGAGATAAATTGACTACATATAAATCGAAAATAAAAAGTTTGAAGTGTTCTTATTGTATGTAATTATGAAAAAGAAGTTGGTTATATTACTATGTATGATGAAGATTCCAGTTGGCAAAATGACTAACTCCAATAACACCATTTTTTTTCAATAAGATTTTATCACCCCTCATAGTTCAGGATAAAAAGAAATATGGTGAAAAATTTGTGACTTCATGAAATTTTGGTTTTCACTTTGTGATAGCAGTAAGATTCGAGATCTGCAGAGTCCGCCCAAATTACGTGGGGATAACTTAAGGGAGGTTGAAATGGAAGAAAGGTATTTAAAAAAAAGTTTCTATGAATCTTCGATAGTTTCTATAATTCTGGATATAATAGGACCATCACTGTAGTCGGCGCTTAGGTTGTACTGGAAATAAAATTTTTCAACTATTATCTAATAACTTATTATCTGCTGACTGCATGTAATGGGCTTATAGGATTCAGAATCACAGAAACCATTAAAACGATGCATAACTCGACTAAGTTGCAGCAAAATTGATTGTTCATTCACTATTTTCAATCTCCCTCTAAAGTATATATATAGGGTTCCTTATTTGGGCGGACTCTGCAGATCTTGAATTTTAATATTGATACCAAGTTAAAACCGAAGTTTCGAGAAATTGCTAATTTTGTTCAATATTTCCATTAATTCTAAAGTTTTTCTGTTATTAAAACTACCACACAACTACCGGAGCGAAGCCGGGCACCTTAGCTAGTCCCATTGTAAAACCTATAAGACTAAAATTAAATAAATGGTAGGATTATTGACCAACTTTTTCTTAGTATAAATATTATATTTGGAAGCTTTTCAGTCAAAAGTTTAGTCAGTTTTTTTCTAAGAGGTTTTTTATTGCAAGCATGTGGTATGCAGGTGTCTGGAATGTCCAGTTCAGAATAATGCTATCTCTCCATACTGCTATTGATCTCATAGTACATAATGATGTCTACTTGTTATTTCTGAATCCTTTTGTATATCTTTTCAATGTTTTACTTTCTTTATGTAAAATTTTAGCGTTTTCAAAGTTTTTTAATTTGTTGGAGCATTTGGCCTATTGAGACCTTTGGTCGCGCGGTGTGTTCTTTTTACAGACATTTGTGTTACTTGCGGGAGCACAGACAGCCTGGAGGGGGTAGCCTAAACATCACGTTGCTGCAAGCCATGGCAGACTGCCCATAGCTTCATAAACAATCCTATTGGTGTCAATTTGGCAGTTTCCTTCCAGCTGATGGCATCAGCTGTATGACATAGTGATGAAGGTCCATGGATTATGACCTCTAATAGTCAGCAGGTCCAGAAACGGGAAAAAAATGGAATGATCACTAAATATTCAAACAACCACGGTTCACGAGGGGGAAAGGGTATCTATCCCCTATGCCTCATTTACTGAGTACCTAAGAACGCCAGGGACACAGTACGCCAGTAAGACTCTTGGTAAATGGTTTTGTTGAAACCATGGACGGGTCCAGCCGGTTATAAAGCGAGGGGCTGCAGTCCCACCCCCTTGCTACTGCAGCGCCACAGTAGTCCTTTCCTTGGATCTATCAATCTGCTATTTTACCTTTATGTTACTTCCTCACTTTTTCCTTACTTAATTAGTGATATATATAAAGGCTTCTTTAAATGTATATATCCCTTCTTCATGGAGCGCCGATGCTCACAAACATATTAAGTTCCACAACAAAAAATCTCCAACAGATTCAGCACGGCATACTGAGGCATATTATGAAACACAACATTACAAAGATTTTAATTATATACATATTATTTGTTCTTTACGTTACTTCCTTACTTTTAGTAAAGCTAAATTCTGTCTTTACATAGCCATTTTTCAAAGGGGGGGGATGCAGCCCCACAAGCCAATAATTAAAAAACAACAAGATTACGTTCATCGTAAATATTACCGAGCTAACGACTTTTTTTTTTTTTTTTTTTTTTTTTTTTTTGGTTATTTTAGTTCTGAGGGGATTGATAATTGTTTTTCTATTATTGTTCTCTAACTTTAACTTTAATTGGGCATTTTGCCTGTTGGTAGAATGTTATAATTGTAACAATTGAGTGGGTTAAACAATTTTTATTTAACGAAAAACAATTTTTTTCAATGCCTCACAAAGTATGAAAATACAAATATTTGAACAGGTTACAAAAATTATCCATTGTTTTTTTGTTCGGTACCCCTACCTGGCCATGTTTTGCATACGGAGAGTTGCTCCACAGGCGAAACCAACTTAAGAAAGATAGGTAATTTTCTGGATCAATATAAACCAGAAAATTACCTATCTTTCTGATAATATTGTTTCTCAAGGAAGTGATGTGATTTTCACAGGTATCCATAGTACCTAGAATGTATTCAATGTCTGCAACAAGGTTTATTATGTCCTTCCTTAAATCCCTAGGAAACAAATTAACACTATCCCCCAAACTCAAAAAGTTAACCACATTTTTTGGAATTTCCACCTCGGTCATATTTTCTACTAAATTTTTATTATGCAATTCATTATACATGTTGATGATATCCATTTCAGATGTATCCTCATTAATTCTCTTTTCTCTAAGTAAATTACGACTATTCACATAAGTCTTATTAAATTCAAACATATTTTTATCCTTATCAAAATATGGCTTTTTTATGTTACATTTTATAATCTTTTTAGACTTTACTTTCACGGACGGATGCACAATATATGCAAAAGATAAAAACTAAAATCTTTGATCTATATCTGGAAAATTTTTATCCAAAATCATTAATTAAGAAATATTGGGCAATTAACCACAATAGAATTTTCGGAAATACTCAGTTAAATAATGATGTGGTTCAAGGTAAAAAACCAGTAATAAAGAAATTCCATAAATGCACATATGTAAAGGGGATGTCGGAGACAATTAGTAGGTCATTCAAAGATTATGATGTGGATGGCATTAGCCTGGCTTACAAACCAACAAACAAAATACAAAACTTGTACACCAATCTGAAAGATAAAATAGATACAAATCTACAGTCAGGTCTGGTTTACAAGATTGATTGTTTGAGGTGCCCGGCTACTTATATTGGTGAAACTAGGCAATATTTAAAGGATAGGCTTTATCAGCATAAAAATGATTGTAAAAAAAGTGAAGAGAACAGGAAAAAGTCAGCACTAGTTCAGCACCATCATTTAAGCAAGCATGAATTTTACTTTGAGGGGACCCACATTTTACATAAAGAAAGTTATAACAAAAAAAGGAAGTTATTAGAAGCAATGTATATTGCAGAAAATATTGACAAGTCTGTCAATTTTAAAACAGACACTAAAGGTCTCAATATGCAATATGGGGAAATATTAAGAAAAATTAATACGTCAGTTTATATGGATTGCATGGGTCATTAATTTTAATTTGGAAGTATACAGCTGATGTACATGATATAGTTTTGGGTTTTCTAAATAATAGGCCTTTGCTGGAGGGTGTATTATAATGAATTGGACTTAGCTCACCCTGAGTGTTTTGGGTGTCTTGGGGTGAGGGAACATTGGTTGAGAGTTGTATCTGCCCTGTGTGACTTCAAATGATTTGTCTGCCTGTTTCGCTGGTCTGTATATATTAAATACAGATGACTAAATGACTGTATTCACAAATATTTTTGATTTATTAATTGTATTGTTAAATGTTTTTAGAACTGAAGATGGCTCAAAAGAGCCGAAACGTCTTATAAATAAAAAACTGTATTGTTGAGACTAATTTGGTCCCCTTCTTGATAACCTGTTGAACAATATAGTCTCAAGAACTTAATGTCTTATAAGTGATTTATCTTTCCGTTTAATATGTATTAAAAATATTTTGTATGTAAAACACGAATCTTGATTAAGTAATAGCTATTTAAAATTTAATATCTATTTATTTCAATCTCTAACAGATATTGCTATTTGGAACAAGGAAAGCCTAGGTATGGCCTCAACAAATGACCTGTAACTAACCACGCCCCACATTTCCTGGTTTACTTCAACAATGGTTTTCCTTGTGTAACTGTAAACGTTGTGCTTGTTGAAGCTGAATGAGCTTTAAGTACCTCGATGGAAGCTTACAATAGGGAAAACTACCTCCGTGTTCTTTCGTTCTGTAGGAATCGATCATGAACGTAATTTTGTTTGCCTTTGGGTAAGTGACCATCGTCAGCTCATGTAATCAGCCATTTTTTTAATCATTTGTTTTGGTGTCATTTTCTCATTTTTATAATCTATTTCGAACCATTTGTCGCTACAAACTGATATTCTATGTCACATGATCACGTGACAAGGAAAATAACGAACGCGGTCGGGGTCACCTGTGGGTGTGGTGGTTAGGATACCAGCCTACAATACCAATGCATTTATTAGTGGGAGTAAAAAATCCTTGGCTATGCCTCCTCTCCGATAAGACGTAAAATGGAGGTCCCGAGCGTGTACGATGTCAGGAATCGTTAAAGATCCTTATCCTAATTATACTTGGATAGGTGAAATTTGGGACTCCCACTGTAGTAGCATAAAGGGACGTTAAACAAACAATTTTCCAAAGGGAGGGGCTGCAGCCCCCACAGCCCCCCCCCCCCTGGATCCGCCAATGGTTACCGTGTCGTTAGTTACAAGTTAATACTATTTGAGATGTCAGATACTCGTTAAAGATCACTATCCTAATTATACCTGGATAGGCAAAATTTAGGACTCCCACTGTAGCATCGTCCGATTAGCCTTAGTAGCATAAAAATGGACGTTAAACAAACAAACAAACAAATACTATTTGTAAACTTGTTAATAATTTGAGTTTTTATCGTTAGTGATACATTTTTAGTTATTATTTTCCGTCTAATAAAAATTATTTAAACCCACAAAAGTATTGGTGTATGTACTTCAGTACTGTAATTTTATTTGTAGAATTAGATAACCAATAACCTACATCCTTTCTCTGAGTAAACACTTCTCATTATTTGTCGTTCCAAAGTACACTACATATCTCGAAAAAGATTAGATCAATATGGTATAAAGCTCACATATGTATTTCAGAAAATAAAAAAGGTGCTAGCAT
Source organism: Aelia acuminata (assembly GCA_911387785.2). Lineage (NCBI taxonomy): Eukaryota > Metazoa > Arthropoda > Insecta > Hemiptera > Pentatomidae > Aelia > Aelia acuminata. Next base: position 3,899,357 of record OU426979.1, on the reverse strand, counting down.
AGCAAAAGAGGCTCTATGTAAAGGCAAGGATTGTAGTCCAAAATAGTACTGATTTTCATTTAGTTATTAAAGAAGTTAAACTACGAAGAAAATGACCAAATATTTCAAACAGTAGGAAAAACAGACCAGTAGAAAAAATAGAACTAGAAAAAAACCAACAAAAATTTAGAAAATCTTCAAGAACAGGTTTTACTGGCTCCATTTGTTTCCTAAAATGACCATTCTAGGTTTCCCCCTTCTGCGGAGGCTAGAACTAGAACCATTGGCGGATCCAGGGGGGGAGGGCTGTGGGGGCTGCAGCCCCTCCCTTTGGAAAATTTTTCGTCATTTAAAGATAGAATTTGACTTTCCTTAAAGTAAGGAAGCAAGTTAAAGAACAAATAATTGTGCAGAACAAGTAGAATTTTAGTAGTGGGAAAGGAACATAAAGGTAAAAAAGCTGATTAGCAGATCCAAATGAAGGGTTGTGGGGCTGCAGCCCCCCCTTTACGATCGGCTGGATCCGCCCATGACTAGAAAAGGTGCATTTCTACCCGAAACACCCTTTTTTCTTAACGTGTCACCTCCCTAATGGCATATTCCAGAGCTAAATTAAAAAAAAACAGGAGATATAGAATTCCCTTGTTTTACATCAGTGCAAACCAGAGCGAACCTGGAACTTCTCAGAAAAATAATTACCGATTCCAACTTTAATGTTTCGGTTTTGCACTAGATTTACCTACTTACTTTTTGGATTTATCTAATCACATTAATAAAGCAATAAAAATTTTCGAAGAATTTATTCAGTCAATAAAAAATTAAAATTGGGTCTATCCCTCAGAAAGAAAGAAAAGAAAAGTTCTTGATCTCTAACTGATAGAGTTCTTAGTATGATTAGAATATAGAAACCTGAGGTATTTATCGGTTATAGCGGCTACATAGAAATTGCTTCGGAAAATCGATTATCTGATCATAGAATAACCCACTTCAGTCTACAAGCTGATGAACACTCCATCACATTTATTTACATATTGAGAATAATTAATATAAAAAAATGTTATAAACAAAGCAGAGCGGATTTAGCACGATTTGAGGATCATGACCCGCCGACTTCATAATCTGAAGTCTGCGGTGGCTGACCGCACCGTTTTTGTATGAAATTATTAAAAATATTTGAGGGGGGTCATGACCACGTGACCTCCACCTGGATCCGGTCAGGAAATAGAGAAATTTATGGTACTAGATTTCCGATGTTACTTCTGGGCAGAGCCTACCAAGATAACGGTCTTTAGTGTGATTCCCATCACAACTTAAAAGGACCCTTTCGGGGGTTTATTTGTCTCTGAAGAGCGAGCGTAGCGAGTGGGGTTCGAAAGCTGGATCCATTGAAGCTGATAACGGTACTTTTTAACTGAAAATGACGCGATGAGAGTCCCCTTCAATCAGGGTAACATAACCTCCTCTTTTGAAAAAATTCCATGTTCTCGAAGAAAATTCACTGCACTTTCTTCACTGATAATTTGTCTGGGTCTGTTTGCGAAGACCACATCTAGTTACTCCGTAAGTTAACAGTCCGCAGTGGTTATAAACAGTGATAACTTTAATTTGTAATTTCAGAGATAATAAAAATGGTTCTTTTGAAATTAGCTCAAGAAATTTCTTACAAAAACAAGGCATTTCAGTTTTTGCAAGAAAATGAAATATTACATAGAACAAGGGTGTGTTCTAATGGACATGAAATGAAATTATCATTTCAGAAAAAAATGAAAGATATAAATAAATATACATAGCTGAAATACATTCTTGATATTCTCATCTAAACCATTATTTGCAAATACAGGTTATTCACAGGTCATAAATATTATTATCAAAATAAGGGTCTGGCCACATATGTCCGCACTGGATCCGCACTGCAGCACTAATATAGGTTATGTTCGGAATATTATTAATTTAACTTACATATTACCTTTAGTTATGCCTAAAGGTCAGGCCACACATGTCAGACACAGGCCACTTTAGGCCTAACTAAAGGTAATATGTAAGTTAAATTAAAAATATTCTGCACATAACCTATATTAGTGCTGCGGTACGGATTCGGTGCGGACATGTGTGGCCAGACCTTAAAGGCGAAGGTACTGAAGAGCGGCTGATGGGCGTGTCCTGTTTTGAGAGGTTATGTGACCGTCATGTTATCGAACTCCCATCGCCTTTATTTCAGTTGATTGGCTTTAATAGATTCTAGCTTTCGAATCCCGCTCGCTGCGCTCGCTCTTCAGAGATAAATAAACCCCCAAAAGGATCCTTTTCAGTGGAGATCGGGCCTTAATTTGAAGCCTCACTTCAGTTCTAGTGCCAAAATAAGTGTTTGATAGAAGTAACTGTTTACTAAAAGTAACTGCATGTCGCGTAATGAAAGTAACTGGATGTGGTCTTCGCAAACAGACCCATTTGTCTTAAAATATCTTTATATATACATAATGTATACATATTACTGAGGTTACTGAGTAAGTTACTTGCGGTAGGCAATTATATAATCGTTTTTCTTAAGTAATCTCGACGTGGCCACTATAACCGAGAATTACAACAAAAAACATTCATTTATAAAAGGTGAATAAAAATATTAATACAGGATCCGTTATTTCCATAATAGTGTGAAAGAAGTTCAATGTTTACATACATCGAGAAAACATGTATGGACTCGCGAAGGGCCATTAAACAGGTTGAGCGGGTGTGACCATTCACGAACGCCCCGTTAGATACAAGAGCAAAGAAGCAGAAGAACCGGTCGTGGTGAGGTAGGTCAAATTAGCATCGCGGTTTGGTTGCAAGGTGACCCCGAGCCTTTGGGTCAATGACTTCCCTCCTTCTTTTTTTTTTTCTTCTGATCCAGGATCTGGAATTCGTTCCGGTCAACAACAAATAACAAACTCTTCGTTCTGAAATAATACTTAATAATATTTAGCATTCGCGCTCTAACCTACTTAAATCCCACTTAAAGTACACACCGTATATTTAGTATCATATATTTCGTATTTAGTGCGTCATGGGCATAGGTGAGGGTTGAAGTAAAGAATAGATGCGGAATACGTATATCACATATCGGTTTCGCGGAAAGTGTCCAACCGGTCAAGGCCGAACAGTAAAAAGAAGTAAGGAAGGATATCAGTAACCGCCCGGAGGTTTGGTACAAGGACGGTATGCTTAAGGGATGTAGATGTCCCCTTTTATGTCTCTAATAAGACTTTACACACTGACCTCGACATTCCTTACAGACATAGATCGCTCAAGTAACTTTCATGAAAGATTTACTTTAAATTCCGACCCACTATATCAAGCTCTACACACTCCCACAAACCCTTACAATCCGCCAAGAAGAATGTCGAGGCGTTGGCCGCGAGATTCTCTGCATTAAACAGTGATAAATATATTTTATTCTTTTACATTTATCATTTCACTCATTTTCCTTTGTTTTTTTATATTTCTGTTTGTTAATTCGTTGTGTTTGTGCTATGTTTTTTGTTTTGTTTGTTTCTTCTTTTTTGTTTTTGTGTTTGTTTTTTTTTCAATATCTTGTCATGTCAGCATATTTGCTTATTAAGCTAGTAGATAAATTTGATAAAAATGTCTCAAGTTAAGTATATCTAAATTTAAAATTATATTCCGCAGATAATAAACAGTTGCAATCAAACTCCATATTGCACAGCTAACCTTTCAACAACTGATTGCGTGTTAATTTATATCTCTACGCCTCGTTCGAAGTATAACGGAAACGTTTCAAGACCTCGATTGAATTTTAAAACTGTTCCTGGTCAGATTACATTCACTTGTGTCCTTGCAATCTTGTGCATTTTACTTAATTTACAATCCGTTCTAATTCGTCAAAATTGCGACCAAATAAATACACAGGGAGAGAAAATAACTCTGCGTAATAATTTTGCGTTCACAAAAGGAGCATTCCTAACATAAAGTCACATACGAGTATATTGGCCTCTAACGGTTCGACCAAAGTATTCACCAATATTTATAAGGGTTCCAAACAAAACAAGATAACAAACAATAAGAGAATTTTTAAAGTGAAACTCACATTGGGAATCAGGGGCATATTCAGCATGAAATTTGGGGGGTCGGGGGGCATGACCCCCCTGTCTGAATATCATGTGGCTGACAGCACTGTTTTTTAATGAGATTTTAAAGTATGGGATAAAAATAACAAAAAAGTTTTGTAAAATAAAAAACACTGTATTCAAATAATAATAACAAAACGAAAAATGAAAATCAAGGAACTTTGTTAAATAAATAAATAAAACAACTGAAAATATAATATTAAAGTCTTAATTATGTAGTTCTTAAAAAATCACCAAGCAATTGAATTTTAAAACTGTTCCTGGTCAGATTACATTCACTTGTGTCCTTGCAATCTTGTGCATTTTACTTAATTTACATTCCGTTCTAATTCGTCAAAATTGATACCAAATAAAAAATCAGGGAGAGAAAATAACTCTGCGTGATAATTTTGCGTTTATAAAGGGAAAATTCCTAACATGAAGTTATATTATATTTTGTCGGCCTAAGTGTTCAGCAGTAATCATAAGGGTTACAAACAATACAAGGTAATAAACAAAAAAGAGACTTTTTAAATTGAAACATTCATTGGAAACCAGGGGCGGATTGAGCACGAAATTTGGGGGGGGGGGTCATAACCACCCTGTCTGAATATCATGTGGCTGACAGTTTTTAATGAGATTTTAAAGTACGGGATAAAAATAACAAAAAGGTTTTGTAAAATAAAAAAACGCTGTATTCAAATAATAATAACAAAACGAAAAATGAAAATAAAGGAACTTTGTTAAATAAATAATTAAAACAACTGAAAATATAATATTTAAGTCTTAATTATGTCGTTCTTAAAAAATCACCAAGTATCCCACATCATGCAATTAACACAATCTTAGGGAGTTTATATATCTGGTTACCCGCAGTGTAGCCAGATATAAATGCATTTATGACAATTAATTTTCACTACTTTTTGGCAACACTGACTCCCTGAGTCAGGTTTCTATTAGTAGAAGATGGTTACACCTGTGACAGTTGGTGATACAAGATTATTACCTTTTATTAAGAAGGGCTGGGATATAAGCAACCTAAAGTTTAAAGTTTAGGGCATAGTAACTACCTAATTGCATTATTCGCTTAAAAGCACAAACAAATTAAAAAACCAAAATATTCTGTGAGGGGACATGACCCCTGTTAACCCCCTTAGGGTCTGGCCACACATGTCCGCACCGGATCCGCACCGTAGCAATAATACAGGTTATGTTCAGAATATTTTTAATTTAACTTACATATTACCTTTAGTTATGCCTAAAGTTGCCTGTGTCTCACATGTGAGGGTTGAACTTTAGTCATAACTAAAGGTAATATGTAAGTTAACTTAAAAATATTCTGAACATAACCTATATTATTGCTGCGGTGCGGATCCGGTGCGGACATTTGTGGCCAGACCTTTATGGATCCACTTGTTGGGAAGGTTTATCATGAGTTATCGACAACGATACCTGTACAAAGGCGCTTTGAGGAGGATGAAAGTGAAGTGAGGTTGAAGTTCCGGTCACACAGCTGATACAAAATATAGGAAAATTATTTTAATGATGTTTTTTATTAATAATACAGGGTGTCCAAAAAGAGTATTTTGGGGTTTGAAAGTTGAATAAAATCTCAAATACAGAAATCAAGTAGGATGTTTAAGTTTTATTTAAACACAATGAACTGGAAATTTATCTAGAAAAAACAATATTGTCTAGGTGTCCAACATAACGCTGCTGGCACTCCTCGAATCTCAAACGTAGATTTCTAAAAACGCTTTGACACATTATTCCTGACATTGCCGTCTTTTCTGTTCTGATATTTTGCTTCAATTGCGTTAGATTCGTCGGTTTCTTTTCGTATACACTACTTTTCAGGTATCCCAACAGAAAGAAGTCAAGAGGACTGAGATCGGGACTCCTGGGAGGCCAGCTAATGGTGCCTCTACGAGAAATCACTTTGTTTTGGAATAATTCGTTTACTGTAGCAATTGATAAGTCTGAAGTATGGCAAGTGCTCTTGCTGAAACCGTGTTCTAGACATATCCTTTAAACTTTTGAAGTTCTTGGGCCAAAAAACCTCTTATCATTTCACTGTAACAGAAACCCGAATACTCTTTCTGGACACCATGTATAATACAGGTATACATGAAACAACATGTCATAACTAACATAATGTTTACAGTTACAGAAGCAAAACTATTGTTGAAATAAACCAGGAAATTTGGGGAAATGTTTAGTTACAGGTCATTTGTTGAGACCCGAGAGATTGAAATAAATAGATATCAAATTACTTAATGAAGATTCGTGTTTTATATTTAAAATATTTTTAATGTATATATTAAATGGAAAGATAAAGTTTAAAGGTATTAAATTAGTGTCATATTTAATTAAGAACATATTTATTGATATTGTAAAGTGAAATAAAACACAAAAGATATGGTTTAGAATAGTTCAAGACTTGTTGGACGGAACTAACCGTTGGAACAAACTCTACTAGTACATGTTTGTGACTACGATGTTCGAGTACAATCTACGCTGGCCAAGAACCTTCCAGGCTGTTCTTTTTACGACTAAATAAAAGAAAAGATGGACTGGGGAGTTAAGCTTGTTCTGAAGCTCTAGTCATATCGTTATTCTTGTGTTACAAAGTGTTAATTTGTGTAACCTGTTTAATTATTTGTGTTCCATTATAAATTACTATTGTAATGTTAAATCGTTAAATAAAAAAAACATATGATTTGAAATCCCAGACCGTTTGTTGGAACAAACTAGGCGGTTGGAGCAAACTGTTACGATCTATATTGATCGAGCTCCATCTTCATCGTTCCACCAGCTTCTACGAGATTCTACAACGTTCTAGACCCTCATTACAACTATATATAAGGAACGATTGACTGAACAGTCTTAGTCTGTGTCTTGACTGTGAAGTTCAAGCCATATTATTTTTTGTCTGCTGTAAAGTTATAATTTTTGTAAGCTGCTCGAATATTTGAGTTGTATGTTTATCTTATTCCCTAATTAATAGAAAAGAAAAAAAGTACAATAAAAAAAGGCGTTATAGGTCCTATCGTTTCAAATCTAAAATTCAACTATTCTACCCAAAGTCAATCCAGGCTGATTATTGGAACATGTTACATGAAATACATACATGAAAAGGTACTAATAGACAATCCATTTTAAAATCGCAAGTGTTTACTTCACAGTAAACATTTTGAAATTATAAAAAATTGAAAAACTAAATATTACAGACTCCGTTTAATTGGGTCATCGGATTATTGGGACCACCACTTAATTGAGCCTAATGTTAGATGATGAGGTAGTTACAGAAGAAGATTTAGAAAACGAATTAAAAAGGGTAAACGATTATTCTGTAGAATATTTTAAGGTTAAGGCTCTTATCTCTAAGTTAAAAGAAGATAGTGGTTCTTCAGATAATTCTTTGCATGAATCTGAAGGAAGTAGAGGATCAGTAAAGTCGCGAAATGGTCATATCGATTACCGTTGCTAAAATTTAAAGAATTTTAAGGTGAATTGAAAGATTGGTTGCCATTTTGGTCCCAATTTAAGAGAATTCATAACAGTCGTGGAATGGATCCTAGTGAGAAATTGCAGTACTACATGGAGGTTTTTAAGAGTTACCCTTGTACTGCGGAAATGTACCCTGAAGTAGTTGAAGCCTTGAAAAGTAGATTTGGAAGGGAAGAATTGCTTACAAAATTTTATATTCGTGAGCTTTTGAAAATTATTTTACAAAATAAAACTTCCAATAATAAATTATCATTGTCCACTCTCCATGACAAATTGCAGTGCCATTTGAGAAATTTACGTACTTTAGGTATAACATCGGAAAACTGTGCCCCTATTTTATTTCTATTGGTCTTATCCTGTCTTCCTGAAGAAACGTTAAACATATGGGAAAGGAGTGGTTTATCGTTAGCCAGAAAGGTAATTCTGAACTTTCCTGTCAAGATATTTTAGATAATTTAATGCAGTTTCTTAATGCGGAAGTTAAGGGTGAACAGAAGGTAGCGTTGGCGATGGCAGGCTTCGGCATTAATAAAACTAATCCTATAAAGCCTAGTCGAAGAAAATCCGGAACAAAAACTGTTACTGAAATTCCTACTGCTGCGGGATTGCATGTATCAGCTGTAAGTAATACAAATAATAAGACAACTGCAAATTGTATTTTTCGTTCGTTAGGAAACAAATCACAAGAATTTATCAAGGCGCTAAAAATTCCATTTGAAGAAAGGCGAAAAATAGTAGAATCTAATAAAGTATGTTTTTGTTGTTTCAAAAAAGGCCATACTGCATTAACATTTAATAAAACGGAATCAAATATGGGTAAAATATCACTGCTTTATTCGGACAAAACATCGGCTAATCGGGCAGAAACTTTCTGGAACTTAAACTTTGCCAATAAGCAGCATTTTAAAAAAACTATGAGCCCCAGTGTCAATCGAATAACCTAAGAATCTAAGACCATGCCTGTTTCTCTACCAGAAGCAAGAAACCGCATCGAATAGTTTAGTCGTTTTTTTTTTCCAAAAAGGAAACATGGAGACGCCCAAAATGCGCTAATTATGTGGCTCGTAAGTTTAAAAGTAAAGTGGCAAGGCACATTGATTCATCCCTATGATATTGAATTGAATTGAAATAAAAACGTGTTCTTATTCATTTCTTATTTCGAAATTTTGTCTTTATAAATATAATTTCTATTATACAAAAATCTGGTGCATGCGCGCAACACACAACTTTCACTTACCAACTTACTTAGATTAGAAATTAATGTGTTTTGTTAATTGCCTCTACCTAAAGTTACAAATTTCTCCTCATTCATTTTTTAATTTCGTTTTCATTTGCTCAAAATAAAAAATACAAATTTTTTTTATTATTGATTAAAAGTATTTGCTTGTGATAATTCGCCAATGCCAGCATACTACTCCAAATCGTCTGATTTTATAATTCTCTATTTACTTGTTGAATATTTCATTTAGTTACTATGAAACAAATAATTTCCATTAAATAATAGAACGGTTTTGATTATAAACAATGGTCTGTCATTAAAGGCGTACTCCGCATGCGTGGGCTCAACGTGTTTTATGAGTTGACTGAATATTTTAATTTTTTTCTCCTCTTTAAGTTTACTTGATTTTTATCATATCTCATATTTAGCCATTTCTTATTTTTAGGCGAAACGAGAGACCGATAATTTCTCCTTAAAAACACATGCAAAGGTACTTTATAGGAAGACAAAAAAGCCCCTTCCCCATTTAAGCCCCCTCAGAACATTTTAATACAATAAAGCTTACCTGGTATTAAAGTACAACTAATTTTCATTAAACACGACGAATTTGATCAAAAAATTTAAAGCCGTTTGTGAGTAAATAAAAAAAACACGTGATAATGATACAAAATATATTGAGTAAAGTCCTCCCTCCGGTTGATCAATTTTGATGAAATTTTTACAGTCATACGATATCTCGGGCATATACAAACATTAAATACCCAGTTTGATCAAAATTTTTAAAGCTGTTTTTGAGTAAATAAAAAAAACACGAGAAAACGATATAAAATTTATTATGTAAAGTGCCCCCTCTGGTTGATCAATTTTGATGAAATTTTTACAGTCATATCTTGGGCATATTAATACATCAAATACTCAGTTTAATCAAAATCGTTAGAGCCGTTTTTGAGAAAATCGAAAGAACGTAAAAAGTTTTTAAATAAAGTACCCCCTCCCTTTCACCAATTTCGATGTAATGTTTGCTATCACGTCGCGGGCATATACATACACTAAATACCGAATTTCAGGTTCGCACGGTTTATAGTTTTTGAGCTAGTCTGTTCACATACGAGGGGTGATCAAAAAGTTCCAGGACTGATTTTTTATTAATTTATTTAAAAAGTCTACAGGCTATTGGACGTCGTCCCCTTCAAAGTACTCTCCTTGGGAAGCTATACATTTTTCCCAACGATGTTTCCACTGTGTGAAGGACTTTGAGAAATCATCTTGTGAAATGGTGTGTAGCTGCTCCAGCGATTTTTTTTTAATGTCATCTACGGACTCAAATCTCTTTCCCTTCATGGGTCTCTTAAGTTTCATCTCCAGTAATGACTTGTTTTAAGAAGTTTTCATTGTCATTTGCCATTTCAAGAAGTTCCTGACAAACTTGAACTCTGTGTTCTTTCTGCTGCTCAGTCAACAGTCTCGGAACAAACTTTGCAGCCACCCTTCTCATCTGCAAATTTTCTGTTAAAATCTGTTGACACGAACCAAATGAAATGTTCAATTCTTCAGCCATCTCACGAATGGTTAGTCGACGATTAGAACGCACGAGACTGTTCAATCTTGCAACATGATCGTCGTCAGTCGAAGTTGATGGGCGCCCTGAACGAGAATCATCTTCACACGATGTCCGGCCTTCCTTGAACCTTTTGTACCACTCATGACACCTTGACCGACTCAGACATTCATCACCGAAAGCCACTTGCAACATTTGAAAAGTTTCAGTAAACATTTTACCCAACTTCACACAAAACTTTACACAAACGCGTTGCTCTTCCTTTACATTCATTTCACAAAATCGCCGAACACAAAAAACTTTTTTTTACGAAAACAGCAGTAACTTTGCAATGAAGAAGGTTATCAACAAACTGAATAAACAGCTGAGCTCAGGAAGAGTCACGCTAAACAATGCTGCCAACCGCACTGCTCTATGACACTCCATTGCCGCGCAATCTCAACAGTCCTGGAACTTTTTGATCACCCCTCGTACACACACACACACACACAAACAGACCATTTCGCGGTACATGGTTATTTCGACTCAGGGGACCCCAAAACGTGTAATTCCTTTGAAAACCGGAAGTCGAATTTTTTCACGATCGCAATACTTCCACTTACTATATATTTCATATATAGGTAAGTGAAAGTAAAAAAAGTTATTTAGTTTATTTCGTATATTAAAACATCTATTTAAGACAAATACATTTTAACAGTTAAACTAATCGTATTATTTTGGCCCCATAAATAAATTAATATACGTGAATACATACGCCAAAATGTTACTAACTTGGTTTCCCCTTAAATAGGTCCAACTTACGGCATTAAAACCACACTTTTAGCCAGTGATATTAGCGACAGTGATAGCCAGTGATTTTATCCCAGTGATTAGGCGTACTTAGGCATATTTTATTTGCATTTATACGTGGGTTCATGATCTCCGCTTTATCGAGTCCTCCGCCTAATTGGGACAAAACAAATTTTCCCTTTATGGCCCAAAAAACGGAGTCGAAGGTACTTTGCAATGTTTTTCTTTCGGTCTTGACCCTGACTGACGCCAAATAATTCTTAAATTGGCCTCAGATCTTCACAGCCATCAATTACTCTTGATGCTAGAACTGGTTTGAGCGAAAAAAAGAAGAAGAAAAAAGTCATTGAGTGATACCAATTAAATTAATTACGTAATAATATTTAGGTTTCTGCTCAGAACAAGCTTTAGGCGTTGAAAAATAATGGAAGTTATTCAGGAAGAAAAAAAACTACAAGTGGAAAATTCCTAGATAAATTATTCAGATTTTTTTTATTTCTAATAATCTTCGCCTCCACACAAAACTCGCGAACAAAAATAATAGACTCATTGAGATGATGTTACGTAATGGAATAGTCACCTGTGGTCTAGTAGTTAGCATAACAACCAACAATACTAAAGGTCGCGGGTTCTTGTCCTGCGGTGGCTCTAGGATTTTTTCAAGGGAGTAAAAAATCCTTGGCTATGTCGTCCCTCGGATAGGACGAGAATGGCGGTCCCGAGCCTGTACGATGTCAGGCACTCGATAAAGATCTCTATCCTAATTATACCTGGATAGGCAAAATTTAAGACCCCCTGTAGCATCGTCCGATAAGCCTTAGAAGCATAAAGGACGTAATGAAAACATACAAACAACGTAATGAAATTACTTGATATGCAATTGTTTTATGCAACTCTGTCGCGTGAAACTGTCCTGAATAACCATTATTACATGCTCTTATAGCACATTATGAATGAATGAAAAAAAATCTGGTGCGTGCGCGCAACACACAACTTTCACTTACCAACTTACTTAGATTAGAAATTGACGTGTTTTGCTAAATATCATTTCCCAAAGTCACACATTTTTCTACATTCATATCTTATTTTTGTAAATCGTTAAAGCCGTTTTTGAGTAAATAAAAAAAAACCGTGAAAATGATACACTCACTCCCTCCCGTAGATTAATTTTGATGAAAATTTTACAGTCACATCTCGGGCATATAAATACATCAAATACCAAGTTTGATAAAAATCGTTAAAACCGTTTTTGAGTAAATAAAATCTGGTGCGTGCGCGCAACACACAACTTTCACTTACCAACTTACTTAGATTAGAAATTAATGCGTTGTTGTGGTCCCTTTCGTTAGACCAATTTTGATGAAATGTTGGCTATCACATCTTTGCCATATATATACATCAAATACCCAGTTTGATCAAAATCTTTAAAGCCGTTTTTGAGTAAATAAAAAAAACACGTGAAAATGATACAAAATTTATTAAGTAAAGTCCCCCCTCCGGTTGGTCAATTTTGGTGAAATGTTGGCTATCATATCTCGGGCATATAAATAGATCAAATACTCAGTTTAATCAAAATCGTTAGAGCCGTTTTTGAGAAAATCGAAAAAAACCTAAAAAGTTATTAAGTAAAGTACCCCCTCCCTTTAAGTAATTTTGATGAAATTTATGCTGTCACATCGCGGGCATATACTTACACTAAATACCCAATTTCAGGATCGCACGGTTTATAGTTTTTGAGCTAGTCTGTTCACACACACACACACACACACACACACACACACAGACACACAGACACACAGACCATTTCGCGGGACTTGGTCATTTCGACTCAGGGGACCCCAAAACGTGTATTTCCGTTGAAAACCGGAAGTCGAAATTTTTCACGATCGCAATACTTCCACTTACTATATATTTCATATATAGGTAAGTGAAAGTAAAAAAAAGTTTATTATTTATTGACAAATGTCTACACAGAATAATTACACTGCACAGTATTACTTAGCTACGCGGGTAACTTAGTCGTCTGACAAGTGTCAACTTTTATATATTATATTTTAAAATAATAAATTAAGAACATAATAATAAAGAACTAACAGAACCAACTGTCATAGCACATGTTTGTGACTATGATGTTCGAGTAATATCTACGCCGGGCGAGGGTGTTCTAGACTCTTCTCCTTACGACTATACATAAGGAGCGATGAACTGGAGAGTTAGTCTTTGTTCAAGAGGAGCTCAAGTCATATCTGTTTGTTACAAAGTGATAATTTTTGTGACTTGTTTTATTTGTTTTTCAATAATTTTTGTGACGTGAACATTTTTGTTTTTATTTGAATACAAATTGTTTAACCCACAGACGTGTTGCAATATTGTAACACTATTGTGAATTTAAATATATTTTACTAGCATTCCCCGCGAGCCTTTTAAATCAATTCTGTGACCATTATCTTGGTATTGATCTAATATAATATGTTAACTGATGTTAAGGAGATTTAGTAGGATTTGAGCTTCCGATAGGTGGAATGTTGGAGGGGGAAGCTGCCGGCTCGGTAGAAGAGACGAAGACGCGCAATGGAGAGAGTTCACTAAAAGCGCCGAAACAAAAAATGACTTACTCGTCGTGAACGCTTCATTTTTCGGCTGTAAAACCTGGTTTTCGACGCCCAATAGAGCCTTTCGAGTTAAACTCGTCGTATCAAATTCTTTAAAATAAGTCCTAATTAGATATATTTTCTCGAAGTTCGAAAATAGATGTCCGTTAGAGATAAACGACAATTTCGCCATTTACATTTTAGATATTCTTAGGGATTACATTTTTGATATTCCTTTCCTAATGGTTACCTACATCGCTTTTAAAATCTAAATTCCGAAGTTTCTAATCATAAGTAGTTTTTGCTCTGCGTTGATTCTGTCAGTCAGGACAAAGCCTCTTATACATATGGAGAAGTATATATATATATATGGAGTAGTATATATTTATATGGAGAAGAGATCGAAATAAACACGCACCATCTCCAATCATGGGAATCACAGTGTGCATAATTTGATTACCACTAATATTTAAATAATCAGTAGCCATATTTTATGTGAATGTCTATTTTAATACTATTGTAACGTTAAATCGATATTCAAATAAAAAACATATGGTTTAAAATCTCAAAAATAGATATCCGTTAGAGTTAAATGACAATTTCGACATTTAATCCCCTTAGGGGTTACATTTTTGAAATTCCTTTCTTAGTGGTTACCTACATCGCGTTTAAAGTCGAAATTCCGAACTTCAAGTTTCTATCATTAGTAGTTTTTGCTCTGCGTTGATTCTGTCAGTCAGGACAAATCCTCTTATATATATATAGAGATAAGAAGAAAAATATAATTCTCAATGTCAGAAGAAAACAATAAAAACTCGAGTTATTAACAACACTATGAAAAGTAACTACACTCGACTCCGTTTAATTGGGACCACCGCTTAAGTGAGTAATTTTTAATAAAACGGAATCAAATATAGGTAAAACATCACCTCTTTGTTGAGACAAAACATCGGCTAATTGGGCCAAAATGTTTTGAAAGTTTAAGTTTTTTCAAGAAAAATAATGTAAAATTTAGTCAATCGAATAACTTAAAAATCTAAGCCTGTTTATCTACCAGAAGCGATAAATAACATCGGAAAGTTATGTCACTTTTGTTTTATAAAGAGGAAATGAGGAAAGTCCTTTAGACTCCCTGAAAAATGCGCTAATTACCTGGATCGCAGGTTTACAAGTAAAATGCGACAATGCACAGTTGATATTTTCCTGTTTAAAATCAATATATATTATAAAGCAAAGTGTACAATGTGCGTGCCGAAAAGGCTCAAAAACGACTACACGTACTATCAAGAATTTTATGTTGTCATATTGCCCTATTGCCCCTAACGATGAAGAAGGTTTCAGTTTTAATTTTAAGTGTGTAATGTTGTAGGGACAAGGGTTCAAATTTTAAGCCTCTCGCTACATGTAATTAGCGCCTCTAATAAGCCCAGGCGAGTTAATGAATGAAAAAATTTAGTTCGCCATTTGGAAGCCAGGAGCGCTAGCTAAGCTCAATTCATAAGGTTATCGTTCATTAGCTCGGTTTGTTATGGTTTTAGCTTCAGCTGTTTTCTTTAAATTACACGAGATTATGTATAAATAATTATTTTTTTCTTTTTATTTTTCAATAAGGTCATTACATCTCTGCAATGAAGTGAAATTAAAAATAAACAAAACCAACTGGATTCCTATGCGAATTAAGTTTTACAGAAGAGGAAAGAATTGGTCAAAACATTACCTTTAATCAATATACAGTATAAGAGTAAATTTACAACAAAAGAAAAATTGCTTATTAGTGTAGTGAGCGAATAAAAACTAACACTGAATAAAACAGATAACCTATAGATAATATGAATAAAAGATATAACCTAATGGAATATATACCGAAAATAAAGTGTTCATATAATATTTCTGTTTAATACTTCTGTTTTGTTCGTAAATTTTCAAACGAATTCGAAAAAGGAGAAGTTACTCAACTTGATAAGGATACGATACCGTCATGAGAATGGTCTCAATGGAATCAGAACATAGAAACCATAAAAATGGTACATACCAGGACATATTTGCTGCCAAAATAATTTTTCTTAATCAAGAAAAGAGAAGAAAACGCATTGAGAGAACCGCATTAATAGCATCTCTTAAACGCAAACCATATATGGGCGGACTCTGAGGTTTCGAAAATTATCACTAATACTAAGCTGAAGGTTCAGGATGGTACAAATTTTGTTTTAATCATGATTAATTTTGGTCAATTTTTCTGTACTATTACATTTTAAAGTTAATGTTTCATTCCACCTATTCCACAACTCCCTGAGCGAAGCCGGGCACCTAAGCTATATTGACATAAAAACATGTTCTGATTCATTTCTTATTTCGAAATTTTGTATATATAACTATAATTTATATTATACACAAATATTTATTTTAATTTGAAACATTTTGAATATTTCTTATATTTTGTCATATTATAAAACACCTAGTTAATAACAATACATTTAGAAGTTATATCAATGGTATTATTTTGACCCCATCATTAAATTAGTAGACGAGAATATATATGCTTAAATGCACTTATTAACTTGATTCTCCCACAAATATGTCCAAATTGTGGCATCAATTACCATATTTGTACGATAGCCCAGTGATGAGGCGCATTTAGGCATTTTTTGTTTGCATTTACGTGTAGATCAAGATTTCCGCTTTATTGAGTCCTCCCTCTAATTGGGAAAAAACAAAATTTTCCCTTCATGGTCCAATAAACTGGAGTCGACTGTACTTATAACAATACAGTAACACAAAGGCCGAAAAGATTTTACCACGGCCGGGAATCGGAACCGGAGTCCTCTGAGATGAAGAGGACCTGGATTCTCTGCACCTTTACTCTTCTAATAAAATTGGTAAATATTAACGATGCTTTATTTCCGAATTTTTCCGTTCTATTTGAAATATTGTATCATTTTACACTGCGTGATCCGTAGTTTTATGCAAAAAATGATTGAAGATCCTACACAGGAGTGAGCTAATTTTAAAATTGAGGGGCTCCTTTTTACAAAATTATCCTACAGCTTTTATATGTAAAACCGTTCACTTGGAGCTGCTCTTTTGAAGTTTCAGGTGTTGAAACTTGAGTGTAATTCCGCTAAAACGATACCTAGCTTTATGTCGAAAAATATCGAAGAGACGATATCGATAGTCGATGATATCGAATTAGGTGACATGGTGCCTGTATCAATATCGCCTAATTCGATGATTTTAATATCAATCAGTTATACGCATTTCTGCTTGCTTGATTATACTTATTTACATCAATAGTGTTTATAAAAAAGAAAACAACCACTATTATGAAGGCAGTGGCCATCTTGGTGCAGATTGTGTAAGGTTGGCGAAAGTTGTAAGAAATAGTGACCACTACAGGACAGTATTGCTACTATTACCAGTTCTGTTACTTAATACATTTCTAGTTCAGGTATTGTTCGATATAGGTAGCTAATTATTTAGAAAGATTTTTTTTTTCCAGATAATTATTCAGCTGGTCTACTAATATTGGACATGGCGTGAAGTACAAAAGCCATCTTCAATAATGGAAAATAAATTATTTAAATCAGAATAATAGTAGTTTCTAAACCATTTATTTATTCATAAAGGTGTATAAAAAACCTCACTTCTACGTTACAAACTTTAAAAAACCCTTCAGAAGGTACATGGCCTGGACGTCTTAAAAAATAAAATTGAATGCTGGAAAACTAAAATTCTATGGTTTCATTAGCACACATTTTTACTCGTAATAGGACGGTAATAAATTAGTTGTTTATTTAAATAACTCTATCTATATTAACTAAAAATGAATTAAGGTAACACGATTTAAATTTCTTAAGAACCACTTGGACGATATTGCTGACTGGGCCGACAGGTGGAAAATTGAAATGAATGAAAAAAGAGTTTGCATATTGTGTTCACACTAAGCCATGCTATATTGGCACTAAGCCCCCCAAATATATTTCAATAGGATACCTATTCCGGCATCTGATGAAATTAAATATTTAGGGCTTTATCTGGACAAAGAGAGAGTATGAGATTGTATCTTCGTTTAAATCACGAAACTTATTTATTTGCTGTATTGAAGTTTAACCTATAAATATTTAAATCATTTGATTCATAAGGTAGGATAGTTAAAATGAGAATGAAGAAAGATTAATTTCCAGGAACTATGCTGTATTCCATTACATTATTCCAGTTAATGTTTAATAAACACAACGATTAAGAACTAAAAACACTGTATATCGTATAACAAACACTGTATATAAAACACTGTACAGAATATATATATAAAAGTACGCCACTAAAAGAACGAAACTTGTAAACAACCTCAACGGTAATGGCGCCACAAACTCTTTTACAATAATCGATCAAGGGTAGTCATATTTTCAGAAATATTATTTATGATTTATAATTACTACGGATTGTTATAATAATAAACTATAAACCTAAAAATACAATAAAATAGTTCCAGAATATTAGATTATTGTTTGTAATAAAAATATGAATAAATGTCAAGTTCACTAAAGCATCATACCAAAGAGGTAATATAAGTTATTCACAAACATTAGTCCGGAATATGGCGACATATTCTTAGTGATTTAATCGTACCAAGGAGATTACAGAAAACTGTTTTGAGAAGAAGAGCGTCAAAAAATGAAGTCCTTTAACTGTCATAATCGGCTGTAGAAAAATAAATTATTATTAGGGCATGAGGTGGAAACCAGGCAACAAAAAAAAAGTTTATTTCATGACTATGTTAAACTAAGAAATTAAAAACTGTTAAAAATCTTCCTGCAGGATGCTTAGAATCATTACAACTATTATTTATTTATTATCGTTTATTAATTCTATTTTCATAACTATTTATTATATTTATAATTATAATTATATTTATTATGTACTAGCTGTGGGGCCCGGCTTCGCTCAGGGATATGTGGAATAGGTGGAATGAAAGAATAACGTTGAAATGTAATAGTACAGAAAAATAGACCAATATTAATCATGGTTAAAACAAAATTTTTACCATCCTGAAACTTCAGTTTAGTATTAGTGGTAAGTTTCGAAACCTCAGAGCCCGCCCATATATGGTTTGGGTATAAGAGATGCTATTAATGCAGTTCTCTCAATGCGTTTTCTTCCCTTTTCTAGATTGAGAAAAATTATTTTGGCAGCAAATATGTTCTGGTATGTACCATTTTGTATTCCATTGAGACCATTCTCATGACAATACCGCATCCTTATCAAGTCGAGTAACTTCTCCTTTTTCGAATTCGGTTGAAAATTTACGAACAGAACAGAACTATTAAACAGAAATATTATATGAACACTTTATTTTCGATATACAATCCATTAGGTTATATCTTTTATTCATATTATCTATAGGTTATCTATTTTATTCAGTGTTAGTTTTTATTCGCTCCCTACACTAATAAGCAATTTTTTTATTTTTTTTTGGAAATGTACTCTTATATTGTATATTGATTAAAGGCAATGTTTCGACCAATCCTTTCCTCTTCTGTAAAACTTAATTCGCTTAGGAATCCAGATGGTTTTGTTTATTTTTAATTTTAAATTCATTGCAGAGATGTAATGACCTTATTGAAAAATAAAAAGGAAAAAATAATTATTTATACATAATCTCGTGTAATTTAAAGAAAACAGCTGAAGCTAAAACCATAACAACCCGAACTAATGAACGATGATCTTATGAATTGAGTTTAGCTAGCGCTCCTGGCTTCCAAATGTCGAACTAAATTTTTTCATTCATTAACTCGCCTGGGCTTATTAGAGGGGCTAATTACATCTAGCGAGAGGCTTAAAATTACAGCACTTGTCCCTTCAACATTACACACTTAAAATGAAAACTAAAACCTTCTACATCGTTAGGGGCAATAGGGCAATATGACAACATAACATTCTTGATAGTACGTGTAGTCGTTTTTGAGCCTTTTCGGCACGCACATTGTACACTTTGCTTTATAATATTTATTGATTTAGGTTTGTATAACATCCCTTTATGCTATTACAGTGGAAATCCTAAATTTTGCCTATCCAGGTATAATTAGGATAGGGATCTTTAACGAGTACCTGACATCGCACAGGCTCAGTACCTCTATTTTACGTTCTATCCGAGGGACGGCCACCGCGGGACGCGGAACGCGCAACCTTTAGTATTGTACGAGCAGTTTGCCATGTTAACTACTACATCACAGGTGATCCCTATTTATTATTTCATTTAAAAAATATATATCAGATATTTTGTCAGTGGCAATTAAAATGGACCAATGGATAGGCAAGATTTAGAATTCCCATTGCAACATCCTCCGATTAGGACATTAAACAAACAAACAAACTTCTTTCCAAAAATATGACCTTGTAAACAGGACTTAAAAAGAAACTGATTCTACGTCAAAATATTTACTTATTTTTTTCATGTTTATTATGACTAAAGCTCGGAATTCCGTGCAGTAAAAATTTGAAAACGTGCAATAAAAACTTCAAAACGTGCATTAAAAACTTCAAAACGTGCAAAAACAAGCAATAAAAATGAATTGCTTGAAAATCAGGCATTAAATAATTTTTGTGAACAAAAAATAGCTACTTTGGAAATAAGCAAGTAGCGGAGAGTAAATTGAAATAGAAACTCTTTTATTTCTATAATATTTGTTTTGGTATAACCACTGAATTTTGGATCTTTTTTTTATATTGCTATTGATCTATTTTTGAAAAAATTCCGGTCGTCGAAAAAAAAATATCGGAACATAAAATATTTACTTAAAAGAGTAACAGCAAGATAACAATGGATTACAGAGTAAAATACTTGCATGTGAGCTGTAATTAAATATATTGGAAATAGGAATATCTTAAAAAAGGAAAGATACTACTCAAATTATTGAATCACTAGATGCAATATCCGGTGCGTAGGCTTATTTTTAAATCACTGTGGTGACACTTTAAACACTACACAACCATCCCTATTGAGTTCAGGATATTTTTCAATCCATCCCGCAGTTTTCGAAGAAACACTTGCTCCCATTTTAGGCATTTTTAGTAACAACATACACGACAGAAGCTAATTTGATACTGAAAGAACGATGGAAATTGAGAAACAAAACATCCAGGAACCACTGAACCCTCATTTCTTGGAAATCGGAGGTTTGTGTTGGTTTACATCTCCCAAGTTCCCTTTATTTTTTTCTATGATATTCACATTTATTTTTCTACTATTTTTTTTTATGTGTATTAAATAAAATTACATTTTGTAATATATTTTTTCTTCAAAATATCAAATGATGCAATTCCGTGCAATAAAAATTCAAAACGTGCAATTTCGTGCAGTAAACCCCAAAACGTGCACTTTCGTGCGGTATAAAACTTCATTAAAACATCCCATTAGGCTTGATTCGGATAAGTAACTTGAGTTCGCTCTATTCTGACTTTCCAAAAAAAAAGATGCAATTGCACGGGAATCCGAGCTCTAATTATGACCATTGCGTCTAGGAAAAAAAATTCTAAAGGAAAAAAGAGAGACATTTGATTCGCTGCATTTCCCATTGGTCACACTTCCCGAAGTTTAGTCCTTGATCTACGCGATACTCAAACATTATTATTTACTAAAAATAAAATAAAAATTAGTAATTCAGCATTTTTCGATAAGAAAAATATGAAATAATGACATATTTTATACTAAGGTCAGCAATGGCGTTTCACTTTGCACGTTTATCTCGAAGGTCTTTGCCTATGTCGAAACTTAGAAACAGAAAAATCGTGTGAATAATCGTTTCTCACTGCAGGCGAACTACGCGTTACTGACTGAAATGTTCTTATATTTCCTTATATTTGTTGTTGTTTGTAAGTTGTCCCATTATTTTCCTTATATTTAAATCAGTAGAAAATCTATTTGATTAGCAATCATATTTATTACTATCTAAACGAGGACAGGCTTTTCTGTGGCTTTCCGTAATGTTAAATTTTAGGGAAGTCGTCAGCACCAATTCGTTGCGAGGGGGGGGGGGCTCAATATTCTCCTAGATAGTGCAGGTAGACATTTGATAGGCTAAAAGTTGAAATAACAACGCCTAAAAACCACTGTTTCGAAAATTAATTCATCCTCCAACGACGTATTTTAAAACGTTCATGACTGTTTAATGCTTTTCGTTCTATTGGGCGGGAGCTATTCCAGGGCATTATGCAGTATTGGCAATTCAACAATAATAAAATAAACAATAAAATATACTATCCTACTAGTTATGTTTATAATAGGATATTAATTATTAATTGTTATTAAAAAATAAATGTTTATACGTTTATAAGTATATGAATATAAATATAAAAATAAATGAATTCACGTTAAATTTTTAATAGTCAGCTATATAGAAATTATTTCTACTTTCTTAACACTTTGGCTGCCATGTCACCTAAAATCGAGTAACTATTCTCTTTTCAGAGAATTAAATATTAAAATTTGGTCGAAACGAGAGCGTGATTCATAAGTGTTCTTTTTCGGCAGTCAAAGTGTTAAAGATCTAATTATTTGGCAGATGCGGCATTCTGGTGTGAGCCACCGCTGGTACAAGCCGCCCGATGAGGCAGTCAAGTGTGAGACACACCGCCGTGAACATGTAAGAGATATCAATAGTCTCTTAAAACTTGTTGATTTATGTCTCAGTTAGGTACTGTAGGTAGTTGCCAAGGCTTCAAAATTACTTTATTGAATTTTATCCAAGTTCTCCTTTTGATCCTTATCCTACTAATTCCATATTTCCATCAACTTCTATAAGCTTCATCGAGTTGATGGGAAGTAGGATCAAGCTGCTTGGTTTAAAAAAGAAATGGAGGCCGATTCCGGGGATACAACTATTGCTACAGAATTCATAAAACAAAACAGTCCAAACTGAAATAAAAATTATATAATTCATGGTTCACCTGTCGATGGTTTTAAAAAAGCGACACGGCTTCTATTTATAATTTACTAAATTTAATAGCTTAAACTAGGATAAATTCATAAAATCGTATTTTTATTTCAATTTTTATACTGGAGGGGGATAGTCCCCTACTCCTAAAATATTGGGGGGGGCGGGTCCCCCCGTGTACCCCCCCCCCCCGGAGGTGAGGCCAGTGACCCTAAAAACGTCAATAAATGCAGTGGAATAGGAAAGGATTATAAATTGTTCATTATCCCCTTTCGATATTTATATATAGTTACACTCCTCAAATGAAGAGGAAAGAATGTTTTATATTCCTTATACCATTTTTTCCATTGATATTTTTTTTTTTCACTTTTATTATTGAATTCGCACCTGTTAATTAAAACCATGGGGCCGGGATGGCCGAGTGGACAAGGGCGCTTGCAATAGATAATCAAAGTTAAGCAACGTTCATCGTGGTCAGTACTTGGATGGGTGACCGCTCCATTCGGGTGACCGCCCACCAATGAACGCCACGCAGTCCAAGTCTACCCCCACCCCCGGGTATGTGAGGCCCGTCAGCCTACTGGAGGCGACTCACATCGACCGGGCGTAGGAGTGATGAACCTTCCCCGTGTATCTCATCGAGAATCGAGGTGTGGTTTTCCAGGATGTCAGTAACCGCCCGGAGGTTTGGTTCAGGGACGGTATGCTTCAGGGAAAGAAATATAGGTCCTCGGGGCCTGCTGACTCTGAGCTACCATAATCCTTGGACCTAGACCAGTTTGTCACTGTCCTTGAACCCGAGAGAGCTGACGCCATCGGTGGGAAGGACACTGCCAAATTGGCCCCAATGGGATTGGTTATGGAGCTATGGACAGTGTACCATGGTGACCATGGCTTGCAGCAACGTGAGGTTTGGGCTACCCCCTCCAGGCTGTCTGTACTCCCGCAAGCAAAACAAATGTCTGTAAGAGGACCACACTGCGCGGCCAAAGGTCTCATTAGGCCTAATGAGCCAAACGGAAAAAAAAAAAAAAAAAAAAAAAAAAAAAAAAAAAAAAAAAAAAAAAAAAAAAACCATTAACAATCAGCAGATGTGCTGGCATATAAATAAAATAGAACAAAACAGAATGGCTTGATAGGTATGAGGAAAAGCAGTACCCATCGGCACACCTTCCGCGGCTTTAATTTACTTCCGTACTTGATTCATTGCGTAAGTGGGTCTCTCGTCCAGCCAGTTTTCAATCGTCTTCTGGTGTTCTCTGGCATATCAGTTGTGGCCATTTCTTTTATTAATTTGTTGGAATATTCTTTAAACTTATTATGAAAGTTTATTGTATTGGTAATATTAACCTAAAAATATATATAATGTCGCATTATGGCAAAACAGCAACCTTGTGTGAATGTTTCAAGTGAATCGATAGCATACTTTTCGACTTTTATCTATATATATAAAGATGAAATTCTGTTTGTTTGTTCTTTATAGAAATCCATACCGTTCGTCCTGAATTCTCCAAATTTCGCTCAGTGGTTCTTTGATACAAGGTGCGAATACCTGTCCTTATTAAAATTGTATAACTTCAGCCAATCTCTGTGTATATTCTTTAATGTTATAAAAATTGTTTTGATCTCGCTTTACATTGGTTTTACGAAATCGAACGTTATGGTCGATAAAAGTCTCACTTCATAGATTTAAAAAATGAAATTCTCCGAGAGAAACCTGTATACACAGCTGGTATGATATGTTATAAAAGGTTACCGAAAAAAAAAAAAGTGATAACAAAAATAAAAAATCTGGTGCGTGCGCGCAACACACAACTTTCACTTACCAACTTACTTAGATTAGAAATTAACGTGTTTTGCTAATAATCATTTCCCAAAGTCAAACATTTTTCGACATTCATATCTTATTTTTGTTAATCGTTAAAGCCGTTTTTGAGTAAATAAAAAAACCTGTGAAAATGATACAAAATTTATTAAGTAAAGTCCCCCCTCCCGTAGATCAATTTTGATGAAATTTTTACAGTCACATCTCGGGCATATAAATACATCAAATACCAAGTTTGATCAAAATCGTTAAAACCGTTTTTGAGTAAATAAAAAAAACATGTGAAAATGGTACAAAATTTATTAAGTAAAGTCCCCCCTCCCGTAGATCAATTTTGATGAAATTTTTACAGTCACATCTCGGGCATATAAATACATCAAATACCAAGTTTGATCAAAATCGTTAAAACCGTTTTTGAGTAAATAAAAAAAACACGTGAAAATGATACAAAATTTATTATGTAAAGTCCCCCCTCCGGTTAATCAATTTTGATGAAATTTTTACAGTCATATTTCGGGCATATAAATCGATCAAATACTCAGTTTAATCAAAATCGTTAGAGCCGTTTTTGAGAAAATCGAAAAAAACGTAAAATGTTATTAAATAAAGTACCCCCTCCCTTTGAGCAATTTTGATGAAATTTTTGCTGTCACATCGCGGGCATATTCCTACACTAAATACCCAATTTCAGGTTCCCACGGTTTATAGTTTTTGAGCTAGTCTGTTCACATACACACACACACACACACACAGACACACACACAGACCATTTCGCGGGACTTGGTTATTTCGACTCAGGGGGTCCCAAAACGTGTATTTCCGTTGAAAACCGGAAGTCGAAAATTTTCACGATCGCAATACTTCCACTTACTATATATTTCATATATAAGTAAGTGAAAGTAAAAAGGCCTTCAATCTGTTAGTAATTGTTCTTTTTCATTTTGTAGCGAAGGAAGAAAACCCTTTTGCCCAAAAATAATGTACTAAAAACCTAAAATGAATATTTTTAGTACATAATTATTAATTAAATAGTCGTACATAAACATATTTATTATGAATTAAATAATTATTAGCAAATACCTTTCTGGCTCCCATATAGTTCTCAAGTTGCATGGCAGCAGCATCCCTGCAGTATGCTGTCTCTGTTAACATAACAAAAATTAAATAAGTATATCAATTATTACCTATTGTTACAAATAATGTACCAACAAATATTTGGTAACCAAAAATTAAAATGTTGATAGTGCAGCAGAAAGGTCTTATTTTTTGTAGATTTAATAAAATAAATGAATAGGTACTTGTGTATCTGAGCAGAACCAGCAACCAACATTGTTGGTACTCGAGTTGCTTTCGTGTAACATAGCCTCTTCCATTCTTATCACTTGACTTTAGGAATGTCAAAAAACGGCACGTTATTAAAAAATAATCTGGTGTGGTGCGCCCAACACACAACTTTCACTTACCAACCTGCTTAGAGCAGAAATCAACATGTTTCGATAAATGCGTAAACGCCAATCAGCAACTTCACAGAAAATAGTTTTTCCCACTTCTGTTAATTATTTTCAATAAGTTAAAGAGCATCATAATTATTGAAAAAAATATAAATTCCTCAAAAGCTGACGATTTATAATTACATACATTTTTATTTTTTTAAAGTATAAAACAATACTAATTTCATTACTTAGTAGTCGATTTTTTTACTTTCACTTACCTATATATGAAATATATAGTAAGTGGAAGTATTGCGATCGTGAAAAAATTCGACTTCCAGTTTTCAACGGAAATACACGTTTTGGGGTCCCCTGAGTCGAAATGATCAAGTCCCGCGAAATGGTCTGTGTGTGTGTGTGTCTGTGTGTGTGTGTGTGTGTGTGTGTGTATGTGAACAGACTAGCTCAAAAACTATAAACCGTGCGATCCTGAAATTCGGTATTTAGTGTAGGTATATGCCCGCGATGTGACAGCATAAATTTCATCAAAATTACTTAAAGGGAGGGGGTAATTTACTTAATAACTTTTTAGGTTTTTTTCGATTTTCTCAAAAACGGCTCTAACGATTTTGATTAAACTGAGTATTTTATCTATGTATATGCCCGAGATATGACTGTAAAAATTTCATCAAAATTGATTAACCGGAGGGGGGACTTTACTTAATAAATTTTGTAACATTTTCACGTGTTTTTTTTATTTACTCTAAATCGGCTTTAACGATTTTGATCAAACTGGGTATTTGATGTATGCATAAGCCAAAGATGTGATAGCCAACATTTCACCAAAATTGACCAACCGGAGGGGGGACTTTACTTAATAAATTTTGTATCATTTTCACGTGTTTTTTTTTAATTCAAAAACGGCTTAAACTATTTTGATCAAACTGGGTATTTGATGTATTTATATGCCAAAGATGTGATAGCTAACATTTCATCAAAATTGGTCTAACGAAGGGGACCACAACAACGCATTAATTTCTAATCTAAGTAAATTGGTAAGTGAAAGTTGTGTGTTGCGCGCACGCACCAGATTTTTTTACTTTCACTTAGGGTGGGTGGGGGCAAAGACCCGCATTTTTCAGTTTTTCATTTTTCAAGGAAAGAGGAAAGGTTAGTTTGCTTAGTTTAAGCATAGGTTAGTTAGATCTCGGAATTAGCTAAATGCCCATGATAATAAAAACCAGATTGCACCAATACGTCGCCGGAAATTCAACTTTTTATTGGGGGCCCGGTGTGGCTGTGCGGTAAAGCGCCGTACTCCCATGCCGGAGCTGCGGGTTCGAGTCCCGCCCTGGGTGGTGCTTTTCTTTCGTAGGAGAAGTATCACCTAGTGCCATGGGTGTTAGTATGGGCAGTATAGGGCTTCAGTAGAAGCCTTAAAGTCCCAAAAAAAAAAAAAAAAAAAAAATAACTTTTTATTGAAAAAAAAAAAGTGCGGCTTTGCCCTGATAAAAGGTTTTGTGGGAAAATACAACAAAAAGCATCTGTCAACTTTTGAATTAAAAATATATTTTATGAAATAACAGTACAAAAATACTTTTACTAAATACAGGGTAATTCTATATAAATATCAGTGGATAATGAACTGGGACATTTCCATGGGACGAACGATATCATTTTGTGAAACCTAGCGCTGTTGCTTTCACTACAACATCTTTATTATCAACAAAAGCTTCTTCTTTCGTTTCAGAAAATTTTAAATCATCCCAAAGTTGATTATAAAACCCAACTTCATACTGACGTAACAATGGAACGAATTTTTCGTTTGAACCTCGACTTTAACAAGAACGTAGTTCTTTACTGCAAGTAGTGAAGTTGCAGTCGCCTCATCTTCTGTAGATTCCTTATCTAAATTTGAAAGAAATGAGTCAAAATACCCCTACTGTTATGTAGGGAAATTGCATCTTCTGACTCAGAAGAGCTAGATTTAACCCTGTTCTTTTAATTTTTTTTGGCAACACTTGCTTGCGTGATTTTCTCATTGACAGACGTTTAACCTTCTTGCCTCTTAATGAACAAGGAATTCACCATTGAACACTAGGGGCAAGTCCCCGCACTTTTAGGACTGCGTGGACTTGCCCCATTTAGAGCGCGGGGCTTTGCCCCATTTTCACTTTTCCAAAATCACGACTCCTCCAACAATGTAAACAACTGTTAAGAAGTTATTTGAAACAGGAACATGAAGCTTAACCAAGAGGCTAATAGCTGTAAGTTTGTCTTTAGAAATACCTCGAACCAGCTTTGAAATAATTGACTTAAAAAAAGAAGAAATATTACATGAGAACAGAGAAAAATAAACTTACCGCATTTTCTCGGTCAACATTAAAGCTATTGCCGCCAATTTTGGTGTGCTATTGGGGGATACCAAAAAAAAACCAGGTGCCTAGTAGACAAAATGACAACTGCGAAATTTCCCTCCAAAACCCTATTGCGTGTCTTTGCCCCGTGCGGGTATTTGCCCCCACCTACCCTAACTATATAAAATATGAGAACTTTCATGTCTGGCAATACAAATACTCTATAACTTATGGAGATATACAAATATAAGCATATAAATGTGGAAAAATGTGTGAAGTTGAGGAATAGCGTTTACATATTATCAAAACACGTCGATTTCTAATCTAAGTAGGTTGGTAATTAAAAGTTGCGTGTTGAGCGCATTGCATCAGATCTTTTTACTGCTTGCTTGCTTTTACAGTGATTTACTTTTTGTTAATATATCATGAAGATGTATCGATAGATGTATATGTATTTACGGCTAGTGGTAAATTAAAATTTAATATTCAAATGTTGAAAATGGTTTGGTGTTCCTCTAAAACCACTTCATATTTCATTCAGAAATCCATTATGAAAATAAAGTTCGTATAACAAAATATAATTATTAAATATATCTTGTACGATAAGTATTTCATTCCGTGAACTGTTTAAATTCAATTTGAGAGTCACCTATTTACTTTCTGAAGTACAATAAATAAATTGTAGATTAAAATAAATTTTATGTCAATAATTACACTGAAATTTATTTCACCATGAAAAACAGAAAGGACTTATTTGTCAACACAATAGCTGCAAACAGAATCCTTGAAAATTATTCAGGAATCATTTTCCCCCATACCCTACTACTAAGGATGCGACATCGATTTAAATAAGTTTGGGAGCTCACAGGTTACTGTTTAAAAACTAGATATTGAAAAAATCTGGTGCGATGCGCACAATACACAACTTTCACTTACCAAATTACTTTGATTAGAAATTGACGAGTTTTGTTAAATTTCATTCAAAGTCACACATTTTTCCACATTCATTTACTTATTTTTATTTGCTCTTTAAAGTAAACTAATTTTTTTTATGAATAAATAAAGGTTTTTTGTAGTGATAATTCGGCAATGCAAGCATAATACTCCAAGTCGTCTGATTTTATAATTCTCTATGCAGTTGTTGAAAACTTCATATAATTACCATGAAACAAATAATTTCCAATAAATGAACAGAACGTCATTGTTTATAAACGATGGTCTGTTATTAAAGGTTTACTGCGCGTGCATGAGGTTTTAAGAGTTGACGGAATATTTTTCTTTTTATCTCCTGTATATGTTTATTGGTTTTTCATATTTCAAATTTTTTATATTTCTTATTTTTAGGCGTAACGAGAGACTGTTAATTTCTCCATATAAACAAAAACAAAGGTACTTTATACCCCATTTAAGCCCCCTCAGAACATTATAATAAAGCAGGCAACGGATATCAGAGGAAGGGTAAACCAGAAACTTTAAATAGGTCTCCCATGAAACATGAAAAATCTTTTCTTTCTTTTATTTAGAACAGTCTCTCATTGGACGAGCGATACATTATTTGAAATATTTTTATTACTCAAAACATACACGCTAATGCTCGTAAAAATATAAATGTTTTTGATCCTGGGAAACAATAAACGTAACATGGTTTCCATGTGGTGAAAATAACTAATTAAAAAGGAATTTAAAAAAAATTATCCTTTTTCAGTATCCAGGTAACCTGGTTTCATACGTACCATAGTATTTAAAGATAAATTCAATTCGAGTAAATAATTTATTCATTTAACGAAATTCGCAAATACAGACAACTGCTACGATACTGATTATACTATCGATTATTGCTATAACAAAAGGTATCGAAAATATAATTGTTTAATATTCAGATATATAAAGCTTACCTGATATTAAAGAAAACTTGATTCTCATTATATAAGACGAGTTTAATCAAAATCGTTAAAGCTATTTTTAATAAAATCGAAAAAAACATAAAAATGGGAAAAAAGTTATGAAATTATGTGCCCCTCCGTTTGATCAATTTTGATGAAATTTTAACTGTCATATCGCGGGCATATACATAGATCAAATACCCAGTTTTATCAAAATTGTTAGAGCCGTTTTCCACATTTCCATTGAAAACCGGATATTTCATATATAGGTAAGTGAAAGTAAAAATCATTATCGAAAATATCGATGTTTAGGGATATCTATGTTTTTGGTCGATGTTTTTTCATCATCGATGTCGCATCCTCAGATCATACCTACTCGGGCTGTATTTGAAAGAAGAAAGATACTTCCAATATAATCTGATATCGCTTCCTATGTTACGACATCGAGAAGTCTTTGGCATAATTTGGGATTGTTAGCGCATTTGTTCCATTATTTTCTAGTTTCACAGTTCCTGGCATTTCCTTGTTGGTTGCATCGATCAATGCAACTGTAACGACGAAAGTGCACTTAAGTTAATACAGAGCTGCATTCAGGTAGAAAGCGGAGAAGTAGTTCATTTCAAAGTGGACGACATTATGATCCTCTAATGTATTCCCTCTACGCCTAAGCAATCACTATTTTAATGATTTGATATACTTTTGTAAGGATTCATTATTTATTCTGCAATATAATTTTACATATTCACAGAAATCCTGAAAGTTTCATAAAATCGAAACAAGTATTTTTTAGGTATTACGCGCGGGGTGCCATATTTGGTATACTGGAATTCAGGACCGAACAAGGGCGGATTCAAGGTAGGGTCACAGGGATCATTTATTTTCACGAAGACATATATATATATAAACATATAAAGTTATTTGCTTATACAACATATATCTAAAGCTTTAATCCATTGTAAATCTTTGTTAGGTTAAATGCATAGAAAAATTATTTTTTTGGGTGCTGGCTCGTTGCCCTATGATTTTTTATATTTTTGTTAGGTAGTAAAAAAACCTTGATTCTTGGTTATGCGGTCCTTCCGAAGGGACGTACATTTGCGGTCCCAAGCCAGTGCGATGTCAGTTACCCCCCCCCCCCCCCCTTAAGGATCCCTATCTCACACCTGAATAGGCTCAATTTAGGACACCCACTGTAGCATCGTCTGATTCGTGTTAGTGCATAAAGTGACGTTAAGTAATTAAACTAACTTTTAATTATAAGAACTGATTCCTTCGAGTCCAGCATTTAAATAATTACAATGGAAAAGGACATATCCGAAGTTTTTTTTTTTTTTTTTTAAGAAATCTTCTGACACATGACATGCAATGTATCCTGACAAAATCCTTAGAGAGACCTTCCACAGAGATAATCGCTGATCAATTACTAAAGGACGCTCGT
Organism: Aelia acuminata; assembly: GCA_911387785.2. Lineage (NCBI taxonomy): Eukaryota > Metazoa > Arthropoda > Insecta > Hemiptera > Pentatomidae > Aelia > Aelia acuminata. Next base: position 3,867,745 of record OU426979.1, on the reverse strand, counting down.
AACCTCGATGCCTAATCTCGAAATAAAACAATTAACAACTCCGATAATATCTCAAGCACGCAAATGATAACGATCTACGCTATTAAATCTTCAAAGTACTTAAGAATCGTCCCAATGATGCTTCAGTCAACTCTTGGGGATCTAATTAGCTTCAACAATATTCAATATTCATTATTCGTTTGCGATGTCTAGCATATAATTTTGATTTTATTTATCCCTTTTTAGTTTTTGGTATCTTCATTTAGTTATCAGGAAACAAATTATTTCCAATGAGTATATATGTTTCAAAACAAGTTGACAACGCATTCGAATGGGCAGAACGCCTTTATTTATAAACAGTGGTGTCATTAAAGGCGTACTGGGCATGCGTGGGCTTTATTTTTTTAAGAGTTGTCGGTACATTATTCTTTTTTCTACTGTATTCGTGTCTCGATGCTTTTCATTTTTCATATTTATTCATTTATGACTTTTAGGCATAATGAGAGGCAGATAATTATTCCATATAAACAAAAAAAAAAAAAAGGTGTTTGAAAGGAAACGTATTTGTTTTTCCTTCGCCATTTAAGCCCCCTCAGAACATTTCTCTAATCATAAAACCTACCTGATATTAAAGAATACTTTATTCTCGTTAACGTGACAAGTTAAATTAAATTCGTTAAAACCGCTTTTTGATAGAATCAACGAAAACCTAAAAATGAGACAACATTTATAAAACTTTCCGACCCCTCCGTTTGATCAATATTGATAAAAAATATCTGCCACATAGCGTGCATACATCAAATATTCGATTTCAGGTTCGTACGGTTTATCGCTTTTGAGCTAGTCTGCTCACAATCACACAGACTATTTCACGGGACTCAGGGGACCCCAAAACGTGTATTTGGGTATAATTCGTTGAAAAACGTGAAAAAGTAGAAATTTTTCACGATCGCAATACTTTCCCTTACCATATATTCCATATATAGGTATTTGGAAGTGAAAAAAAAGGTATGTTGGGTATAGTACCTACTGTTGTAACACTTTTGTATGTAAAGGCGATTTTATAATAATAAAATCAGAAATAATGTGAATATTGTAAGAAAAAAATAAAGTTTTATTGATATTCGATTGATATATTTGTTGAAGATTCTTTATTTATTTATTCTTCTTCTTTATTGTTTTTCTTGCGTACGTTCGTAATTCTTTCTCTGCGGTTTAAACTGATTTATAAATTTCTTCACCGAACCGTTAGATAATTGTCAAACAATCGAAAACCCAAAACGGATAGCTCAGAAGGATCGATTATTTTCGTTTAATTTGTTTCCATTCCTTACTTTTTTTTGGGGAACATTGGCTTTTTCTTAATCTTTTATCATAAATAACACAACGAAATGCAATTTATTGGGATGGGGGGGGGGGGGTGCACGGTAGGGGGGGGTCTGGCCCACGTAATTGATTTGATGCTTCAGGTTCCATTTCATTTACTTTTATTTTTAAAATAACCGACATCCTTTGAATGAAAAAACAACTGATTATGGATTCCCAAAGTATAATAGGAAATTAGAAGAGATAGATTTTAAAATAGAATATGTATCATCAGGCTATTAGATTTCTGTGCAAAATCTAATTCCTATTTAGTATATATTTTACATTCACTTACCTATATATGAAATATATAGTAAGTGGAAGTATTGCGATCGTGAAAATTTTCGATTTCCGGTTTTCAACGGAAATACACGTTTTGGGACCCCCTGAGTCCAAATAACCAAGTCCCGCGAAATGGTCTGTGTGTGTGTGTGTGTGTGTGTCTGTGTGTGTGTGTGTGTGTGTGTGTGTGTGTGTGTGTGTGTGTGTGTGTGTGTGTGTATGTATGTGAACAGACTAGCTCAAAAACTATGAACCGTGGGAACCTGAAATTGGGTATTTAGTGTAGGTATATGCCCGCGATGTGACAGCAAAAATTTCATCAAAATTGCTCAAAGGGAGGGGGTACTTTATTTAATAACTTTTTACGTTTTTTCCGATTTTCTCAAAAACGGCTCTAAAGATTTTGATTAAACTGAGTATTTGATCGATTTATAAGCCCGAAATATGACTGTAAAAATTTCATCAAAATTGATTAACCGGAGGGGGTACTTTACTCAATAAATTTTGTATCATTTTCACGTGTTTTTTTTTATTTTCTCAAAAACGATTTTGATCAAACTTTATATTTGATGTATTTATATGCCCGAGATGTGACTGTAAAAATTTCATCAAAATTGATCTACGGGAGGGGGGACTTTACTTAATACATTTTGTACCATTTTCACATGTTTTTTTTATTTACTCAAAAACGGTTTTAACGATTTTGATCAAACTTGGTATTTGATGTATTTATATGCCCGAGATGTGACTGTAAAAATTTCATCAAAATTGATTTACGGGAGGGGGGACTTTACTTAATAAATTTTGTACCATTTTCACAAGTTTTTTTTATTTACTCAAAAACGGTTTTAACGATTTTGATCAAACTTGTTATTTGATGTATTTATATGGCCGAGATATGACTGTAAAAATTTCATCAAAATTGATTTACGGGAGGGGGGACTTTACTTAATAAATTTTGTATCATTTTCACGGGTTTTTTTATTTACTCAAAAATGGCTTTAACGATTAACAAAAATAAGATATGAATGTAGAAAAATGTGTGACTTTGGGAAATGATAATTAGCAAAACACGTCAATTTCTAACTAAGTAAGTTGGTAAGTGAAAGTTGTGTGTTGCGCGCACGCACCAGATTTTTTATATATACAATTTATTTTTCCTTGCTTATTATAATTATAATTGTTTGTTTAATGTCACTTTATGGCACTAATGCTAATCGGACGATGCTACAGTGGGATTCCTAAATTTTGTCTATCCAAGTATAATTAGGATAGGGATCTTTAACGAGTACCTGACACCGTACAGGCTCGGGACCTCCATTTTACATCCTATCCGAGGGACGGCATAGACAAGGATTTTTTATTCCCATTAAAAAATCCTAGGACCATCTCTTGACGCGGACCCGCGACTTTTCCTTGCATATATCAATCTGTCTTGGAGTTTAAGGTATGATTTTTGATTTATTTTTATGTTTGAAATTAATTTATGTTTTAAATTTATTTAATAATTTATCTAGTTTATACATGTTTCCTAATTTTATCTTTCCTTTATCAATTAGATAATATTTAACGAATTATAAAGCTAACTTAAGTATTAACAGCAAATCGAAGGTCACAGCATTGTCTGGAAAACCTTATAAACACATATAATAAGGAAGGTTCACAAATTGTAAGCTATTCGGTCTCACCAGCTTAATGTATTACCAAGATTTTTGACCATTAGGTTTCTTCCTATATATATATAAATTTTATTGTACCAAATGACACAATTTTTTAATTTGTGATTTTTACCAATAGATGATGAATGTGGTAAGATTACTTTCCTAAAATTGTACTAATATTCATTATGTTTTTAATTGTTAAAAATAATTTTATACCACAAAGCTGTGATTTCCCTTTTGATTTTTTAGCTTTGAAAATGCTCAAACATGAGCGAAACGTCAGCCTAAAACTGTGACTATGACTATATAAAGGTCAATAAAGGAAAATATTTTGAGACCGAATAGCTTACAATTTGTGAACCTTCCTTCATCATTATAGCGGTCTTTTAATTTTCTTCTATTTGAAGGTTAATACTTAACATATAATAAGTTTTAATAGTAATCATGATATTGGAAAAAAAAGAACTGACAATTCTCCACATAAACTAATCACAAGAATAGTTGAAGTAATTTTTCAGGAACATAGAAGTCGATAAGCAAAGAGCTAATATCGGGAAGAGGTATAAATTAGGCCGAACCAAATCCAGGAACCGTTGCCTGCAGTTCCTGTTTGTCATTCGATTTTCAAATCGATTAGTTCCAGAGCAGTCACTATGTTAGCTTCTAAGAACTTATTTGCAAATATTTCGCTTCGATAGATCTGGTGCGTAGATAGACACCAACGTGTTATGATAAATGCCTAAACGCCATTTCACTAATTTACGTAAAATTGAATATTTTGGCCCCTGAATATTTTGTATTTTTAAACGAATAATGCAATTAGGTAGTAACTATGCCCTAAACATAACACATTAGGTTCTTAATACGAGATAAAATCTCATTAAAAACGGTACTGTCAACCACGTGATTATGAGATAGGGGTCATTACCCCCCAAATTTCGTTCTAAATCGCCCCTACCCCCACCCACCATCTTAGTACAACTTCACGGAGGGCGAAACCCTTATATACTCATATTAGGATACAAATGGAACCATTAAAACAATATAACCTTTTTTAGCAATAATTGCGGATTTATCTAAATATACGATGGAATATTTTATGTTTTATATATTTTATGCTTTATGTTTAACGAGTAACTAAAAAGAATTCAGTGCTTTAATTTTTTTGTTTTGGATGAAAAAACAACGTAAATGCATAGATTCTGCTCATGAGGGGGAGAGGGCAGTGGGGATTCGCCCCCACTCAATATTTTGGAACGGGGAAACTACCGACACTCTAACTGAGAGATAAATTGGCAAGTTATATAAATGGGGTCACTTCTGGTATAGTGGTTAGCATAGAAAATTACAACACTTAAGATCGCGGGTTGGCCCTAGGATTTTTTAATGGGAGTAAAAAATCCTTGTCTATGCCGTCTCTCAGATAGGATGTAAAATGGAGGTACCGAGCCTGTAGGATGCCAGATAATCGTTAAAGATCCCTATCGTAATTATACCTGAATAGGCAAAATTTAGGACTCCCACTGTAGCTTCGTCCGATTAGCCTTAGTGGCATAAACCTGTACCACTACAACACATGAAGGGTCTTGGGTTCAGAACTATGTAAGGAAGAGCACTGTTTCTTGGTCCTTGCAGTCGTGCAAGGAGGTGATTTGACCTTGATCACGCTCGACCGCCAGGTTTTCCCCCTTAATTTTTCAATTAAGGGTACCCACTTTATAGAGGCTGGGTTTGCCCCAGGAGGGTCTCTCGGCCCCCGAGACGAACTGAGGCGAATAATAAAGATATCATAAGCCATGTCAGATTTGAGCTCCCCTTAGTGGCATAAAGTGACGTAAAAACAAACAAACAAGTTATATAAATTGCCATGGTAGGTAGGATGAGAATTCAATTGTTCCAAACGTTTTTTGGAATTTCAACCTTCCCTATCTATGAGAATGTTGAGTCGCCGTCCCCGTGGTTGTAAATTTGGTGCTGGTGACGCCAATGATTCTGCTCATTGGTGAAAGGCATCATTCACCTTTTTCTTGAGGTCCTTTTTTTCCCTAAATATGTTATTAAAAAAAACTATCACAATTAAAAATCGATCTTTGGCTTAATCTATCGACTGTATACATCACTCTAATCCACACAATGTTTCCTCGGGGAATTCCCACTCGCTTCGATTAAATATGTATGAGGCTCTCATTTTGTTCTCGAATCTACTCACCAATTAGATCCTAATTAGGAAGTGAACGCTATTATAGACTAGAACTAAAACAAAAAAAAATATTTTTTTTTACTTATTAACAACTTCGTTGTTTTCAAACTTATTTCAAGAAGAGTCAAAACAAATTCTTGAAAGAGCGGGGTAGCAGTTGCTCAACATGATCAGGGATGTAGGTTATTGAGAAAAAACGGTTAAGCCGAAGGTGAACGGATTTTTTTTTGTTTTTAATAACCGTCTTTAGGTTCTTAACCTTGCGGTTTTTGACATTTCTAGTAGGTTATTGAAAAAAAAAAAAAAAAAAAAAAAAAACCTACCGGTTAAAACAGAAGTCATAATCAAATAATGTAGCTCAATATATGTATAAAAAATCTTTAAAAAATCATTTAAAAATATGCACAAGAAACGTGCTTCTATACATACAACAATGTTAAATACGTAAAAGCGCTAATATTTTTAACTGTATAATTTAAGTAAGTATATAACTGTATAATATAAGAGGTATTTTTAACTGAATAATTTTATTTGCACCTGTAAAATAACAATAAGCAAATGTGCTAAAATAAGTTACAAATGGCGTGGGTAGGCATGAGGGAGATAGCACCCAGTGGTGCATCCTCCTGGCATTCAAAAGATTTACACTGTCAGTCTAGGAGGTCCCTCATCCAACTCCTCTTCAGCCTTCGCCGAGGTATGTCGGGAATGTCACGTCTTGGCATATCTTGTACAAATTTTTAGGTATGTCCGAGTAATTTGTCGTAAAACTGTTTGTAATTCATACGTATATAATTTGTCACAGTCGGAACTCTTAAGTCATTGTGAAGGGTCTCGTTTGAAACGTAGGGTGGTGAGTTCATAATTAATCGTAAGTATTGGGATTGGACGGTTTGTATTTTTTTAATATGTGTCTTTTTTGCGGGTCCGTAAATTTGGCTTGCATAGGTCCATATAGGTTTTAGCAAATAGCTGTATAGGTTAAGTTTTTGTCTGAGGGGTAATTTGGAACGTCTATGTACGATGGAGTATAATAGTCTCAGTCTTAACTTCAGCGTTTTTCGTTTTATCTTGACGTGTGGGCCCCATGTCATCCTTCGATCGAGAGTAAGTCCCAAGTATGTTACTGTATTTGTTTGTGGTATTGGGTGACAGTCTATGTAGACTGGAGGGCATGTTTCGTGTCTTAAAGTGAATGTAACGTGATGTGACTTGTCTTGATTTATCTTAATTTTCCATTTTCTACACCAATTTTGAATGTTGTCAAGGTTGTGTTGTAATGTTAGGGTGGCATGTATAGGATTCGTGTTTCTTCTAATAATAGCGGTACCGTCAGCATAGGTCGCAGTTAGTATGTTATTGTCGCGCTAATAGGTTAATTTCGAAAAACATTGATGTTTCTTGGTCAATATATTATTATCAAAATCGATTTTTTGATCTTTGGACATCGATATTTAAATAATCCGATGTTTTGCTATCGATGCCGCGATACTATTAGTAACCCCATACAACTAATACCGATCGTCAAGTATCCGTGAATCCAGAAACTATATCTCCAAGTTGACTTACTTCTTTTAAAAATTGATATTACCAACACATTTAAAAATAAGCAAGGAAATCGTAAATATTTACAATTTAAAGGTCTTTTTATAAATTACAATGTGCAAGGTACATAGGAGTCAGTTGTGGCACAGTGGATAGCATAGCAACCTACAATAGTAAAGGTAGCGGGTTCGCTTACCCCGCTGGCCGTAGGATAGAACGGAAAATGGAGGTCCCGAGCCTGTACGATGTCAGGTACTCGATAAAGATCCCTATCCTAATTATACCAGGATAGATAAAATTTAGTACTCCCACTGTAGCATCGCCCGATTAGCCTTAGTGGTGTAAAGGGACGTTAAACAAACAACTAACAGACTGCGCATGTTCTCCCCCCCCCCCCCCCACATCTTTTTATTCTAAATTTGATTGGTTCGTTTTAGAAACTATGCTCGAAACTGCTTCAATATTCGATGAATCGAATGGAAAAATCGAACAATCAAATTTAGAACGTTGAAAAATATGCTTGTTTGGGTCTGGCCACACATGTCCGCACCGGATCCGCACCGTAGCAATAATACAGGTTATGTTCAGAATATTTTTAATTTAACTTACATATTACCTTTAGTTATGCCTAAAGTTCAAGCCACACATGTCAGACACAGGCCACTTTAGGCATAACTAAAGGTAATATGTAAGTTAAATTAAAAATATTCTGAACATAACCTGTATTATTGCTCCGTGCGGATCCTTCACCGATGCGGACATGTGTGGCCAGACCTTTTTAAGTGCTCATAGGAATATACCTTCTAAACTGATGATGGAATTGTCGGATAAAAAACTCTCACATTTATCACAGTAAAGGCAGTTCACAGGCAAATATTTTTTTATTAATACTGCACCTTTACTAATACTGCAGACTTTATCACACTGAAGATTACGTTGGATAAGTTAAAATATTGTACAAGCAATCAATTAAAATATGTAGGTATGTTCCTACAAGCACTTAAAACACGTTGATAACTGACAGAATGCACATTTTTTTTTCAATTTTCTAAATTTGATTAGTTAATTTTCCCACTCAATTCATCGAACATTGTTTCGAAATCAACCAATCAAATTTAGAATCAAAAGAGTGAGAAAAGAACATGCGCAATATATTAATCATCAACGTGTTTTAAATGCTTTTAGGAGCATACATACCTTATGTAACCTATAAAATTGCAAAATGTAAATATATGCCCAATTACCAGCTGCTATGAAAGACAATTTGCATATATATATTAGCATAAAAATAATTGGCTTAAATAACCTTTAAATACATCCTTCATTTCTCATTAATGGTATTATTTTGTTAGAGAACCGCAAACAATTAACAATAACAAGCCATATTTATTAATGAACCAAACAACTCTACTTCAACGCACAACATACTACCAAGCGGTTATCTATTGAAGCACATTTACAAAGAGGTTAGAGGCTTGGCGGTTGCATAGAGGTAGAAAGATATACCATTAAAGAAGGGATGCCTCGGGTTGAGAGGTCCCCAGTGGAATGGCTGGCCACCCAGCAAGTGGAATAACAGACCTGTATCATAACAACAAGAGCTTGGTCATAACTGCAATCATCTTTTATTAATACAAGGTACAACTGCACATACAACATTCAAAAACATGGATTTTAACAACACAAAGCACTTAATCTACACAACACTTAAACACTTAATCTACACACATATAAAAATTAATGTAAGTATGTTTGTCCTTTATTCATTACTAGAACAATGGATAGGTTAAAGTAATAGGGAAGGGGAAGGGGTAACTTTTATTATTAAATTTTTACCAGTTTTTTTTCGATTTCAACGAATCATGATAGACTATTTGTTCATAGGCCCAATGCATGTATAAGCCTAAAACGTTGTTACATGTTAATTCCTCAAATGACTTGTAGATAGGAAATGACTAGGGAAAGAGAAGGGTTTATTTCTTTTAAGATGGCAACTACGAACGATGGGGTGAGCTAGCTTTAATATTATAAATATTTATTAGCACATAAGAAATATTGAGGTACTTACGTAGTATTCGGTCGGAATGCAACCTACCCCGTTACTTCTTGAAATCTACCATCTTAAGACAAGGGTAAATTTTTTCGTGAAGGGGTCATTATCTGAAAATGTGTAAATCGTACGTCCGGTCCATTTTCAACCATTCAAATGAGAGCTAGCTACTAGAAAAAAATAGGAACTATTTCACTCCTTTTGTTGTTCTATGGAGGCTATGTTTTAACTCCAAACTAAATTTATAATTGGTTAAAAAAATTAAAAGTAATTGTTTTTTCACTCCCTCACCTTGTCCGACTCCCAGGCAAGCTACTTTAAAAATTCGTATTCTTTCAACAATTGAGTGTTTGATTAATCGGTTAAGTCAGTAATTACTTCAAGATTCCATGAAAAAATAAGCGGTGTCATTTATTGTTACCAATAACAATAAATAAAATACAAAAGGTATGTCCAGACGTTTTTCCTTCACTCCCTCACATCAAGTGTTGGATGGTCTGAGCGTTGAGAGGAACATGGCTCAAAGCCCGGGGTGGAAAAAATCGGTTCAGGGAAGACGCTATGATCGTTTTGACTGCCGACCAGGGGCTGCGATCGCTTGCCTCCGCTGTCAGATTTAGGTTATTAAGGAAAATCTACGCTGTGGTCAATAGCTACTTCACTCCCTCACTTCAAAAAAACTGCCGAATTACCAAGTAATTTTTTCACTAAAATATTGTTTTTCGATGGAAAATGGTCATAGTTTTCGATTCTGCAATATTTTTCAACTTTAACCTTCTTACAGTGATTAAAAAATAATAAAGACTTTGAAAACTTCACTCCCTAACTTTTTCCAAAAATTTCTTAAATGAGGGAGCGAATGCTTACATTCTTTGAATTCTCGAAAGATTTTGAGAATGCTTTTGAATGTAAAGGTGACGATTCCTAAACTATGGCCAAAAGTATGTAACTGTAACCTAACCTAGATCTAATATTAAGCTTACTTTTTGCTCTACGCGTTTGGAATTTTATATTTTTGAATTTGAAATTGTTTTTTTTTTTTTGTTTTTTAAGATTGTATTTCTTTAAAATATACGCACTTTTGCTTTCGCTTTTCAAAGTTTACTATTACCTTAACACATTTTTCACTACCGTTCACTCCATCACTTTGAAATTTTTTTCATAATTTTTTAAAAGAACAATTAAAGGTTCTCCTGTCTGGCTACTATTTAAAAAGTGAAGTTTATATACCACTGAGTACGTATGAATTTTTTCGGCCCGAAATTATAACTTTTAAATAATGAAATTTTAGCAAGTGAAATCTACGCATTTTCAGATAATGACCCTATGTGAGTTCTCGAGTGTCATTTTTTAGTCAGATAAGCCATTGCCAAAAATGTTTCTAATCTGATTGGTAAGGTTATTGTTCTTGAATGTACTGATGATTTAAACTGATATGCATGGCATTGTTTACGGACGAGGAACCTTATATCACGGGGGCAGGCAACACTTTTCGGTTGTTATGATAATTATTAAAAAGAACTTCTGAACCGTAAGATTGGACTGACCATAACCAAACCGAGCTTGAGACTTGAAGTTTTTTGCAAAGTTGGAACAATGAAAGAGGATATCGATAATCTGGATACGATCAACCTTTCATGTCTTTATTACTGGAATACCTCATCGATAATAAATTCTGTTCCAACAAATATTTATTATAATCTATAAACTACCCGTAATACCCGTTCTAGGTTTTAGATCTATACACTCCGGCCCACCGAACGTCAGCTTTCAAACTATCTATCATTATCCGTTCCTCATCCCTGTGGAACTCCATTCCCCCTTTTATCCATAAGTCCAACATTCTCCCTACCTTAAAAATCCCGCCTGTTCAATCACCTCCTATCTATCCAGTTTCCCTAACAATTGTAAATAGTTTCTGCAAATTCTCAATTTTAATTTTAAATTTAGTATATATTCATCTTTAAATATAAGTTCGATTTACACTCCGGGACAAATAAAAGTGTACACCCTGTTGTGCTTTTGCCCCTTATTCCCGTATTATTATTTACAACTGGTACTTTTTGTTTCAAAGGAATAAATAATCAGTGAAATATGGATATGTTACAATAAACTGTTTATTAGAAATTTTGATATACAATTAAAACCATTTAATAAAATTGGACAAATAAAAGTGTACACTTTAATTTTTATAAAAAATGTGTGAGAAGTACGTAATCTTTAATGAAAATATAGTAGTATATAACATCACCTTTTTTTTTCTAGCACTTTCAACAAGCGCTTATTCATGGAAAGACACGGATTTTTTAAAAGATCTTGATTTTTGCGAGTGACGACTTCTGTTGCTTTTTTGATACCTCTCCAGTGATCATCATCAGTATTAAACGCACCTTCAGCGTACAATTGATTCGAGAGACATTTCCAAAAGCTCTCGATTGTATTCAGATCTGGGAAGTGATATGGCCACTCCACCAATGTGATCCTCATCTCATGAAGGTTTGCCTTCGATTTGTGATATGGAACATTATCTTGCAAGAAATGAAAATTTCCGCCTGGAAATATCAGGGTTGCCCATGGGAACATCCTTTCTTTGATCGAAGTTAAATATTGCTCACTATTCACTCTTCCGGTAAGCCTTTCAATGCGGTAATTACCAGAGGCGGTTATCGCTCCCCAAACCATCACATCCCCTCCTTGATTTTGACGTTTTATTCTGTTGTATATAGTTTTTTTTTCCTTCTTCTATGTAACTGTATTCATTATCAGGCCCATCTTTAGAAAATCTTTTTCGTCCGAAAAAATTGTGTTTTCCGAAATTCCCAAAACCCATCAAAAGCCACTTGTGAGCCTGGACTACACGACACACGCGGTGCATTTTGGTTAGGGGATTTTTTTTTTTAAATTTATGTCTTCTTGATATTCATTTCACAAAGTTTTATCTAGATAATTGCCGTAGATGTATTAAAATTTAAATTAAACCTAATTTTTCGTGCCGACGATAATTCAACTTCCCTTGCCAAACGACGAATTTCCTTTTTATCCTCGTTGCAACGTGATGGCTATCTTGTCTTTTGTTCCTCTCTTCTTCTTGACGCGATTGTAATCAGTTTTGAACATTTTAGCAACTTTGGTGTGAGGAAGAGAATATTTTCGACCAACGTCCCTATAGCTGAGGCCACGACCAACATCTTTCTTAAACCGGATAATTAAATCCATAGAATACATGTATATGTTACTGAAAAGCAATATTCAATGAGTGGATATGATTAGAACCGAAATACGCAATGATAAACTAACTGTACACTTTAATTTGTCTCAGTCTCGCTTGTTTATACTGTGATTAATTCTCTTGATGACAACAATATACCTACCAATAGTGTTTCCTTATTAATTTTGTTTTTATTTTCTGCCATAGTATAATATTTGAAAATATTTATTACTATGAATTAAATAAATAGTCGAGTTTCAACTGTACACTTTTATTTGTCCCGGAGTGTACTTTATTTGTAAATAAGTGTATATATTTATATATTATAAGCTGCAAACCACTTAGTGATTTTTTTCACATTAATTCAACAAGGATATTCAATTCATTTTTAATTTGTTCATCACAAGAAGATTATTTTATTATTTATCTTTTTCTTCTCTTTTTTTGTATCATTTCAATTTGTTTAATTTTTTTTTGTTATGATATTCTAAGGCACTGAAGCCTATCATATTTTTTGGTATATTTTGTTCCTAAGGGACTAGTTTCCCGGGACAATTAAAAAAAGAGTTATTAATGTTATTATTAAACTATGAAAAAGTAAATGATTGAGACAATCTACACTAACGTAAAACACATATTAAATTAAAAACATTGAGTATAGTTACGTATACAACACAGAAGCAACACTTAGGACTGCCACTGTAACATCGTCCTATTAGCCTTAGTAGCATTGAGAGACGTCAAACAAAGAGATACATTAGTTTTCATCTTATGTCAAAACAATTCACGATGTCATTGCATTCGTACATTTCTCATCAATATTTTTTCTTTACTTATTCTAAATTTTCTTATTTATTTTTCTAATATATATAAAACATTTAGATTAAATAAACGATTATAAAAAATGTTGTACTCTGGCAAATAAAGAATATTTTAACAAAATAAAAAGTTTAACCATAGAGTTTTAATTACAAAATTTAGAAAAGTAAAGAATGAAATATGGATGTGAAAAGCGATAAATTAAACTAAAAATTTAAAGACATAATGTATGGTTTTACATCAATTTAATATCAAGAACAAGGAATTCAAAATATAAAGGGTTTAAGCCAAACCGCCCAAAACATATACAAATAAAATAAAATAATTATAACAAGAGTTCTATGTTGTAACACTATCGTGGGTTTAAATAATTTTTATTAGACGAAAATAATAATTCAAAATGTCAGGCAAACAATAAAACTCATAAAATAATTAACAAGGTTAAAAAATTATCAACTTGTCACGAAACAATAACACAAAAGTAACCTTATGATTCGATCTTCAGTGCCAGTCAATCAGACTATCACTCCAGTCCATGGCTCCTTGTAGTCTGGGAGCTGAGGGCCAAAAAAGTGTCTGATTTTAAGAATGTTTAAGAAAGCCTGAAAGTGCTCATTTCATAGACAACAAACGTAATCTTCTGCCACCTCAGATCGGTTGCCATCAAATTTTATAGGCAAACAAAATCGACATTTTCGAACTTTATTCAATTTATCGCTCATAACTCGAAAACGATTTACCATAAAAAGACAAAGTTAAAAAACCGTGAATGTGTTTAGCGCCTAATGATCTTAAATCCGTGAATTTATTTTCAGTTTCTCACGTATAAATCGGCAAATGTAGCTCACAAAGTATTGCTTTCTTCTTACTATCAGAGGCTATACTGTTGCAAATAGAATGATACTCGTATATTTGAAGTTTAAATCGGTTTAGTGGTTTAGCCGTTTGGAACATCAAAAATCAGTAGTTTTTACGATTTTAGTGGAAACCGTGTTCCAACGCTAAGTATAAAGAAACCGTGTTCCGTGTTGTCAATTACATAACTGCCTAAGCAGTTATTTTTATGAATATTTTATCAAATCCCCTGATACTTCTAAAAGCGAAGGACTACGAATACTTTCAACGTTTTATTTCTATTTCCCCCAGGATTTAGCTAATGTTGTGTGTACGGAAATTATTTCTTGCTAAATTTGATGCTCTGCAACTTCTATGCAAAACATTATTCATTTAAATTCATTAGATTCATTCATAAAAAAATTTCAAATTAGGTATTTTTTTATTTAGAGGCGTTGGAACAAGGTTTCCACCAAAATCTGTAATTTTTACGATTTTGGTGGAAACTAAAATGTACCATACCCGGCTAAACCACTAAACCGAGTTAAACTTCAAATACATCATTCTATTTGCAATAGTATAGCCTTTTATAGTAAGAAGTAAGCAATCCTTTGTGATCTGTATTTGCCGATTTATATCTGAGAAACTAAAAAAAAAATTCGAAAACTTTCACGGATTTTAAACCACTCGGCGCTAAATACGTTCACGTTTTAATTACTTCGTCTCCACAGAGTGGGGTAATTTTAAAATTAATGAGCTGCTTTTACACAGAATTTGATATTCTACAACTGTTGCAGGTAACATTTGTTATTTGGAGTAGCCCTCTTAAAATAGCAGGCCTTGGAACATGAGCGTGATTTATTTTTCTGCTAAAGTGGCTAAATTGACTGTCGGTTTTGGCGAAAATACTTAACCGATTTTAAATGTAAGTACCTCAGTCGAAATGTTATTTTATGCCGTTTCATTTTAGAAAGAACAAAATTTTCTCTGCGATAATTTTTTTTCGAGTTATGAGCATAAATTTTAAAAAGTTCGAAAATGTCTACAAAAATTTGATGCTAACCGATTTGAGGTGGCAGACGTTTACATTTATTGTCTATGAAATGAGTACTTTCACCCTATTTTATCAAAAACTTTCTTCAAATCAGACCCACTTTTGGCCCTCAGCTCCCGGACTATTATATTTAGTCTGAATTAGAACAATCTAGAACGTTTCAGACAAGCGAGCAGTCAGGAACCTGTACTAAAACACTCTTTTCCAACCGTCCCAACAAGTCTAGAAATCTTTTTAATCATAAGTTTTTCTTTGCTTTTTTTTTCTCCTTTTTTTTTTTGTTTCACGATAGAAATTATTAGTACTAAAGTGGAAGGACTTTAAATGACTAGAAACAATCAAGTAAAAAGGAGTTTTTAGAGTCATTCAAACTCAAAATGTGTTACAAAAAAGGTATTTTGTATCTGTATGAGTGTCAAAAGAATATCTAGTGTGTATATAATAAATACTTAACTATAAATGGTATATATGTTTACACAATGAGAAGTAGCTACAAGAAAGAATAGTATTCGACTAAATCTACTGAGATTAAGTTAGCCAAGGTTATTTTCATTTTCTTGTAATTGCGGAACCGGAACCTGCAGAAAAAAGAATATAATAATTTAAGTGGATCACGTATTCACATCTTCCATCGAAGAAATGTGTTCTTCAAACTAACTTACCGCCATGAAAAAACTTATATAAAACCCTTAACGATAGAATAAAATAATATTATATTTTAACACTTATGTGGGTTTAAATAATTTTTATTTGACGGAAAATAACACTTAACATTGTCAGACAAACAATAAAACTCAATTAATCAACAAGGTTACAAAAAGTAACACAAAAGTAACCGGGGTCACTTGTGGTATAGTGGTTAGCATGGCAACCTACAATACTGAAGGTCGCAGGTTCGCGTCCCTAGGTGGCCCTTGGATTTTTTAATGGGAGTAAAAAATCCTTGGCTATGCCGTGTCTCGGATAGGACGTAAAATGGAGGTCCCGCGCCTGTAAGATGTCAGATACTCGTTAAAGATCCCTATCCTAATTATACCTGGATAGACAAAATTTAGGACTCCCACTGTAGCACCGTCCGATTAGCCTTAGTATAGCATAAAAATGGACGTTACCCAAAACAAACAAACAAACAAAGGCTAATCTGACATCCTACAGGCTTGGGGCCTCCATTTCATGTTCTATCTGAGGGACGGCATAGCCAAGGATTTTTACTGCCTTTAAAAAACCACTGCCACCGCGAGACGCGAACCCGCGACTTTTAGTATTGTAGGCTGCTAGACAATACCACAGCTAACAAAAAAAAAATAAATTTGATCTTATTAAAGTAATTTAATATCATATCACTGTTTTCAAACACCCGTATTATCATAAAGGTACATTAGGGTGGAAATAAAAAATAAAAAAATATATATAATTTGTTTGTTGTTTATATTAAAAAGTTATTTAAAGACTTTAGAACTTTATTCCTTTCCGAGCAGCAAAAGTCTAGAAACCCTTCATCATTTGTGTGTGTGTATCAGTCGTTTGGACGAAGACTGCCAGTAAACGAAAAATTTCTTCTTTCTCGAAAATATGTAAAATCACATTATGCTTTGAGAAAAATTCCAGATTTTTATATCCAATACTTAATATTCGAACAGTCTTCCATAGAGTCCAGATATAGCAATAATGAGATTACCACAAATACTTCGAATACTCTGCGAGGCTGAATTAATTTTTTAAATAAAACTGTTTATATTTCAAAATTGAAATATTTGTTTATATAATACTTAATCAATATAGTAAATTAATACAAAATCATTTAATTCATAATTTTTGTTTCACGTTTTTTCTTGGGGGGGGGCAGCTGCCCCATGGAGACGCCCCCATTTATATGTTTTCTGTGAAATTTCAGTTCGGTAGAACTTCGTCCAAAAGAGCGTTGTATAATTTTGTTTTGCGGTAGCTGTTAAACGGTTGGTATGTTAATAACAATTATTGTTATTTTATGCGGTAGCTAATAGTTATGTAAATCAATGGTTATTATTATGTATTAGGATTGAAGTTGTAAACAATGGAAATTTTATTTATTTATTTCAAATATAGCACGACCTCTAACCCTCATTAGAAAAAGGTTTTATGAAACTGATGGAACAATGTGGTGTTTGTGAATATTCATGGTTAGCTAATTAGTTTATACATTATTTTCTATAAATATTAGATAACTATAAATATTTATGTTAAAACAAATCTAGTTTTAACTATCCGCAAATCGGATCTGGACAACTCAAACTTATAAGAACGCAGTCCAGGAGTATGTGACATTGAAGGTTGTATAACTACCTGAAGGTGACTGAACTCACAGCTTCGAGTTTTATTACGTTTTTATTTGTAGAGTACTCTACGGAATATTTCTTTTCTTTGTTAGATACATCTTCAAAGCCTTTATCTGGATTTCCGAATGTTTAAATAGTCACTTTTCAAAGTGAATTGTCTGGTTTTATTCTTACATTGAAAATCCATTGAGCCATCTGGGCAGATAGATTAAAGAGTCATTGCCGTAGTAGCTAGTCGATTACGAAACATGTTGAATTGTTTTTTCTTCTCGAATATGAGATCCTTGATATGCATACTTTTTTTATTTTTTTATTACAAGTTCCTTTAGTTAACGAGTTGGCTCTTTAGATTTTCGTTATCTAATGTAAGGAGTTATTCTTTTAAGAACGTTTTTTGATGGAGTAATTTGCTTTTGGATCACATAAGTTTTTAATATTTATTATTTTTCCGAAAATTCCAATGCTATTCAAATGAGTGTGCTTCTTTCTACAGTCCATTTCTTGCCGATTTGCTTTTATTATTTCATTTTACCAGATTTTTTTTTTTTTGTTATCTTTTTTCTTGTCAAATTCTTTAACCTACAATAGTAAGCAAAAGGTAATGAACAACTTATAACGTAGTAACAGAATTATAACGAAGTAACAACTTATTTAAATCGATCATCAAACAAGGTTCGCTGTAATATGTTCTGTAGATCGCTTGATATGTTCTGTGAGCTATCTAGGAAATTAAATACCCTCCTTGGAGTCTCCTGTGGTGTAGTGGTTAGCATGGCAACCAACAATATTAAATGTCGCGGGTTCGCGTCCCGCAGTGGCCTTAGCATTTTTTTAATGGGAGTAAAAAATCCTTGGCAATGCCGTCCCTCGGATAGGACGTAAAATGGAGGTCCCGAGCCTTATCCTAATTATACCTGGATAGGCAAAATTTAGGACTCCCACTGTAGCATCATCCGATAAGCATGAAGGACGTTAAACAAACAAACTTAGAATTTTTATACTGAATTATGTACACTAGAGCAAAATACTTTGCATATGTTCTTGTTAAGAAATGTAACCATTTTATCTTCCAAAAAGTTTTTGTAATATGGAAAACTTTTTGTGATACAGTTGCAGTTTTTGTTCAAACATAATAATGGTTTCGACGTTCGTGAACGACCTACTCATAAACAATGTTGTTCTTTGTTGTTTAGGGGCAAAAAAACATCTTGGGTTATTTATGCCCGGTAGTACTGATTTACTACATTTTTATTGAAGTTATGTTTATTTTACTTGCCAATTTCGCAATTCAAATTTTATCTTCTTTAGCAATTATTACCTTCTTTTTTTCTATTGTCTATTTTAGTCATTTTTTTATTTTATTTTTTTCTAATTTGTCTTTTCAAGTAGTATTTTTTTTTATTTTAGATTTTTTTTTTTTTAAATCTCTTTGTACATTCTCACTTCCTTCAGAAACAAAACAACCCTATCCAGCACCTCGGTGCTATCTCCCAAGGCCAAATATACTTTGTTTGGGATGTTGTGCTTCTCAAGCACTTGCCTGTGGGTGGGACATTCCTCAAAGATATGCGAGACCGTGAGTGTTTGGATACAATATCTGCAGGATATTTATTACTAATAATTCATCATTTTGTAACAATCTGCGTCATATTTGTTCGTTTGTTTGTTTAATTAACGTCACTTTAGGCTACTAAGGTTAATCGGACGATGCTACAGTGGGAGTCCTAAATTTTGCCTACCCAGGTATAATTAGGATAGGGATCTTTAACGGGTATCGTACATGCTTGGGAACTCCGTTTTACGTCCTATGTGAAGAACGGCATAGCCATGAATATTTTACTCCCTTTAAAAAATCCTAGCGCCACCGTGGGGTGGGCCTTTAGTGTTGTAGGCTGCTATGCTAGCCACTACACAGGTGATCCCTTATTCTTAAGGATATAGTCACCTACAATAAAAAAAAAAGTCCCCATGATTTTAGGTGTGGGAAGACTATGTACTGGTATTCCTGCTGGCTAGTTAGCGATTTAACTAGTTAAATCAATTCTTATAATAAATTTCTAATGAATTTTTATATTTATTTATTCAATTTCTAATGAATAAAAAGCTTATTAGTATACGTAATATAGTCCGTAGTATGTTGAGCATATCTATATTTTCATAACGACATCTTGAATTGCAAAGTAGATTTTAGTAAAACATCCATATTAATATATGCACTATTTAATCGGAAAAGGTACAATATTACCTTATCATCAAAACTGTAAGGTTCGTTTTTTCCTCGTTAAAATAATGCTTATATGTACGCATAAGTAATCAGCTAATGAATAGTTATTTTTTATTTATGAGTAGGTCGTTGAAACCATTGTTTTGTTTTAACAAAAATTGCAACAAGATTGAATCGTATTTTTTATTAGTATTTATTTTTAATATTATTTACTGCGTATTTTTTATATACATTATTATTTCATGATTAATTTTTTGTATCGCATAAAGAGGTTTCCATATTAAAAAAAATTGTTGTAAGATAAATGGTTATAATATTTCTTAGAACTTTTGAAATTCGTCAATATAAACTTAAACAAGAACATATGCAAAGTGTATTGTTTTAGTGCACATAATCCGTTGTAAAAACTATTAGAAAAGATATTTAATCCACTAATGAGTGAAAAGAGTAATCCACTAGATAACTTACAGGAGATAACAAACGATCTAAAACATATCCTTGATGTAAACATATCGATCAAATCTTGATAGAAGAACGATTTAAATAAGTTGTTATATTTCATTATCTTTTCCTTAATAATTAATGTTCCTTGGCAAAATATTTTGACAAGAAAAAAGGCAATAAAAATCTGGGAAAATGTAATGAGAAACAATAAACTTATTGATTAAATCATCAGAAACTTAAAAACTAATATGATAAAAAAAAAAAAAAGCAAGCAATACATCAACAAATGTTCTTAAACGACTAACTCTTCACAACGAAAATCCAAAGAGCTAACTCGTTGACTGAAGGAACATGTAACAAAAAAGAAAAAAAGTGCGAATCAAGGATCTCATATTCGAATAGAAGCAATAATTCAACAGGTTTTGCAATGGAATGCAACTACGCGGCAATGAAAAATAAGTTTTAAAAGAAAACATCTCGCTAAACAAGGGTCACGGTTACGTAACTCGATCCAATTCGTTTCAGTCCGTGAATATCAGAATGGATTCTTTCTCGTGATTCAGTTTCATGTTTCTTGTTAAATTGCCGGTTTGTATCTCTTTGTAAACAGTTTGTACTTATAGAGCTTGTAAATAATGATCAAAATCAGAAAAATCATTGAAAGAAAATTTTAGAGAATATCAGCTACAAGGATTGACCAATATCTAACTATGAAAACACGATACAATAATTTTTTCTACATCTTACAGTTACATTTAAATATCCAAGAATAAGTCAAATATAAAAAAAAAAAAAAAAAAAAAGAAGTCTGTAATATCGATCTTATTGCATTTTTGTATTAAAACGTTAGACTGCTAGAATTTCTAAGATTTAATATATTATTGAACATATAAAGTTTTTTCCTGTTACCCCTTCTAGATAACTACTTCTAAACGCATTAAGTGAAGATGAGACGTAATAGTCCGGGAAACTCTTATTTACATAAAAACAGATTTCGAACTATTTATTACAAACGTATAAAAAAAAATAACCAACCGGTTATTAGGCTGTTGTCAAGCTTACCAACGAATAAAATTCCATTTTAAATTATACAGATAACTAAGAAGTGTATACATAGTTAGCAAGAATAATATGTATACACTAATATGATATGTATAAATAATATGTTTTGGATTATACGCTAATGAAACCTTCTTTTCATAAAAACCTTTTTCACCGCATTTTGTCGGCACTTGACTGGATGGGAAGGAAATCTTTAAAATTATACCCCAATAATCGAATTCTATCAAGAGAGTTATAGCGTATTGACAAAAAAAAAAAAAAAAAATCTTTTGTAAAATTTCCGGTTTCTTGAAATCGAATAATTTTAGGAACATGAAAATGAAATTTGGGTACAGTTTCTATTTTATTGCCAAATAATCATTGCAAGCAATCTTTTGAAAAATCCACAATAAATAAATTACGAATCGTTTAGCCTAGGACTAAATTTCCAAAAAAATGGGCTAGAAATAACATCGAAAAAAGGACTTATGTGTGATGTTGAAATCAATGAAAATGTATTAGCGACCCAAGCAATAAAATATTATTTTACATATAAGTATTCCGTCCAATTTGTTTACATACTTCATTTTTAAATTTTTAATACTTTTCCTTTTATTTAATTGAAAGACTTAATTATTTATATAAATGTTTAGCAACAGTGTGTCATTAATTTGACTTTTCGGAGCTGTGTCTCCATTCTCAAAACCTCCGTATAAAGACAATCATTTCACTAATTTTAATATGAATTTTATAACTCTTTGACATATTCAATCTTAAATTTCACTTTAACTATTTAAAACCGTTAATATTGGTTCATACATAATCTATATAAACAAAGATGAAACTCTGTTTGTTTGTTCTTTATAGAAATTCATGACGTTTGTCCTAAATTCTCCAAATTTTGCTCAGTGGTTCTTTCATACTAGGTGCGAACACCTGCCCATATTAAAATTGCATTACTTCTGCCGATCTTCAGCTGATATTCTTTATTGTTATAAAAATCGTAATGATCTCGCTTTACGATGGTTTTTACGAAATTGACCGTTTCATTAGAAAAATGAAATTCCCCGGATGAAACCGGAATATACAGATATAATCTATGTAAATAAAGATGAAATTCTGTTTGTTCTTTATAGGGATCCATTCCGTTTGTCCTAAATTCTCCAAATTTCGCTCAGTCGTTATTTGATACCAGGTGCGAACACCTGCCCATATTAAAATTGAATAACTTTAGCCAATCTCTGGATATATTTCTTGTTATAAAAATCGTTTTAATCTCGCTTTACATTGATTTTTACGAAATCGACCGTTTGAGTCGAAAAAAGTCTGACTTTATAGATTTTATAGATTAGAAAATGAAATTCCCTGGGTGAAACCGGTATATGCAGCTAGTTAAATATATTTTCATTATGATTTCCAATCACATGAGATTGAAAATCAAAAGGTACTGAATATGATTGTCATCATTAGGGGGAATATGATCGTACTTCCTGTTACTAAAATCATAATAAACGTGCCATATATGTTTGTTAATTAATTTTCTTTTAATCTTTCTATTATAATTATACATAACTTAACACTTGTCATTTTCATATTTTTTTCTGTCTCAAATCTAAATGTTGGACTTTGTCCTCTATTTATTAAATAACACGTTTGCTAATCAAATGGTCTATTGTTTTTTATTATTTGTAAACTTATTAAATCTTATTTCTTTTTGATCTAATTACTTTTATAATTCCATTCGTGATTTAAAATGTTTTTTTTCGCTTCATATACCTCCATAACGCATATGCTACATTTTTTGTGTTCGATGTATAGTTAAGAGTGATTTTATTATTGTTGGTACTGTGTTTTGCCTGTAATAATTTTATAGTTGTCTTGCTTTCACAATCCAATATTTTAATACTATCTAAATATAATGCTGTGAAAATCCGATGTGGTTGGTTTTATATAATATACATTTTTGCAATTTCATTCATGCTGTTTTATTATTTGTTAGTTGTTAGTTTTTTTTAAGTCTCCCCTACTTTTTTACAATTTTTAAGTAATAAATAAACAGTTCACAAAGTGCCAATTTAACTCAGGAAATTCTTTTTTGATTATTAGACTTTATATTTTTTTAACTCTTTTAACGTCCAATAATATTCAAAATACCTAAAAAAATAATTCGATGGATAGATATTCAACTCCCCCCCCCCTTACAAGAAAATCATTTACTTAATTTTACCGATTAATGAATCTAAGACGACCATTCAAGTCTCCGCAAGAAGTTGAGGAACATGGCCAAAAAGTTACTCACCGTTCCATTGCTGGGCCCGCAACTCGACTTGCAGGCAGAGCATGATGACGGCCAGTCCGAAGAGATACCTCGAGGACATCCTGGAGTTCTGGGAGCGCGTTCCCTTCTGGTCACCGAGAGCTTTAGCACCCTCGCTGTTCGGGAGTACGTCCGGACTGTGCCGAACCTTGCCGAGTCCTTATCGTAGCTTCGGCTTGCTTATCATATCTATATAAATATCTAGAATACCCTTATGATATTAAATGCATAAGATAATCCTTCTTCTATCTAATAAATTTAATGTTCAGTCGATAACTTGGGGAAATGATTATTTACGCACGGGCGCATTTACTACCACCATAGACCTTTTTATTTTTTTTTCAACATTACTGTATGTAAGGAAGTAACACAAAAAACAAATAAGATGTTGTGCAAGTAGCGTGTCAGTTGTGGGATAGGAACATGAAGCTATAAGGTTGCATGAGCAGATCAAGCCTTAGGGCTGTGGCTTGCAGACTACCTTCGAAACACGCTGATTGAAGGTGCGCCAAAATACATTCTTGCACATACAGAATTTTGCTCTTAGGCCGTCCTTGTTTATGGATTTAAATTATATGGAAATTTATGTTTCCCTGCAACAGAAAGGACTGTATTCTAAACAACAAAAATATGGTACGATGCGCGCAACACACAACTTTCACTTACCAACTTACTTTGTTTGTTTGTTTTTACGTCACTTTATGCCACTTAGGCTAATCGGACGATACTACAGTAGGAGTCCTAAATTTTGCCTATCCAGGTATAATTAGGATAGGGATCTTTAAAGACATCGTACAGGCTCGGGACCTTTATTTTACGACCTATCCGAGGGACGGCATAGACGAAGGACTTTTTACTCCATTAAAAAATCCTAGGGCCACTTCGGGACGCGGACCCGCGACATTTAGTATAGTAAGTTTTTATGCTAACCACTACACCACAGGTGACCCCTTACCAACCTACTTAGATTAGAAAGCGACATGTTTTGGTAAATATGTAAACGCCATTCATAAACTTCACACATTTCTTTACTTATTTTTATTTGTCTCCATAAGTTATAGAGAATTAAATTTTTAAACCAAAACTTCAAAGTTATCAGTACATTATTGTTTATGTCTTTTTTTAAGGGTCCTAAAAAAAATCCTAACTTCACCAACAGTCGAGTTTTTTTTTTTACTGCGAGTTACTTTTTGTAAATATGGGTCTGGCCACACATGTCCGCACCGGATCCGCACCGTAGCAATAATACAGGTTATGTTCAGAATATTTTTAATTTAACTTACATATTACCTTTAGTTATGCCTAAAGTTCAAACCACACATGTCAGACACAGGCCACTTTAGGCATAACTAAAGATAATATGTAAGTTAAATTAAAAATATTCTGAACATAGCCTGTATTATTGCTACGGTGCGGATCCGATGCGGACATGTGTGGCCAGACCTTAATTCGTGAAGGTGAATCGAATGAAGGGTTATTTACGGCTCGTAATAAAATTTAATTTTCAAATGTTTGTCTCTTAAACTGATTACTGTTCCTCTAAAACCACTTTATATTGCATTCAGAAATCTATATTGAAACTAAAGTTTGTAAATTAAATAATAATTAGTTAAAGATCATTTTGTACCAGATTTGTTAACACTGCTTAAATAATTTAAGCATCACGTATCTACAAATATTTGTAGTTAAATAAAAGTTTCGATTGTGATAATAAGAGAATACAAGCATAATATCCATCGCGTCCGATTTTACAATTCTCTATTTAGTTGTAGAAAACTTCATTAAGTTACCATAAAACACGTTGAGCCCACGCATGCTGAGTACGCCTTTGATGACAGACTATTATTTATAATTAAAGACGCTCTGTTCATTTAATGGATATTATTTGTTTCATGGTAACTAAATAAAGTTTTCAACATCTACATAGATAATTATAAAATCAGACTTGGAGTATTATGCTTCCATTGCTGAATTATCGCAAGTAAAAACTTTTATTTAATAATAAAAAGAAAATAGAGTACTTTAGAGAGAAAATAAAAACAAAAATAAGAAATGAATATGGAAAAATGTGTGACTTTGAGAAATTGAAATTGAAGGCCCCACGCTAAGTACGTGTTCAGTCACATTTTGAAATTTTAGAGGAGAGCAAAAAGGGTGTTTAAATCTTGTATAGAACACAACCTAGTAACACTAAGTCATTGGGAAAAAAAATAGTGTATGCCCAATATATTTTCAAATAATGGTGATGTTAATAAAAATAGAATTCATTATTTGTTAGTCCAAAAAGAATCAATGACCAAAAAAGAATTTTAATTACGTGTGCCCCCCAAAAAGAATTGTAAATATCTCAAGGACTGAACCCGCTGTTTTTGTGTAAACTAGACAGATTGAACACGTTCTTAGCGTGAGGTCTTCAATTAAAAAAAAACAAAAATAAGTTAACAGGTCATTTTCATATCTAAGTAAGTTGGTAAGTGAAAGTTGTGTGTTGCGCGCATCACACCAGATTTTTATTTATTACTTTTATCATGGTCTTACTTCAATAACTATTATCTTACATTTTTTTTTTTTAAATTCGATAATTTTTATCTGATTTATTTAATTTTGTAAAAATTTTCACATACAATTGATATTTGTTTTTATAATTTCTCTGACTGGTTGTTTTCTGGTTTTCTTCATTTGACCTAAAATTTGGGTCGAAACGTTGGCAAAAAAAAAAAAAAATGTGTTCCTTACATATTAGTGATATTTATTTTGACTGCTCCCACAGTCATTTCCTCTTCATAATAATTTCCATAGAAAAAGAACTATTTGATTTTTTTATAGTAGTAGATGGTGTTTCTTGCAGAGGCAACCTTGTTGTAAATAGTGAGAAAAAAACCAAGCAGATTACTTTGATTATCGAAATGTGGGAAACTATTTGTGATAATGAAAGTTATAAATACCGAGCTTAAGTGAGCTAGTGATGGCGTCGTATCCGTGATTGAAATAAATAAAGAAACCTTAGTTAAAAAATCATGGCCAGCGTCCATATAGGAATATTCTTCAATCCTGTTTTATTTCGTATTCTTGAAGAGAAAGAGCTAATTGGTTGTTGTCAAACATGTTTTGTTTTTTCCTAAAGAAGTTTTATCAATTCCTACTTCTTTGTTATCCATGGTTTTAAATCAGTAATCTGGTAGCATCGACTTTGCTTCCCAAGTAGAATCGTATTTTTGGTGAATATTTTTAAATGATTTTGTTACCAGCTGCATTAGCTAAATAAAGATCATTAAATAGATTTTTTCTAAAATCCTCCCATAACTTTTGAAATATTTCAAAAAGGACGCTGTGCGCTGGGTTAATTTCTAAGTGTATTATTTTTCATTAGACGATGTTTTGACGGAACATCAATGTTTTATTGTTTGTTTGTTTTACGTCACTTTATGCTACTAAGGCTAATCGGACGATGCTACAGTGGGAGTCCTAAATATTGCCTATCCCAGGGTAGGGATCTTTAACGAATACCTGACCTCGTACAGGCTCGGGACCTCCATATTTCTTCCCATGCGAGAGACGCCATAGCCAAGGATTTTTTACACACTTTAAAAAATCCTAAGACCACCTCGGGAAGAGTACCCGCGACCTTTAATATTGTAGGTTGCTATGCTAACCACTAGGCACCAGGTGAACTATCGACATCGATGTCGTATTGCTAATATTAATTTAAGATTCCCACATAAGGTTAAATGAACTGCTTTAGAATTTCCCTGAACGATTGACAATAAAAAAATCTGGTGCGTGCGCGCAACACACAACTTTCACTTACCAACTTCCTTAGATTAGAAATTGAGGTGTTTCTTTAATTGCCATTTCTCAGACTCACATATTTTTCCACATTCGTTTCTTATTTTTGTTTTTATTTGCGCTCTAAAGTACACTATTTTTTTATTATTAAATAAAAGTTTTTACTTGTGATGACTCGGCAATGCAAGCATAATAATCCAAGTCGTCATATTTTATAATTCTCTATGAAATAGTTGAAATTGTATATGTTTACTTGATTTTTTTCATATTTTATATTTAGTTTTATCTTATTTTTAGGCGAAACGAGAGACAGTAAATTTCTCCATATATATAAAATCAATAGTACTTTATAGGAAAACAAAAAAGGCCCCTTCCCCATTTTAGCCCCCTCAGAACATTTTAATAATGATAAATCTCACCGGATATTAAAGAAGACTTTATTTTGATTAAACATGGTGATTTTAAATCAAAATCATTAAAGCCGTTTTTGAGATATTCGAAAAAAGGTGAACATTGGAAAAAAAGTTATGAAACCAAGAGCCCCCTGGGTTTGACCAATTTTGATGAAATGTTGGCTGTCACATCTTTGGCATATACATACATCAAATACCCAGTTTTATCAAAATCATTAAAGCCGTTTTTGAGAAAATCGAAAAAAACGTAAAAATTAGACAAAATTCTTTAAATAAAGTACCCCCTCCGTTTGACCAATCCCACATATATTATTTCACAAAGCGTAAAAATCGGTTTTTCATCAATTATAAGATCCTACCGTGCTCAAATGCCACGAATGTGGTATCGTTGGATTCAAAATTTCACGGAGCTTTTGCGAATTGCATTCTCAGTGTTCATTTCTTGGTCCAAAATAAAATATCGACCTAAACGTACTGACTCAACGGATCGAAACGAATAAACTTGGGTTTTATGGATTGCGATACGAGCATTAAGACCCAGTTTAGTTCTACAGAACTAAACTGGGGTTTGCGTTTTAAAGCCCTAAAACCTATCATTTCTGAGATAACGCCTGGGTTAGGCTCCTCCGCCGCACGTGGTCAACTACTTATTGTTTTACGTTACAGCAAATGCTAGGACCTGTCGTGTTTAGGTTCTAAAAATGTTGTTTCGTCTGATTTAGACTTAATTGTAGCGTTGGAAAATTGCACTCTCACATTTAGCAATTACAGTATACTCTCACTTTACCGGTTCCCGTTTAACCGACTCTTCAGATAAACCGATGGACGCTGTAAAAGATAAAAATTCTTTTTAAAATCCTTAAAAACATTTATAATTTTGTCATATTCTCAATAAAAAATTTTGTTAAAATTTGTATTATGTTACGGTTCGATAGATCTTAAATAAATTAAAATGTAGGCAAAAAGTCTTTTGTTTTATACTTTCACTTACCTACATATGAAATATGTAGTAAGGGGAAGTATTGCGATCGTGAAAAATTTCTACTTCCGGATTTCAACGGAAATACACGTTTTCGGGTCCCCTGAGTCCAAATAACCAAGTCCCGCGAAATGGACTGTGTGTGTGTGTGTGTGTGTGTGTGCGTGCACGTGCGCGTGCGCGTCCGCGTGCGTGTGCGTGTGTGTGTGTGTGAACAGACTAGCTCAAAAACTATAAACCGTGCGAACCTGAAATTAGGTATTTATTATATGTATATGCCCGCGATGTGACAGCAAAAATTTCATCAAAATTGCCCAGAGGGGTACTTTATTTAATAACTTTTTAAATTTTTTTGGTTTTCTCAAAAACGGCTCCAACAATTTTGATTAAACTGAGTATTTGATGTATTGATATGCCCGAGATATGACTAAAAATTTCATCAAAATTGATCAACCGGAGGGGGGACTTTACTTAATAAATTTTGTATCATTTTCACCTGTTATTTTTATTTACTCAAAAACGGCTTCAAGGATTTTAATCAAACTGGGTATTTGATGTATATAAATGCCAAAGATGTGATAGCCAGCATTTTAAAGGAGAAAAAAAGAAAAATATTCAGTCAACTCATAAAACACGTTGAGCCCATGCATGTGTAGTACGCCTTTAATGACAGATCATTGTTCATAATCAAAGCCGTTCTGTTCATTTCATGGAAATTATTTATTTCATGGTAACTAAATGAAATTTTCATACATAGAGAATTATAAAATCAGACGACTTGGAGTATCATGCTTGCATTGCCGAATTATCACAAGTATAAACTTTTATTTATTAATAAAATAAATTAGTGTAGAATTTCAATAGTTTCTTTATGTGGCTTTATGACACATACACGTTCCACGTTTTTGGGCCAGGCGTCTTACACCTCTAAAACTTTGGTTTTGGCGGGTTAGGCCCCTCAGCTTCACGAGGCTACTTATTGTTTTGTTGCCTCTCCATGGATAGAACCCTATTTGATGTCGTTCTTACCACTTATAAGACTATCTTCCTCTCCATTGTCAGAAAAATAAGCGTAAAAAGCATCATATGAACTGTTTTTGAAAAAACAAAATCAGTAGGGAAGTTAAAATCAGAATGTAGAAAGATTAATTTCCAAGACTATGCAACATTCTTAGTGATTTCATATATTCCAGGAAGATTACAGGAAACTTTTGTAGAGAAAAACGTCAGAAAAAGAAGTTCTTCCTTAACTATTAAACAGAAAAATAATTTATTCTTCCTTGCTGTAGAAAAAAAGTTTCACCTTAAGGCCCGAATGGTTGGGGGAGAGGGGGGGGGGGGTACGAACAGGCAAAAAAAAAAAAAAGTTCATTTCATAGTTATGTTAAACCTAGAAGTAAAATGTGATACAAATCTTCGTGCGAAGTGCTTCGCACGGGTCCACCTAGTTTTAATGAAATTTTCGCTGTCACATCGCGGGCATATTCATACACCAAATACCCAGTCTGATCAAAATCATTACAGCCGTTGTTGAGTAAATAAAAAAAACACGTGAACATAAGAAAAAGTTTATTAAATAAAATACCACCTCCGTTCCACCAATTTTGATGAAATTTCGGCTGTCGCATCGCGGGCATATACATACATCAAATACCTAGTTTCATCAAAATCATTCAAGCCGTTTTTGGATAAATAAAAAAAAACACTTGCAAGTGAGACAAAATTTATTAAGTAAAGTGCCCCCTCCAATTGATCAATTTTGATGAAATTTTGACTGTCATATCGCGGGCACATAGAGACATCAAATATCAAGTTTAATCAAAATCTTTAGAGCTTTTTTTGAGAAAATCTGAAAAAAACGGAAAAATAGACAAAAATCTCTGAATAAAGAACCCCCTCCGTTTGACCAATTTTGATGATTTTTTTTCTGTCACATCGCGGGCATATACATACACCAAATACCCAATTTCAGTTTTTTACGTCCTACAGTTTTTGAGCTAGTCTGTTCACACAAACATACGCACAGATCATTTCGCGGGACTTGGTTATTTGGACTCAGGGGACCCCAAAACGTGTATTTCCGTTGAAAACCGGAAGTCGAAATTTTTCACGATCGCAATACTTTCCTTACTATATATTTCATATATAGGTAAGTGAAAGTAAAAAATTAAATGAATAATTCACAAATCGATAAAGTAATAGCTATCTCTAGCAATGTTTACTTATTGGATTAAATAGTTTTGCTACATTACAGAATAAAACCATTTATTCAAGACACTATAAATTATAAATTCAATCCTAAATAGATCATTCAAGTTATGTAAGAACGTTGGCAGATTTATAACAGATAGTTTATTTACTTATCAAGAACAATTCTTGATCAACGGATATAATTTAAAAACAATAATAATAATAATAATAAAAGCTGTAGTGAACTTTTTACCCCGAACCATGAGCCAATCCGCGGGCGCAATCGACTATAGGGTGCGCTAGTAGTTTTGCAAAATGTCGGAAGGAACAGGGATAGACACAGTTGATGTGATAGAGATAATTAGTAATTTTAAAAGAACATTAATTGAAGGACAGGCTATCCTTGATCCAAACCACATAATTAAATGTGAAATAATATCTAGAAGTAAAAAAACAGTTATTTTACAAGCCTTGTGCCTTCAAACAAGCTATCTTAAAGGACAGCCCCATCTAATAAAAGTGGAAAT
Organism: Aelia acuminata; assembly: GCA_911387785.2. Lineage (NCBI taxonomy): Eukaryota > Metazoa > Arthropoda > Insecta > Hemiptera > Pentatomidae > Aelia > Aelia acuminata. The sequence goes on along the minus strand of OU426979.1, from coordinate 3,836,512 downwards.
CAAATTTATTAATAATAATAAGCAATTTTCTTGTAATTTTAAGCGTTATGCTGATAGTTCTGGTAAATGCAAACACATCAATGTAATTTTACCCTAACTTTTTCGGTTAGTAATAACATTAATTACCTATTAATACAATCATTTTCATGACAGCTTAGTTTCTTTGTCATATTATTTATTTATATGTCAAAACTTTCAGGCATATCATTGAAAACTTGGAACAATAAAGCACAACGGATGTAATACAAAAAATCTGGTGCGTGCGCGAAACACACAACTTTCACTTACCAACTTACTTAGATTAGAAATTGACGTGTTTTGCTAAATATCATTTCCCAAAGTCCCACATTTTTCTACATTCATATCTTATTTCTGTTAATCGTTAAAGCCGTTTTTGAGTAAATAAAAAAACCCGTGAAGATGACAAAATTTATTAAGTAAAGTCCCCCCTTCGGTAGATCAATTTTGATGAAATGTTGGCTATCACAAATTTGGCATATACATACATCAAATACCCAGTTTGATCAAAATCTTTAAAGCCGTTTTTGAGTAAATAAAAAAAACACGTGAAAATGATACAAAATTTATTAAGTAAAGTCCCCCCTCCAGTTAATCAATTTTGATGAAATTTTAACAGTCATATCTCGGGCATATACATACATCAAATACCCAGTTTGATCAAAATCGTTAAAGCCGATTTAGTGGTACCAAGTTGCTGTATTTTTTTTCTTCCAAAAATTGGTTAAAAATTTCATCCCTATGAATGTGGATGACATATATTTTTTTTTTTTAATTGAACTGAATTCGAATTGCGTGTAAAAAAAACCTATAAAGGTAGTTTGCTGGAAAATTTAATCATTCTTATGACCTACAACAAAATCTTTATTTTGCATCAAATATATTTTAATTGTTAACATTACAAAATTATAAAGGTTTAGATTTGTTTCCTCATGCATTAACCCTTTCATGGATCCAGACGATATATCTCGCAAAAAAAAGTCGGTCCCCAAGAGCTAATGAGATAACTCCTCCTGAGCCGCCGGTCCCCTGTAGCTAAATACGATATATCTCACAATCGGTTTTCCACTTATTAACGTCCTCAGATTCACAGGAGATAACTTGTCGTTCATCTAGCGGCCGCTAGGTTGCAGGGGTGTCTATTGCGGAAATATTTGTTTCGGGTAGCTGCCTATCATCTGGGTCTTCTGTTCGGGAAAGCCCGCCTCACCCCTTTTTTTTTTCTGTCAGGGGTCTTGCCATTATTTACCATTATTCATTTCGAGTTCAAGACGCTCTGAGCAAGTCCTCTGTGTTTTTTTGTGATATTTTGCACTCATGTAATCTGTTATTGCAATCGATAATCAATATTTTAATTTATTGAAATAATGATAAAGGCAGTCGGCGGCGGAGAGTGGCCTGCACACCTTAGCTTGGGGAGTGCAAAAGCCGGCAGACCCGCTTAGCTTCACAGTGTTGTTAAAGGGTTAAAGGTTTTACTGATCAATAAAAATAAAAATATATCCTTGATATGGCTTATACTTTAAATGTACTTGGAAAAAATATTGTAGGTGTTCGATGTGATAGTTCTTGTTAGGTAAGGTATACTAGCTAAAATATAGTTAAAAAAAAAAAAAAATGAGTGAATATTTTTAAAAACATGTATTTCATTCATACATACAGCTGGATAATATGAAAATGTAAATAACAAAAAAATATTAAATTTAAAAGAACGATGAAACATTTACACTTTATAAGAGATCAAGTAAAATTACCATAATAAAATCAGTAACAGGTAATAAAACAGAGTATCAAATCTTATCAGTGACATTAGCAAATTCATCTGACGATTCACTATGTCATTGAAATATCAAAATATATCAAACATTGTCATCGCTAATGGAATACAACAATGAAGAAGAAATAATTATATAATTAATAGGCATGATCGAGGTTTAGACTTTTTTCTTCGGAAAGATTGCATAAAATTGAAAATAATTAAAATACATGCTGATAAAAAAAAAAAAATATATATAAAAAAAAACAAGTATAATAAACATCTTTTTATATAAATATTGCATCATAAATAAAAACATCATCGTCAGAGCATCTACGGCTTTATTTACATATTATCTTTTTTTGTGTTTTATCAGTTAGGCTGTTATGTATATGTATATACATTGGGTACCTGGAATAGGTAAAAAGCCTAAATCAAAAAAGGTAATAAAGTAAACTGTGAACACAATAGGTAAAAACATTCAAACGCAGCAATAACTTTAAAATTATTCTCTATAAAATACTTAAACGTAAATAAATTAACTACTTACACATAACAGCACTAACGTCATGACTAATGTATTATAATATCAAAGGATTTAATCCGTCATTTCACGATTTTTATAATTTTTTTTTTTGTATCTTAAAATTTTTCAAACAATTAGGAATTGAATGAAAGGAATCACCTCTTCTGATACCACCAAATATTACATTAAAAATAAAATATTTGTTTGTTCTCAGAATGAAATCCAAATATTCATCATAAACTCAGTTATGTACATTTTATTTGTATCAAATTGTTTTTGGGTCATCGATTTATTTTAGTTTGGCATGTTAGCTTGTCGTCTGAGGAGGATGTAGATCTTCTCTTTGATCCAGTCTTTGTTGTATGGGGCATAAGTATTCGTGCCTTTTTGGTACCTAAAAAATATTACAAAAAAACATATACTAATATAAATCATCAATAACATATATAATACAGAGAAAACTGACATGTTATTGGGTCATTATCTAGCGTAGATTTCACTTCCTAAAATTTCAGTATTGAAATGTCATAATTTCGGGCCGAAAAAATTCATACGTAGTCAGTGGCATATTACCTTCACTTTTTAAATAGTAGCCAGACAGGAGAACCTTTAATTGTTCTTTTAAAAATTATGAAAACAATTTCAAAGTGAGGAAGAGAAAAATGTGTTGAGGTAGAAGTAAACTTTGAGAAGTGAAAGCAAAAATGTGTATATTTTAAAGAAATACAATCTTAAAAACAATTTCAAATTCAAAAATAGGAGATTCCAAACACGTATAGCCAAAAGTAAGCTTGATTTTAGAATTAGGTTACAGTTACATACTTTCGGTCATAGTTTAGGAATCGTCACCTTTACATTCAAAAGCATTCTCAAATTCTTTTGAGAATACAAAGAATGTAGTTATTTGCTCCCTCATTTAAGAAATTTTTGGAAAAAATGAGGGAGTGAAGAATGAGGGAATGAAATTTTCAAAGTCTTTATTATTTTTTAATCTCTGTAAGTAGGTTAAAATTAAAAAAGACTGCAGAATCGAAAACTATGACCATTTTCCATCGAAAAGCAATATTTGAGTGAAAAAATTGCTTGGAAACTCATTAGTTTTTTGAAGTGTGGGAGTGAAGTAGCTATTGACCACAGTGTAAATTTCCCGTAATAACCTAAATCTGACAGCGGTGGCAAGCCAAAGCAACCCCTGGTCAGCAGTCAAAACGATCCTAGGGTCTTCCCTGAACCGATTCATTCCATCCCGGGCTTTGTGCCATGTTCCCCTCAACGCTCAGGCCATCCAACATTTCATGTGAGGGAGTGAAGGAAAAACGTCTGAACATACCTTTTTTATTTTATTTATTGTTGTTGGTAACAATAAATGAAACCGGTTATTTTTTCAAGGAATCTTGAAGTAATAACTGACTTAACTGATTAATCAATTTAATCAAACACTCAATTGTTGAAAGGATACGATTTTTTAAAGTGGCTTCCCTGGGAGTCGGACAAGGTGAGGGAGTGAAAAAACAATTACTTTTAATTTTTTTTAAGCAATTATAAATTTAGTTGGGAGCTAAAACATAGCCTCCATAGAAAATAAATCTGGTGCGTGCGCGCAACACACAACTTTCACTTACCAACTTACTTAGATTAGAAATTGACGTGTTTTGCTAAATATCATTTCCCAAAATCACACATTTTTCTACATTCATATCTTATTTTTGTTAATCGTTAAAGCCGCTTTTGAGTAAATAAAAAAATCCCGTGAAAATGATACAAAATTTATTAAGTAAAGTCCCCCCTCCCGTAGATCAATTTTGATGAAATTTTTACAGTCATATCTCGGGCATATAAATACATCAAATACCATGTTTGATCAAAATCGTTAAAACCGTTTTTGAGTAAATAAAAAAAACACGTGAAAATGATACAAAATTTATTAATTAAAGTCCCCCCTCCGGTTGATCAATTTTGATGAAATTTTTAGTCATATTTCAGGCATATAAATAGATCAAATACTCAGTTTAATCAAAATCGTTAGAGCCGTTTTTGAGAAAATCGAAAAAAACGTAAAAAGTTATTAAATAAAGTACCCCCTCCCTTTGAGCAATTTTGATGAAATTTTTGCTGTCACATCGCGGGCATATACCTACACTAAATACCCAATTTCAGGTTCCCACGGTTTATAGTTTTTGAGCTAGTCTGTTCACATACACACACAGACCATTTCGCGGGACTTGGTTATTTCGACTCAGGGGGTCCCAAAACGTGTATTTCCGTTGAAAACCGGAAGTCGAAAATTTTCACGATCGCAATACTTCCACTTACTATATATTTCATATATAGGTAAGTGAAAGTAAAAAAGTCATTAAAAGCGGATGATGACTGAGGTAGTGTTTTAGACATTGATAATGTTTTTCTTATCGAAAATCGGCCATTACTTTTATGGCCAAGATTGTAAATTATATCTACTATATGTTTTTTTTTATCTTTATTTAGTAAAGAAGGAAATGTGAATGCCGTTTTTCCTGTATGGTTGGTTTAGCAGGATATACATTTATTTCAGAAATTATGAAATCATATGAAGATACGTAGTTGAGGTTTTTTTCCTACGTATTACCACTTCATTTATATGAAAAACATGATTTTCATTAAACAATTTGAGTCATTTTTTGAGAAATTTAACTGGAAACGAAGCAATGTGGGTTACGCTAAAATCGTAACATGCCCATTTCCACACAGTTTCCGCAAAAGAATTATTTACTTTTAGGAATAAAATTTCAAAGCATCCTGTTCTGAAGAAAACGATCTACAAATCGTGATTATTTTTCAACAGACACAATATAATAAAACAAAAAACTAGGCTACTGAAGGCCCTTTCTAACCTTTCATCATCATCATTTTAATCATACATATTTATTTTTAGGGAATTTTAATTTAAACCATCCAAGGGCACGCTGCGGCATTTGGACCGCAATCTGAACATTTGTCAAAATATTAGGAATACTAATTGAATCAGTAAGTTGAGGGTTTCAGGTATTTGTAGACCGACATGTTCTGGCAGGATTAGACGGTCGTGGCCACTGTCTTCCGGTTTTCCTCAGTAGTTATATTGCCTTAATTGCAGAAAATCTGTAAGTGCGGTCAAAGCACCGCGGCGCGCCCTTTCGTGTTACAGATTCAGACAACTTCTCCTGAATTATTTTATCGTTTTCTGCGCTTTTTTCACTATCAAAATGAAAGTATTTAGTTTTTACGTTGTCTAATATGCCGGTTCACTCCGGCAGCATCAGCCAAAGAGCAATGATGAGGATGTATAATTTGGCTCGAACGTTGAAAAAAATGAAATATATGATGCATACATATTATTGCTATTTATTTTGACCACACCCTCAACCTCTTCCTCTTCATTATAACAACAGTAAACCATATCCCACCATTATTACTATGTTAATATGAGCAACATTTATTATAATAACCACCAATTGTAAGTTGTTTTTTTTATCGCCAAAGCTATTTTAATTTTGATTTCTTTTTGCCATCCTTTTCTTCATACAACTTATAATTTTTATCCATTATAAATAGTATTAAACTAAAGCAATGACTAAACAAAAAAAAACAAGTAAGTTATTGCCTATTTTCTAATAAAATATATAGAAAACAAAGATGCGGTCCAAACACCGCAGCCCGCCCGCTGATGTAACTCTAATAGGCGCACCCACCGGAGGGTTAATATAACCATGTTTTATGATCATAAATTTAAATTTGCTTTAAGGATTAGTTTTGTTTGTATTTCCCATCTTTTTTTCAGATTATCTGAATTTTAAATTATATGAACTGTCTTTGGTTGCAGTGAGTACAGATAAAAGAGTTTATACTGTAAAACAAAATTCTCAAAACACTGTTAATAATTTTTTATCTTTCATTCAGTGATTAAGATGAAGAATTTCATTCGATAACTTTCTGGTACAAAATAAAATATATTGATCAAAAATATATAAATACCTACTAGCTATCATGGTTGGCAATTAAAAACAATGGACAGTCCTGTTATGTAAAGCTACGATGGACTAACACCTAAATATACTGATTTTATCCTACGGCTAATATAAATTTAGCCCTATAAATCCCACATTTTCCACATGCTGGACACCCAGAATTAACATATAAATTATAAGTTAACACATCTAATCATTGATACATAGAAGCAAACATACACGAGGCAGGAGAGGTCAGCAAGCTGATCGATGAAGTCAAAAAGCTGGCTTATATCGTACGTGATGGCAGGAGTGTTAGGATTCTGCTTCTTAAGGTGCTCTTCATATATCTTGCAAACACCTGAAGAAAAAAAAAAATTAACATTATGCCAATGAATCGTAATCATCTTCTCATGATATATGTAAGTGATAAGGCCTTCATATTATGTAAATATATTTTTCAGTGTACCTATTAAAACATGAAAGAACTTTTTGAGAGAAGTCTTGATTAGGAAGAAGGACAGTTGAATAAAAAATTTTATTCAGTACCTTCGGCAGTCGGTTGGGGTAAATTGATGTTTGTTTGATTCACATAAGTTTATGCTGCTATGGCTAAACAGCCCTAAATTTTGCTTAAATACACCGGCAGCCCTAAATTTTGCCTATCCAGGTATGATTAGGATAGGGATATTTAGCGAGTACCAGACAGTAATAAATATGCTGCTTTGTCAGGGACAAAACATGTCATAGCCATCAAATTATTAACTAGTTAATCTTAAGTTCCCGCCTATGCACTTAAATGGGGGCTCTAACAGCTTCAGACTAAAGAAATCAATATGACTGGTTAGCACCTATCCCAAGAATGCTGAACTATATCGCAGGCTTGTGACAAGTCTGAAAAGAGGGGGTGTCGACTTCAACACCTACCAACTTAAGAAGATAAATGCTTTCGTGAGGCATCAAAAATCTGCATTATGCTACTCCTGTGGAGACCATCGCTAACCATGATTAAGAGGCAAAAAATGTTATAAAGGTTATATTTATGTTTACAACACCGTTGCAAACACTTATTTTTACTTTCACTTACCTATATATGAAATATATAGTAAGTGGAAGTATTGCGATCGTGAAAATTTTCGACTTCCGGTTTTCAACGGAAATACACGTTTTGGGACCCCCTGAGTCGAAATAACCAAGTCCCGCGAAATGGTCTGTGTGTGTGTGTGTGTGTGTGTGTGTCTGTGTGTCTGTGTGTGAACAGACTAGCTCAAAAACTATAAACCGTGGGAACCTGAAATTGGGTATTTAGTGTAGGTATATGCCCGCGATGTGACAGCAAAAATTTCATCAAAATTGCTTAAAGGGAGGGGGTACTTTATTTAATAACTTTTTGCGTTTTTTTCGATTTTCTCAAAAACGGCTCTAACGATTTTGATTAAACTGAGTATTTGATCGATTTATATGCCCGAAATATGACTGTAAAAATTTCATCAAAATTGATTAACCGGAGGGGGGACTTTACTTAATAAATTTTGTTTCATTTTCACGTGTTTTTTTTATTTACTCAAAAACGGTTTTAACGATTTTGATCAAACTTGGTATTTGATGTATTTATATGCCCGAGATATGACTGTAAAAATTTCATCAAAATTGATCTACGGGATGGGGGACTTTACTTGATAAATTTTGTATCATTTTCATGGGTTTTTTTATTTACTCAAAAACGGTTTTAACGATTTTGATCAAACTTGGTATTTGATGTATTTATATGCCTGAGATATGACTGTAAAAATTTCATCAAAATTGATCTACTGGAGGGGGGACTTTACTTAATAAATTTTGTATCATTTTCACGGGTTTTTTTATTTACTCAAAAACGGCTTTAACGATTAACAAAAATAAGATATGAATGTAGAAAAATGTGTTATTTTGGGAAATGATATCTAACAAAACACGTCAATTTCTTATCTAAGTAAGTTGGTAAGTGAAAGTTGTGTGTTGCGCGCACGCACCAGATTTTTAATATTTGTTTCGAGTTTAAGTTTTTTTTATTATCTGTTTAATGAAAACGTTTTTCTTAGATGTGGCTAAGGCATCTTTCAACGAAAAAATTATTGATATATAAAATATATGATTGATATATAAAAATTATTGATATAGTTTCTACATTACACGCATGTCAAGATAATAGTGCATGATCATCCATTTCTTCCATTGTTTCTCGAAACAATTTTTTTTGCTGCACTTTGATAGTGTTTATACCACCAAATTTTATAAGTTAAAGAAAGTTCGTGAACATTTATATATATTGATTGGATGAAATGAGGCGAGGATAAGAGTGCAAAAGAGATGTGCTCTGGTGCAGCTTTGCACTTAATGTGTTTTTGGTACATAATCCTCATGATAAAAAGGGTAAGGATCTGAAGAAAACAATACACAAAGTTACGTGCATAATTGGATCCTTGAAATAACTAATATAAGTTATATAGAGGTTGCTTTACACCGCATCAAACCCCTTAAAGAAGAGATAATCCCAGAATCTTGCAATTCAGACGTACATCGAACACCTAGAATAGAATAGATTTTATTTGTTTTGGGGAAATTCCCACACAACTAGAGTTGACATCGAACACCTATTTTCTACTATTTACACTGAAACTGAATTTAAGCATAGTATGGCTGACCGCACCTGACCACCTTTATACAGCCAATTTCATAACAAAGATGGCTGGTATGAAACTAGCTGCTTTTGCCATAACTAATTAATACATATCCCTATCAAACTTATAGCTATAAGCAGCGTCAGAAATAATTATAGATAAGTAAAGGGCCTTTAAGCTTATCTTAACTAACTCAAAAGTGACACTAGCGCTATCCCGGAACAAGCGACAGTACAAAGTACCGCTTTAAGTTCGAGCATTATTTGGATTAGCCGAAGTGCCTGAGAAAGGCTATTCATGGACAAGAGAGAGACGAGAGACAACAATGCAATACAAAACTATCAACCTTAAAAATTAATCAGTAAAATAAGGTATACAGAAGAGATAAGTAACAACATAATTCTAATAAGTAAAAAATTTACAATAAAACATGAACTACTCTTTTAGGAAATAATGTAATCTAAAATGGAACTTCTTAACTAACAATCTGACTATATTTAAACTCCAATTTACCTTCCATACATTCATTTATGGATTCATAATCGGAATATGTCCTAGTTTCAGCTTTAGGTCCAGGTTGAATCAGCATTATTGTGTGAGACTGCAAAAATAAATAGTTTTACTAAATTGCAACTAAGCAAAATGATCAATAATGAAAGAAATAACAAAAATCTAAAACGGGGGCGTTACAAAATGTATAGGTACAGGTTATAACGCCGGGAATTGAAGTACTTTACGAAAGGTAAAACAATTAACAACTTATTATTGTTAATATAAGCAACTTACCATTTTTATGTTATTTTGCACAATCCAAGTAATTAGGGAAGGATACAATTGAGCAAATAAAACAAATCAACAAGCAGCAACAAGCCAATAGGCAAACAATTTGACCTCCTGTGAGATCTCAATATGTCACCGCCAACTAAATAATCCATATGTTTTAATTGTTGATATTTCTAAATTTTTTAAATATTATATTTAAAAAATGGATTAAACTTATTTGATGCTCTATTTTTTTAATCATATTATTAGGTACATAAGTTGCAATTAGTGATTTGTTGATTTTGCCTCATTTTTTTTTTTTTTTTTTTTTTTACCATTATTTGAACAATGGAAGTTAGCCCTCCTTTTCCAAATACAAAAAACGGAAGAAGTCAGAGAATGAGTTTTAAAAGCTTATTCGAACGTCGTTATGCTAGTATGAACAATAATTTGTCTTTCAAATAAATTGTAATTATTTATTTATCAACTAATGCATAAAAATATGGTAACTTTGAACAATCTTCTTTAAAATAGACTACAAAATAAATTTGTTATTCAGTAAACAATAAATATAATTCTATTGATTTCAGGTACAACTTGCATTCGATAATAAACAGATGTTCTTTTGCATTTGGCACCAATGCCAAAAGGGAAGCTAGAAATATCAGGTCAGTTAAATTAAGATGTTTTATAACACAAAGCACAAATACTTAGTGTTAATAAATATTAAGATTGTAGTTTAAATAGTGATAATCAATTTATCAATAATGGTGGAAGCAGAAAAAAATATAAAGGTAAGTTATTTTAACTTGAACATAAAAGTTTTCATTTTTATGATGAAAGTTTTTTTTTTTTTTTTTTATGACCAAACTCACTCCAAATTCAAAATGTAGGCATAGACTTCAGTTCTCGAAAATGGTAAATTGATTTTTTAATGATTATAATTGAATATAATATTATATATGTATCTACAAAAATAATAGGAACTATATTGACTTTTTATACATAAATACCTACTACTATACAGGGAATTTGTAACAAATTAGATGCATAAACTTATTCCAAATTTCGGGGGGTTGATCCCTGATATCCCCCCTACCGGGACCGCTGCTGCTCAAAATATGGTAACTTTTTCTTAGTTACATCAGTAGTTTCGATTCATTATTATTTATTTATTTAAGGGGAAAATCCTAATTCCATCAATATTCGATATATATTTTTTTTTTTTTACCATTTTTGTTAATAACTAGTATATCGTAAATGGAGATCCATAGAAGGAGTATCTACTGTTCGTAGAAAATTGGAACTTATTTTCGAATTTTAGTTTCTAGTGCGTTTCCATAAACCGACGAAGATGATTGTTCCAGCAAAAACCACCTTACATTTTATTCAGAATCTATTGTGGATCTAAAGTGCTAAACTAAATTATCATGGTTAACGATTGTATCTTACCATATGTTTAAAAAAAAACTTTAAATAATTTAACAATGCAAAACTTAATACATCATGGCGTCTAGTTTTATTTTTCAATTTAGTTAATGTGAAAAATTCGTTTAGTTACCATGGAAACAAATGGTTTCTGTTAAATAGGTAAAGCAACAAGCACTTAAAACACGTACAACTCTTTCGCATGCGCTCGATGTTTTACTTGTTGGAACAAACCTAATACTATTAATACTTCTGAAAGTTTTAAATGTAACTTTATGCCAGTAAGGCTTATTAGACGATGCTACAGGGGGAAGTCCTAAATTTTGCCTATCCAGGTATAATTATGGTAGGGGTCTTAAACGAGTACCTGACATCTTACAGGCTCGGGACCTCCATTTTACGTCCTATCCGAGGAACGGCTTAGCTAAGGAATGTTTATTCCCGTTAAAATATCGCCAATTTAGAGTTCTTGGACTCTCTTTCACAAAAAAAGGATTTTATTAAATTCTAATACATCAACACTATTAACGATTATCCGGGTTAATAGTGGTGGCAGGAGGTGAAAAGCTCAAATTATTCTACAACATTGAATAAAGATGTTAAGACGTAAAACATTTGAAGAAGGATTCTTTTTAAAAGTGTCAACACCGGAATTTCTTAATTACTGTTACGATTCGATTTACTTGCAAATAAACTCCATCAACTTAAAGGTACATCAAAATTTCATTTTAAAATTCACCTAATGGCTGGAAAATTAAAGAAAAAATAGAGACAAAAAAAAAAAAAATCATCGGTTAATCAAGGACCCAGAAATTCGAGGTCCTCCTGTAAAATCCTAATAAATTAAATTATTTTTTTTTTAAATTTTGATGCGATCTGTACCCCACTAACCCCCCCCCCCCCCCTGGCACAACCCAAGCAACTGAAACTAAAAAAATAACCCCTTGTATCCACGCGTGCAACTTGTTTTATCACCATGGTGTTAACTCAAAAATGGCTTTGTATTCAACATTCAACGACAAGCCAGTGAAGATACGAAAGACGCATCTACCCCTCCAAGCGGTAGTAGTAAAACTAGAAGAAAAACAATGATATCCGAGTGTGAATCTCTTCTGTGGCCATTTTGTCGCGCGGTTTGCTCCAATATTGCATTTTTAGAGGGTTACCTGAGGTGTAGTGGTTAGCATAGGAACCTACAATACTGAAGGTCGCGGGTTCACGTCTTGCGGTGGCCTTTGGATTTTTAATGGGAGCAAAAAATCCTTAGCTATGCCGTACCTCTGAAAGGACGTAAAATGGAGGTCCCAAGCCTGTATGATGTCACGTACTCTTTGGCAGATTTTAGGACTCCCACTGTAGAATCGTTCGGTTAGCCTTAGTGGCATAAAGTGACGTTAAACAAATAGCATGTTTATTGTTGATCTGCATGTTTCTCCTATTAAGATATAATCTAAAAATATTGAGCCCAAAATAAATCAGTATAAAAAGTATAACAGGCACCTCTCATTTTGAAATTCAATATGATTCACGTTAAATCTTTATTTTTTCCATTATATTTCTGAATAATTTGATTAACTAATGAGATGGCTGAAGAGCAAACAGTTGATATCTTGAGATAAGTTAAGAGCTTCTGATAAGATTTATGTTGCCTATTTAATGTACTTTAATTGAGGCTTGTTATGTTACAGAAACACTTGAAGATTTCGGAGAAGATAATGGAGGATAATTTGTGGTGGAAACATTTGTTTATTCTTATTTGTGAATCTTTAGAAGTTTCTAAAACTGATTCTAACTATGGCACTTGAGTCCTGGGATGACTTGGTCCTTCTTAACAATCGGTCTCCAAACCTCAATCCGGTTTTTATAGCTTTATTTATTTTTATTTTTGGCCTTAACAGTATTTTATTTTGAATACTTAATAATGTAATTGGTAAACTGTTTATTGTTCCAGGCACTTGTAATTAATGGATGATGGAGGAAGGAGAAATATGTTGAAAATATCAATATTACTCTGTTGCTTTACTTTTATTTTTAAAAGCGCTACAACTGAGTAAGAAACATTTCCTGGAGCGTAATGTTAGCATTGATAAAAATAAGTTTTAACTTTTTAAAAATAAAACATTACGTTATTATTTTTACTTAATGATTTTTGCAGATAAGCGGTGATGGTAACACTGGAGAAGATAAAACCTCTCATTGATTCAATTGTATCCCGCTGCAGCGCTAGTCGCCGCTTCCAAACTCCGTAAAATGTTACACATGTGATAAAAATTCTTATTTATAATTTTTTAACTCGGTCTTGTTAGTTTTTAGCCGTTTTAATAGTGATAAGAAGGTTTAATTTGATAGTTGAAAGTTTAAGTATATTTTTTTAACCGCTTCAAATGGGAATAAAGCTGTTTCCAGTTGCAAGGTAGGTTCACATACCTGTCTAATGCTGCTTGTCAAGCCTTAACATTGATTATTTTTGCCGGTTAAATTAGGGACGGTGTTATCTTTCCTCTGCTAAAGAGACCGGCAAGTCAATATGAATATATATCCATAGTTTTGTCAGTGTTTGTTTTAGCTTTTGCTTTTTTAGGTTAAGCTTTCCAAATGCTTAATTTTTGGCAGCCTTTACGCAATTTGGACATTTGCCATTTAGTTCAGCGAACTTTTAGGCACATGTGGGGATTTTCTGTTCAAATGAATCCAGTTGGGTTATGATTCTGTTGTGGGAAAGAAGTGTTCGAGGATACTACACTAGTTGCGAACTGTTGTTCAAACATTATGATAGTCGATTGGTGACTGTAATTGTATTTTTAGCCCATACCATTAATTATTGTTCGATTTGTTTTCATTTTGGTGCATCCTGAGGGGAAAATGCCACAAGAACCTGTCTTATCAATTACAGGTGAATCACATTTGAATACCTGGAGCCTTATCATGTTTTTTTATGTTATGGACAGTTTTTTTCTTTTCCCTCGTTTGTGTTTCTGTGAATGGTTAATTAATTTGTTTTGTGGCACTTTTATGCTTATTTTAGTATTTATCTGAGTCTGTAACAGTGTTTTATGATTTTGTTGAAGAACATTTTTCCATGTTTTTTGACTAAACTTCAATTTTATATTTCATTTGTGACCTTTTTATAATTTCACCAGTGAGTTATGCCATAGAATGATTTGGAATTGATCAATTTTCTCCATAACATCCTGTTATTGATTTTTACCTCTGCTAACCTTCCAGTTACCTTCTAAAGGGTGTGACAGGTCTTGGCTAACAATTTGACTTGTCATCTGGGCCTAGTTTTGATATTTTTGAGAAAAATTATTTCTTTTGTATTTCACATTAAGCTTTAAAAACTCTATTAAGAAAAAAAAAAGGATATATAAAAATTATACTACTTTTCCAAGATATGTGTTTCAATTATTAAAACAAAATGATTACCTAGTTCGTAAAGCATAAATGCCATAGCATATAACAATAATATAATAATTTTGGCTAGTGAATTTCTAGTAATAATAGTTTATTTAATTTAATCGTAGAACATTATTACAAGTTTCCTGTAGAGTGTTTAATTTGCATTATTTATATAAGAAATATAATTTAATTAAAAATAAAATAAACATTTAATTTATTATATTTTTAAAGTGTGAACTTTCATCACAATTTGTCAAAAATAATTTATTTCTGTCAGATGGTGTGGTAATCTTCTGCCCATATTTCAATCTTTAAATAACCCGCTTAAGATGAAAGTGATTCTCGCTTCCTCTTGGCAAGAATTTATAATAATTTTTATTATTTAAATTAATGCCAGTTGCATTATATGATTAATTCATAGCTTCTGTGATTATATAAGAATAGTTTTTTCTCACTTTAGAATATCAAAACTCTTTCAGGAAAATTGATTATCATGTTTAGATTTTTTCTATTTAAGGTGATATTTCTCTTTAAAAACTACTTTTTATGGCAAGGATATTTTTAATCCCTTAATATTTCAGTGTATTTTATGATGTTTTTAATTATGTTTAATGTTAGAGCTTTAAAAAAAATTAATTTTTACAATAATGATGTAAATGTGTTTTTTTTTTCTTTCAACTTTTAAATGTTGCAATACCTTTATTTGTATTTTTTCCTTTATATTACATCCCTAGCTTATGTTTGTAAACATGCATGAGGTTTTAATAAAATATAGAATGTTAATTTTACCCAACTCATTAACCCTAATTTTTTTTTATTATAGTTTTATACGATTATCATAAATGAGTGCATGAAACAAAATGTTATTTATTGTATTGCACCTTTTACTGGCCGATTTCAGTCAATATGGCTCCAATCGGATTCCATGGTGCTAAAATAAATCTGTTTATGCTGTCAGTTTCATGACTTCATGAATGTGATTTCATTGGAAGCGTAGACTGTACAGTTAAAGATTTATGTGTATAACTAAAAACATTAATATTTGGTCTAAAAATAACGTTAGAAAAATTTTAAGTTGTTATTTTTATCTTATATGTTATCCCCTGGATTTAAATTTTAAAGTATCATTTTGTTTTAATTTTTTCTGGACTTCGATGGGGAGTGACCACTCATCCATGTACTAACCAACTAATCAAGATTCCTTAGCTTTGATTACCTGCTGGGCTGGGGGACGGTTTGAAAATTTACGTGTGCGAGAGCTAACTAGAGCTCGTAGGGAAGTAGTCGGGTAGGGGACGAAAGCTACCTTGGTTTAAAAAAAATTGTAACTGACTGTTTGGCACAAACGGGATCATTTTTGTTTTTAGCTATCATTTAAGATCAAATTTATTTGTAATTTTAAAAATTTGTAACTACAAGATTTAAATTTTTTTTAAAGACACGATGACCATAAACCCATTTTCAAATGTTAATTTTTTAATTAATTTAAAACAAGGTCAAAATTGACAATTTTTTTATTAATAAAAATGTGTTAGACAAATCGTTAAACCTGTTCTTCTTATAATTAATGTAACAGTCTTGTTAAACCCATGTTATGTTAATTCAAAGTTTTGCGATTGTATATATATTACAGATTTCTTATTACAATATTTATATTAGATATTATAGTTTCCTATTATAATATTTTTTCTTTTTTTTTTGTTATGACAGGATGGTTGGCCGAAAAAGGAGATAAAAAGTACGAGATGGACGGTGGCGGTAGGCGGAGGGGCCCTACTGCGGAAGATCATGCCCTTGATCAGATCGCAAAGGAGGTATAGTGTTCTTGTTTTTGGTTAAAAGTATTTTTCATTGTATGATTGATATTTTGTAGGAAAAGAAATAATTTTTGTAAAATTATTCTTATTAAATAAAGTTTTTTCTATGATTTTTTTCTTTTTTAGTTTTAATTTTAGTTTAAGACAGTCATCTCAACCATTCCTCTCTTTTTAGAATAGGTTGTTTTTTTGTAAAATATTGTTAAACCAGAAATGGCTTGGAAGAAGTAATAAAAAATAAATAAATAGGGGTACTTGTCGTTAGGTGCACCACAGAGTATTGTATCTAACCTGACACTAGCTGACAGTATGTTAGCTAGCCGTTATTTATAGATATTTATGATAGTACGTTATTTTGGCCCAATTTCACCTTTAAAGGACCAATCGAGGTTTTGTCATCCCTTTTGGCCGAGTGAATGTCGAAAGCTATGATCTAGTAAATGTAATTAAGCCACTCAAACAACTTGGCAGAGGCCAGTGATTAGTGTGATAATAGGAAAGGTTTACATGTGGCACAGCTTAAAGATAATTATCGAATTAGTTTTAATTAATCCTATTCTATGGCCTGGTGTGCTGGGATAAAAAAAAAAGTGTAATTTTACCGTTAGATTAATCTGTTTTCCCTTACCTTTTATTTTTGAGTTTATACTATATCGGTTTTTAGTATTTTCATCAGAATTACGGTAACAACAATGGAATACTGTATAATTTTACCATCGTATATTTTATAAAGGCACAATTTTCCAGATTTTGAAAATTTACTTTAGTGTATAGTAGGGAGATGACCAACCCAAGGCACTCGTGCCAAAATTTAGTATTCAGTCAGTTCTGAAATGTCACTTACCTTGACATTGTTTTTAATTCTTAAGTAGCTAACCCGGTCATGCTTTGTTGTCGCTTATTGTAGTATACAATTTTATGGAAGTAAATAAGTGTAATCTGGCGAGCATAAGATTTACCAAGAAAACTTCAGTGCGTATAAAATAGTTACTGTAGATATCTGTCGAATTGGGAATGACTATAAAATGTTCACTGAATTTAATTTTTGTATTCAACTGTAATTACACTGTTATACTAAAATCCAATGTATGTACTAAAAATTTTTTATTTATCAACTTACATATACATTAATTACCATACACATCAGGGGGGGGGGATTGTGATTGAAATAAAAAAATATATATAATTCTGTTAATGATTGTCCTATTTCTTTAATTTATTTTTCGTTTTGTGGCAGGTCATTTTTTAAAAAATAATGGTCGAAAACCAAGACAAAAATTATTTTTCTATTCTACATAATATTTTTCTCATTTGCGATATTGTCATAAAAATTAACTGTGAAAAATTTTAAGTCTATCTATCCACTATTTTCTGAGTTTTGAGGTAACTCACAGACATATGTTCCTTGCTTTTTAACATACGGAGTTGAGTACATTGGCGGATCCAGGGGGGGGGGGGGCTGTGGGGGCTGCAGCCCCTCCCTTTGGAAATTTTTTCGTCATCTTAAGATAGAATTTGACTTTCCTTAAAGTAAGAAAGCAAGTTAAAGAACAAATAATGTGCAGAACAGGTAGAATTTAAGTTGTGGGAAAGGAACATGAGGGTAAAAAGGCTGATTTTCAGATCCAAATAAAGGGCTATGGGGCTGCAGCCCCCCCCCCCTCTTTACGATCGGCTGGATCCGCCCATGGTTGAGTATTAAAACTCTTAGAGCCTATAACCTTCCTAGGAAAATCCTGAACATTAGCAAAAAGCCCCATCACAATAGGAAAAGCGGTATGGCAGCTCATAACACAAAAGCTAATGATGTAAAATAATGTAATGACAGAACTTTTAATAAAATATTTCTGATTTAAACTTTCATGAAAAAAACTTTATGATAAAATATCAAAAATAATAGTTCTTGCATAAACTGTTTTAAATAGTTTTAAAAATAAAATAGTTCATCAAGAAAATCTCAATATTGAACATTTTGTATTTTCGCAAAAAAAGGAAAAAATATTTTTAAAAACGAGAATACTATTTAAAAATAATTGCTTAGAGGCGACAATTTAGAGGACAGTTGGGTTTTTTTATAATGGGATCACATTAGGGAATCCCATCACATTTTTAATAAAGATGTTCGTTGGAATCGTCATGGAATGGGTATAGTATTTTAAATGTAATGAAACTTCAAAGTCTCAAGTTCTAAGGAGTGGGGAGGTTCAGTCTTAACTAGTAAACCATAGGTTAGATTTTTTTTTAATACTGGCGGGTACCACCTGTCTGCCTGTCGGGGTACCAATGCTGCTAATTTTTTTTTTTTTTTCTTTTCAAATTAGAGAATTTCTTCTAAAAAAAGAAAACTATGAATTTATATCGGTATGATGGAACCGCTGTTGAAGTTATGACAGTATTTGAATTATTCCTATTTATCTTTACATTTATTTTTGTTAGTCTCTTACGATGCTGTTTATCCTGTTATTTTTGAAGTCAATGGGTCTCCACATGATGATTATGTCCAAGTTACGCTTAAATGTTTGTGGTTACTTTGCAGTTATTATTTATTATAGTCATATTTTATTATGAAAAAAAAAATAGTCTCGAACAGTCTGATATATTTTTATTTATCTCACTAAATGATTTTTTTAAAACTATTTGACAGAAAAAGTTAATATTTGTGACATCTATTACAATATTCTTGATTGAGTCGTGGCTAGAGTTAAGGTAGCAGCTAGCCATTTAGACTTTGACACTGATTAAACGCCTCCCGGGACACGTTGCCAAGACAAATAAAGATGCATATCCAAGTTAACTAGAATCATCAACGGCCTAATGAGTTGCCTCAATGGAAGAATATAAAATGGCTTCTGTCATGTTTCATCGAAGAGGAGGGATCTCTAGTTATCAATAAAACTTTTATATTAAAGATATATATTGAAGAAATAAAAATGATTAGTACATTTTAAATACTTCTGTTATTTTTATTTTTTTTATTACTATTTTGTTCAAATGATCTATCATCGACACACGGTCTTATAACATATGTTTTTATCTTATTTTCATTTGTTTAATCTTTGTTGCTTGGTTAAAAATAAATAAAATTTCATTCGTGTATTAGCATTTCATTTATCAGTCTTATATTAATAAATTTTCGAAAATAACATTATTTTTAAACATACTTTCATTTATTTTCTAGTTCATCTTTAAAGAACAGTTGCCCTCCTGAAAGTTTCGTATCTTCCTTGAATGATCCCTGCAGCTTATTCGATATTCGTCATTTCATATATAAAATATCAGAATTTCCTCATATTTTACATGTCAGTTAAGGCAACATTTGGATAAAAGGTTTGGAGATCATTTGATTGGTTGCAGAGGCTGATTTAGTCGGCCTCGAAGATATCCCAGAGGCCACACTATTGAATTATTTTTTTAGCACATTGGTTGAAATATGAAGTAGGGGAGGTTAGGTTGGACATCGGCTTCTAGTTTTCGTCACACCTGTTGTAAAGGCCCCACAATTGTACCATGTGACCAGCTCGACCTTGGGAGTCGTCCTGAGTTTTCAATCCGATGCTAGCAGTGTAGAGAAGAGTGTGCTTTATTGATTGATTTTGCAAGATGTAAGTAAATTTTTATATTTTTCATAAATTTGGTTTAAAGGCATGGCAAAACATTTGACTCCGATTCTGTTCACATAGCCCCAAACTCCTATGAAAAACCTGACCTTTCGACTAACCAGTTTCTTGTTTGATTGTTCTCCCCTGTCCTGGCAGCCATCTCTCATATGATCTCTCCTGTGGGGTTAGTTGGCTCTCTTCAACTGGGGTTTGTTGGCGCAGTAGCAATTCACAAAAGCAAGGTAAACATATACAAAGGTGAAACAACCAAATGTCTTTATTTCCAGCAAGGATGATGACAGCAATTTTTCTTAAGCAGAAAGTGACGACAATCTAAACTTCTATCTTCTATTGTCATTCTATTTTCCCTTAAAAGCTGTTAAAAACCGATTCAAATTTATTATACCATTAGAGTGCAGCTTTTGAATAACAATACTATGTGTCAGGCAGTTCTAAAATCAGATGGCTAAACAACTCCACCTTCTAGGCCAACCTGCCCCATGTAGGGGGTTAATTGGCATAATCTGGTTTGACGAATTCTTCAATTTTCTATTATCTTAGTATAAAATATTATGTGGTGAAAAAAATACTTGAAGTACTCTAATACTTGGAGCTTACAGTAGTATCAGCCCTATTGGGATAATATTAACAGCAACGACTCAACAATCAAAAAAGTGAAAACTCTTGCCAACCAACCCCGCTCTCCCTTACGCAAAGTAAAAGTAAATGCTCAGGATGTTGTAATTATAGGTATTTATATGCTGCTGGCAGATAACCAAAATGCACGGACATGTACCTGTATAAAACTTTCTGATTGGAGGATAAAATGTTGGATAAGTAAATCGGATAAGAGCATGTATGTGCTTTTGTAAGTTAGTTTTCTTAAATCCAATCCACACCTGTAGATTTAGTCCCGTTCCTCCAGTCTCACCCTATATTCAATAGTGGCTGTTATAAATAAAAATAATATTTTCTGTTGTAATTGTCATAATTAAATTTATTATATTTAATAATTAATTAATTAATTATTAATAATTAATTTTAGTCGCGAAAAAAAAAAGCCGTATTAATTACGGTTTTTAAAATTTTAGTTCGCGAGAACTGACAACAGATCGCATTGAAAACGTTGGTCGCGGTAGCCAGGAGGGGGGGCGGGTAAAACCCCACCCGCCCTACCCCGCCGCTTCACCACATAATAAGGACTTTTTGAATATTTACCTTTGCGAGAGGTAATTAGCTAGGAAAGAAAAAAACCCATAGTAATTAGTTAATGAAAATTAACGAGTGCGAGAGGTAACCGGAGCGCGGGGACAACTAGTCGGCGACGGTGGCGGTTCCTGGTGGGGTCGGGGTTAACCCGCCCCCCCTCCCCAATCTATAGTCTTACCTAATAAAGATTTTTGTACTAATTACCTATGCGAGAGGTAACTAGTCGCGAAAAAAAGGCCGTATTAATTACGGTTTTTAAAATTTTAGTTCGCGAGAACTAAAAAGAGATCGCATTGAAAACGTTAGTCGCGGTAGCCAGGAGGGGGGGGGTAAAACCCCACCCGCCCTCCCCCGCCGCTTCACCACATAATAAGGACTTTTTGAATATTTACCTTTGCGAGAGGTAATTAGCTAGGAAAAAAAAAACCCATAGTAATTAGTTAATGAAAATTAAAGAGTGCGAGAGCTACCTGGAGCACGGGGACAACTAGTTGGCGACGGTGGTGGTTCCTGGTGGCGTCGGGGAAAACCCTCCCCCCCTCCCCAATCTATAGTCTTACCTAATAAAGATTTTTGTACTAATTACCTATGCGAGAGGTAACTAGTCGCGAAAAAAAGGCCGTATTAATTACGGTTTTTAAAATTTTAGTTCGCGAGAACTAAAAAGAGATCGCATTGAAAACGTTAGTCGCGGTAGCCAGGAGGGGGGGGGTAAAACCCCACCCGCCCTCCCCCGCCGCTTCACCACATAATAAGGACTTTTTGAATATTTACCTTTGCGAGAGGTAATTAGCTAGGAAAAAAAAAACCCATAGTAATTAGTTAATGAAAATTAAAGAGTGCGAGAGCTACCTGGAGCACGGGGACAACTAGTTGGCGACGGTGGTGGTTCCTGGTGGCGTCGGGGAAAACCCTCCCCCCCGCCCTTATCTATAGTCTTACCTAATAAAGATTTTTGGACTAATTACCTATGCGAGAGGTAACTAGTCGCGAAAAAAAAAGCCGTATTAATTACGGTTTTTAAAATTTTAGTTCGCGAGAACTAACAACAGATCGCATTGAAAACGTTGGTCGCGGTTGCCAGGAGGGGGGGGTTAAACCCCACCCGCCCTCCCCCGCCGCTTCACCACATAATAAGGACTTTTTGAATATTTACCTTTGCGAGAGGTAATTAGCTAGGAAAAAAAAACCCATAGTAATTAGTTAATGAAAATTAACGAGTGCGAGAGCTAACTGAAGCGCGGGGACAACTAGTTGGCGACGGTAGTGGTTCCTGGTGGCGTCGGGGAAAACCCTCCCCCCCTCCCTATTCTATAGTCTTACCTAATAAAGATTTTTGGACTAATTACCTATGCGAGAGGTAACTAGTCGCGAAAAAAAAGCCGTATTAATTACGGTTTTTAAAATTTTAGTTCGCGAGAACTGACAAGAGATCGCATTGAAAACGTTGGTCGCGGTAGCCAGGAGGGGGGGGTAAAACCCCACCCGCCCTCCCCCGCCGCTTCACCACATAATAAGGACTTTTTGAATATTTACCTTTGCGAGAGGTAATTAGCTTGGGAAAAAAAGAACCCATAGTAATTAGTTAATGAAAATTAACGAGTGCGAGAGCTAACTGTAGCGCGGGGACAACTAGTTGGCGACGGTGGTGGTTCCTGGTGGCGTCGGGGAAAACCCTCCCCTCCTCCCTATTCTATAGTCTTACCTAATAAAGATTTTTGGACTAATTACCTATGCGAGAGGTAACTAGTCGCGAAAAAAAAGCCGTATTCAATACGGTTTTTAAAATTTTAGTTCGCGAGAACTGACAAGAGATCGCATTGAAAACGTTGGTCGCGGTAGCCAGGAGGGGGGGGTAAAACCCCACCCGCCCTCCCCCGCCGCTTCACCACATAATAAGGACTTTTTGAATATTTACCTTTGCGAGAGGTAATTAGCTAGGAAAAAAAAACCATAGTAATTAGTTAATGAAAATTAACGAGTGCGAGAGCTAACTGAAGCGCGGGGACAACTAGTTGGCGACGGTAGTGGTTCCTGGTGGCGTCGGGGAAAACCCTCCCCCCCTCCCTATTCTATAGTCTTACCGAATAAAGATTTTTGGACTAATTACCTATGCGAGAGGTAACTAGTCGCGAAAAAAAAGCCGTATTAATTACGGTTTTTAAAATTTTAGTTCGCGAGAACTGACAAGAGATCGCATTGAAAACGTTAGTCGCGGTAGCCAGGAGGGGGGGGGGGGTAAAACCCCACCCGCCCTCCCCCGCCGCTTCACCACATAATAAGGACTTTTTGAATATTTACCTTTGCGAGAGGTAATTAGGTTGGGAAAAAAAGAACCCATAGTAATTAGTTAATGAAAATTAACGAGTGCGAGAGCTAACTGAAGAGCGGGGACAACTAGTTGGCGACGGTGGTGGTTCCTGGTGGCGTCGGGGAAGGGACAACTAGTTGGCGACGGGAGTGGTTCCTGGTGGCGTCGGGGAAAACCCTCCTCTCTCCCTATTCTATAGTCTTACCTAGTAAAGATTTTTGGACTAATTACCTATGCGAGAGGTAACTAGTCGCGAAAAAAAAAGCCGTATTAATTACGGTTTTTAAAATTTTAGTTCGCGAGAACTGACAAGAGATCGCATTGAAAACGTTGGTCGCGGTAGCCAGGAGGGGGGGGGTAAACCCCATCCGCCCTCCCCCGCCGCTTCACCACATAATAAGGACTTTTTGAATATTTACCTTTGCGAGAGGTAATTAGCTTGGGAAAAAAAGAACCCATAGTAATTAGTTAATGAAAATTAACGAGTGCGAGAGCTAACTGAAGCGCGGGGACAACTAGTTGGCGACGGTGGTGGTTCCTGGTGGCGTCGGGGAAAACCCTCCCCCCCGCCCTTATCTATAGTCTTACCTAATAAAGATTTTTGGACTAATTACCTATGCGAGAGGTAACTAGTCGCGAAAAAAAAGCCGTATTAATTACGGTTTTTAAAATTTTAGTTCGCGAGAACTAAAAAGAGATCGTATTGAAAACGTTGGTCGCGGTAGCCAGGAGGGGGGGGGGGTAAAACCCCACCCGCCCTCCCCCGCCGCTTCATCACATAATAAGGACTTTTTGAATATTTACCTTTGCGAGAGGTAATTAGCTAGGAAAAAAAAACCCATAGTAATTAGTTAATGAAAATTAACGAGTGCGAGAGCTAACTCGACCGCGGGGACAACTAGTTGGCGACGGTGGTGGTTCCTGGTGGCGTCGGGGAAATGGTGTAGTAAAGTATTACAAGTGGTGGGCAACAGTGGGTAATTAATAAAATAAGATATGAATGTAGAAAAATGTGTGACTTTGGGAAATGATATTTAACAAAACACGTCAATTTCTTATCTAAGTAAGTTGGTAAGTGAAAGTTGTGTGTTGCGCGCACGCACCAGATTATAAGGACTTTTTGAATATTTACCTTTGCGAGAGGTAATTAGCTAGGAAAAAAAAAACCCATAGTAATTAGTTAATGAAAATTAACGAGTGCGAGAGGTAACTGGAGCGCGGGGACAACTAGTTGGCGACGGTGGTGGTTCCTGGTGGGGTCGGGGAAAACCCGCCCCCCCTCCCCAACCTATAGTCTTACCTAATAAAGATTTTTGGACTAATTACCTATGCGAGAGGTAACTAGTCGCGAAAAAAAAGCCGTATTAATTACGGTTTTTAAAATTTTAGTTCGCGAGAACTAACAACAGATCGCATTGAAAACGTTAGTCGCGGTAGCCAGGAGGGGGGGGGGTCAAAACCCCACCCGCCCTCCCCCGCCGCTTCACCACATAATAAGGACTTTTTGAATATTTACCTTTGCGAGAGGTAATTAGCTAGGAAAAAAAACCCATAGTAATTAGTTAATGAAAACTAACGAGTGCGAGAGGTAACCGGAGCGCGGGGACAACTAGTTGGCGACGGTG
This sequence comes from Aelia acuminata, assembly GCA_911387785.2. Taxonomy (NCBI): domain Eukaryota; kingdom Metazoa; phylum Arthropoda; class Insecta; order Hemiptera; family Pentatomidae; genus Aelia; species Aelia acuminata. Next base: position 3,811,440 of record OU426979.1, on the reverse strand, counting down.
GTGGTTCCTGGTGGGATCGGGGTTTCTATAGTCTTACCTAATAAAGATTTTTGGACTAATTACCTATGCAAGAGGTAACTAGTCGCGAAAAAAAAGCCGTATTAATTACGGTTTTTAAAATTTTAGTTCGCGAGAACTAACAACAGATCGCATTGAAAACGTTAGTCGCGGTAGCCAGGAGGGGGGGGGGGTCAAATTTCGAGGTACGAAATTGCTGTCTTAAAAAATCGAATTAAATTAAATTAGGGGGTGGGTCAGAGCGGTTACACCGATTTTTAATATTATTATCGCACCTACCCCCTATTTTTGGCCTCATCCAATTTCCATCACCGATAATTAGTTTCTACCCTTGAGAGCCGTGGCTACGCTCGATTTTTTTTTTTTGTTTTTTTTTATTAATATTTCGATTTAATTACTCCTTTTTACTATTTCGATTTAATTAGAAATTTTTATACTGCCTAAGACTCCGTTCCCGTATCTTGTAATTGTATCGGATAAAAGTTTTCTTTTAATATATCATATACCTCTGTTTTTATTGTTTTCATGAAATCTTTATCTGTTAACTTTACGGATCTGAATATTAAGTTTTTAACTGTATTGATTATTTGTACTTTGGGATGATTTGAGATATAATTTAGTATTCTATGACTGAATGTTTCTTTTTTAGTCCATTTCGTGATTATTTTGTTGTTTTTCATGTGCACCTCTATATCCAAGAATCCTGCACCTGCACCTACCCCCTATTTTTGGCCTCATCCAATTTCCATCACTGATAATTAGCTTCTACCCTTAGAGCCGTGGCTACGCTCGATTTTTTTTTTTTTTTTTTTTATTATTACGATTCAAGTAGTCCTTTTTACTCTTTCGATCTAATTGGCAATTTTTATACTGCCTAACACTCCGCTCTCGTTCAATTTGTATGCTTTCGAGGTATGATAACCCAAGTCATAAATTAGGGTTAAGGGGGTGGGTAAGAGCGGTTACACCGATTTTTAATATTATTCCCGCACCTACCCCTCTATTTTTGGCCTCATCCAATTTCCATCACCGATATTTAGCCTCTACCCTTGGAGCCGAGGACTACGCTCGATTTTTTTTAATTTTTTTAATTTTAATTAAATGACTTGTCACATTGGCTAAATTCGTGGAAATGGCTCTGCGGTGAGGTTAACGTCGACGTACCTATTAGGGTGGGAAGTATTTAGTTACATAGTTTGATGGTCTAGCTTGATTACTGCTCCATATCCAGACCATCATCCATTTTCCGACTGACACCCACATCCATTTTATCGGAAACGTTATTAGAGACTTAAGATAAGAAAATGCTATTAAATAAACTGTTATTTAATCAGTAATAAAAACGGCTCTGGTAATTTTTAATTGCGGTCAGTTTTGTTCAAAAACCCTATCTAATTAAGAATTCCTATAAAAGTTACTTGCGTTGCCATTTCGATTGTTATGAATCTAGACAACAGATATAATAATTAATTAATAATTAATAATTAATAAATTAATTAAGTAGTATTATGATGAAACCTGATATCAGCCGTTTTTATAAATACTAATTTTATTGTCCATTAAAATTTATCCCTGGTGATATTCCCACATAGCTGACACATATTTCAACAGTGTCTGTCTGTTTTGAACTCGTACATTAAGCGAAATAAGAATTCCACATGTATTTGATTTTTCATTTTTATGAAATTTAATTGCTGAAGGAACACCTTTGAAAATATGTTTGAAAACTAATATTATTGGCGTAATATCAACATATTTTGAACTGTGTTGGTATTGCTTTGACAAAGGAGAGGTTAATGGCAGATTTTTAAGATTAAATTAAGATAGGTTATCATTTCATTGCATTTGCGATATGCATAACCATTTTCTCCCCATTATCTATAACATTCGATAAATTAATATTTTTGATATAAATAACTTTACTTAAAATATAAGGTATTATATTAATACCATTGATTAACCCATTTTGTCCACGGATTCGTTTAAACATCATCAACAATTATATCTTTTCAATCATTTTGTTTTTATTTATTCTAAATTAATTATCCATGAATACGTAATTAATGTAAAAGGTTCTATTTTATCTTGTTAACCATCCTCTTATTTTAATATTCATGTATACACCACCTTTTATATTATTATCAGTTCTGTAATGTATCCATTTATTGTCACCCCTAGCATAGATACTCAAATATTTGTTTTCTTTTAGCCCTGATAATGATCCACAAGTTGGATCGAAACGTTGGCTTACCATAATAAAATCATTGTATAAATTGAAAATCCTGACCATTATTTAACCTATCGTAAAAAATTTAATCTAAATTATTGTAGTTGAAATTAATAATAACTGCTTTGGAGGAGAAATTATCCATTGTAGAGGCTGAAATGAAATTGAGTAACGTTAATGATATGTGATGTGATGATGGAAGCTAACATTAAGATCAGGCAGTAATAATAGAAAATTACATCCTTAAATGAGGTGTTTGGTTTCGAAACCTGTTACATTTATTTTTTCCAAATAATTTTTTCTTTCTTTTTTTTCAAGATTTAAATATTTAAAAAATGTGTTGGAAGTGTTTGTTTCAAAAACCTCTAGATCCTTCGAAAATCAATACTAAAAGATTCCATTTCTTATCAAAAGCGGTTCTAATTGATCCTTTTTTGACCAGTCATGAAAAATTGTTGAAAATGGATGTAGACGGTTTCGAAACCAAACGCCTCTAATATTTAGTTGATTATTTTTAATTTTAAAATTAGTACATGCGAGAAAATTATTCTTGACGTTGACACTCTATTTTGATTATTTGCATTTTCAAAATTAATTTCAGAGACAAATTAAGAAAATTCATTGAAAAAAAAAATCATGAAAAGATATTTTTTATAACAATTAATTTATTATTATTATTATTATTATTTTTATGATTTCCTTTCTTTTCTATAATTAAGTCATTTAACTTGATGAGTCATTAATAGGAAACTGAAATTTCGTGAAAAAGTTTTTAAAAAAATGTATATATATATATATGCCTGGCAGACGGTATTAACCATTGTCATAGTGTGTTGTTATTGTAATATATTATTTTGTATAAGTTTACTATACAGTAAAACATGCTTTTATGTAATATAAATATAAATGAATGGATTTTTAAAACTTTTTCACAAAATTTCCGTTTCCTATTACAGACTTATCAAGTTAAACGACTTATTAATATACAAGAAAGGAAATAATAATAATAATAAAAAAAATTAGTTGTTATATAAAATCACTTTTAAGGAATTTTCCTATTTTCTCTCTGGAATAAATTTTGAAAATGCAAATAATCGAAATGAAGTGAACTTCATGAATAATTTTCTCGCATGTAGGTACTAAGTTCAAAATTAAAAATAATCAACGAAATATTTAAGAATATAATCTTCTATTATTACTGCCTGATCTTAATGTAGCTTCCTTAATGTTAAATATGAAATTGTTGGACAATAATTCAGAGGAGACAAAAGTATAACCTGGCTTCCTGCCAGGGCATGATTCCATTTCCTGTATTCTCTTCGATTTCTGGGCGCCATTTCTTACTGATCTTATGAAATACAACCTCATTGTCCTAACACGAGAGGAGGAGCCCCTTTCTCACGATTTTTTTTTTTTTAAACTATTGGATTACACTCATCATTTAATAAATACGTGGCCAATCTTTCTCTCTTCAGATAAAATTATTTAAAATAATAGATCCTTTAATTTAATAAATATTTTCTAAATTTCATTCAATCAAAAATTAGCGTAGGGGTCACCCGTAGTTTTGTGGTTAGCATAGCTACCTATAATACTAAAGGTCGCGGGTTCGCGTCCCGAGGTGGCCCTAGGATTTTTTAATGGGAGTAAAAAATCCTTGGCTATACGGTCCCTCGGATAGGACGTAAAATGGAGGTCCAGAGCCTGTACGATGTCAGGTACTCGTTAAAGATGCATATCCTAATTATACCTGGATAGGCAGAATTTAGTATCCTTACTGTAGCATCGTCGGATTAGTCTCAGCAGCATGGGCGTCACCAGCACCAAATTATTGGGGGGGGGGCTCAATATTTTTCTAGATAGGGTAGGTAGAAATTCGAGGAGCTAAAAGTTGAAGTAATAACCCCTAAAAACAACTGTTGGGGCATTTAAATTCATCCTCCAACGCTTTATTTTTAATGGTATTTATAGTCTCTTAAAACTTGTCAATTTATGCCTCAGTCATACATTAAAATAGGGAATTGTTGAAGGATGTGGGCCAAAATTTCTTGATTGAATATTATCCAAGTTCTCCTTCTGATCCTGAGACTTTTAAGCTGATTTAATAAGCTTCATCGAATTGATGGAAAGTAGGATCAGGCTGCTTGGTTTAAAAAAGAAATGTAGAGCAATAAAACAAAACAGTTCGAGCTAAAACAAAGAATATATAATTCATCAAATATACAATACGCCTGACTAGCTTTTAACTATAAAGTGTGCTGAAATTAATTAATATTTTATATTTATGCTAGCTGTATATACCGGTTTCACCCGGAAAATTTCATTTTTTATATCTATGAAGTGAGACTTTTATCGACTCAAACGATCGATTTCGTAAAAACCAATTTAAAGCGAGATCAGGACGATTTTTATAATAATAAAGAATAAACCCAGAAATTGGCTGAAGTTATGCAATGTTTATATGGACAGGTGTTAACACCTGGTATCAAAGAACCACTGAGCGAAATTTGGAGAATTTGTGACAAACGGTATGGATTTCTATGAAGAAAAAACAAACATTTTTATTTATATAGATGGCTGTATATCCCGGTTTCAACCGGGGAATTTCATTTTTCTAATAAAACAGTTGATTTCGTAAAAAACCATTGTAAAGCGAGTTTATTACGATTTTTATAACAATAAAGAATATCAGCTGAAGATCGGCTGAAGTTATGCAATTTTAATATGGACAGGTGTTCGCACCTGGTATTAAAGATCCTCTGAGCGAAAATTGGAGAATTTGTGACAAACGGTTTGATTTCTATGAAGAAAAAACAAACAGAATTTCATTTTTATTTATATAAATGGCTGTATATCCCGGTTTCACCCGGGGGAATTTCATTTTTCTAAAGAAACGGTCGATTTCGTAAAAAAAAAAAAAACCATTGTAAAGCGAGATCATTACGATTTTTATTACAATAAAGAATACCAGCTGAAGATCGGCTGAAGTTACGCAATTTTAATATGGACAGGTGTTCGCACCTGGTATCAAAGAACCACTGAGCGAAATTTGGAGAATTTAGGACAAATGGTAAGGATTTCTATAAAGAACAAATAAACAAACAAAAAGAATTTCATCTTTATTTATACAGATTTTATTGTTAAACTGGGATAAATTCGTAGAAGCGCATTTTTATTTAATTTAATACATGGGGTCCTCTCCTGCCAAAATATTGGGGGGACAGTCCCCTCCTGCCAAAATATTGGGGGGGGGTGGGCGACCCCCCAGACGGTGACGCCCGTGCTCAGCAGCATCAAGTTACGTTAAACAAACAATATATATATATAATAGGATATGGAATTAATCCTTTTTTTTATTCAATAAGGCTCGTATTATCACGACGTCCGGTCACCTTTCACTCTAATCTTCGAGTCGAGCTCCGCTGGGCCGCATCCCCTCACCCTAGTGTACCGTACCGTATTCCCGCACTACTGAGGTTTCTCTTAAGGAAGATGTTATTGTTCCATCTAATTATATATCTACTTCCGTAATGTCTAATCTATTGCTACTTTACCATGATATAAACAATTTTTTTTTTTTTTCTCACGTGTCTTCCCTTTTTTGGATATACGGGGTTTGAACCGGGTCAGTGGAGATGGCGGAGGATTAATGCCGTGTTGGTAATAGACCTCCCGGCACTGGGACTCGAACTACTAATTACCAGGAGATCAAAAGTAAAGCCTCAAAGTACAAAATCATTTTTTCTTGTATGAAACAATTTTTTATACAGTTTGATCTTGGTAACTATATTAAAATCCTGATAATAGAAATTTTTAATGAAGTGGAAATGTGGAATGAAGATGTCTGGATCAAATAAATACTCAGTAGGGTCGCGACATCCGCAGCAAAACATCGAAAAAATACATCAATTATAAAGAACATCGGTGTTTTTTTTTTAAACATAAAGCTAGGTGTCACCTGTGGTGTAGTGGTTAGCAAAGCAGCCTAACATACTGAAGGTCGCGAGTTTGCGTCCCGTGGTAGCTCCAGGCTTTTTTAAATGGAGGAAAAAATCCATGGCTATGTCGTCCCTCGGGTAGGACGTAAAATGAAGGTCCCGAGCCTGTACGATGTCAGGCACTCGTTAAAAATCCCTATCCTAATTGATAGGATATATATATATATATATATATATATATATATATATATATATATATATATATATATATATATATATATATATAAATCTCGTGTCCCAATGTTTGTCAGAGGTAAACTCAGAAACTACTCAACCGATATTGATAAACTTTAGGTCATTGTGTGTAGTTTTGTTGAACTTTAAAGATAGGATAGTTTATGTCTCGATTGTTGGCCTCAATATTTCTTTTCATGCAAATTAAATGGTTATTATACTACAGCAGAGTGTGATTATGTGTAAGTTAATTTATTATTCCTTTATTTACTTTCGATATTTAGGGAGGGTAACCATCCAGTTGCCAAATCTTTTTTTTTCCAGCTTGGACTTGAAAATTCGTGTTTATCCCATGGGCACTTATGTGTTACCTTTTCACGAAAACATCGAATCTATTTTTTTTAGAAAAAGACAGGTTAACCAAAATCATTCTGTACCTATTAGCACTACAATAAATAGAAATGCGAATTCTAATAATGAAAAAAATGTAAATTATTATTACAAAAGGTATAAGTTATCACATTCATAAAATTGATTTTTTTGTTTTGATAAGTAGTACTGTAAGGACGTATAGTTTTTTCACATGGTTTGAGATCTTTTTTTATAACCTTTATTTTAGAACCATGTGTTATTTTCTGAATTTAATTAATATGTATTAAAGCAAAAGATTAATTCGGTACATTTTCGAAGTATATTGTGATTGTACTAACCCTTATTCCAATTATATTCTTTATCAGTTCCTTTTCCATTTTACAATAAAAGCTTTAACCCTTCTATATTCTTTTCCAAGTAATTTCAAATTTGGCCTAAAGTTCTATTCTAAATCTCGTTGGTTTTTAGGTTAGCTAAAATATATTTATCTTTATCATTGAATTTTGATTTGACTGCATTAAAAAGAATAGGATATACAGTAAACCCTCGATATAGCGAACTGGTAGGGGGTTTGGTATTCATAGATCGCTATAACGACATTCGTTATAACCGAGGCTTCTTTTTTTTTTATATTTTCTTTTAGCCAATGGCCGCACTAATTTGATCATATTTAGAAGGAAATTCACTCATTAGAACTAGTTGAATTAAAACGCATGTATGTAATTTATTTTTAGATAAACTACATATTAATTAAACTGTGAGATCCATTAATTTACCTGCCAAGTTCAACTGAGAGTTCTTTAGCGTTAGCTTTAATAAGAGGGTCTGAGATTGGTATTTGAGATCTCATTTATTTAAAGCAATTTATCAATTTTTTTCCAAATATTCATGAGCCGCAGAGCGCAATCTTTTATTTGATGCTGAAGTTAATTCTTGGGCTGCGGTTGAATCTATTTTATCTTTGTTTTTTGAAATGGTTGACAATGTTGATTTTAGAATTCCATATTTTTCTGCGATGGTTTTCTTACGTAGAATTCCTGGAGAATTTTCAATTTTTCCTCGATTAATAAAGATTTACGTTTGTGACACACGTTTACTAACGAACTCATTGTGTGTTAAAAAAATCTGGTGCGTGCGCGCAACACACAACTTTCACTTACCAACTTACTTAGATAAGAAATTGACGCGTTTTGTTAAATATCATTTCCCAAAGTCACACATTTTTCTACATTCATATCTTATTTTTATTAATCGTTAAAGCCGTTTTTGAGTAAATAAAAAAAGCACGTAAAAATGATACAAAATTTATTAAGTAAAGTCCCCCCTCCGGTTAATCAATTTTGATGAAATTTTTACAGTCATATCTCGGGCATATAAATACATCAAATACCCAGTTTGATCAAAATCGTTAAAGCCGATTTAGAGTAAATAAAAAAATCACGTGAAAATGTTACAAAATTTATTAAGTAAAGTCCCCCCTCCGGTTAATCAATTTTGATGAAATTTTTACAGTCATATCTCGGGCATATAAATAGATGAAATACTCAGTTTAATCAAAATCGTTAGAGCCGTTTTTGAGAAAATTGTAAAAAACGTAAAAAGTTACTAAATAAAGTACCCCCTCCCTTTGGGCAATTTTGATGAAATTTTTGCTGTCACATCGCGGGCATATACCTACACTAAATACTCAATTTCAGGTTCCCACGGTTTATAGTTTTTGAGCTAGTCTGTTCACATACACACACACACACACACACAGACACACACACAGACCATTTCGCGGGACTTGGTTATTTTGACTCAGGGGACCCCAAAACGTGTATTTCTGTTGAAAACCGGAAGTCGAAAATTTTCACGATCGCAATACTTCCACTTACTATATATTTCATATATAGGTAAGTGAAAGTAAAAAACAATGTAAACGACTACAGAACACTTATTCGAATAATACAGAGGTCAAAACAGAACTGAGCTAGTTTTAAGAAAAAAGTCAATGGGATCAGAGAGAGGGCAAAAGGAAATCGGATTAGTTAAGAGTAAAAAAACACCTCAATTCTAGAAACTGGAGCTACTTCGTCTTCCCGCGTTCATTCTACGTAATATAGTAAAAAAAAAAAATTAATAAAGATTCTAGTTATAACAGAATATAATACTTCTCAGGCATCAAATTTAGTTCGTAGTTCGCACTAAACGAGGGATTTCGCTATAACGGGGGGTTCAGCAGAAATATAATGGTGATTTTGGGGGGATAGTATTTTGGTTCGCTATATCGAGGTGTTCATTATATCCGAGTTCGTAATAATGAGGGTTTACTGTAATTAGTTCGACGCATTATAGTTACTGAACCACAGCAACGCGTGGTCGGGTCTGCTTGTAAAAATTATACTAAATGGTTAATTTTATTTAACTATGTACAGTACGTTTTCATTAAAAGAAGAACGACACGGTAAAAATATAACTGCTACTGCTGGATAACAACTCCATTACTTGGAGTGATATTAACAACTAAGGAGTACTATAGTGATATAAACCACGACCAGCTTTTAAAAAACTGGAAACTTTGTTATTGATAACCTTGTAACTTTCTAGATAATCCTTCATAGTTTATGGATTTAATTAAGCTCGGCACACTTTGTTATATTGTCACTAACTGTAATGTAATTGCTTCAAGTCATTGATTGCCGTTTTTACTCGTATAATAACATTCTGGCAATAACTTCAGTTATTTCAATTAACTGATTTTAATCAAGACGTAGATTTAACTGCGTAGTTAATTGAGAGACAGTATGAGTGTTAAAGTCGAGAAAGTTATTTGCTAAATATGTCTCCTCATCTTTAGATGCCTTTACACTGTTCGAACCTCACCGGCGAACAGGTAATCCCCCGAACCTTGCCGTACCGGCGTACTACGAATAGCTATTTACACTTTAACGTGAAGTCGAGGGAATAATGATCTCTGACCGTACCTAGGCACCTTAAAACAGGGCGTCCAAAAAGAGTTTTCGGGGTTTGAAAGTTGAATAAAATCTCAAATATAGAATATCAAGTAGGATGTTTACGTTTTATTTAAACACAATGAACTGGAAATTTATTTAGAAAAAACAATATTGTATAGGTGTCCACCATAACGCTGCTGCCACTCCTCGAATCTCAAAACTCAGATTTCTAAAAAAGCGTTGACACATTGTTCCTGAGATTGCCGTCATTTCTGTTCTGATATTTTGCGTTAGATTCGTCGGTTTCATTTCGTATACCCTACTTTTCAGGTATCCCCACAGCAAGAAGTCAAGAGGACTGAGATCGGGACTCTTGGGAGGCCAGCTAATGGTGCCTCTACGAGAAATCACTTTGTTTTGGAATAATTCGTTTACCGTAGCAATGGATAAATCTGAAGTATGGCAAGTGGCCCGTCTTGCTGAAACCATATTCTAGAGTTATCCTTTAAACTCTTGAAGTTCTTGGGCCAAAAAACCTCTTATCATTTCATAGTAACAAAAACCTGAATAATCTTTCTGAACACACTGTATAATAATTTTTATTACAAAGACGGCTGACTTGGAACTAGCGGCTGTTCTTCAAATCATTGCTTTTGCCCTAACTTGTTATGGATAAAATCAACTTTAGAAAAATGCTTAATCTTTTTCTTTCACTATTAAGTTTCACGATTTTGAAAGCCCATTTTATTCGTCTCGCTGCTATCACTTCAATTATATTTATCGGGTACAGTCTACTAAGTTCAGTGGTATGTCTTCTTCTTCTTTATCTTCCTCCTTTGTGCCATTACTAGCGTGGAGGGGCCTCGATCCAACGCTGCCAGGCTTCACGGTCCCTGCACAGCCTCTTCAGTTCCTGGAAAGTTTTTCCACCAATCCTCTGGATATATTCTTCATATAGAATCCTAGCCTTCCGCGTGGCCTCCTGCCAGTGGGTCGAGCTTCCATCACCTTTCTGGGTTCCCGGTTCTCGCTCATTCGACAAACATGGCCAAACCATTTTAGCTGGCGTTTCTCTAGGATAGTTTTCAATGCAGGAATTTTTAGCTCTGCTCTAGTCCTTTCATTTCTTACGCGGTCCCTCCTCGTTTTTCCTGCGACTCTACGTAAGTACCTCATCTCAGCTGCAGTTATTCGGCCGATCTGTTTATCGAGCATTATCCAGCCCTCGCTCCCGTAGGTAAGAGTAGGGAGGTATATTAATCTGTAAATGTGGAGCTTCGTTTCTAGCCCCACATCTCGATGCCCAACAATACTGTTGCATATGCTATAATAGATTTGGTTAGCTTTAGCAATCCTATTTGCTATTTCCCCATCTATTTTTGCCTGTCTATTTATGTTGGAGCCCAAGTAGAGAAAGTTCTCCGCTACTTCGAGAACCTCGCCATTGCAAACCACCTCCACTGTCTCCTCCTCATCTCGGGACAGGACCAGTACCTTGCTCTTGGAGGCATTGATGGTCATTCCTTTACGCTGGAGTTCTTCCTGCCATTCCAGTAGAGCTTGCTGCAGCTTATCTTTTGTGTCGCAAATGAGAACGATATCATCAGCATATAACAGTGACTGGCTAAGTATCGTCCTCATGTTCCACTTACCTATAATTGTTCGAGCAGTTCGCCTTTTACAAATTTTATGGATTTCATCCATAAACACTGTAAACAGAAGGGGGCTCAGGCTGTCTCCTTGTTTTACTCCTCTATCTATGGGGAAAGGAGCAGATTCTGTTCCATTAATCCTCACCACTCCTTTTGAATTCATGTAGACTGATTTTATGGCGGTTATGAGGTCTTGTCGCACATTTTTGGCTGCTACGGCGTTCCATTTTTCTTGACGTGGGACCGAGTCGAAAGCAGCCTTAAGGTCTAGGAAGGCTAAATATGTGCTCTTATCTCTGTCCCATGATTTTTCTAATATATTTCTTATGACAAAGATATTGTCATGGGTCTGCCTCCCAGGACGGAAACCTGCTTGCTCCTCCTCCAACTGCTTCTCCACAATTCGTCGTAGCCTTTTCTCCAGAATGTGCGTGTACATTTTGTAAGCCACAGACAAGAGGCTAATTGGTCTATAATTGGCACATTCTGTTTGACTCCCTTTTTTGTGGATAGGAATAATCACACTGTATTCCCAATCCTTCGGGATCCTCTTGGTATCCCATACCGTCTGAAATAGGCCTTGCAATGCTTTAATGAGCTCTTGTCCACCATATTTCAGGAACTCGGGGGCAATGTTGTCTCTGCCTGCTGCCTTGCCTGTCTTCATCTGTTCAAGAGCCAGTTCCACTGAGTTGAACTCAGTGGTATGTAAGCGTCTAAATTCTTCGGGTAGTTCATCCCTCTTCTGTCGAACACTTTATTTTCAAAAACCCTAAGCCGTTGCTCATCCCTCAACGTCAGCGGTTCTTTTCGCATCCGTAAAGGACCTTTGGAAGGATAATAGTTTTCTAAGTCCTAATTATTAAGTTTCGCAACTGAAAAATAGCAAGCATTTCCGCCTTTTAATGAATTTCCTCATCGATTTCCATGTTTCTTGTTACCATCGAAAATAAAATACGAAAATAGATTTTTTTGCACATGTCGGGCTTCTCAAACGACTTATTCATTTTTTTTGCTTTCGTGGAGCTAGATTTCATTAACAGAATTTTCCACAAGCGCACTGGTGCAGATTAGTATGTATCAGTGTGTTGACTTTCCTATCGCTTTGAGTGTTCCACAAACATTTGTAAACAATTTCTAAATGGTTCTAATGCCAACATTTAACCATTTATATATTTGCCATCAGTTAATTTATTGCTTTCATTCTATATTTAATTAGTCATCTATATAAATAAAGATGAAATTCTATTTGTTTGTTTGTTTGTTTGTTCTTTATAGAAATCCATACCGTTTGTCCTAAATTATGCAAATTTTGCTCAGTGGTTCTTTCAAACCAGGTGTGAACACCTGTCCATAATAAAATTGCATAAAGTCAGCCGATCTTCAGCTGATATTCTTTATTCTCCAAATTTCGCTCAGTGGTTCTTTCAGACCAGGTGCGAACACCTGTCCATATTAAAATTGCATAACGTCAGCTGATCTTCAGGTGATATTCTTTATTGTTATAAAAATCATAATGATCTCACTTTACAATGTTTTTTTTTTTACGAAACCGACTGTTTCCGCGTGCGGATGCCCAAAAGGTCTATAAGTGCCGAGTGGTGAACGTGTAGGCCAAGAAGAAGGTGGGAAGATACGTTTGATCGGTCGTTTTGGTTACAGACGGTGATTGGTGGTATCGGCACCGAACATTTGGGTTCGATAAGCCGTTATTATTGTTATGTATTTTTAAATACAAAAATTCAATAATTATTTCCTGTTGGAATAAGTGTGATCATGTGCGCCACGTTCCGGAAGGAATCCACAGACGCAATTTGTTTACAAGATGTGCCATTTTAGTTTGTTTATCGGGTTGGCGCTGATTGATTTGTTTACAAACATCTTTTGTTCCAGGGAAATTGTGTTCGCATAAATAAGGAATGCAACCTGCAAAACAACATGTCAATTTTTTTTCTTTTATAAAATATAAACAAAATAATATGTATTGTAAATATCTCAACAACCACATTAATAGTTATTTCCATCACTTGTAGCCAAAGTGGTTGATTTCGGTGCGCGGTCGTGTATAACGTGCGAGGGGTAGCCTACCGCGGAAATCAGACCAAGCACCTCAAACACACTTTTGGTACGTGTTATGGACAATAATTTTTACCATACTACTCATACTGGAGTATCTACATTAAAACACTTTTTTTATGTTTCATTAATAACTTACAGATATTAAATTGGCCGTTTGGGGGATCGATCACCTTTAGTGTAGTGGTTAGCATAGCAACCTACAATACTGAAGGTCGCGGGTTCGCGTCAAGCGGTGGCTCTAGGATTGTTTAAAGGTACCAAAAAATCCTTGACTATGCAGTCCCAGGAAAGATACGTAAAATGGAGGTCTAGAGCCTGTACGATGTCAGGTACTCGTTAAAGATCCCTATCCTAATTATACCTGGATAGGCAAAATTGAGTACTCCTACCGTAGCATCGTCCAATTAGTATTAGTGACATAAAGTGACGTTAAGTAAACAACAACAAAAAGGGTGGCAGATTAAAAAAAAAAAATCTGGTGCGTGCGCGCAACACACAACTTTCACTTACCAACTTACTTAGATTAGAAATTGACGTGTTTTACTAAATATCATTTCCCAAAGTCACACATTTTTCTACATTCTTATCTTGTTTTTGTTAATCGTTAAAGGCGTTTTCGAGTAAATAAAAAAAACCCGTGAAAATTATACAAAATTTATTAAGTAAAGTCCCCCCTCCCGTAGATCAATTTTGATGAAATTTTTACAGTCGTATCTCGGGCATATAAATACATTAAATACCAAGTTTGATCAAAATCGTTAAAACCGTTTTTGAGTAAATAAAAAAAACACGTGAAAATGATACAAAATTTATTAAGTAAAGTCCCCCCTCTGGTTGATCAATTGTGATGAAATGTTGGTTATCACATCTTTGGCATATAAATACATCAAATTCCAAGTTTGATCAAAATCGTTAAAACCGTTTTTGAGTAAATAAAAAAAACATGTGAAAATGATACAAAATTTATTAAGTAAAGCCCCCCTCCGGTTAATCAATTTTGATGAAATTTTTACAGTCATATCTCGGGCATATAAATAGATGAAATACTCAGTTTAATCAAAATCGTTAGAGCCGTTTTTGAGAAAATCGAAAAAAACCTAAAAAGTTATTAAATAAAGTACCCCCTCCCTTTGAGCAATTATGAAATTTTTGCTGTCACATCGCGGGCATATACCTACACTAAATACCCAATTTCAGGTTCGCACGGTTTATAGTTCTTGAGCTAGTCTGTTCACATACACACACACACACACACACAGACCATTTCGCGGGACTTGGTTAATTGGACTCAGGGGACCCCAAAACGTGTATTTCCGTTGAAAACCGGAAGTCGAAATTTTTCACGATCGCAATACTTCCACTTACTATATATTACATATATAGGTAAGTGAAAGTAAAAAAAACTACAACAAAAAAAAACATCTGTTTACTAACGTAGAAGAAAAATAATTATATATTAACATTAATATTTCACTGGTGTTTGGTCAAAAGGGGTTCAATGTGTCAAGTCGTCGAATGTGAAGCTTAAACAACGATTTACAAAGCTATTGAAAATCATTATTAATTCATTCTGATTGTATTTCCTTATTCCAGAATAATAAATGAAACTATATTCTTTCAACAGAGACTAATGAATTATCAATAACGAATAAATTATAGTCAATTATGAATTTTAAGAAGACGAGACAAAAAAAAAAAAAAAAAATTATGTCTTAATCCCTTTTGCCCAAACATGAATGATTAATATTACGGGATTTAGCTGGAAGTAGTTCGTTTAAAGCTTCTTGTGCTTCTTCTAAAACATCTTCTGGTATTTGTATGGTATTATGCACTTTAAGCATTATACTTAAAAAGAAACACTGAATCACTTTAAGTTGCCTCTTTTAAAAATATGTTTATTAATATGTATTAGAAGTAGGTGAGTTTAGCACACCGAAAAGATTTTTTTTGGTATTGATTAAGGACCCCTATCCTAATTATATCTGGGTAAGGAAAATTTAGGACTCCCACTGTAGCATCCTTCGATTAGTCAGTCACACTTTAGGCTGTGACTTAAAATAAATAAACAGCAATGTTCTAGTTTACAATCTTCGATGGATTTCATCAATATGTTTATCATTCATTTTATAATTTATAGCGATCACAATGGTGTATGAAACATGATAAAAGCTCAAAACAGGGTCAGATCTTGAAGTGTCAGAAAAAAGTGTCAATTAATCATTTCCGCGTATAGGTATATAACCCTTGTAAAGCTTGTAATAACCTGTTCTAAGCATGGTGGTAAGGTAACGATTTAATTCGCGGTCTCGCTGGGATTAGAACCCCTGCTACAAGATTCAAGTATTCTACATCGGGGAACACTCTAGCACGCACGTCCATCACGATTCCGAGTAAAATCCAGCTGTCAGAATTCTGGAAAATATTTTGAGAGGAACTGTCCGATTCCGAGGCGCGAGACAGACATAATCGATTAATTAGCTGAGGAAACTTTCCCCACGAAGACAAGTTTACCGTTAGAGTGCAAAAAGCTGTCGGAGAGACTCGTTGAGGTTAGGGCGAGCAGTACCACTAGCGGTACATGTCACCCCGCTCAATTACTTCCTGTCACATCGGGGAGCGTGAAGTACCCCAAGAAATGGGCGATCAAGGAAGCTGTGCTGCTGCTCTCTCCCAAACGGCGACCACTTTCTATACTAACAAGGAGGCACTGGATTGAGCCTGTACACTCTACGGGTCCACGGCCTCCATGATAAGAAGCTATGTCCACTTTCTACAAGAAGTTCCCAGGGAGGTGATGTCAGCTGTGAGGTCATGCTAGGTCTTACCTCACCCCATGGCACTCGGTATACGGCAAACTACTAAGTAATACGAACATTTTTACATCAAAAATTATTAAATACTAATAATTTATATATAAATATACAATGGGCGTATGTTTGTTATTTGGTACTCCTAATTGCACCAATCAATAAATTCTTATTACACCAAGGAACAACACATTTATTGGAACTTACTATTTTATTTATTCCACATAAGGTTAACGATTTTCATGTGTTCACACAGATATTTTTCAACGCACACTAATTAAAACAGATGATTATTATAATTTTAAAAGATCATTGACAGTGTTGCCATATGGTTGCACACATTAAAAAAAAAAAAACATTTACACAATTTTTAGTTGATATTAATATTTAACTAGTTATTTTCTAATAAGTTAATTAATAATATTTTATAAATAGAATTTTATTAAATATAAAGAACTTTCAAAAAGAAGCAATCTGTAAAACAACAAAATTGATATATATGGGCAACACTGCTACATCGATATACATGGCAACACTGCTACAGTTACATCAAAACTTGATTAAGTAGCGGATGGATAAATCTGAAACCTTTACGGAACATTGATTTTTAGTAAAAAAGCAATGTTCCCCATATCTACTACTTATCTTGATATATCCTATGGAAGACAGGTCATAAAGAATAGATTTTTTTTTTATATTTTTTAAAAGCAAAATTATAGTTTTTTTTCTTCACTACTAAATGATTGAGAAATCCCGTCAGTCATTGTGCTAATTATACAACAAACACCTACTGCAGTAAGACGGCAAATTGGCAAAGTATAAATATTAAATTGTTTGTTTGTTTGATGTGCCTTTATTCTACTAAGGACGATGGAACAATGGGAGCCCTAAATTTTGCCTACCCAGGTATAATTAGGATAGGGATCTTTAACGAGATTTAAACCAGACATCGTACAGGCTCGGTATCTTAAATAGATTCGATTCCCCACACTTGAAAAGGCGACACATAATTGCCCATGGGAAAACCACGGATTTTCCTTGTCCAAGCCTGGAACTTATAATTTTTATAATAATAATTTACATTATTACAATCACACTTAATTGAATTATAATAAGCATTTAATTTGCAAAAAAGAGGAATTGTTGAGGGCAATAATTGAGATAAAAACTATCCTATCTTTTAAGTTGGACAAAACTGCACACAATGAGCCAAATTGTATAAAGATCGGTTGAATTTCTGATTGAGTTTCTGATTTTACCCCCGACAAAATGTGATACGAGAATTTGATAAAAGTGAGAGATAGTCAACTGTTATTCTATACGATAGGTTAAATGATTATCAGGATTTTCAGTCAAAACTTTTTTATAAAAGTTTTTACTTTTTTATAAATTATAATAAAATTATAGCGTTTTTCTGAACCAGAGTGACACAAAGACTGTCTTTTTATCACTCTGGACGAAGCCACGAAGTTGGATCGAAACGTTGGCTTTCCAAAATAAAAAATTTTGAACTGAAAATTCTGAGATTTATATATATATATATATATATAAAGATATTAATTCTAAATAAATATGAAAAAGACAGATAAACAAGCAAATTTATCCGATTAGAAGACTAAAATTAAATAAAAAGCAAATTAATTAATTTTAATGGCGGATCCAGAACGAAATTAAATCATTGATTTTTGGATGGGAACGGTTTTTACTTTCACTTACCTATATATGAAATATATAGTAAGTGGAAGTATTGCGATCGGGAAAATTTTCGACTTCCGGTTTTCAACGGAAATACACGTTTTGGGGTCCCCTGAGTCAAAATAACCAAGTCCCGCGAAATGGTCTGTGTGTGTGTCTGTGTGTCTGTGTGTCTGTGTGTGAACAGACTAGCTCAAAAACTATAAACCGTGCGAACCTGAAATTGGGTATTTAGAGTATGTATAAGCCCGCGATGTGACAGCAAAAATTTCATCAAATTTGCTCAAAGGGAGGGGGTACTTTATTTAATAAATTTTTAAGTTTTTTTCGATTTTCTCAAAAACGGCTCTAACGATTTTGATTAAACTGAGTATTTGATCTATTTATATGCCTGAAATATGACTGTTAAAATTTCATCAAAATTGATCAACCGGAGGGGGGACTTTACTTAATAAATGTTGTATCATTTTCACATGTTGTTTTTATTTACTCAAAAACGGTTTTAACGATTTTGATCAAACTTGGTATTTGATGTTTTTATATGCCAAAGATGTGATAACCCACATTTCATCACAATTGATCAACCGGAGGGGGGACTTTACTTAATAAATTTTGTATCATTTTCACGAATTTTTTTTATTTACTCAGAAACGGTTTTAACGATTTTGATCAAACTTGGTATTTGATGTATTTATATGCCCGAGATATGACTGTAAAAATTTCATCAAAATTTATCTACGGGAGGGGGGACTTTACTTAATAAATATTGTATCATTTTCACATGTTTTTTTTATTTACTCAAAAACGGTTTTAACGATTTTGATCAAACTTGGTATTTAATGTATTTATATGCCAAAGATGTGACTGTAAAACTTTCTTCAAAATTGATCTACGGGAGGGGGGACTTTACTTAATAAATATTGTATCATTTTCACATGTTTTTTTTATTTACTCAAAAACGGTTTTAACGATTTTGATCAAACTTGGTATTTAATGTATTTATATGCCAAAGATGTGACTGTAAAACTTTCTTCAAAATTGATCTACGGGAGGGGGGACTTTACTTAATAAATTTTGTATAATTTTCACGGTTTTTTTTTATTTACTCAAAAACGGCTTTAACGATTCACAAAAATAAGATATGAATGTAGAAAAATGTGTGACTTTGGGAAATGATATTTAGCAAAACACGTAAATTTCTAATCTAAGTAAGTTGGTAAGTGAAAGTTGTGTGTTGCGCGCACGCACCAGATTTTTTTTTTCTCAATTTATTGATTTATTATACCATTACTTGTTTACGTTCGGGGTTGTTTTTTCCCCTTCTTCAGGACTCTTATAATTCAATTATTTTTTAATACAAAAATTGTCCTATTTGCTAATATATATATATATATATATATATATATATATATATATATATATATATATATTTATATAAAGATATTAAAATGCAACGTATATTCGTTGGTTTAGAACTCCATTAAGTAGCGGATGAATAAATCCGAAACATTTACTGAACGTTGCTGTTTAGCCAATATAGTGGCGATATGTAATTTTTTCTAAAGATTTATGTAAAGGAGGATCATTCTTCATTCATTAATTCATTTGTAAAGGAAGTTCTTGAGTTTAGATAATAGGAGATCTTATCTTATTTTATGGTACCATGCATTTTATAATTTTTATAATAATGAATTCCTCATTCTATTTATTTTTTATTTTTATTTTTTTTTTTTTTCATGTATGTGAACACTTCTACATAAGCAAATTATCAAAGTTCAAGTAAGATATCGATAGCAAGTATATAATTTTATTATAGAATTAAATAAACTAACTCTACTCTATTACTTGTTTATTTTCATATAATACTTTCATCACATAAACTGTTTAACAATTCTAAATAGGAATATTTTAACCGAGTACATCTAATTTTAGTTTTAGTTTTTGCTAACTTTTATATTTTATCATAATTATTTCCTGAGTTCAATCTTCCACCCGTCCTTTTGCAAGGTAATCTAGTCGATGGTTGAGCACTATCGATAGACCGATCGATATCGGTTAAAACTGTCGATTGTTATTGATAATTTATCCAGACCTATTAAGTGAAAATTTTCAACTAATCTAATTAAATTAATTTACCTTCTTATTATTAGAAATGTGTAGGGTTATAAATTATAAGATAGATGATACACGAATTTATTTAAATTTTAAAGAAATAGTTAACTTCAAGAACTATTCATTAGAGAATTTTAACTAATTTAATCAAATTCTAATTGCTTAATTATTATTTGAAACATACAGGGTTATAAATTATAAGGTTATATTATAAGGATTAAAGAAAGACGAATTTTATATTTAAATTTTAAAGAAGAACGTATTTACATTAACAATGGACAAATAAAATCTTCCGAAAAGGAAATTAATGAAACAGTTAATTCAGACTCGGAATTCGTAATATAGGGGAACGAAATAATGACTTGTCCGCCATATTTTTTAGTGTCTAAAACCTAAAGAAAATAGTCAACGGATTCACTTCATTATTATTATCTTTTCATGAAGCATGACTTAATAATAGTGATATAAAACTATCGATAGTACTATCGAAAATATTCTTTTTAAAGGATAAAGTTATAGTCTCTGCCTCTAAGCACCCATGTGCTATATAATTCATGGAAATGAAAAATAAAAAAAAATAAAATTAAAAAAAGTGTAATTTTATTTATGTACATAAAATGCTTACCTACTCTACTCTACAAATATTAACTTTTCGCAAAAAATATAAGACTGAAAAATTGAATCCTCTATGATTCAATTACCTGAAAACATTTTTTTGCATATGCACGCTCCAAGGTATGTCTAGACAAATGTCACAACAACGTCATTATTTCTTCAAAAACTCAGACTGATGTTGTCATGTTAAATCGACAAATGGGAATCCTGGTTGCATGGTTACTTGAAGAGGGTTGGTGTAGCTATCAATGTAAGGGTGCATCTGATTGAAAAAGTAACCGATACAAAACAGTTTTAGAATTCGACTCCCCATCAGAATCCGTCATAAAAACCAGTCACTTATGGTAAAATTTCCAGTACTGTCCATTTCAGTATGGAGCCATTCCAGCAATACTGGAGAAATTCTGGAAGGGTTGAATATCTTCAAAAGGTAACTAATATGACCCAATATAAGATCCCTGATTTTCGCCTTGAAATTCCAAAGACTCTGGGTTTTATTAGCCTGACACAACATATATTTACATTAATATTTGTAGTACAATTCTGATTATTCATTATATTCTGCGCGTACAATTCTGATTCTTCTGGTGCATTCATGTTATTTTGCACTTCAAACATACTACTTATATTAGAATGAAGCACAGTATAGCTACAAGTAACCTCCTTCAAACACATGTTTATTAATGTATATTCGTAGCAGGTAAGGTTAGTGCACCAAAACAATTTTCAGGCCTATAGGCCCGAAAAGTACTACTTTACGGACTCAAACTGAATATTGAAAACATGTGTTTTTGATGCAGTATGATGAAAACTATTTTTGTATACATCACTAGACCAATTGACATCATAACTGGACCAGTGTTCAGTTAGTATGTTGGCTTTGAGAAGGAGGTGACGTTCGGACCGATATGCCTAGGTGTTTGATTTCCAATCAGTCGCTTACCGTTTTTCAAGCCGCAAGAATGTTCTTAGTTATGCTTTTTATAATCGATTCTTGTAGGCTATAGAGACCGATAGTTAGAACTGTCATATTGTTGCGGTCAGAGTACTTCGATTAGTATCGATTCGATAGGAGAGATGATCTAAATGGTTACTTGTTGCTATATTGATCCTCTGATCAAAGTAATAAAGCAACAAGTAATATTAGATCGATTGCTATGCCGATCCTGATATTTAATCATCTCCGGTTAAAAAAATACAAGACTAATAGAAGTTGTGGAAAATACTATTAAAATATTAAAAATGCCAACATACAAAGTAGGATTTGAAACCGATAATTATTTTGTCCATAAAATTGATTATTTTGTTTTTTAAAAAAATTGATAACTTTGGCATAGGTTTATGTAATTTTATTTTAGTTTTATACAAACAAACCATTAGACCTCAAATTATAATCGACATTACAAAACAGTAACTAGCTTTGAAATAACCGTGACTCAGAAGTAACTGTATTCTTCCCTTAGTTAGACCAAGGCACTAGTCAATCGCTTATTGTATATATTCTACCCAGAAAGGCCTAAAACGATCCAAACATGTGAGATAGCTTAGTATTACATACTGTAACCGTTCCAGGCAGTTCTAGAACTAGGTAAAACGAAACAGAAATAAGCATCTGTTTTGGTATCGCCAAAACAGAAATATAATAATTACTATATTTGGTCGGTGTAACGCTAAAGGGAACTAAGCTCCTAACTCCATTTTTCGATTAACCTGAAATTAAAGTTGATTTTGTGAAATAGGATTGTGTTTACTTCTATCGTTCGTTTGTTAAACATCACTTTATGCCACTAAGGATAATCGGACGATGCTAGAGTGGTAGTCCTAAATTTTGCCTATCCAGGTAGAATTAGGATAGGGAGGGATCTTTAACGAGTACCTGACGGGACCTCCATTTTACGTCCTATCCGAGGGACGGCATAGCTAAGGCTTTTTTACTCCCATTAAAAATCTTCTTTTTTACTGCACTTCTATTGCTTCTGAATGTGCAATATATTTCTGTGATTAGCAGGTTTTGATCCATAAGGCCTCAAATATTTAAAGTACGATAGATCATTTAGGTTTTGCAAATCATTTCTTAATTTTTAACTAAGGAAATGCTTACCGAAAACATTCCGTATAAGCGAGGCTCTACTGAACATTGAATTTCACTTAAAATATTTTTCATTAGCTGAGTTCTATTTTTAACTCGAACTAATCAAGCTATTGTTATTGTTCTTTTAAATGGCCGTTCGCTTCGATGATAACGAAGGCATTGAAATGCAAAACTGACATGCCATCTCACTGACACCTATATGCGAGCCCCTGTTCTCGATTCACAGGTTTTAAGTACCTACTGAGGTTTTACAGCTAAGCATAGTTAAAATTATTACTTTATAATAATAATGGCGGCTTAAGGAACCCAAAGGTTCGATGCCGACTCAAGTACTCGCTCCCTGCACACCTCTATCCACCGACCGCCATTCAGATCCAACTTCGACAGGTCTGCCTTAACACGTTAGTTGCGGCGGCGTATTTTAAGGGGGTATCCTGAATTGAACGGTATCGGTCCCAGTGGTCCAACTGCTGGGATGAGCCATAGATGACGCGGGCGTCGGGGTCCGATGGGAAAGTTCTGACGAAAGCGTTATCTTTTGACTGAAAACTGAATATAATGAGCATCTCAAGTGCATTATCTCTTGGTAAAGATTGGAACTAGACATAATAGGCGCAGGACTGGCCCCCAGGATCCGATACAGGATTTAAGCCATACTTTATCGAAAATAGCATTTAACTGCTGGAATTTGGAATTATCATCCATATTGGGGTCACCTGTGATATAGTGGTTAGCATGGCAACCTACAATACTAAAGGTCGCGGGTTCGCGGTGTCTTTGGCTATGCCGTCCTTCGGATAGGACGTAAAATGGAGGTCCCGAGCCTGTACTATGTTAGGTACAGTAGGTACAGTAGGTATAGTAGTACTAGCCCCTATCCTAATTATACCTGGATAGGCGAAATTTAGGGCTCCCACTGTAGCGTCGTCCGATTAGCAATAGTGGCATGTAGTGACGTTAAAACAAACAAACAAACAAGAACCTTACTGAGCCAAATGATCCCCCTTTACAAACAAAATGAAATTTCTAATTGAACATAGTTATTTATTATACAAGTGACGAAATTAGATCATTCTACAACTCGAGTGAAACGTGAAATTTCACGAGAGTTGTAAATTCTACTTTCTTCACGAGTGTAATATTAAATTTTTTCTGTAATCCTGTAATACATGATCAGATCTAACCAGAATATGAACAAAATTAGGATGTTGTGAAGATTATGCTATGTTGTTGGTAGGTTATAAGCATGGTTGTGAAACGTTATAAGCATAGTTATAAACAAGTGCAGGTTATAAACAAGGAAGGTAATTATTATTATATTTAAATTTTAAAATATATTGATTATTTCCACCAATAATTCATTCACATTTCAATTTATTTTGTTAAAATAGTAAGTTAAAGTAGCTTAAAGAGACGTTAAACAAACAAAAACAAGCATCCATATTGATCTTTTTTGCTATGTTAAAACGATTTTCTGGAGTCTTTTACTGCTTTACAACCACTCACACTATGATGAACCAAAATTCTTATTAAAGAAATGAATTTATATGAAACAAATAAAGCAAATAGACCTGATAGGAACTGAGAAGATCCGGAAGCGACCTTTACTCGGGAGACCTGTACCTACACGCACTGGCCTCGGATGCGGAAGGGTAATGCCGTCTTCTAGCCTTGTTTTATTACTCATGGATTATAATATTACATCGGACTAAAAAACAACAGGAATTCAGCTGTTAGCAACAGTTTCTGCACTAAACTGCAATAATCTCATTAAAAATCGACTAAATTGAATGTTTAAATTGTTCCGACTTTCGGACATTTTCATGTAAAAGTCGGCTGTTAAGAGGGGAATGTAAGACATCAGACCGTGGGGACCAATGCAGCACCTAACGTGTTAAAGCGATCATCCCACCTCTGTCCCGGCCGACCCCTCGGAATTTTAAAATTTGGCACCATCTTGTTGGAATTCGTTTACTACTAAGTTTCGCAATCTTATACGCCCATTTTAATCGTATCGCTGCCATCTCGTCAATTATATTTATCGTGTGCTGTTTACTTAGTTTGGCGTTGTGTAAGCATCTAAATTCTCCTGTCCTAAATATTCAACGCACTAAGTTCTTTATTTCCATAAATTCTAAGCCGTTGCCCATCTATTACTAAGGCCCGCTTTCTCCAATATAGTTTAAACTTAGATTAACTTAAACCGGATTATCTTTAATCCGAGGTTTAAACTCTGATTCACTTTCTACAGCCTTAGTTTAGTTTAAGCTCGGTTTAAACCTAATCATGTGAAGGTTATTATGTTTTTTAAAAGGTTGGTACATATTTGTTTACATTTCCTTGTTGAAACTTCTATGGAAAGAGAAGGTAATGTAAGGGTTATGGAAAGATTATTTATACATATTATTTTGTTTTTACCAAAAAGCAAATAAGGTGAAAGTGTTATATGAAAATGGAACAAAAAGAAGTAAAAACTTTTCTCAGTGTGAAATTATTGTTCTTCTGGCTCTTGTGGAAGAGAAGAGAGACATTTTTGAAACCAAAAAAAAAAAAAAACGGATTTCGTCGCTGTCAAAGAGGAGGATGAATGGAAGAAATTGGCGAATAAATTCAATGAAACGAGCGCTGCTGTTTTCAGAGATATAATTTGTATGTTAATAAAATGTGCTTTATAATATGATATTATTATGTCTATTACATTTCATAATTTTTTTCAAATAATGTTGAAACTTTTTATTATTATTATCATTTTGTTTAAATAATAAATGATCTAGGTTGAGCGATATTTATTTATTATAGCTTAATAATCAAATTACATCATTATGACATATTCAAGTGAAACATAATTTACAACATAACCTTGATATTAATTATGAACCAATTACAATAAATATAATGCACGTTAAGAAACATTTTTTTCTCATCTCAATTCTACTTCACTGATTTAACATATTCTGGAAATATTCTTGGATTAACTGATTGCGTCTATTGATTCGTCTCTTTGGCAACAAAAACACATCATAATCTTCTTCTTCCATGTCATTTAAAATTTCAATTATGTGTATTTTCCAGTTTTGTATTCAGTCAATTGAAAAACAATAATTCTTGAGTAACAAGAGCGAGTATGTTATCACACAAAATGTTTGTTTATATTTTGCAGTTTAAACCTAATTCAGAGTTTAAACGCGGAAAAATGAAGGATTAACTTAATCTAAGTTTAAACCTAGTTTAGAGCTTAAACCGACTTGAAGAAACTCACATCTGGTTTAAACCAAGAGATAATCCGGATTAAATTTTAACTCGGTTTAAACTAACTTGGAGAAAGCGGCCCTAAGTGTGAAAATTATAAAAAAATAAAATAAATAAATAAAAAATTGAAAATTATCGAAGAACCTCGTGGTCACCTTTGGTGTAGTGGTTAGCATGGCAACCAACAATACTGAAAGTTGCAGGTTCGCGTCCCCAGGTTGCCCTAGGATTTTTTAATGGGAGTATAGAATCCTTAGCCTTGCCGTCCCTAGGATAGGAGGTCCCGATCATAATCATACCCGGATAGGCAAAATTTAGGACTCACACTGTAGCGTCGTCCGATTAGCCTTAGTGGCATAAGGTGACGTTAAACAAACAAGCAATCGAAGAACCTTAGTTACCTTTATTGCAAACTCCGTGAGAGAGACCAATCGAGCATTGGAATTCTTCAATTCATTCAAGCATCTCAAGACGTATATGGGATGATGACATGTCTTCAGTTCTCGTTGTAGGCCTGAGTCATCTTACTATATACTATACTTGCCTTACAAGAAAGAGCTGTCTTGGCAAATAGTCGGTGGGCGGATATTGGCTTTGTTTCAACTCCTAGCCTTCATTTACCTGCAAGCTAACATCAATTGTGCTTTATTTTTTTCTCTCGAATCTTATTTAGTTTGTTTCTTAATGATTTTCTATCCTTTTTGGAATGAGATGGAAGCGGGGTAGCTCATTGGTAAGGCTTTGTGTTGCTGAGTTTAAGATCCCGGGTTCGAATCTGGCTTGGCATCAATGGCAAACAATCCGAAGCTTTGTTAGCATGTTAGCCGGGATCAACATCTAAGTGAACATCTGATTTTGCTATAAAGCTATGCACGGAGCTAGTTTTGCCAATTTAGGAGTAATTTATGGCAAATTTATCGGGGGGAAATTTTTTTTATTTTTTTTCAAAAACATCTATATTTGTTGACTTATTTATCATGGACGGTTTTCATTTTTCAGTCCCATGTTCACTAGACAAAGCATCCCCGTAGTTTTGTTAAATTTTGTATCGTTCCTTATTTATAAATGACTAGCATTCCCCATCGCGGCTTCGCCCGCGAGCCTTTAAAATCAATTCTGAGACCATTATCTTGGTATTGATCTAATATAATATGTTAACTGATGTTAAGGAGATTTAGTAGAATTTGAGCTTCCGGTAGGTGGAATGTTGGAGGGGGAAGCTGCCGGCTCGGTAGAAGAGACGGAGACGCACAATGGAGAGAGTTTACTAACACCGCCGAAACAAAAAATGACTTACTCGTCGTGAACGCTTCATTTTTCGGCTGTAAAACATGGTTTTCGACGCCCAATAGGGCCTTTCGAGTTAAACTCGTCGAATAAAATTCTTTAAAATGAGTCCTAATTAGATATATTTTCTCAAAGTTCGAAAATAGATGTCCGTTAGAGTTAAACGACAATTTCGCCATTTAAGCCCCTTAGGGGTTACATTTTTGAAATTCCTTTCTTAGTGGTTACCTACATCGCGTTTAAACTCTAAATTCCGAACATCAAGTTTCTATCATTAGTAGTTTTTGCTCTGCGTTGATTCTGTCAGTCAGGACAAAGCCTCTTATATATATAGAGATTAAAACAACCATTGTTGTTTAATGTTTAATAAAATCTAATTCCAATTTGTATTGCAAAAACTTTATCCTCTAAAACGTAATTTTTAATGTTAGAATTACGTGCTTCTTTCAAGAAGTTTTAAATGATCGAGTTTTGTCAAATTAACAAACACGAAAAAAACACCTGCATTAACAACAAAAACTGGATTCACCTTTGGTATAGTTGTTAGTTTGCATGGCAACCTACAATACTAAAGGTCGCAGGTTCCCGTCCCGCGGTGGTCCTAGGATTTTTTCATGGGACTAAAAAATCCTTGCCTATGCCGTCCCTCGGATAGGACGTATAATGAAGGTCCCGAGCCTGTAATATGTCAGGTACTCGTTAAAGATCCCTTTCCTAATTATACCTGGATAGATGGTAGGTACGCCAACTGTTATAGAGCCTTTCTATTGGTCACCAAATTGACGTCACAGTCCGCGTCATATCATATCAGTTGTTGGAAAGGAACGTAAAGGTAAAAGGGCTTGTCAATTTGCTCCCCAGAACCTGCGGGATGGAATGAACCCCTATCTTTATTTGTTTGGTTTAACGTCACTTTATGCCACTAAGGCTAATCGGACGATGCTACAGTGGTAGTTCTAAATTTGGCCTATCCAGGTACTATTAGGATAGGGATCTTTAACGATTTCTTGACATGGTACATGCTCAGGACCTCCATTTTACGTCCTATCCGAGGGGAGGTATAGACGAGGATGTTTTACTCCGATTAAAAATTTCTAGAGTCACCTCGGGACGCGAACTTGCGACCTTTAGTGTTGTAAGTTTCTATGCACCCCTATCTTTACAACCGGATATGAGAAGTAGGATTATGATCACCGACGTGCTCGAAAAAAAAGAATTATTAAAGATGTCTGCTTTGTTCTAATGCTAAAGATGCTTACCCCTGGTACCTCTGGCCGCTAACTGCCTCTGGTATCCGTTAGTAGCACCTTCCTCCACGAAGGTAAGAGGATACGGCGGTAGGACGGTAGACAGGAGGGCCGGCCGGCTGGCTTGGGTCCAGACTAAAGATAGCCGACGTGAGCAGCTCTGGACCCCTCAGTCCTGGCTGGAGGAGTTGCCATGCTAGTGCTCGCCATGACCGGGCTCCACTACGTCTTCAACTACCACGAGTGGGACAAGGGGGTCCAGCAGATCACCATCACCAGGGCACACCATGTCTTACTCTATACGGTAATATATGTATTTATACTATTCATAACTTAATAAAAGGTTACGCGGACACAATGGTTCGACGCGGACGCAACTATTCGCTTCCTACATACCCTCATCCGGATAGACTTCCTTCACGCAGGAAGCGTTCTTATCCCAACTCTGCAAAAACCCAGTTTCAGAATCGCTTCCATCGAATGCTTATTAATCTTTTAAGATGCCTTGGGTACGTAGGGGGAGGGGTACTAAACTACCTTACAGTGGTACCTCTCACTGTCTTAAGAAGATTTATAATTTTTTAATGAAAGATGAAAGATTGAACCACGATCGGGAATCGAACCCAGGTCCTCTGCATACCTTAAGATGATAATTATACATAAAGGTGTTTTATACTGTGGTAACCTCACCTTCGAACAGTAACCCCATCTCACCCCCCCCCCCCCCCGGACCGTGCCGTACGGCGTACTATGAACAGCTATTTACACTGAAACGTGATGTCCAACGAACAAAGACGTCTGACTGATGCGCCTTAGTTCAACAATTTTCATTCATTATAAAGAAGGCTGACTGTGAACTAGCGTGGCTGTTTTGACTTGCGCTCTAAGTTATTATGAACAAAAACAAACAAAGTCAGAACAAACACTTAAAGGAGGTCTAGAAGCTTATCTTAACTAAATCAAAAGTGACACAGGCGCTATCCCCGAACTGACAAGGTATCTCTTCAAGTTCGTGTCTTATTTAGCCGAACAAAATTCGGGGATGAGGTTCGCGCAAAGGCACCTTTAGGGATTCGAACATTCAAACAGAGTTGGGCAAATTGTAATCAGAATAATGATTCATGAATATGAATAATTAGTAATCATAAAACAAATGAAAAATGAATAACCATTATTCATAATCATTACGGAGTATTTTTAATGATTATTGAGTGTTTATGGTATTAATTTGAAATGAATAATGAATAACTGGTATTTAGTTATTTATTATTCATTTCAAATGAATACTATAAACACTCAATAATCATTAAAAATACTCCGTAATGATTATGAATAATGGTTATTCATTTTTCATTTGTTTTATGATTACTAATTATTCATATTCATGAATCATTATTCTGATTACAATTTGCCCAACTCTGCATTCAAAGCATTTTACATGCTATAACATCATTTATAGATATGTAATAAATGTTATTTTTATGTACATATATATATTTTAACCTGCCCCCTAACCCCTGTAGAGACACTTAAGTTATCATACCTCGAAGGCTACCGTATTAAACGGGAATCAAATCGGAAAGAGTAAAAAAGTAATGAATTTCCTGCTCGAAGGGTAAAAACACTGTTAGTAATAAAAATTGGGAAAAGGGCCGCAGCTTGGCCGAGGGGATAGCGTTTCCGACTCCCACGCTGGCGGTGCGGGTTCGAATCCCGCCCAAGCCCGCTCGATTCTGTCCGGTGACGGCCTCACTGAACAGGTTCAGCGGCTTGCCATGGATTAGAAGAGGTTGGTTACCCGTAGATAACCCGTCACGATTAGCCCTCGTGGCAAAAAAAAAAAAAAAAAAAAAAAAAAAAAAAAATTGGGAAAGCCTAAAATTGATGGGTAGTGGGTGCGGTTTTGATTTTGAAAAAGTACCTAAGTGCAAATAGAGTATTAAAGTCTAAGTTAATCATATCCTTCAAAGTCCTCAGTGATCAGTTGTAAGGTACTTACGTATTATGCGGCCGGAATAAATTTCTTTATAACCTGGTAACAGGTAAAAGGTACTTGTTATAGTTTTAATAATTGAAATACTTTACATTATTATCTTTTTATAACTTTGATCAAATAAATGGGATACGTAATAACTAGACAGTTATATATTTTTATCACTGAATGGGCATAGAATGGATGTATACATAGCATGCCATTTCCTGGATGGAGTTATTTACAAAATTTAAAAATATTTCATATTATCTTATTCTGAACCGGGCAATTTCCGAATTTTAATTTTATTTCAAACATATTAAAAAAACACGAAATTCACGACATTAGCTAGACAAATTGATGATTATTTACACAATTTATCAATAAGACTAAGATGGTAAGTTACATTACACAGATTATGTTCTTATTATGAATTATTTGAAAAAAAAAATTGAAATATTTCTCAGCATCTTTTTTAGAAAAGTGCAATTACCAAATTGTAATAAAATTTAACAAACAATTTAAACAAACCAAAAACACCAACCTAGTTATAAAAGTGAACAACAGAAAAGAAACAAAAGAAAAATTATCTGCCAAATATTAAAACTATCCACACAAACAAGCGATATTAAAGCTTAGTGGAAGATTTCAAGAAGTAGCGTGAGTAAGTGAGTAGTTTGCATTCTGGCCGTATAATACGAAAGGACCGAGGGAATCGCTAATACAATATAAACAGAAATGTTTAATATGTAGTAACTGGTAGGGGTAGCTCAGTGAGTAATGCACATAACTACCCTTCTAAAGAGGTAATGTGGTAATTTTACTACAGCGATATATCGCGCCTTGCTATGTACAAGCAGTAGCACATCCATCCTTTATAAATTGGTTAATAATAATTAATAATTGAGAGGAAAACACCCAGCGCTTCGGCGTGATCTCACTTAAATCACCTTACTTTGATTACTTGTGAAGTAACTGAACTTACAAACTTTGTAACGGTATAGCTGTTTGACTGTTCAATTAATCAGAAAAAATAAATATTACCTTTGAAACGATTTTTGTTTTTGTTGTAAAAACTCTTGATCTGAAGATCGGGTGTTTTCTTCTCCAGGTTGAACGGCCAACCCGTTGTTGGCGTTCACGTGTTTTAATTTTAGAAACCTGTTCCCTTCCTATCTCGATCCGTGATATTACTTATTGCTTCCGTTTTTATGTTCTATGTTTCTCTAGTAGATCTATTTATCTATCTAGTTATAGTATTTATTAGTAATAATAAAACTACTATTATCCTTTTATTTACACACACGCAATATATACATATATGTTACAATTCAGGTTGTAGGTAATTAATTGAACCCTCAAATTTGAAATTGAAAAACCCTGAGATTCTTGAGCTTAGTCAATTTTTATTTATTCGTTTGTTACAGCTTGTTTTCAGGGTCAAGCTTTATACAAGTGGAGTCTGGCATCATAAATTTTCTTTAATAATAGTAATTAATTCTAAACAATAACAAGATAAGCTATCCATGTAACATTTTACCTAATAACCTAAATCTTGTAAAAATATAATTAAAATATCAACATGACCAATAAATTAATCCCTCCCTTAACAACCAACAACTATTACTACCATATAATAAGTATACATAATAATAAATATAACAGTAAATATATACATTATACAATTCTAATACATTAGAACAGTATATAAAATAAAATATACATAAAAAATCTGGTGCGTGCGCGCAACACACAACTTTCACTTACCAACTTACTTAGATTAGAAATTGACGTGTTTTGCTAAATATCATTTCCCAAAGTCACACATTTTTCTACATTCATATCTTATTTTTGTTAATCGTTAAAGCCGTTTTTGAGTAAATAAAAAAAAACCCGTGAAATGATACAAAATTCATTAAGTAAAGTTCCCCCTCCCGTAGATCAATTTTGATGAAATTTTTACAGTCATATCTCGGGCATATATATACATCAAATACCAAGTTTGATCAAAATCGTTAAAACCGTTTTTGAGTAAATAAAAAAAACACGTGAAAATGATACAAAATTTATTAAGTAAAGTCCCCCCTCCGGTTGATCAATTGTGATGAAATGTTGGTTATCACATCTTTGGCATATAAATACATCAAATACCAAGTTTGATCAAAATCGTTAAAACCGTTTTTGAGTAAATAAAAAAAACACGTGAAAATGATGCAAAGTTTATTAAGTAAAGTCCCCCCTCCGGTTGATCAATTTTGATGAAATTTTTACAGTCATATTTCAGGCATATAAATAGATCAAATACTCAGTTTAATCAAAATCGTTAGAGCCGTTTTTGAGAAAATCGAAAAAAACGTAAACAGTTATTCAATAAAGTACCCCCTCCCTTTGAGCAATTTTGATGAAATTTTTGCTGTCACATCGCGGGCTTATACATACTCTAAATACCCAATTTCAGGTTCGCACGGTTTATAGTTTTTGAGCTAGTCTGTTCACACACACACACACACACACAGACACACACACACACACACACACACACACACACACACACACACACACACACACACACACACACAGACCATTTCGCGGGACTTGGTTATTTTGACTCAGGGGACCCCAAAACGTGTATTTCCGTTGAAAACCGGAAGTCGAAATTTTTCACGATCGCAATACTTCCACTTACTATATATTTCATATATAGGTAAGTGAAAGTAAAAAAAACTGAGTTTGAGCATCCTAAGTTCATCTACTTTACCTAGTTAAGCTAATATGAAACCTTTTTTATCTCATGATGTTCGATTTTAATTAGCTAGATTTCTATACCCTATTATACCTGTTATAAATAAAAAGAGTTTCTTGACATCATTTAAATTGGCTGGATTTAATATTTGATATGGTGTTTGTGTATTTATTTTCCTGATTGAAAAGAATTTCTTAAAGAGCTATAAATTGTGCATTCAAATATTATATGGCATAGTGTCTCCTTTACCCTCATATTGCACATTTCACAGTCTATCTGTGGGTTAATTATGTGACAGTAACCTTTGGCTGAGAGTTTTACTTGGTATTTTCTAGACATTCTGAGCTGAGCAATAAACTTCTTATAAGATAAATTAATGTCTATTTTAAAATATTTAGGGATATCGTTCTGTTCTCTATATGGAAAAAGGTAATGTTCACTGAAACGTTCGTTTGACAGAGATTCCCTATCTTTTCCCTAAGATTCTTGAGGTTAGTTAATACTAAAGCTTTATTATGGCGACTTTTCGAGCTTATATTGTTATAATCATGCTCTACAATGAACCAAAGAGATTGGAATACAATTATATGAGTTAGTAATGATGAAGGCTTAACGAACCCGAAGGTTCGATGCTGACACTCGTTCCCTGCATACCTTTAATCCACCGACCGATATGCCATCACGCCATTCTACCACCTCCGTTTCGGCCTACCCCCCGGAAGTTTCCAAGTTGGCCCTGTGCTTATTAATCTTTCAGGAATTAAATCACAACCGAGTTTAGCAACTTTAAATGCCTATTTTATTCGTCTCACTGCTATCACCGCAATTATATTTACTGGGTGCATTTCACTGAGTTCGGCGTTGTATAAACATCTCAATTCTCCTGTTGATTCGTCTCTGTTCGGTCCGAATATTTTACGTAATACAGTAAACCCTCATTATTACGAACTCGGATATAACGAACGCCTCGATATAGCGAACCAAAATACTATCCCCCCAAAATTACCATTATATTTCTGCTGAACCCCTCGTTATAGCGAAATCCCTCAGTTAGTGCGAACTACGAACTAAATTTGATGCCTGAGAATTATAATATTCTGTTATAACGAACTACTAGGATTATTATTAATTTTGTTTTTACTCTATTGCGTAGAATGAGCGCGGGAGAACGAAGTAGCTCCAGTTTCTAGATTTGAGATTTTTTTTTTTACTCTTAACTAATCCGATTTCCTTTTGTTCTCTCTCTCTCTCTCTCTGATTCCATTGTTTTTTTCTCAAAACTAGCTCAGTTTCTACCTCTGTATTTTTCGAATCAGTGTTCTGTAGTCGTTTAAAATGTTTTTTTTTAAATACACAATGAGTTCGTTGGTAAACGTATGTCACAAACGTAAATCCTTATCAATTGAGGAAAAATTGAAAATTCTCCAGGATATAGAATCGGGAATTCTAAGTAAGAAAACCATCGCAGAAAAATATGGAATTCCAAAATGAACATTGTCAACCATTATAAAAAACAAAGATAAAATAGATTCAACCGCAGCCCAAGGATTAACTTGAGCATCAAATAAACGACTGCGCTCTGGGGCTCGTGAATATTTGGAAAAAAATTGATAAATTTGCTTTAAACTAATGAGATCTCAAATACCAATCTCAGACCCTCTTATTAAAGCTAAGGCTAAAGAACTCTCAAGTGAACTTGGCAGGTAAATTAATGAATCTCATTGTTTAATTAATATGTAGTTTTAATATAAGTTATTAATAGTTGTTAAAATAATCTAAAAATAAATTACATGCATGCATTTTAATTAAACTCGTTCTAATGAATGAATTTCCTTCTAAATATGATCAAATTAGTGCTGCCATTGGCTAAAAAATGTATTAAAAAAAACGAATCCTCGGTTATAACGAATCTCGTTATAGCTAACTATGAATACCAAAACCCCCTACCAGTTCGCTATATCGACGGTTTACTGTACCTTATTTTTAAAAACCCTTAGCCTTTGCTCATCCGATAATGTTAGCGGCCAATTTTCACATTAATAAAAGACTAATTTTTACGTTTCGGGACAGAAGGCGTGATCTATGCAATTTCACGACTGAAAAATAGCAAGTATTACCCGATTTTAATCTATCCTTGATTTCCTCTTCGGTTTGGTTTTCCCAAGTTAGTTATAACCCCAATATATCTTAATTTCTCTCAGTTGTGTTCTAACGTATTCCTCTTTACATCAATATCACCGTAATCGTTTCCTTTTCTGCAACTAACCAAACATGTTGTCTTATCCGTATTTTCCAGCCCGAGTTGTTTACCGTCTTTCATCCATGTTGTGTATTTAGTTGTATAATTTTCCCATCATTACCTAGCAGTATCGGCATAACCGAGTGCAGATATTTCCTCCCAGATTGAAAATCCCGGGTCTTTTTTACTTTAGGGGCGCCATATAATTTACTTTTCATAATAACATGATCACTATTTAAGATTACAGTTCAAACAATTTATTTCCAACATCTCCTTGGTGATTACTACCTTAGTTTTGTTTATGTGGGAGGTTACACTGAAAACCATTTTATTCTAAATTAAGCAAAGATGAATTTAATTCAACTTAGTGGTGCTCTTCAATCTGAAAAGGCTGCATTTAAGGCTCTTCAAAGGTACGGTTTACTAAACAAAACAAGGAAGTGCAGAAGGGGACACGACATGTTCTAGATGTTTCGAGAATGTTCTACGCCATTCTAGGAAGTTCTATTTCGGACTAAATAGAAGGTTTAATCTCGCTTTGTACAATGAAGCACATGCTTACATTTGTGATACTGTATTGTCACTAGTAGTTACTTTTTGTAACGTTAATAATTTGAGTTCTTATTGTTTGTTTGGCGTTGTGAATTATGATTTCCTCTTACGCCACTTTATGCCACTAAGTACCTGACATCGTACAGGCTCGGGACCTCCATTTAACGTCCTATCCGAGGGACGGCATGGCTAAGTATTTTTTACTCCCATTAAAACCTTTTTTTACTACCGCTGGGCGCGAACCTGCGACCTTTAGTATTGTAGGTTACCATGCTAACCACTATACCACAGGACCCCCTGATTTCCTTTAAAAAATAAACAAAAAAATTATTTAAACCCTCATTAGTGTTACAATATTGTTATTCTATCCAAGTTAAGCCGATTAATCTCTGTTCGGAAACGACTTCTTCTCCAGAACATTAAAACTATTTTATTGTTATCACAGCCCCTGGAATTGCTTCCAGCGAGCCGTGTAGGATCCTCTGCTGGAACTTTAATAGCGCTGGCGACCTGCCCGGGATTCCTGTGCAGGTGACACTAGGCTGTAGCTAGCTGCTGGGGTTTTAGGTTTGGACGTTAATTCCAGCAGGATTTGGACGGAGGAAGCAGTTTTTTTTTAAGTCGGTGCAATGCTCGCGTCACACAACTCTGTCTAACCAACCTATGACGTGTTTTGATAAACGTGTAAACGCGGCTTTAGCCTGCTAACTTCACTGGAAACAGTTTTTTCTTATTTATTTACTAATTTAATATTCTTTTAATGATATAGAGTATTACAGTAATTGAAAAACTTAAATCTTCAGTACTTTTCGATTTATACGTATTAATTTAAGAGGTCTCATTAATAAATCCTTGCTGCATCAATAGTCGGGTTTTTTGTGAATAAACCGTGAACGGGAATCAATGTCTTTACTCTTTGCAAACCTTTCTGTCGGAACATCTTGTTCCGAACACTTTTCGGGAGAATTTCTTATTAATATTATAACTTCTAATGGACAAAACTTGTTCAAACTTTTTATTGTGTTTATTAGTGGATTGTAGTTTTGTTAATTTGTATCGGTTACATGAAAATGGGTAAGGGTGGGGGTGGGGTAAGAGGAAGGGGTGTGAGAATTTGTGTTTATTAGTGGATTGTTCAGTTGTTTTACATAGGTTCATAATTCATTTTATATTAACTTATCATGTAAAATATTTAATTTATAACAAAAAGAACTCTTTTAATGCTCTTCAGAGTTATTCATACTAAGTAATCATTTAATAAGTCATCATTAGAGCATTTGTATTTGGTACATTATTTTTTTATAATTTAATAAACACGGAATGCACATTCAAGGTGACATAAGTAAAAATTTATAGAAATTAACTAGCAGACCCGGCCACGCGTTGCTGTGGCTCAGTAGTTATATCCTAATATTATTGAACAAATACAGTACAACCAATATTCATTGATAAAGACGAAAACCTTTCAGCTAATCAAATTCCAACATGATTGAGAATAGAGCATTACACCATAATAATATAAACATAATAATAATAAAGTGTTTTATTTACATTTTTACAAAATAACAAAAGAAATTCATATAATATTTTACACAATGCATGGACATTGTCCGTCTGCAGCACAATGTCCATGTATTGTGCACAAATGCACCATTTAAAAGTATTTGGTAAAGAATATAGGAAAGAACATACAGCCCTGTCTCTCTCTGCAGTTTTGCTCTCAGTGCCTCTGCATTGCAATATGCCTGGCTGCATTGCACTGGCTCTCATTGCACGGGAACGGAGTCTTAGGCAGTATAAAAATTTCTAATTAAATCGACATAGTAAAAAGGAGTAATTAAATCGAAATATTAATAAAATTAAAAAAAAAAAAAAAATTAAAATCGAGCGTAGTCCTCGGCTCCAAGGGTAGAGGCTAAATATCGGTGATGGAAATTGGATGAGGCCAAAAATATGGGGGTAGGTGCGATAATAATATTAAAAATCGGTGTAACCGCTCTTACCCACCCCCTAAACCCTAATTTATGGCTTGAGTTATCATACCTCGAAAGCATACAAATTGAACGAGAGCGGAGTGTTAGGCAGTATAAAAATTGCCAATTAGATCGAAAGAGTAAAAAGGACTACTTGAATCTTAATAATAAAAAAAAAAAAAAAATAAATCGAGTTTTTACTTTTTAAATAAATAAATAAAGTTTTTATTTTTTACATCTCATATTTCAATGTAGTTTGATTAAAAAGGAGCTGATTGTGTTTACGACTCACAGAGCTGCCAACACTATCGCCCTTTTTTTATGAATCGGTATAAACAAACTTGAAGTGGCTATATTTTTCAACTAATTTTAAAAAGGATGACTGAAGTAAGTTTTGATAACCTCAGCCATTGATCTATTGATTATTGGCCTAACACTACTTCAACTTGGTATTGTTAGGTTAACAACGGGTTTAATTTTGCTCAGGGTCATGCCAATCTTGGTTAACGCGTCATATATGTCCTTTTGATAGGCGTTTTTCTCAATTTCTTTGAGACCTCGATTTCGCAACCCTTCGGCTAATAAGTGTTCGGTAGGAGGGTGGTGTTTTGAAGCTTTTAATTTAGCAATATATTTGAGTGATAATAAATCTCTTCTTAAAGAGGTTTTTACATAATACAATTAAGAATTTTTATTTATTCAAGTACTAATTTTTTCAAATGTTTTGGGTTAACCTGTTAAGTAAAGTCCAAGTGGACATTGTTTGCCCTTGGGATTTGTTTATGGTCATGGCAAAAGCCAAAGGAATAGGATATTGAAGCCTTTTAAATTTTATTGAAAATTCTGTCGGTTCCAGGGGAATAGGTGGCAACAGGGCGACATCTCCTGTAAACCTTCCAGGCAACATTTTTCCTTCAATAACATTTCCTGTGATCCTTTTAATGACCAAACGTGTACCGTTGCACAAATGAGGTGGATTTAATTTACGAAGAAGAATGATCAGTGAACCAATCTTCAACTGGAGATTGTTTGGGTGTATATCCAGGGAATTGAAAAATTCAGATGGGAAATTTACGGCTTCGTTTACATCTAGAACATAGTCAATTGATTCTGGAAGTTTATTTCATCAAAATCAACATTTTTTGCTGCCAAAATAGCACGACTACCCAGCCAATTATAGTCCAAATAATTGTTCAAAATATCAGGAAAGACACTTTATACTTCGTAGACAGTTCACTTTTCGTCTCTACAACAGTTCAGAAATTTTCTGGTAATTTGATAAATTTTGAATTTCGATGCAGCTCTATTTCAACGTTTCCAATATAGAGCAATTGTTTAAAAAATATATCTGCCGATGGATTATTTTGCAGTAGTACTCTCATATTTATGGCGGATAAATCTGAAACTTGAAGTTACCCAAATGACAATTATTCCTGTTCAGTAGAGGTGTAATAATCATTAAAGTAAAATTTAAAAAAATGCCGCGATTTGTAATCCTTTCTTAATCAACAATCATTTAAAGATAAGTAAAAAATTGTATTCTGGTAAAATTAACAACGAAATATCATTCCCAATAATAGCCTACTTTAAATTAAAGAAAGGATTAAAATCTTCGCTAACATTTCTTAAATTTTACATTTAAAGATAATTACAACTTAGGAAGTAACAGCCTCTATTCGATTGGGATTAAATTTTCTCAACTTTAAATTATTGTTGATAAAGGAGGAATTACATATCTTCACTGACATTTTTTAAATTTTACATTTTAGATCTCGGGATAAAAATGATAAAAAGGTTTGGTAAAATAAAAAAACACTGTATTTAAATAATAACAAAACGAATAATGAAAATAAAGAAACTTCTGTTAAATAAATTAACTGAAAATATAATATTAAAGTCTTAATTATGCAGTTCTTTAGCAAATCACAAAGTATCCCACAACACCTAATCAAAACACACCCTTTTTGAGAGGGAGTTTTTACGACTGGTTACCCGCAGTGTAGTTTTCACTAATTTTTGGCAACACTGACTCCCCAAGTCAGGTTTCTATTACATAGGCTACACCTATGACAGTAGGTGCTGTTACAACATTTATAGAGTATTATTTCAAATAATAGCCTAATTTAAATTATTAAAATGCATTTAATATACTAAAAGTTGATATCAGGGTGGGCCCAGCAAAGCGTTTCAGCGCTTAGCTAGTAATTTAATTTAAATACAAATAAAAAAGGAAAAGGAAGAAAAAGTACCTACACATTTGAGTATTTATTGTAACCTTTTCTTGATTTATTTATTCTTTAATGAAAATTAACAATAAATACAAATTTGTATTACTATTTGTCTGTGGAAAATAATAATATAGGAAAAATAACTGCACTCACATAACGCAATACAAGATTATAATAATGATAACCTGTATTACAATAGCATGCTTATAAACAAAAACATTATGAAATCGACATATGACGCCATGTTAATAAATCGAAACACGACCTACTGTATTTGCAATAATTCGCTATATAAGAATTATTTTGATCACTAATTAAGTTAAAAACTATCAGGTCCGGTAAGTTGGCCTAAACTATATACATTGAGCCAAATTTCATTAAAATCGGTTGAGTAGTTTCTGAGAAATAGAGACTAACATCGGGACACGAGATTTTTATATATATAAGGATTTAACTAGGCAACATCTTAGAGCCGTTCTCAAGCCATGCATCCAACTTGATTATTGTATCTAATTGCAAAAACTTATTTTACAAATTTATTTACTGCTTGCTGGAGGAGTAATTTTAAGGACGTCTAAACACAGTTGCTCGGACTTAGTAGTGGGACATATGTGTTTAGATGACATTAAAATGACGCCTCTAGCAACCAGAGTTTTTTCCAATTAGATATAATAATCAGGTATGATGCATGGCTTGAGAATGGCTCCAGGAATCGAAACGTTTCCTAGTTAAATAAATTTACTACGTTTTATTGGTGAAAAAAAAAAAAAAAAAAAAAAACCTTTCATTTATTTAATCATATTAAATAACTCACCAAACCTGAAGAAGATGATTAGAGAAAAAATGTAAAGCAGTTGAAATTTTGCAAAACAAACCAAAGTAGTACGTACAATATTAATAATAAACAGTATGGATTTTGAATAATGTAACATTTGTGGAATTTAAAGTTTTTAAAATTAAATACTACTTTTGGTGCATGCCTAATATCAAATCTTAATGGAACCTACCCTCTTATCGCGTGCTTTCTCCTAATCTTTCCGTATGGAATTTTTTTTATTGTTTATTTAAATTTCTTTAATTTTGAAGGGAAAAAATCTCCGCTTGGAAGCGAGCTCGGTGGCGAAGTGGTTAGCGTAGGTCACGCGGAAGACCCGGGTTCGACTCCCTGTATTACAATAGCATGCTTATAAACAAAAACATTATGAAATCGACATATGACGCCGTGTTAATAAATCGAAACACGACCTACTGTTTTTGCAATAATTCGCTATATAAGAATTATTTTGATCACTAATCAAGTTAAAAACTATCAGGTCCGGTAAGTTGGCCAAAACTATATACATTGAACCAAATTTCATTAAAATCGGTTGAGTAGTTTCTGAGAAATAGAGAGACAAACATCGGGACACGAGATTTGTATATATATATAAGGACTAGCGAATGATACAACCATTGGTTACCGGGCTGCAAAAAGGGATGGAGATGCCAGAAACATACAACTTTGAAATGTTGCATATTCCACAAAGTTTATTCTATTTTTGTTTCAACTATATTTTCAAGGTCCTGTATTAATATAAAAACCAAGAAAAATAATTAGATCCAGAAAAAAAAAGTTGGTGTTGGGATTTTTTGCACCGTAATGCTTGTGAATCGGGACCACTGTGCCGCCGGTACGGAAAGGTTCGGGGGACTACCTGTTCGATGGTGATGTTCGCTTTTGAGTTAGTAAAGATAAGCTTTTAGATCTCATTTTAGGATTTTCCTGGCGTTTCTTTTATCCATAATAAGTCAGAGCAAATGTCGGAACAGGCGCTAGTTCCAAGTCTGCCGTCTTTGTAATGAAAATCATTGCATTAAGTTGCATAGCTGCGGTCTGACATCATTGTTCGCTCGACTTCACGTTTAAGTGTAAACAGCTATTTATGGTACGGCGCTACTGCAAGGTGCGGGGTTTTGCCTTTCCGAAGTTGAGGTTCGCAATGTGTATAGGCCAGAGTTGGGCAGTAGTTAACTAAATTTGTAATTAACTACACAGACAACTACATGTAGTTTGTAGTTGGAAGCGCGCAACTACTATTTTTCAACTACCAGTTAAGTAGTTGTAATTTAAAGCTACAACTACAGTAGTTGGGAAAAAGTAGTTGGGAATGACTAATACAACAAGTAGTTGTAAATGTAGTTTTAGAGCGGCAACTACATTTGCTAAGCAAAGTCTAATTAAATCACATGTTTTCGCTACTTTTATTTTGTGTTTAGATAAATACTCCATAGATAAATGGGCTCCATTATGGTTGATAGTCTGTTTTAAAAATAGTACGATACATATACGTAATACAAATTTTTTCCATGATTTCCGGCAGTCAATTATTTTTTTAACCTTAGGTTCTCGATCAATCCCATGTTTTATATATTAGCCGAATTGCATTTGATATACTCCTTATCGATAATACTAGATATCGATAATTACTCGTTATCAATAAAAGTAGTTGTAGTTTCAGCCCCATAATTACAGTTGCAACTACTAGTTTTAGTTGTAAAAATGCAACTACTTTTTTGAAACTACAGTAGTTGTAGTTGTGGTCCATCAACTACAAATTATAAAAGTAGTTGTAGTTTCAACAACTTCCCAACTACTTTGTAAGTAGTTTTGTAATTTGTAGTTCAACTTCTTTTTGCCCAACACTGGTATAGGCACCTTTATGGATAACTAACATCATCTTAAGGTTTACCAGAGGACCTGGGTTCGATTCCCGACCGTGGTTCAATATTTCCTCTTCCATTATAATTATTTAAAAATTATAAATAATCTTACGGTAGTTAAGCCTACCCGTGTAAGGTAGTTTAGTACTTCCCCTTAGTACCCAAGTATTTGTTTTGAAATGCGGTAGCGCATTGATGTACTAATATGTAAGAGTATAGACCAAAATAGCTAGTACATGTTTAAATATGTGTATGTATAAATATCTGCGCCCTTCATATCTTCCCACTCATTTCCCGGGACTTCCTGGCAACCTCATACTTGTCTTATTGTTTAAATTAATTGGTCACTTGTGACGACAGGTAATCGTTAAAAATTGGGATTTTTGCCAAAGTCCGGGAAGAAACTTTAAAATGCAGCTTCTAGAAGGAAGGCCTTGATGTTAAAT
The DNA here is from genome assembly GCA_911387785.2 of Aelia acuminata. Lineage (NCBI taxonomy): Eukaryota > Metazoa > Arthropoda > Insecta > Hemiptera > Pentatomidae > Aelia > Aelia acuminata. The sequence continues at coordinate 3,768,027 of OU426979.1, read as the reverse complement.
ATGATGCTTTTGAAAATTTTATTTAGATTGCGATTATAGCAAACACTTTTATATTATTATAATTTTTTTACTTTCATGTACGATTGATTCTGGAGGAAAAGATAACAGAAAAAAGAAAATTCACATAGTTTGATATGATATGACGAATCCTGATGAAGAACGAATGAATGAAGTTAACTTATCCAGAACTCCCTATATACATACATATTGACATAAATATAACACGTATGTTTATATATAAATATAGCGAGCTGCCCATGACAGTGAATATCTCTCTCTCTCTCTCTCTCCATTAACGTCGGTTTATTTTTAATACCTCTGTTGACGGGCTCTCCTATGCCATTTCTACATCCTGTCTTTTCCTGTCTGTTTCCGTCTTCCTTCCTCCGTTATGCGGGCATCTTTGGAATGAGATTATATCATATTTTGGGCATTTAACTAAAATATATCGCCCATCGGAAAGGACATGGTTACAATTGAAAAAAAAAAACATTTTTTTTTGGTTAACTGCATTTGAAGTTTAGAATGTATTCTCAATTTTACCACCATTCTCAATTTTACCCTGTACCTTCAAACAGCGAATAGGGAAAATATTATATCATCAAAAAAAGTTTACTATCGGGCAGAGTTGGGAAAATTGTAATCTGAATAACGATTAATGGATATGAATAATTGTAATCATAAAACAAATGAATAATGAATAACCATTGTTCATAATCAGTGCGGAGTATTTTTAATGATTATTGAGTGTTTATGGTATTCATTTGAAATGAATAATGAACAACTGGTTTTCAGTTATTTTTGATTAGTGATAACTGATAAATTCAGTTAGTCATTATTCATGAATAAAATATATTCATGACCTAGGATTAATATAATATTCATCAATCATGAATAACAAATATTCACCAATTATCAATCATGAATATGATATATTCATAATCATTATTCATTTAAATTTAAAAGGCGAGGAAGCATTTCTGAATTAAAAGTTGTCCTAATGAGCAAGGACAAGTCCTAAGAGTGGGTGTGTAGTGTACAAACGGATATGGTATTTTGCGCCCGGATGTGAGCGGAACTATTAATACTATTAATTCTGATTCAAACGGTGTGCATAGCTCTCAAAATTGATATATCTTGAATTGTACTTATTTCTGTTTTCAATAAGGAAAACAAAAATTCTAGACATTCCTCGCTATCAGATATCTTGAAATAAAGGTTATTTGTTAAGGTGTCATTAGCTACTCTGGCAGGTGCTATTGGGGAGATAAGATGAGTTCAATACTCTGCTGATAAGGAACAGTATTGGTTGTTGGTCTGGTTTAATATAACATTTTTTTCAGTAGTGCAAATTCTCCGCTCTTTCAAAAAATTGTGGTGCGAAGTCTTTGAAATATTGTACTTTTTATTTTTCATAAGATCTTCTCATTATCTTGTTGCCATTAGAGGATATATATGAATCTTCTATAGGTAAGAATTATATATTTTTACTGTCACCTACCTATATATGAAATATATCGTAAGGGTATTGCATTACGTATTGCGATCATAAAAAATTTCGACTTCCATTTTTTAACGGAAATAGACGTTTTGGAGTTCCCTGTTTCCAAATAACCAAGTCCCGCGAAATGGTCTGTGTGTGAACAGACTAGCTCAAAAACTATAAACCGTGCGAACCTGAAATTGGGTATTTAGTGTATGTATATGCCCTCGATGTGACTATTATACAGGAAACTAATTATTTTGGCTTGATTTTTTAATAATTTAAAAAGAACAGCTGAAAAAATGTATAACCTTTACAAACTGAACTAAATGAATAAACACTAAAAATTGAGTGAAACGCACCCTAGCGCTTCCTGGTAGTCTGGAGCTTGAACTAAATTTTTCATTCATAAACTCGTTGTAAATCTCAGATAGGCTAATTACAGGGTGCGAGAGGCTTAAAATTCTAGCCCTTTTCTCTTAAATTTTTCACCCTTCAGAGAAAAATGGAAACCTTCTCCGTTAGGAGTTATATGGCTACACGACGACATAACTTTCTTGATCGTACGTGGAGTCATTTTTGAACTTTATCGGCACGCACATTGTACACTTTATAATATATATTGATTACACGTTAAAATATTAAATACAAACTTTCTTCTTCTTCTATGGAGACTAAATCGTCCTCACCATGCTATTGTGACGGATGTGCAACTAAAAAGCTATGCATATTTGTTACTTTAGCATGGTGATGACGAAGTATGGGATTGTTTAACATTAAAATAATATACATTATATTTTTACAGCTTTATTTTTCGGTTCAACAATAACATTGTCAATTACCCGTGAACTTAATACCTCAGTATAATGTACAGGTGACAATGGCACTCGACTAGTACAGTTAATAAGATTCCTCACATACTTAACTTAAACTATCTTCAGGTATCTCTCTCTCTCTGTGAATCATCATGGCGACTCACCCCTTCTTCGATATACTTGCAAACGAAATGATGAATGTTGTGTTAGATTTATTTTATAATTGTTTTTATGAAATGGATTGAGAATTTTCACTGCTTCAAAATTCAAAAATAAAAGCATAGAACCCAAGATCCAACTTAATTCAGGTATGCCGTTAAATTAATAAATAGAACCAGGGTTACAGTACTTTTATTTCATATGTTTGAAATATAGATGCATCAATTTATTTCACTAAAGTTTTTACTTTCACTTACCAGTATATGAAACATGTAGTAAGGGAAAGTATTGCGGTCGTCCGAAAATTTTCGTCTTCCAGTTTTCAGTTGAACTGTAAACTGAAACTCAGTAAAAACTAAATACACACTAAACACAAAATAGTATACAATACACAGAAACTCGCAATAAAAAACCAGCAACCATTAAAATAACTCGATTGCCAATAAAATTAGGATTTTTTAACTTAAAAAATAAATAAACAATAATGAATTGAAAAGTTCTGAGAACTTTCAAGTTTTGCAATACAAATTATAATACTCTTATAGAGACGAACAAAAATAAGTAAATAAATGTGGGAAAATGTGTAAAGTCCGCGATGTGAAAGCCAAAATTTCATCAACGTTGGTCAAACGGAGCAGACTATTCATTTTTAGGGTTTTTTCTGTTTACTCGAAAACGGCTTTAAAGATGTTGATCAATAAAAAAATCTTTAATTATATTTTAGTTTAGAAACTTTAGTTCCGTAATGAATTTCAGAAGTATTTTGATCAAACTTGGTATTTGATGTATATATATGCCCGCGATGCGACAGCCGAAATATCATCAAAATTGGTCAAACGGAGGGGGCACATTATTTAATAAATTTTAACGTGTTTTTTTCCTCTTAAATCCGGCTGTAACTATTTTGATCAAACGGGGTATTTGATGTATGTATGTGTGACAACCAAAATTTTACTAACCATTTTATGAAGATATAAACTTATATTTATTAAAAAAAAAAATTACAATAGGTTAAATGATGGTCAGGATTTTCAGTTTACAATGATTTTATTGTGGTAAGCCAACGTTTCGAACCAACTTGCGGATCTTCATCAGGGCTACTGAGTCCAGGTGGATACTAAGACTCCACAAAAGTCTTAGTATCGAGTCTTGAGTCTTAGTATCCACCTGGACTCCGCAGCCCTGATAAAGATCCACAAGTTGGATCGAAACGTTGGCTTACCACAATAAAATCATTGTAAACTGAAAATCCTGACCATCATTTAACCTATAGTAATTGAAGAACAGTTGACTATCTCTCACCTCCAAAAAAAAAATTATTTTACTTAAGAGAGTAAATATGTGATGCTCAAATTTTTAGAAGCATCAAAGGTGTGTAAAAATATGGTCAAAGATAATAGTCTATAATTCATTATGTTTTAGTCTAGAAACTTTTGTTCCATAATAAATTTCTGGAAGCAATAAAAAGCGATTTTAGAGGAACAGTAATCGTTCTCGATTTCCAGAAGGGCATAAGAGACAAACTTTACTACGAGGCGCAAATACACCTCCTAGCGATCACCTTCACGATATATTAACAAAAGCAACTCGCAGTAAAAAGAAACTCGACTGTTGATGAAATTATGTCTTTTAAGAAAAATAAATAAGCTATAATGAATCGAAAAGTTTTGCAATACAAATAGGGTAAACCGTACAGTTATTGGCACCGTAAAGACTAAATTTCAGTGATGATATAAAAACAAAATACTTCTTATGAAGGGATCAAATTGAAACTTCCTGTAACTCCTCTTTATCTATCCTTATAAAGACTCAAGAGTTTTTTTGTTTTTTTTTGGGTCAAAAATCTTACAATATGGCAATATTTATTGTTAAAAGTCCCAAACCTAGTTATTGGCACCCTGTGGATTTAATTGTGAAATCTTCCCTATGGTTAGTTTGTTAAACTCTTACTTCATACATGACTTAGAGGACCCTTCAAACATTAGACTCCTGTATATCTTGAAATAAAATTAGGACTTGTTTACCTATTTCTTTAAATTAAAGTTGGGGTGCCAATAACTGTATGGTTTACCCTACTCAATAACTTATAGAGACATAGGTACTAATATAAGCATTTAAAAGTAAAAGAAATGTGTGAAGTTGCTGAATGGCGTTTATGTATTTATCAAAGCAAGTCGATTTCCAATCTAAGTAGCTTGGTAAGTGAAAGTTGTGTGTTGCGCTCATCGCAACATTTTTTTTTTTAATTTTGGGGTATCAAAAATCTGTTATATAAAGTAATTGAGTTTCTTCTTCAGCTCTCCTCTCTTTACTCTTCGAACTCGATACCATACCCAAAGCTCTATCTCTGTACCCTACGTCGTTGAGCCAGTGCTCTGGTATTGATCATACAGTTTTAGGAGTGGTCCTTTCTACCCCCACTCCAATGGTACTCACTCACCCCCCCCCCCCCCCCCCCCACCTATATGAACTTTGAGTTGTTGACTGCAGGTGCCGAACTGTCTCCGTCTGTTTCGAGTTAAATTGAGCGCCCCCCCCCAAAAATTTACTAACAGAACGTTAATGTATAACCAAATAGCGGCCATACTATTTCTTTTCCATAATTTATGTAAAAAATGATAGTTGTCTACCTCCGCTACAAAATGAAAAAGAAATCACGCAGAAGAGACAATTTATAACTGAGTGACGGCCTCTTTTATTTTTAATGTGTTTCTCTCTTTTATCTTTTTATTTCTGTTAGCGTAGTAGGCCTAATGAGACCTTTGGCCGCTCAGTATGTTTTTACAGACTCACTGAGCGGCCAAAGCGCACACTGCTTGCGGAAGCACAGACAGCCTGGAGGATCCTCACGTTGCTACAAGCAATGGTCGCCATGGTGCAGCGTAGACTACACATAGCTCCATTACCAATCCCATTGGGTCCATTTGGCAGTGCCCTTCCCACCGATGGTGTCAGCTCTCTCAGGTTTAAGGACAATGACAAACTGGTCAAGGTCCAAGGATTATGGCAGCTCAGAGTCAGCAGGCTACCGTCCTTGCACGGCCCTTGTTCCTTAAATAGATTGCCCTTGCACCTTATAAAGGTGTTTGTTACTTCGAAATTAGAAGAGTAGCTGATGAATTCACTTACAGAACGTTTATTTACTTTTACAGTACGTTCTGTTTAGCCAAATAGCGGCCATATCCATTAAAAAAAAAACAATTATTAACAGAATTATATCCCATTTTATTTTTGATTCCTTGTTTTTTCTACTGTTTTATCCTTAAAACGGTTTATCCTTTCCAAAAAAAAAAAAAAAAGGACTGGTATAATGCATACACAAGTTTTCATCCTCTTCACTACAGAAGTATTGTAGCTTTGTTTATTTAAAACATGTTAGTAAAAATTTATAATCCTTCCATATTACGCAATTATTTGAAGTAGGCTATTATTTGTTATGATTTTTTTGGGTAAGATTTCACCGGAATATATATTTATTATTTTCCCTAAATGCCCTAAATATTAGTGTAATCCAAAATAAAGCCTTTTCGTGTTTATTTATATTAAAATTTAGAAATGACTAATATTCAAATGCCTATTATATTACTAATCTTGTCTTAACTGCTTTGTCATCTAATTATTATTTATTTTCTTTTTTCCAGGTAAGGATTCTCATTCATCGAACATAGCATGAATTCCCTAATCATGATATTCTGGTTCGTACATTTAAAATCTCAATTACCTGTTACTTTTTCTTATTTTCAAAATATATAGGATGCTTTGTCATTAATAGGATGATTTGAATGTTAATTAATGCATGTTTTCAACGATTATATGATAGTAGAACAAAGCATCTTAATCGATATGTTTTCTCATTAGAAATGTAATCCAATGTCGAGGGAAGAGAAAGTTGTTTTATACATTGGCGGTCCGGGGGGGGGGGGGGGCGGTGGGGGCGGCCGCCCATCTCTTTGGAAAATTTTTCGTCATTAAAAGATAGAATTTCACTTTCCTTAATGTAAGGAAGCAAGTTAAAGAACAAATAATGTGCAGAACAAGTATAATTTTAGTTGTGGGAAAGGAACATAATGGTAAAAAAGCTGATTAGCAGATCCAAATGAAGGGCTCTGGGACTGCAGCCCCCCATTTAGGACTGCAGCCCCCCCTTTACGATCGGCTGGATTCGCCCATGGTTTTATACACTTACCTCGTTATTACTATTTATCGGTTACACTTAGCCATATATTCAAGATTTCAGCTAGGGTGTCATCAAGAGATCTTGGCTGAGTGACTAATCTCTTCGTATTATTTTGTCGATGAATTCGTAAATATTGTGTAAGATTGTGAAGTTAATGCTCCGATAAACCGGAACTGAGAAGAAATCAGTCATGGATTTGGGTAGCATTGTCCATTGTTATCTCCTCTCTTCCGAAACTAAATTAATTAAAATAAATAAAAAATTTATAGTTTTTTTTTTTTTTTCAAAAGTTTCAAAAACATCGATGTTTTAATAGAAAATGAACTGTCATAAAAAAATAAATAAAAATATCATTAAAATATTCATGTTTATACTTATTACAAATCATTCACTCATTTATATCTAAACCTCCCACCTACCCCTCGGACGTTTCCCAGTAGGCACCGCGCTTATTAATCTTTTCGGAATTCGTTCACTACTTTCCCAATTTTACATGTCCATTTTATTCGTCTTGCTGCTATCACGTCAATTATATTTACTGGGTAAAATTGACTTAGTTCGGCATTTTGTAAATCCTCCGGTTAGTTCGTCACTCTTCGGTCCAAATATTGTACGTAGTACTTTATTTTCAAAACCATAAGCGCTTGCCTATCCCTCAATGTTGGCTGTAACGTTTCGCATCGGTAACGGGCCGTTAGAAGAATAATATTATTGTAAATCCTAATTTTTAGGTTTCGGGAGAGGAGACACGAGCTAAGCAATTTCGTAAACAATAATAATAAGTTTAATATAAAAATGTTGTTACCCACACATGTGTAAATAAAAAAATAATGTTGTTAAGTAATGTTGATGTAAATATGGGTGATTTTCTGTACTTAACAAAAATTTTGCGTGTTCTGTAAAAATATATACATATATTTCTTCAAATAAATAAAACAGACAATACATAAAACTTGGACGAAAATAATTAAACAACATAAAGTAATACTCTGAAAATAAATAAATAAAAGTCCACTTGTAAAAGAAATTAAATTAAACGCACTCGTAGGCTCCGACCTCTTAGGAGCTTGATGTTGGATGTAGCGGTGAACGTAGGCAAGGTAATGGCCGGTTAGTCTATTGCAATATGTATGGTATGACTTACGGTTCTTATGACGAAATGGTGTGAATGCAGCTAGGTGAAGAACTATTCGTTACCGGAATAATTGAGTGACACTATCAGGAACTGTACGCCGTGGTCCATTCGATTCTGACTAATAAAATATGGAAAAATTTGGAGAGAAAGCATGTGTGTGTTGCAATAGTGATTTTTCCCGAGAATACTGGTAATGCAAATCGATAATTGGATTAAGTGCGCCGAAAAAGTGTGTAATTCAATTATCGATTCGCAAATTATTAGCGGCAAATAAAAATTGTGCAATAGTGTCAGGTTACAATAGATTACAATTTACCCTGCAGTAGACAATTGTGTAGCTGTAGCTACAATGTCTTCCGTTCTTTTTTGTGATCTCCAAATGTATAGGTAAATATAATAAGTAATAATAATAAAAATAATAAGGTAAAGATAATAGGTAAAGATTTAAGAACACGGTTATTAAAAAACATCGATGGTTTGAATATTGAACATCCATGTTTCCTGCCGTTTCCTATCGATTTCGCATCCAATGAAGGCCGACGAGATAAGATTCTAAGAAGAGAAAATAATTATTAAAGATCGCAACTAATAATGTTGATAATAGTTTTCATAATTATCGATTATGCAGTCATAATCTTCTCCTTATATCTGTAGATAGTAGATCCACGTATTTATTATTTATATGTGGCCTTAGCTCATTAGGTTAAGGTCATGTCAATAAACCATCGATTAGAAGTAGGACGGATTAGAAGTAGGAATAGGCCAGTAAGAAAGATAGTGATGTTTAATCGATTATACAATCGAAATAAATAAAAACTCCATGCGGACATTAATTTGAACAGTTTGTTCTGTATAAAAGAAATAGCGTTGCTAAATCTCTTCTTAGTATAATTTTTCCTTATAAGGGTCATTTTCCTATAAAAGGACTATAAAGGTCCTGAAATTTTCCTGGCATTACCTTACAATAATTTTGTTTTAAATAATTCAGAATACTCTTTTCTACATCGATTATTAAATTATTATTTTACCAGCAACTCAACTGCATGCTCATTTCTTGAACGTGCATCAATCGAACAATTTATCTTCCATAAAGCAGATATTACGATTTACTACTTTTAGCAGAACCTTACGTTGAATCAGGTATATTCAATGGAAAATCTGAGTTTAAAAAACGTTATATTATTCATAGCTACATATTTTTGTCTTCCATGTAGTTTTTTACTTTCACTTACCTATATATGAAATATATAGTAAGTGGAAGTATTGCGATCGTGAAAATTTTCGACTTCCGGTTTTCAACGGAAATACACGTTTTGGGGTCCCCTGAGTCCAAATGACCAAGTCCCGCGAAATGGTCTGTGTGTGTGTGTCTGTGTGTGTGTGTGTGTGTGTGTGTGTGTGTGTGTGTGTGAACAGACTAGCTCAAAAACTATAAACCGTGCGAACCTGAAATTGGGTATTTAGAGTATGTATATGCCCGCGATGTGACAGCAAAAATTTCATCAAATTTGCTCAAAGGGAAGGGGTACTTTATTTAATAACTTTTTAAGTTTTTTTCGATTTTCTCAAAAACGGCTCTAACGATTTTGATTAAACTTAGTATTTGATCTATTTATATGCCCCAGATATGACTATAAAAATTTCATCAAAATTGATCAACCGGAGGGGGGACTTTACTTAATACATTTTGTATCATTTTCACGTGTTTTTTATTTACTCAAAAACGGTTTTAACGATTTTGATCAAACTTGGTATTTGATGTATTTATATGCCAGAGATATGACTGTAAAAATTTCATCAAAATTGATCAACCGGAGGGGGGACTTTACTTAATAAATTTTGTATCATTTTCACGTGTTTTTTTTATTTACTCAAAAACGGTTTTAACGATTTTGATCAAACTTGGCATTTGATGTATATATATGCCAAAGATGTGATAGTCAACATTAATCAAAATTGGTCAAACGGAGGGGGCACTCTATTTCATAATATTTTTTCAATTTTTACCTTTTTGATCGATGATCTCAAAAACGGCTTTAACGATTTTTATCAAATTCGTTATGTTTAATGAAAATTAGTTGTTATTTATTACCAGGTATGCTTTATCATTATTAAAATGTTCAGAGGGGGAAGGGGCCTTTTTTGTTTTCCTATAAAGTACCTTTGTTTTAGTTTATATTGAGAAATTAACTGTCTGTCATGACACCTAAAAATAAGAAATGGCTAAATATGATATATGAAGAAAATCAAGTAAACATATACAGAAGAAAAAAAGAAAAATAATCCGTCAACTCATAAAACACCTTGAGCTCACGCATGCGCCGTACGCCTTTAATGACAAACCAATGCGTTATTATTACCTATAGATGTTCTGTTCATTTGAGAAGTGGCAATTAACAAAACGCATTAAGTTCTAATCTAAGTGTGATGGCGGGTAGAGGTTCAGGGTGAGCCTTTCCTAGCCCAACCACCTCACCATAGGCTGGTGAAAATTTAAAGTTAAAGAAAATAAATTAAAAAATAAATAAACATAAATAAACTTCAAAGCAATGCCGGATGGCTATATTTTGAACCTTGCTATGTACAACTATGGCAACAAAACGGAAACATAAAACAAAATAAAGCTCATGAGCTAATACAAACAAAATTAGGAAAAATAGTAATTAAAAGAAATTTATATAAACAACATTATACTAAAATTAACATTAATTTTAATATATTAGAGAATATTTTAATATATAATATTAAAAATATTTTAATGTTAATATTAAAGTCTTTTAGCTTAACAATTTATTAATTAGAGTCCTTCGATATCAATGAGCCACTGTGGCTAATTACACCTCACCCAGACTGGTCCGAGGTCACTATCTGTTCGCTCAATGCGAATGATTGTTCATCGTGAGTAATAAAAGTTGTTACCTGCTGACAACTTTGGGAATAAGCAATCCAAAACCTGCTTAGGCTGCTGGGCCATAGATGCTTGTCCTCTTGAGAATTAATGTGCCTTGAGGCCTCGATGTTGAAAATGGTTCAAAACAATCTCCTCGGACAACATTCACGGATAACACTCACAACGCCTGTGTGTAATTTTAATTTAATAATTCTTTTGTTTTTTTCTTCAATTTAAACATATGATTGAACGAGAGCAGCCGAGGGCTGCCGAAGCGGCCCGAAGTCTTCCGAAGTGACCCGAAGCCTTCGTAGTGCTTCCGAAGCTGACCACACTCGAATTCAATGTCACTTAACTTAGTATGACTAGTTAATACAAATTAAAACCAATTAAAGTTAATTGAGATAAATTAAAAAAAAAAAAATAATTTAAAGTGTGTTGGCCACAACATTCCGCCCACCAATTTTTTAATTAAAAAATTTAAAATTAATTGAGTTTGTTTGCTGGGGACAAAGGTACTAGTTTTGCCACAGGGCGTTTGTAAGTCCCCGAAGACGTTTGGATCGTGACGACTCTCACGACGCCGTCCTTTCCAGGATGCACATTGATAACTCTTGCCATTGGCCATCTCATAACTGTAGCGTTCGGATCCTTGATTATCACAAGGTCTCCTGGCTGTAGGTTGTCTTGTTTTTTGGTCCATTTACTTCGCTGCTGTAGCGTGCTCAAATAGTCATTCTTCCATTGCCTCCAAAAGTGTTGGGTGCGTTGCTTGATGACATCCCATCGCCTAAGTGGAAGCACCTTATCCTCCGTATAATTCTCTTCGGGTGCTGAAGTAAGCGACCTTCCTATTAGGAAATGACCAGGAGTGATGCACTCCAAACTGGATGGGTCTGAGTCGAGTGCCGTTAGAGGTCTAGAGTTGAGAATTGCCTCAACACGACAAAATATAGTAGCTAACTCTTCAAATGTGAACGGAGTGTCACCAGCTACTCGATGGAGAAGCGCCTTTGCGGATTTGACCCCTGCCTCCCAGACGCCTCCAAAATGGGGAGCAGAAAGAGGATTGAAAGTCCACTTGATATCTTGATGCGCAGCCACGCTTTCGATCCTTTCCTGGACAGATGAGGATCGTTGCCACAATAGAATCTCTCTCAGTTTATTGGAAGCGCCTACAAAATTGGTACCTCCGTCAGAGTACATTTGTGAAGGTTTTCCTCTTCGTGCAATGAATCGGTCGAAGGCAGCGAGAAATGCGTCGGTGGAGCATCGAGAGACGACCTCTAAATGTATGGCTTTCGTGGACATACAAATAAAAAGACATAGGTAAGCCTTGCCAACGGCCGCCTTTCTACGGGAGGATTCTCTGATAAGAAACGGACCTCCAAAGTCGACTCCCACGTGGGTAAAGACTTGGCCTTCCGTGAGACGACAGGATGGAAGATCACCCATAATAGGCGGTTGCGGTTTCTTTTTCTCCTTGAAGCATTTGATGCATTGAAATACTCTTTGCCGGATGAGACTTCTGGAAGAAGTTATCCAATACTTGGACCGCAATATGCCTTGAAGAGCTGATGGTCCCACGTGTAGAAGAGACCGATGGGTATGATCGACGATCAATCGAGCAAGGTGGCTTTTCCCAGAGAGGATAATTGGATGCTTGGCATCGTGGGAAAGAAAATCTGCATTGCGCAGGCGACCACCCACCCTGAGGATACCATCGGAGTCTATAAATGGATTTAGAGACTGCAATTGGTGGGTATCTAATTTATGATGGTCTTGAGTGACTTTTACGCAAATTTGATTTGCTTTTCGAAGCTCGGCTAGGTACGAAGTGCTTCTAAGCCCCTCCCCCTTTCTGCAATTTGTGAGAAATCGCAAAACATAGCGAACGCTGTTAAGGAGTCGGGTGTAAGAGGAGAATCTCTCAATCCACTCAATAAAATCATTTGGATGTGATATCTCCGAGTTCAGGCATGCAATGGCACCCTTCTTTGTCTCGGGGAGGTCCATGATATCAATTTTGTGGCTTGGCCACTGCTCCACCGGTTTGGACAACCAACTTGGTCCCGCCCACCATAGAGGATGGTTTGGTAACTCCGAAGGTAGGATACCTCGTGAGCTGCAGTCTGCAGGGTTCTCCTCTGACTTAACGTGATGCCACTGGCTTAAATTGGTAAGTTCGAGAATGAGTACAACCCTATGGGCCACGAAGGCATTCAAACGTTGGGGAGACATCGAGAGCCAGCCAAGGACGACCTCAGAGTCAGTATAAAAGTCGACCTGAGTTAATTTGAGCTTCTTGACAAGATGTTCGCAAGACTTAAATAATTTACTTAGGAGTAAAGCTCCTGAGAGCTCAAGCCTTGGAATAGTCATCGTTTTAGTAGGTGCTAATTTAGTTTTAGCCTTAACTACGTTGACATGGCAGGTTGTTGATGTCGAGGTAACTAAATAAATAACAGCGGAGTAACCTCTCTTCGACGCATCGCTGAAACCAACTAATCTTGAATAAATGGAGTTGGGATAGACTATGCAGCGTGGGATCTTGACATCTGAAAGGCAGCTGAGTTGGCATAGAAAATTATACCATCTGGTGCATATTAAAGGTGGAGGCCTTTCATCCCATTCGCATTTAGCAATCCACAAATCCTGAAGTATTGTTTTAGCGTAGAACACTATTGGTGCCAGTAATCCTAAAGGATCATATATCCGAGCTATAGATGACAGAATAGCTCTCTTGGAGGGTTGCCACGATGAAGCACTTATTTCATATGTGAAGATATCACATTTAGGAATCCACTGCATTCCCAAAAGCTTGATTTTCGGCTCCTCATCCGATGTTAGCGTGACAGCATTTAGTTGGCAATCTTCTTCTCTTAGGTGTACAAGAAGTTCTTGTTTGTTGCTTGCCCATTTGCTTAGCGTAAAACATCCTTTTCCTAACAACTCCACCAACTGGGTCTGAATAGAAAGTGCTTCTTCCACAGTGGAAGCTCCCGTGGCAACGTCATCCACATATATATCTTCAATAAGTGCCTTTGACGCGAGCGGATACGACACGCCTTCGTCTTTGACCAATTGAATAATTGTCCTGAGGGCACTGAATGGTGCTGAGCTCTCTCCATAGGTGACAGTACATAGTTCGTACTCCTTGACTTCCTCAGAAGGGTCGAAGCGCCACAATATATGTTGGTATCTTCTATCTTCTGGTGTGACCAAAATTTGGCGGTACATTTTGACAATATCCGCTGTGAATACGATTTCATGACACCTGAAATTTGTCAGGATTTCCCTAATGTCATGTTGTAACTTTGGTCCAATATATAAATGATCATTGAGGGAGCCCGTTGCAGATTTACATGAAGCGTCGAATACTGTACGCAACTTCAACTGTCCATCGTGTACCTTTGTCACACAATGATGAGGTAGGGTATAGATGGCAGTACCACTGTCAACTAATTTCATGTGACCTAGATCCAGATAATCTCTCATAAATTTTGTATACTCCTTCTTTAGCTCAGCATTCTTGGCAAGCTTGGCTTCCAAGTTAGTGAGTCGCTTGATGGCCTGGGTCCGTGTATTCTGCAAAGACTGTATAGATGGCTTGACTGGCAGAGAAATGACGTATCGCCCAGAATCTAAACGGTAATGTGTCTCTTGGTAGTGCCTTTCACAATAATCGTCCTCTTCTGATGCTACATTAACTGGAAGAACTTCCTCCATGTCCCAGAACTTGTGGATAGCATCATTTAAATCATCGTTGGATTTTATGAGGAAATTTATGCTCTCGTTGGACTTTGGTTGAGATGCCAAAGGTCCAGCAACTATGAACCCAAAAATTGTTGGGACAAGTCGAGGTAACTCTGGGTTAAGCACAATAGGTTGACCAGTCAAAATGTCAAAAAATAAGTCACCGCCTAGTAAGAATTCAACAGGACCAGGGTGCCAATAATCTGGGTCGGCTAGTGCATAGCCCTTAAATTGGTCAATGGTGGTTTTGTTGATGACAGCTTGGGGCAAACTGCCGGTTATTTTGGGTACAACAATGACCTTGGTTGAAAGCTCCCTGTTTGAAAAGGAAGGGATTCTGGATCTAAGGAGACAATCGATTTTTCCTATTGGGCAGGTTAACTTGATTTGGCCAATTCCTGCAATGTTCTGCTCTGATGGTTGAATAAGGAGGCCTAATCGTTTGGCGCATTCCGTCGTTATAAAGGACATCTGGCTGCCACTATCCGTGACAGCGCGAACAGTAATGAAATCACCCTTTGAGGTTTTCACTTGTAGGACTACAGTTCCAAGCAAAACTTCTCCATCACCAGAAAGTCCACTAAGCGCAAATCCTTCGTTGTCTCTATTGACCTGTACAGCCGGAGTGTTACCAGCAGTCACAGGGGTCTGCTGATGCAACCATGAATGATGATTCCCGTTGCAGGACGAGCATCTTCTTAAGGATGTGCATTCTTTTGTAGAATGTTTTCCTGACAGGCAATTTGTACACCCAGACCAATCTTTCAGAAGCTTGAGCTTATAGCCATCCGGCCCGGAGGACCAACATGTGATGGCGGGTAGAGGTTCAGGGTGAGCCTTTCCTAGCCCAACCACCTCACCATAGGCTGGTGAAAATTTAAAGTTAAAGAAAATAAATTAAAAAATAAATAAACATAAATAAACTTCAAAGCAATGCCGGATGGCTATATTTTGAACCTTGCTATGTACAACTATGGCAACAAAACGGAAACATAAAACAAAATAAAGCTCATGAGCTAATACAAACAAAATTAGGAAAAATAGTAATTAAAAGAAATTTATATAAACAACATTATACTAAAATTAACATTAATTTTAATATATTAGAGAATATTTTAATATATAATATTAAAAATATTTTAATGTTAATATTAAAGTCTTTTAGCTTAACAATTTATTAATTAGAGTCCTTCGATATCAATGAGCCACTGTGGCTAATTACACCTCACCCAGACTGGTCCGAGGTCACTATCTGTTCGCTCAATGCGAATGATTGTTCATCGTGAGTAATAAAAGTTGTTACCTGCTGACAACTTTGGGAATAAGCAATCCAAAACCTGCTTAGGCTGCTGGGCCATAGATGCTTGTCCTCTTGAGAATTAATGTGCCTTGAGGCCTCGATGTTGAAAATGGTTCAAAACAATCTCCTCGGACAACATTCACGGATAACACTCACAACGCCTGTGTGTAATTTTAATTTAATAATTCTTTTGTTTTTTTCTTCAATTTAAACATATGATTGAACGAGAGCAGCCGAGGGCTGCCGAAGCGGCCCGAAGTCTTCCGAAGTGACCCGAAGCCTTCGTAGTGCTTCCGAAGCTGACCACACTCGAATTCAATGTCACTTAACTTAGTATGACTAGTTAATACAAATTAAAACCAATTAAAGTTAATTGAGATAAATTAAAAAAAAAAAAATAATTTAAAGTGTGTTGGCCACAACATTAAGTAAGTTGGTAAGTGAAAGTTGTGTGTTGCGCGAACGCACCAGATTTTTTTTTTTTACTTTCAATTACCTATATATGAAATATGTAGGTATTTGAAAGTATTGTAGATCGTGAAAAAATCCGGAAAAAAAACCGACTGACTCAAAAAGTATAAAACTTACGAACCTGTAATTGGGTATTTGGTGTGTGTATATGCCCGCGATATGACAGCAAAAATTAAAAAAAAAATCTGGTGCGTCCGCGCAACACACAACTTTCACTTACCAACTTATATTAGAAATTAATGCGTTGTGTTAATGCCACTTCTCACTCAGTTACACATCTTTCCACATTCATTTCTTATTTTTGTTTTCATTTGCTCTATAACAAACACTAAATAAAAGTTTTTACTTGAGATAATTCGGCAATGCAAGCATAATACTGAAAGTCGACTGATATTTATAATTTTCTATGTACTTGTTGAAAATTTCATTTAGTTACCATGAAACCAATAATTTCCATTATATGAACAGAACGGCTTTAATTATGAACAATGATCTGGTATTAAAGGCGTACTACGCATGCGTGGGCTCAACGTGCTTTATGAGTTGACTTAATAATTTTCTACTCTATATGTTTACTTGGTTTTAATCATATCATATATTTAGCCATTTCTTATTTTTAGACGTAATGAGAGACAGTTGATTTCTCCATATAAACAAAAACAAACAAACAAAAATCTGGTCCGTGCTCGCAACACACAACTTTCACTTACCAACTTACTTAGATTAGAAATTATTGTTTTGTTAATTGCCACTTTCAAAGTTACACATTTTTCCACATTCATTTCTTATTTTTGTTTTCATTTGCTCAAAAAAAAAACTAATTTCTTTTATTATTAAATAAAAGTTTTTACTTGTGATAATTCGGCAATGCAATTCTACTCCAAGTCGTCTGATTTTATAATTCTCTATGTACTTGTTGAATATTTCATTTAGTTCCGTTGAAACAAATAATTTTCATTAAATGAACAGAGCATCTTTAATTATAACGCATTGGTTTGTCATTAAAGGCATACGGCGCATGCGTCAGCCTAAGGTGTTTTATGTGTTGACGGAATTTTTTTCTTTTTTTCTCCTGTATATGTTTACTTGATTTTCTTCATCTGTCATATTTAGCCATTTCTTATTTTTGGGCGCGATGAGAGACAGTTAATTTCTCAATATAAACTAAAACAAATGTACTTTATAGGAAAACAAAAAAGGCCCCTTCCCCATTTAAGCCCCCTCAGAAAATTTTAATACTGATAAAACTTACCTGATATTATTGAACACCTAATTTTCATTAAACATGACGAATTTGATCAAAATCATTAAAGCCGTTGAGATAATCGAAAAAAAGGTAAAAATTGGAAAAAAGTTATGAAATAAAGTGCCCCCTCCGTTTAACCAATTTTGATGAAATGTTGGCTGTCACGTCTTTGGCATATACAAACGTCAAATACCCAGTTTGATCAAAATCTTTAAAGCCGTTATTGAGTAAATAAAAAAAACACCCAAAAATATGATACAAAATTTATTAAGTAAAGTCCCCCTTCCGGTTGATCAATTTTGATGAAATTTTTACAGTCATATCTAGGGCATATTAATACGTCAAATACTTAGTTTAATCAAAATCGTTAGAGCCGTTTTTGAGAAAATCGAAAAAAACGTAAAAAGTTATTAAATAAAGTACCCCCTCCCGTTGAGCAATTTTGATGAAATTTTTGCTGTCACATCGCGGGCATATACATACACTAAATACCCAATTTCAGTTTTGTACGGCCTATGGTTTTTGAGCTAGTCTGTTCACACACACACACACACACACACACACACACACACACACAGAGACACACACACACACACACACACAGACCATTTCGCGGGACTTGGTCATTTGGACTCAGGGGACCCCAAAACGTGTATTTCCGTTGAAAACCGGAAGTCGAAAATTTTCACGATCGCAATACTTCCACTTACTATATATTACATATATAGGTAAGTGAAAGTAAAAATTGCTCAAAGGGAGGGGGCACTTTACTTCATAACTTTTTGCATATTTACTTCGTTTTTTTTTCCTCAAATACAGCCACCGTAACGATTTTGATCGAACTCGTCATGTTTAATGAGAATCAAGTATTCTTTAATATTGCGTAAGTTTTATCATCAATAAAATGTTTTGGGGGGCTTAAATGTAAAAGAGGCCTTTTTTGTAAAAAAAGTACCTTTGTTTTTGTTTTTTTATTTGGAGAAAATAACAGTCTCTCATTATGCCCAAAAATAAGAAATGGTTAAATATGAAATATGAAAAAATAGAGCAAACGAGAAAATTAAACTGGGTATTTAATGTAAGTATATACCCGCGATGTGACAGCAAAAATTTCATCAAAATTGGTCAAACGGAGGGGGTATTTTATTTCATTACGTTTTGCGTTTTTTTTTTTTCGATTTTCTCAAAAACGGCTTAAACTATTTTGATAAAAGTGGGTATTTGATGTATTTATATGCCCGCGATGTGACAGCAAGAATTTCATCAAAATTGATCAAACGAAGGGGGCACTTTATTTCATAACGTTTTTTTCCAATGTTTACGTTTTTTACCGGGTTTTTTTCTAATGGAGAAATTAACTGTCTCTCGTTGCACCTTAAAAAAAAAGAAAAAGAAATGGCTAAATATGTAATATTCAAAAAATCAAGTAAACATGTACGGGAGAAAAAAAGAAAAATATTCCGTCAACTCACAAAACACGCTTTATGAGCAGACGCATGCGCTTTATGCCTTTAGTGACAGACCATTGTTTATAATTAAAGCCGTTCTGTTTATTTAATGGAAATTATTTGTTTCATGGTAACTAAATTAAGTTTTCAACATTTACATACAGAATTATAAAATCAGGCGACTGGAGTTTTATCCTTGCATTGCCGAATTTTCACAAGTAAAAACTTTAATTTAAAAATAAAAAAAAAAAATTAATGTTCTTTAGAGAGCAAATACAAACAAAAATATGTAAATGAATGTGGAAAAATGAGTGACTTCGAGAAGTGCCATATAAGAAAACACGTTAATTTCTAATGTAAGTTGGTAAGTGAAAGTTGTGTGTTGCGCGCATCGCACCAGATTTTTTATAATTGAAGGCGTTGTTCTGTTCATGGGAAAGATTTTTCAACGTGTTTTGAAAAATACGTACATTTTAAATGAAAATTATTTGTTTCCATGGTAAATAAGTGAAGTTTTCAATAACTAAATAGAGAATTGTTGTAAAATCAGACGCGATGGAGTATTATGCTTCTATTACCGAATTATCACAAGTAAAATCTCTTTTTTTTTTAATTCAAGTTTAATGAAAAATAACACTTCCAATAATTGTTTTTTTATTTATTTTTAATTTTTCAACGTTTCGGGGCTCCCGCCCCATCTTCAGGAAACAATTGCTTCTTTTTGTTCTTCTAGAAGATTCCTCAATCCATTTCTTAATTGATATTTAATCTTCTCCATATGGCTTTCCATATTTATATTTTTCACTTTTTTAATAATTTTAACGGAAGTTATTTATTATTATTTTTAATTCAAGTTTAATGAAAAATAAAACATCCAATAATTGTTTTTTATTTTTTTATTTTATTAATAATAAAATATTAATATTAAGGAATCTTCTAGAAGAACAAAAAGAAGCAATTGTTTCCTGAAGATGGGGCGGGTGCTCCGAAACGTTGAAAAATGAAAAATAAATAAAAAACAACTATTGGAAGTGTTATTTTTCCACTTAATTAAACTTGAATTAAAAATAATAATAAATAACTTCCGTTAAAATTATTAAAAAAGTAAAATCTCGTATTTAACAATAAAAAGTTTTAGTGCACTTTAGAGAGAAAATGCAAACTAAAATAAGTAAATGGATGTGGAAAATGTGCGAATTTGAGGAATGGCGTTTACATATTTATTAAAACACGACAATTTCTAATCTAAGTAAGTTGGTAGTAAGTGAAAGTTGTGTTTTGCGCGCATCGGGCAGGATTGTTTTACCTGAGATTATATTTTTGAAATGTGGACCAACGCTAAGTAAATTCATCCTCTCTTCTTGATTTTAGCTATATAAGATAAGCTGTCGGTTACCATCGCTGCTGAAATACAACTGGATGGATCAGGTACCGCCCGCTAATATTGCTTCAGACTTTCTCCACTTGATTGTCTTAGAGACAGGGCTAATTGTTCCTTGCGAAAGTGTGTTTCGACATCGCTGGGACTATTCCTTAGCCCTAGCTTATGCTCTACGATACAAAGCGGAGGCTCTGTTTATTACTTATTGAATAATTACTTATTTTTATTCAAAAAATGTGAAAAATGAAAACCTGCAAAGAGATTTAATCAAAATCGTCAAAGCTGTTTTTGAGATTATCCAAAAAAAAACGTAAAAATGGAAAAAAATATTTATGAAATAAAGTGCCCCCTCCGGTTGATCAATTTTGATTAAATTTTTGTTGTCACAACGACGCATACCACGTGTGTAAATATGAAACCGGAATTCGCCAGTGATAGGAGTTAGCAGTCAATATAATCTTCTAACTAATCCGTCAGTGGTGTTATCTGCTTTTACCTACATGTAATAAAGAGATCCAATTGATACCAACATCAGTTTCATTCTATAACCATGTTTTTAGTGGCGTTGAACATGTCGACTTTTGTGCTAACAAATCAAGATTTGCGGACAGCATTTATTTTCCGTTTCCTTCTGAAAAAAATTGGAGCATTATCACATAGGATGCTTGTTGAAGCTTACGGGGAGCATGCCCTAGGCAAATCTCAATGTTTCGATTGGTTCAAAAAATTTAAAGATGGATTTCGGTAAAAGAAACATAGACCGTGGAAAACCGCAAAAAAAAAAAAAAAAACTTTGAAAACGGTGATTCGGAAGCGTTTGTTGGACAATTATTACATGTGACACCGTCTCCAGTCTCCATTTGTTCGAAAGGCATGGAAAAGATCCAGAAGGTCGGAAAATGGGTACCTCACCAACTGAAAGACAGGCAGCAGGAAGCTCGAAAAACCTAATAGCTCGCCAGGTACAGAAAAAAAGTCATTTCTTCATCAAATTGTGACTGGTGATGAAAAGTGAATTTACTTCGAGAATCCTAAGCGTAAAAAATCCTGGTGAACCATCGGCATCGCTTGGGGAGGAAGAAAATGCTCTGTGTCTGGTGTGATCAGATGGGTGTTACCTACTATGAGCTGCTGAAACCTGGGGAAACTGTTAATACGGAACGCAACCTACAACAGATGATAAATTTGAATAAAGATTTGCGCCAACAAGTCCCAAATATCAAGAAAGGACACACAAACTGACCTTGCTCCATGACAATGCCCCATCACATTCGGCTAAACGGACTAAGGAAACGATCCAAGCGTTTGGTTGGTAAATTCTTCCGCATGTGGCTTATTCACCAGATTTGGCCCCATCCGATTACCACCTATTTGCATCGATGGGACACGCACTAGCTGAGCAGCGCTTCACTTCTTATGAAAATGTACGAAATTGGTTAAGCGATTGGTTTGACTCAGAAGAGGAAGCATTATTTTGGCGGGGAATCCACAAATTGCCTGAATGATGGGAAAAATGCATAGATAGCGAAGGACAGTACTTCGAATAAAAATGTATGTATCATTTATACACAATCAACTCTTATTTGCTATTTGAAAAATTCCGGTTTCATATTTACACCAAATAACCGATTTCAGGTGCGTGCGGTTTCTAGTTTTTGAGCTAGTCTGTTCACACAGACCTTTTCGCGGTACTTGGTTATTTGGACTCAGGGGACCCCAAAACCAGTAATTACTGGCTTCCTTTTTAACCGTCTCTTCGGATTAATAGACGGACTGCATTAAAAGAAAACAAGTATAATACATACCGTATTAATTTAAATGCGGTTAATTACAAAATACTTGTCCTGGTGACGGAAGTTTATGTCAAAACTTTGTTGGCCATAATAAAATAATCAATTTTAGAATCTCACCTTTTAGAAATAAGAGGTATTTACGACAACTCTAACCTTTTTTTTTTTTTTAAAACATCACTTGTTTTATAAATTTAGTATAAAATTCGACCAATAAAGAAATTTTAGTTGCTAACGGATATATTAGCAATACTGGAAATACGAAATTGCGATGTTAACATCAGTTGTATACACTGAAATCCAGTATAAATTTCACCAACGATGTGGTTGTCCTGGTGTGACACCAATGTAAAACTACTATGTGGCAAATCGTCAACACCGACATTGTCAAAAGTTATTTTGTTAGATGGTTGTGCAAGTGTGGTTAGATTTTATTTTTGTTTACAAACTATTGAACAAAGACTTTGGTAAACCATCTTACATAACTTGTAAATAGCCTGCGAGTGAAATTGCACGTGATTAGCCATTAGTTTAAGTTATTAATAATTTTGAACGACGATTGATGAATGGTTAGAAAGTTAATATTAATGGTTTAGAACTAAATTTATATCGATATTCATTGTGCTTCTTCTTTAATTTGTGTCCATGATTAATTTTCTTCTTATTAACTACTAGCTGTATGTCCCGGTTTCACCCGGGGAATCTCATTTTTCTAAGGAGTAATGATACCTTATTTTTTATTAGGATAAAGAATATCAGCTGAAGTTAAGCAATTTTAATATGGACAGGTGTTCGCACCTGGTATGAAAGAACCACTGAGCGAAATTTGGAGAATTTAAGATAAACGGATTTCTATGAAGAACAAACAAACAAACAGAAATATTGCCCTGGTTGCCTAAGCCTCTGTGGCGCCTCATATTCCTGGGCAGACTCAGTTTCCCGCGCTTCTGCCTGTCTAAGCCTCTGTTGTTCAATCCTATGTTGAGGTTCGTCAAGAGTTTCAGCTGCTCTTATTTGGAGTTGTTTTTTAGCTTTTGAGCTCACTACTCCTATTGAAGCTCGCTTCTTAGGAGACATTTTTAAAAAATAAATTCACCATACATGTAAATAAACGTATTGTAATGTTAAAAAAAAAACATATGGTTTAAAAATCCCAGAACTCGACGCCTGCCAAAGGATGGTCTTACCGGGCCTTGTTGGCCTCTTCAAAATCTATAAAATGATTTTTTAGGCCGTTTTTTCGACTCAAACGGTCGATTTCGTAAAAAAAACCATTGTAAAGCGAGATCATGACGAATTTTATAACAATAATGAATATACCCAGAGATTGGCTGAAGTTATGCAATTTTAATGTGGAGGTACCAGGTGTTCGCACCTGGTAAGAAAGAACCACTGAGCGAAATTTGGAAAATTTAGGACAAACGGTATGGATTTCTATAAAGAACAAACAAACAAACAGAATTTCAACTTTATTTATATAGATGAATAGATGAAGTTTTTTTCTTCATTTTTACATTCACACCTTTCTTAAAAGAAAAAGACAATCAGTGAATTCATTTGTAGGTATTTTTATCATAATTGTTTTGTGACAAGCTTTTGTCTAATATTATTTTTTAATTTAATTATAGGTGTGTAATGATCAGCTGTTTTCTTTAAGAGAGGATGATAATTTATCAGGATTTTCAGACAAAAAATATTTTTATTTGGAGAGCCTAGGTTTGGATCCCTACATGTGGATTTTCATCAGGGCTTGTTGAGTCCAGAGTAATACAAATTTTTTTTGTCGATATATCGTCGTCACTATGCTAAAGTAACGAATATGCATAGGTTTTTAGTTACACATTCGTTAATTTAGCTTATGACGACGATATTGGGAACGAATTTTTGATATATTTGATGTATGTATGTATGTGCCCACGATATGACAGTCAAAATTTCATTAAAATCTATCAATTGGAGGGGGTACTTTACTTCATAAATTCTGTCTCACTTTTACGTGTTTTTTTTTTTTTTATTTACTCAAAAAAGGCTTCAATGATTGTGATCAAACTGTAGGTATATGCCCACCATGCGACAGCCGGAATTTCATCAAAATTGGTAAAACGCAGGGGATACTTTGCTTAATAAATGTTGTCCCATTTTCACGTGTTTTTTTATTTACTCAAAAACGGCTTTAACGATTTTGATCAAAATTGGTATTTGATGTATGCATATGACCGTGATGCGACAGCCGAAATTTCATCAAAATTGGTAAAACAGAGGGGCACTTTACTTAATAACTGTTGTCTCATTATCAGGTGTATTTTTTTTTTTGTTTACTCAAAAACGGCTTTAACGATTTTGACCAAACTCGGTATTTTGTGTATGTATATGCCCTCTATGTGACAGCAAAAATTTCATCAAAATTGGTCAAACGGAGAGGGTACTTTATTTAAAGAATTTTGTCTAATTTTTAGGTTTTTCTCGATTTTCTCAAAAACGACTATAACGATTTTGATTAAACTTGTCTATATATGCACGCGATATGACAGTCGAAATTTCACCAAAATTGATCATATGGAGGGGGCACTTTACTTAATAATGTCTCACATTCACGTGTTCTTTTTTATTTACTCAAAAACGGCTTTAATGATTTTGATGATACTGGGTATTTGATGTATGCATATGCCCGCGATGGGAAAGCCGAACTTTCATCAAAATTAGTGAAACGGAGGGGGTACTTTATTTATTAAACTTTTTCTTATGTTCACATCTTTTTTTTATTTACTCAGAAACGGCTGTAATGGTGGTCCAACGGAGGGGGCACTTTATTTCATAACGTTTTTTTTTTTTTTTTTTTTTTTTTATTAAAATTAAAAATAATTATCAAATAACTTTATTATAAGAAAAAATTATAGTTTTCCCCTCGGGTCTAATGCCTCTCCGTCGCAGCGCTCCTACTATTGAGCTAAGCGTGGGGTCAATTCTTGTCTTGTAAATCTCCTCTCTTCAACGATCTCACCCGCAACTTTTCTGAGTATAAACAGGGGTTGTTGACAACTGTTAAAGTAGCAGTAACGGTGTTACGTAAAACATCTGATTTAAAGGAGTTACAGATTTTTTGTTGGAACAAACTGATCTAGTACAAGCTTCGTGGTTGTTCTTGTTGTTCGGGAACCTTATAGAATGTTCGTATTCGGACTAAATATAAGAAGCGATGGACTGGTGAGTTAGTCTTGCTCTGAAGATCGAATGATATGATGATGATGACTTTTGTGTTACTGTGTCGTCACAAGTTGATACTATTTGTAAGATTATTTGTCTGACATTATGGGTTTAAATAATTTTTATTAACGTAAGATTATAACTCATAATGTCAGACAAACAAAACTCAAATAAAACTAACAATATTACAAAAAGTATCAACTTGTAACGATACAGTAACTCTAAAGTCATCATATTATTCGATCTTAGGAGTAATACTAAGGCTGAAGTCTATTGCTATTATACCTTATATTTATTTCGAAAAAGAACATTCTATGATGTTTCCGAATAGCGTAGAAGATTCTAGAACAATCACGAACATGTAACAGAACAGTTGGTAATTGATCTAGCAAAAAGTCTAGAACTCTTTTCAATCATATGTGTTTTTTTTTCCCCATTTACAATTCACTGGTGTTTGGTCAAAAGGGTTAAGTCATGAAATGTAAATGAAGCCTAATACACGTAAACAACGATTTACCAAGCTATTGAAAATCATTATAAATTCTTTCTTATTGTATTTCTTTATCTCAGATTAATAAATGAAACTATATTCTTTCAACAGAGACTGTTATAAATTATGAATAACGTGTAAATTAAAGTCAAATAGGAATGGAAGGATTTGGCGCCGTTTGGAAGCGACTCCGTGGTGCAATGGATAGCATACCGCGCATGTCACGCGGAAGACCCGGGTTCGATTCCCGTTGGAGCCAAGTCTTTTCTCTTCAAAAATAAATTATTTAAAAGTATTTTAAAAACAAGGGTGGTTATCCACAATAATGATTAAATTAATAACAAATAGGAATAATGAACTAACAGCATCCCATATGCAGTCTCATGTTAAATATATTTAGAACAAACTAAATAAATACGCTAATGCTAAAAATATATCCCACTTCTGACACCAGTTGTTACGGGCTTCGGGTTCGATAGAATGAACAATTAACACTAGGACAATAATTTATTAATCAATACTCACAAGGGTAATTACTGCCTTATTATCAGATACAAACCAGGCTGTGTATGCAGACTCTAATTACTTATAACTAACCGCACGGGTTAAAACAAGAGTCTTTTCTACGACATACACTATCACCACAATAACTTATCACAATAAGGCTTACCACTTATCACACTATCTTATCACAATAGACTTATCACTGTTCACTACGAAGTCCACACCACGGGTGTTGCCAAACAACTCCGCTGAGGCCTGTTAGAGCCGATATTTATTAGTCTTGGATAGATTCTAGAAGGTTCGGGGTTCATCCAGAACAAAGTCTTTGATCTTCCCCGACAGCCAGTGCGGCACCGAACAACGGACGTATTGTTCACCAAAGGCGCTTTGTCTACTACCGCTGGCCGCAACATTATATTAAATTATCCCAACGTTTCGACTACTGGCCCATCCTCTGGGGTTATCTTTTCTATTAGTCATTTTTTCTATTGCCAATTGACACCAATACAATTTTTATGTATAGACATACAACTGTCCATGTTATCATTTTAACATTTATTTGGCCGTTTATTTAAATTTGATTCTCCTAAAATATTACATCGTGAAAATAATTTTAAACTAAACATTAAAGAAATGATAACCATAGGAAATATAAAAATCGCGCAATAAACAAAAATCAGATATCCTAAATCTCAACACGTGTGTACAAACATACTCAATTTAACTGATTATACATTTAAATAATATAATACATCACAGTAATGAATTATGTTTAAATTTTAATAACATACATATCTAATGTAATTCCCTGCATAACTGTCATCAACCGGAAATACCAAATATATATATATATATATATATATATATATATATACTTGTTTTAAGGTGTTGCATGCTACTTGGTATATAAACATATATAACAGAAGACTGCAATGGGATGCTTCTTTTAGTTCATTATTGTAAATAAATAAAGCAGTCTACCAAGATAATATCAAATAGTAGTGACCGATCGAAGTTTCGGTTTCGGCCAATTTCGTCCAAAAAACCTGGTTTCGGCCGTAGTTTCGGTTTCGGCCAAAAATTGGTCAGGCTCCTGTGCCTGATATCTCCAAGAAGGAAGTAGGACTACACGATTTCAGCTTGTAAGCTCGATCTCTTTCATGGCATTTAACACCCTTCAATTTAATAGGGGGAAGTATCTGTTATTTTAGTTACTTACACTATTTCGGTAGAACATAGATTTTTCTCACTCTTTTGGTATCTTTACTAAAAAAATATTTTAGTCAGTAACCTTGTCATTAAAAGTTGCATCAAATGGTGGTAGTAGGTTTTGGTCTTTGTTCTTGTATGGAATGGGAATCAGATGCAAAACAATTTTTCAACCTTGGCAGCCCCCTTTCCCCCAGCGGTTCACCAATAACATCCCAAAAACTTGTCTCAATTTTTACCATGAAGAAGCACGTTTTCGACCAAAAACTATTCTATAAATTTTCAAACTAGATTAAATCCACTAACATTTGAGACCAAAACTAACTCAGTAGATTAAATAGCTTCTGACATACAGCTTTACGTATTCAATAGGCCGTCATTTTGTATTCTATCGACTTTATTATGGAAAGGTTTACTATATTATTTATACATAGTAATATGATTTTTTATTAATATCAGCCTGTTATTTCAACTTTTAGGGCTGTACTAGTTAAGGGGGTATGGTCTAACATCCCATGGGGACCAGCCGTACTAGGAAGGAGGGTGGCGGGATTCGATCCTCTAACTTATCTAATACACCTGTTTTACCACTCTTGTGTACCAACTCACTTATTAAATGAATAATTGAGTTAAATTGCTGTCATTTTATAAGCTTTCATTGATATTATTGCTAAACTAGACATATTACAAACTTATACGTATTATATATAGACACGTAAATAAGTTTCGGTTTCGGTTTCGGCTAAAATTTTGGTTTCGGTCGGACACTATCAAATAGGAATTTTAAGAAGACGAGACAAAAAAAAATTTATGACTTAACCTCTTTTGCAAAAATATGAATGAAATAAAAACTAAAAAAAAAAATATATATATATAATAAAAATAAATAAAAATTTCGACTATATATGAGACGTGTCAGGATTTTTTACTTTAATTTATATGAATATGAAATTTTAAATACGTTTTTTTCAATGACCGGTTTTTAGTCTGTACTCCTAATATATTATTGTTTATTTACTGTAAGTGTTATCCGAATTTCTATTTAGCCATGACAGTTTTCAATACTTTCTAATCCAGGAAATTTTCAATTATACCTGAACAAGGAGGTCACTCATTTTTATGAGAAATAATTACAGCATAATGATTACACGTTATAGCCTCTTATCGCTGTATGCATAATTTTATTGGTTTTTTTGTTTCATTTTTACCTGATTATAATGTTTAATGAATACAACTAATAAAACCTGGATTTCCTGTTTGATAAAACAACTCCACTTCCCGGTTGTAGCTCAGTTCTCAATGAGAGCGCCATGCATGGCTATTGTGTTACGGTCACATTACGATACACAGAATTTACATAAAGTTTTTGTAGTATGGTAATCGTTCAGTGATGAATTAGATACTATATTTTGTTTTAAAATGGGCCGAAAATTGATGGTAATTGGTAAAACAGGCAATAGTTCTTTTAGGACTAATAATTTTTTTAAATTCTCAAAAATTCAGGCTATATTTTTCATAACAATAGAACAAAAAAGGATGCTAATCAACTAAAAGAAAAATAAGTATATTCAGTTGAAGTGGTTTAATTTTTTCTTCACAGTTAACTCGTTGGGACATGAGCGTTTGTCACTAATATTTTATTATTATAGGTTTAGTTGCTATAACTGCATTAGGAGTCATTCCATGTCACATAAACACACTTTTTTCCCCTCACCATCTCAGATTTTAATGAAATTTGGTTCATAGGATACCTTCCTCTAGACTAAGAAAAATACCAAATTTCAGCTCAATATCTCAACCGGTTTTCAAAATATAGCTATGTAAACCCATGGAAAAACGCACAATTTGACCTGTCGCGTCATCTGGAAATTGAAATTGCAGCTCTTGTAGGCGAGATAGTGAGTTGAACTTTATGTAATTTTAAAACTGGACCTTTTACCTCCCTTATGATATGCAACTCATTAGGGTTTAAGAGAAATTTGATTTTCAAAATTTGAATTTCTCAAAAAGCTATTTTTTTTTTAAATCTGAATCTAAAAATCTAGTTTGATGAAATAGGCTATAGTTTGAAAAGCTTAATAGGTAATGGTTTTTTTTCATCCACAAATTTTTCAATAATTACTTTAAGCATGAACCCTTTGCTGTCCCATCATAATTTTTAAGCACATATTCATGACAGCCTTTTCAACTCTACTGATTTTTTTCAGATTTTTAAAAAAAATAGCTTTTTGAGAAATTCAAATATGAAATTTTGATTAAAAGTTTGAAAAACAAATTTCTCTTAACCCCTATCGAGTTTCATATCACAAGGAAGGTCATAGATTCAGTTTTAAAATGACATCAATTTCAACTCTCTATCTCGCCTAGAAGTGCTGCAATTTCAATTTCCAGATGATGCGACAGGTCAAAATTGTGCGTTTTTCAATTGGTTTACATAGCTATATTTTGAAAACCGGTTGAGATATTGTACTGAAATCAGGTATTTTTCTTATTATACAGAAAGGTATCCTGTACCAAATTTCATTAAAATCTGAGATGGTGGGGGAAAAAAGTGTGTTGATGTGACATGGAATGACTCTTAGAGCATTCACCAGGACAATCACACAAATATCATTTATTGCTTCATCGACAACGTTTCTGCTTTATCGCCATTTTGAAGTCTAAAATTGGTTTAATCATTTAAACATTATTAAATAACAAAAGTAAAAAAATAACAAATAACAATAGTGAAAAATCTTTTTTTCTTCAAGAAGGAAGCACTGTCCAATAGTTTAACCATTAACTAGCACTGGTGAAATGATGGTCAGGATTTGCAGTTTGAAAAAAAATAAGTGAAAGTAAAAATTTATTTTCGAAAGCCAACGTTTCGATCCAACTTGTGGATCTTCATCAGGGCTAAAAGGAAACAAATATATGAGTATCTATCTTAGAGGATGACTATAAATGAATATAGAGGATAGAATAGAGGATTTATTATAGAGGATAGATATAGATTTATAGAATAGAGGATGACTATAAATGAATATTTTACAGAACTGATAATAATATTAAACATGAATTCATGTCTTATGCTTACACCTTTAAAATACAACTATTTTAATGTAGTCGTCTAATGGGATAATATGTATTTATCTGCTCTGTTGAAATTATCGACAAATATTTCGACTGTAATCGGCTCTGTGTTTTGAGTGGAAATAGGAAAAACACTTATCAGCCCCCAATAACCTTATCAAGACCGTTAAGAATGCGGAGTGGGTTGGGCCATATCCCAGTGACGTCACGCTCTGTCTCGGCTATCTTTAGTGTACCACACTGATTTAGATAATTGCTACCTCGCTGGATGGCTTGATACAATCGATACCTAGTAGTTAAAGGGAAATCTCCAAGGAATCATTAACTGACGACTTTACACGTTTAATGTCTTTACAAAACGTGTTCTGAACCTTTGCTATTTTAGTATCGTATTATTAACATTTTTTGCATATAAAATAGATATTGGTTATTTATCTTATTCCCTTTTCAAAAGCGTCATAAAAAAATCTGGTGCCATGCTCGCATTTGTTTTGATAAATATATAAACATTTTTCTACATTTATATGCTTATTTTTGTTTTTATTTGTACTCTAAGTTTTTATATTATTAAATATAAGTTACTAATTTTGATAATTAGCAAGCATCGTACTCCATCGCTTCTTATTTTATAATTCTCTATTTAGTTACCATAGTAACTAAACTTCTTTCAGTTACTATGGAAACAAACAATTTCCATCAAATATCTACGTTTCAAAAGACGTTGACAACTTTTCCAAGAACAGAACGCCTTTAATTATAAACAAGGGTCTGTCATTAGAGGCGTGCTGTGCATGCCTGGGCTCAACGTATTTTATGAGTTGTCGAATTTTTACTTTCACTTACCTATATATGAAATATATAGTAAGTGGAAGTATTGCGATCGTGAAAATTTTCGACTTCCGGTTTTCAACGGAAATATACGTTTTGGGGTCCCCTGAGTCAAAATAACCAAGTCCCGCGAAATGGTCTGTGTGTGTGTGTGTGTGTGTGAACAGACTAGCTCAAAAACTATAAACCATGCGAACCTGAAATTGGGTATTTAAAGTATGTATAAGCCCGCGATGTGACAGCAAAAATTTCATCAAATTTGCTCAAAGGGAGGGGGTACTTTATTTAATAACTTTTTAAGTTTTTTTCGATTTTCTCAAAAACGGCTCTAACGATTTTGATTAAACTGAGTATTTGATCTATTTATATGCCTGAAATATGACTGTAAAAATTTCATCAAAATTGTTCAACCGGAGGGGGGACTTTACTTAATAAATCTTGTATCATTTTCACATGTTTTTTTTATTTACTCAAAAACGGTTTAAACGATTTTGATCAAACTTGGTATTTGATGTATTTATATGCCAAAGATGTGAAAACCAACATTTCATCACAATTGGTCAACCGGAGGGGGGACTTTACTTCATAAATTTTGTATCATTTTCACGTGGGGGGACAAAACACGTCAATTTCTAATCTAAGTAAGTTGGTAAGTGAAAGTTGTGTGTTGCGCGCACGCACCAGATTTTTTTTTTCTCCTTTATGTTTTGACATTTATCCATTTCTTATTTTCGGGCATAACGAGAAACAGTCCATTTTTCCAAATAAACAAAAACAAAGGTACTTTAAATGAAAACAATGCAACAAGTCCCCTTCCCTATTTAAGCCTCTTCAGAAAAAATTAATGAAATATCGCCTATGAATGAAGTACTTACTTGAAATCAGGGAACCTTATGTTCGTATTATAATTTAAAATTATAACATTTGTTTAAGTTTAAAATAACAATTAAGGGGTCAACTGTAGTGCAGTGGTTAAGATAGTCTACTACAAAACACAAGGTAGCGTGTTCGTAGATCGGCAGATTGCTCTAGGATTTTTTAAATGGAATAAATAATCCTTGGCTATGTCGTCCTTCAGATGGGACGTAATACATTTACGATGTCAGGTACTCGTTAAAGATCCCTATCCTAATTATACCTGGATAGGCAAAATTTAGGACTCCCACTGTAGCATCGTCCGAATAGCCTTAGTATAATAAATCGACATGTTAAACAAACAAACAATTTGTTTTTTTAATGATATGTAGTGTCATTTGATTATATTACTATATTCTTCCTTTGTAGTTTAAAGTAATTGTAAGGTCCAAATTATTGCTATTTTGATAGAAAAATATAAAACTGTGTTGATAATCCAATTTTTACTTTCACTTACCTATATATGAAATATATAGTAAGTGGAAGTATTTTTTGTACGTTTGTTTCAATAATAGTGTTCATTAATTTCAATAAAATTCATATAATACATTTTTATAAGTTATCTATATTTAATAAATTTTTATAATAATTTTATAAGTTATTAATTTGTTTATAAGAGGTACTCAAAGGCTAAATAAACTACGTTAAATTATTTATGTGGAGTCTGACCCCTTAATCCACGTCCGGGCCCTTAGCCTCACTCCTGTTTCGTCATTCAGAACGAACGGATGTCGTTCGTAGTCATAGACACTTTACCAGTCATTTTTATGTACTTTAGTAAATTAATGTGCTTCAACTACGAATTCGTAATATATGCGTGTGTCGTCATTTTCATGTACGCTGCGTTTTTATATAATCTCTTGAAAGGGATCGTCTTTTTCTTCACCTCCAGCTTGAGACTAGCTGCCTATCGCCAGGATCAGGGCTCTATGTGGTTCGTCCTATTTTATCCCTTTTCCCTTTACCCCTTTTTCCTTCTGCCACGTAGCTCTGATTTCAGGTTATGCCGTGCGGTCCAGCAGTTCGAGGTAAGCGATCTTACATATATAATTTTGTTTGATTTCCATTTGCTCTCTGAGCTCACCAGGGTTTAATCCCCTTTTACTTTCAATCATTTTTTCTTGATCTTTACTTAATTTAAATTTATTACTTAACAAATAGTATAAGTTCATACAAGGTATTTCAATTACAATGAATACCAAAAAGGGGGATAGGCGTTGACAGTATATGTCGGGTTATAAACAAGATGGTTCCTCTTATACAACAAATCTCTTACTTTTATTAAGGATTTAAGATTTTATTTTGATTTGCAGTAACTTTCAATTGCGTCCTTGGCTTAAATTAAATTCATTGTG
Source organism: Aelia acuminata (assembly GCA_911387785.2). Classification (NCBI taxonomy): domain Eukaryota; kingdom Metazoa; phylum Arthropoda; class Insecta; order Hemiptera; family Pentatomidae; genus Aelia; species Aelia acuminata. The sequence continues at coordinate 3,734,399 of OU426979.1, read as the reverse complement.
CCACCATATTTAGTTTCCAAAAAAGGAATTGAATATTATTTATTTTTTAGAACTTTGTTAAATCATTTCCTTGCAGAACCATAGACCATTTAATGATACTTTCTTAACTATTATTTAATTCTAACTTGAATTTCTTGACTACTTTACGTAGTCACGTAGATTACGTTAAAAAAAAAAAATGATACATTTTTTATTATTTATTTGACAATTATATCCTTTTATGTTTAGCCATATTTTGTCACAAGTGGGATCATAATTAGGGACTGTTTTATACTCCGAATAAACTAAATTAAAGGTACTTTATAGAAAGATTTTTTCCTTTACCATTTTAATCCTATCAGATCGTTTCTATTATAATAAAAACTACCTCATATTAAAGGATTCTTCATTAAGATTAAACAAGACAAGTTCAATTAAAATCTTAAGAATCGTTATTGAAAAATCATAAAAGAAATAAAAAATAAAATAATATCTTTGTTATACATATATGTGATCTATGTAGTTATATGTGACAGTATAACTACACGGCATATACCTACTTCGAATAGGTAACTACACACCAACGAGTCTGGGTTATTTTAGCTATTGTTAGCAATCTAATCGTAATCTTAACTACTAGGGATTTCCTAGCGGTGACTTCACCGAACTGTTGTCTCTGCTGTTGTGATGTGTTTGGTAATCAGTATGTTTCCAGCTTATGAGACCCCATTCCCATGTTAACATCCTTGTAATAGTTTTGTTTGTTGGAATTCCTAATATCCTTAGGAATATTATCCTCTAATCTAAGCCAAGCAGCTTTTAGAAGATGAAATCAATGCTATCTATATTACGAACATTAAATAATACATTTTTACTTTCACTTACCTATATATGAAATATATAGTAAGTGGAAGTATTGCGATCGTGAAAATTTTCGACTTCCGGTTTTCAACGGAAATACACGTTTTGGGACCCCCTGAGTCGAAATAACCAAGTCCCGCGAAATGGTCTGTGTGTGTGTGTGTCTGTGTGTGTGTGTGTATGTGAACAGACTAGCTCAAAAACTATAAACCGTGTGAACCTGAAATTGGGTATTTAGTGTAGGTATATGCCCGCGATGTGACAGCAAAAATTTCATCAAAATTGCTCAAAGGGAGGGGGTACTTTATTTAATAACTTTTTACGTTTTTTTCGATTTTCTCAAAAACGGCTCTAACGATTTTCATTAAGCTGAGTATTTGATCGATTTATATGCCCGAAATATGACTGTTAAAATTTCATCAAAATTGATTAACCGGAGGGGGGACTTTACTTAATAAATTTTGTATCATTTTCACGTGTTTTTTTTATTTACTCAAAAACGGTTTTAACGATTTTGATAAAACTTGGTATTTGAGGTATTTATATGCCCGAAATGTGACTGTAAAAATTTCATCAAAATTGATCTACGGGAGGGGGGACTTTACTTAATAAATTTTGTATCATTTTCACGGGTTTTTTTATTTACTCAAAAACGGCTTTAACGATTAACAAAAATAAGATATGAATGTAGAAAAATGTTTGACTTTGGGAAATGATAATTAGCAAAACACGTCAATTTCTAATCCAAGTAAGTTGGTAAGTGAAAGTTGTGTGTTGCGCGCACGCACCAGATTTTTTTTTTTAAAGCTAACTGATGGCTGCATAACAGACCTTATGCACATTACACAATTAAGAATTTTTTTTTAATATTATATTATAATATTATTTAATTTTTGTGTTGAGTAACTCCATTAAGCGTCGGGAGGTCTTCTTTTTCTCTTCACTATATTAATGTTGAAAATGTTTTTCGCACGTTTTTGCCACACCGTTTCACCGTGAAACGCTTCCTGATAGAAAACGAGAGTTTTTCTTCATTATTTGTTTTCAATTCATTCATATCTTCGAAAAAAATAAAAATATAAAATGTAGGTATAACTTTCCTTGAGCTGTTTTTTTTTTGGGCAAATATATGTTCAAAAAAATAAGAATTAGGTAATATAATTTTCATTACACTGCACGGAAATTAACTACTTTCGATGCTTGCAAACAGTACAGAAAACAGCTGTTTCCCGTTTACTTCTAAAAGTGCACCGAAAATTTGCACGCGCACGGAAAATTTATAAGTGCACCGAAAATTTTCAGTGTACTTGTTATTTCGTTTCCCGGCCACCAGTAGCGCTTGCTGATTGTATTAAGAACAGCTGTTTAATGAAAAATTGAAATCAAGAAAACTGAAAATCCACCGATTACAATTAGTTTTTGTGCCATAAATATTTTCAAAACTTGTCAGTTTACTTAGTGCTTTGAAGAAATGGCATTGCCCGATGAATTAATGAGGAAAGCAGCTGAAGTGGCAGATGGTTTACTTCCAAACAAGTCTTAAATATTTAACAAGTCATAAATATTTTTATTTATTAGCAGGAAAGTCTCAAAATTTACACTTACTACGAAATAAATTAGCAAATAAAATCATAAATATAAGCAACAATCAAAACTGTACAGTAAATATTAATTTCAATTTCTAAAATTCTTAGAACCCTTATTTATTTCAGTATTTTATTTAATTTGTATTGAGCTTTTTGTTTGTTGATCAATAAACTAATCAAACAGTATACTAGTGTTTGAAATTATAATTTGAGTTAATTAATTATGTTAGTTTGAGATTTCTGTTATACTGCCAGTTTGCAGTGTAATGAAAAATATCGTTCATAAAACGTACCAAAAGTGCTTTTCCAGAGCTTACTCAAACTATTCCCGTACTCGGCTTCGCGTCGTACGTGAAACTCGTATAGAAACTGTCCATGTTCTTATTTTAACATTTATTTGACACTACATCGATTTCATTGTCACATTTTTAAAACTTTAGTTGCTTTGTCTCAAGCATTTACTTAACCGTTTATTTAAATTTGATTCTCCTATAATAATACACCCATGAAAATAATTTTAAAATAAATATTAAAGAAATAATAACCATATGAAATATAAAAATCCCGCAATAAACAAGAAATCAGATATCCTAAATCTCAACACGTGTGTACAAACATAATCAATTTAACTGATTATACATTGAAATAATATAATACATCATAGTAATAAATTATGATTAAATTTTAATAACATACATATCTAATGTAATTCCCTGCATAACTGTCAACAACCGGAAATACCAAAAGGTCAGGAAAAACCCGCGAACCCTTTACCGCTTTTCTTCCCAGTCCTGAACTTCCGTTGTACATTAGAGTAATATAGTAAGTTAGTCTCTACACATCTATCTGGTTTATATAGCAATAGCCATCAGCAACATTGTAACTATATTCCATAGGTTAAATGATGATCAGGTAAAATAAGGTAAGAGGTAGTGGTAGGAGATCTTTGAAAGCCAACGTTTCGATCCAACTTGTGGATCTTCTTCAGGGCTAAAAGGAAACAAATATCTTTGTATCTATGCTAGAGGATGACAGTAAATGAATATTTTACAGAAGTGATAATAATATAAAAGGTGGTAAGCGTTATAAATGAATATTTAAATAAGTAGCTGGTTAGCAAGATAAAATAGAATCTGATATTTACCTTCAGAGTCAAGGTAGATACAAAGACTGAAGGTAAAATAAGGTAAGAGGTAGTTGTAGGGGATTATTGTATTATCCTTATTTTACCTTCAGTCTTTGTATCTATCTACCTTGACTCAGAAGGTAAATATCAGATTCTATTCTATCTTGCTAACCAGCTACTTATTTAAATATTCATGTATAATGCTTACCAACTTTTATATTATAATCAGTTCTGTAAAATATTCATTTACTGTCATCCTCTAGCATAGATACACATATATATGTTTTCTTTTAGCCCTGATGAAGGTCCACAAGTTGGATCGAAACGTTGGCTTTCGAAAATAAAACTATTTTCAAACTGAAAATCCTGATCATCATTTAACTTATCGTAAAGATTAACAGTTGACAATCTCTCACCTCTGTAATTATATTCGTACACTTTTATCGTTTGAATTATATACAGTCATACAACCGATGTAATTTTATATATTTATAGTACTGACTGAACCTAAAGAACCCAATTATAATATATATAATCAGACATTCCGGAAGTGCCCATGATCGTGTTCTTAAACGGAAACTCACCTTATCCTGTGATTTTTTATACTCTGCTATACTGTGTCTATTTTCGGAAAATATGAATAAACTAATCTAAGCAGAGTTGGGCAAAAAGAAGTTGAACTACAAATTACAAAACTACTGACATAGTAGTTGGGAAGTTGTTGAAACTACAACTACTTTTATAATTTGTAGTTGATGGACCACAACTACAACCACTGTAGTTTCAAAAAAGTAGTTGCATTTTTATAACTACAACTAGTAGTTGCAACTGTATTTATGGGCCTGAAACTACAATTACTTTTATTGATAACGAGTAATTATCGATATCTAGTACTATCGATAAGGAATATATCAAATTCAATTCAGCTAATATATGAAACATGGGATTGATCGAGAACCTAAGGTTAAAAAAAATAATTGACTGCCGGAAATCATGGAAAAAAATTGTATTACGTATATGTATCGTACTATTTTTAAAACAGATTATCAACCATAATGGAGCCCATTTATCTATGGAGTATTTATCTAAACACAAAATAAAAGTAGCGAAAACATGTGATTTAATTAGACGTTGCTTAGCAAATGTAGTTGCCGCTCTAAAACTACATTACAACTACTTGTTACTTTCACTTACCTATATATGAAATATATAGTAAGTGGAAGTATTGCGATCGTGAAAAATTTCGACTTCCGGTTTTCAACGGAAATACACGTTTTGGGGTCCCCTGAGTCGAATTGACCAAGTCCCGCGAAATGGTCTGTGTGTGTGTGTGTGTGTGTGTGTGTGTGTGTGTGTGTGTGTGTGTGTGTGTGTGTGTGTGTGTGTGTGTGTGTCTGTGTGTCTGTGTGTCTGTGTGTGAACAGACTAGCTCAAAAACTATAAACCGTGCGAACCTGAAATTGAGTATTTAGAGTATGTATAAGCCCGCAATGTGACAGCAAAAATTTCATTAAATTTGCTCAAAGGGATGGGGTACTTTATTTAATAACTTTTTAAGTTTTTTTCGATTTTCTCAAAAACGGCTCTAACGATTTCGATTAAACTCAGTATTTGATCTATTTATATGCCTGAAATATGACTGTAAAAATTTCATCAAAATTGATCAACCGGAGGGGGGACTTTACTTAATAAATTTTGTATCATTTTCACATGTTTTTTTTATTTACTCAAAAACGGTTTTAACGATTTTGATCAAACTTGGTATTTGAGGTATTTCTATGCCCGAGATATGACTGTAAAAATTTCATCAAAATTGATCTACGGGAGGGGGGACTTTACTTAATAAATTTTGTATCATTTTCACGGTTTTTTTTTATTTACTCAAAAACGGCTTTAACGATTAACAAAAATAAGATATGAATCTAGAAAAATGTGTGACTTTGGGAAATGATATTTAGCAAAACACGTCAATTTCTAATCTAAGTAAGTTGGTAAGTGAAAGTTATGTGTTGCGCGCACGCACCAGATTTTTGTATTTGCCATTCCCAACTACTTTTTCCCAACTACTGTAGTTGTAGTTTTAAATTACAACTACTTAACTGGTAGTTAAAAAATAGTAGTTGCGCGCTTCCAACTACAAACTACATGTAGTTGTCTGTGTAGTTAATTACAAATGTAGTTAACTACTGCCCAACTCTGAATCTAAGAACTGATATGTTCCTGAGCTAAGTATTTTTTTCAATTTTGCTGTATTCCGTGTTAGGTACCCTCACCACCTCGTATTCAGACGACTCCTGGACGACGACCTTGCCGAAGAATTGGCTAGACGTACTCTCTCGGAAGACGACCTCGCCCACTTACACAAGACAAACAGACCCGCTATACCATCATCACGCTCCGGAGGAAGAAGGGATACGAGGAGGTGGTGGGGTACCCGCCTTGTTCAGTTCAGTGATGGCCGAGGTAGCCTACAGGTACGTGTCCATCGTGAGGGTGTCCGGGCCCAGTCCTGACCCGGGGATCTGCCTCGACGGAGAAGAGGAGTCGGAGGATGAGTCTCAGGTCTTGTCTTTGTCTTATTGAGCTATATATACAGAAGATTTATAGTAAAAATACGTGTAAGAACAGGCCAACAATTGTTAAGCAGTAGGGTAAACCGTGCAGCAATTGGCACCCTTAAGACTAAATTTCAGTGGTGAAATTAAAAAAAAAATACTTCTTATGAAGGGATCTAATTGAAACTCCCTTTAACTTCTCTTGATCTATCCTTATAAAGACACAAGAGGTTTTTTCCTCTAAAATAAATTTATTTTAAAGATATTGGTGAGTTCTTTATATTTTTTCAAATTTAAAATGTAAATTCTCAAACATTAACAATCCTTGACCCATAATTTTTTTTCTTGTTGTCATCTATATCTTGGTCTCAGAAACACTAAATTAATGAATGAGTGCGCTAGAAGCACTTATTTTGTTGTTCTGAATGAAATATAACACGAAAAATTGGCCCAAAAAATTTTGAAATGACCATTTTATTATTGAATTATTAATGTAGATTTCAACGGTGCTATCATTTTTTCGGAGAAATTTTCAGAATTAATGATAACACGGTTTTGCGATGCCAGGTCGTGATATCTTTCAAAATCGGTAAAAAGTGAAATTATTCCGAAACGGTTGAGAATCGGACTATGGTCAATATGAACTTTTTTATGCATTTTATGGTGGAGAATTTACTGGTGAAGTTTGTCGCCCGAGTAGCATGTCACACTGTATTGTATAATAAATGAAACATAACTGAAAGTATGGATATATAATAGGTTAAATGATGGTCAGGATTTTCAGTTACAATGATATTTATTATGGTAAGCCAACGTTTCGATCCAACTTGTGGATCTTCATCAGGGCTACTGAGTCCAGGTGGATACTAAGACTCCGTGTCTTAGTATCCACCTGGACTCAGTAGCCCTGATGAAGATCCACAAGTTGGATCGAAACGTTGGCTTACCTTAATAAATATCATTGTAACTGAAAATCCTGACCATCATTTAACCTATCGTAATTGAAGAACAGTTGACCATCTCTCATCTCTACTATGGATATATAAGATTGAAATGGGGGCAAGATTAAAATTTATGATGCTTCATTTATATCTTCTATAATTTCTTAGACAGTGACAGGCCAAGCCGTGGAGTAATATTACTCCGTTGGAGTAATACTACTCCAAACCGTACTTACTGTTTTGGTTGCAGGAAGGTATTTTTCAATGTCCTGGATTTGTCTAGTTCCTCCTGACAACGATTATTTGAATGGTCTATAAAAGCAGATAGATCAACTGGGCTTGTCTATTATCTCTTGAATTTGATGTCTCGCCTTGCAAGGATTTCAAAAATAAAACGAAAATAGATTTTTTTGGATATATCAGGTTTTTCAAACGTCTGATTCGATTATACGTTTTTATTGAATCGCTCTTTATATTACTTGTTGTCGTCGCGATTTCCTTTATGGCTCGGTGTAGAGGTAACTTATGTACACTGACTGACAAGGATACTATACAGGTATTATAAAGGTCAGGTAAGCTGTGAAATTCCTGACGGGTCAGTCGAAGGCATGATAAACAGAAAGTGTGTCATGTGTTTTGTTTACATCCACTTCGTCCCCACCTCATCTATCGCCCTCATGGCTAGGTATTCTGCTATGATAGTTTCATTTTCTATGAAGGACCTTTTTTTTTTTTTTTTTTTTATTCTTTATTCTTTATTCTTTTACTTCTATGAAGATAAGGATGTCATTGTGTTCCTGTGAGGAATTTAGCACACATCTGTAAATTGACTTTCCCTCTGCCATAAGAACTCTTTTGACAATACATATTTTCTTGAAGGCGGTTTTATATGAGGCTAGTTGGTATACCCGGCTTCGCTCAGAGGCGTTGATAGGAAATTGTGTAATCGTTGGAATAAAAAGTAAAATTAGTCCGGGAGCTGAGGGCCAAAAATGTGCCTGATTTGAAGAAAGTTTTTGATCATATAGTCTGAAAGTACTCTTTTCATAGACAACAGATGTGAATGTTTGCCACCTCGGATCGGTTACCATCAAATTTTATAGGCAAACAAAATCGACATTTTCGAACTTTTTGGATTTGTTTTTCAGTTTCTCGCATATAAATCGGCTAATCACAGAGATCACAAAGAATTTCTTTCTATTTACTATAAGAGGCCAAACTATTGCAAATAGAATGATATATTTGAAGTTTAAAACGGTTTAGTGGTTTAGCCGGTTTAACATCAAAAGTGTGTAACTTTTACGATTTTGGTGGAAACCGTGTTCCAGCACCTCTAATTCAAAAACCTGCAGTTTAAATTAAAAATGTTATTTATAAAAGTTCCAGAGCAGCAAATTTATCAGCTTACACACAACATTAGCTAAACCCTGCGTGCCTATATATATGTATAGGGTAAACCGTACAGTTAATGGTACCCTTAAGACTAAATTTCAGTGGTGACATTAAAAAAAAAACTTCTTATGAAGGGATCTAATTAAAACTTCCTATAACTCCTCTTTATCTATCCTTATAAAGACTCAAGAGTTTTTTTTTTTTTTTTTTTTTGGGTCAAAAGTTCAATAGTTTTACAATATGGCTATATTTATTGTTAAAAGGGCCAAATCTAGTTAGTTTGGCACCCTGTGGATTTAATTGTGAAATCTTGCCTATGGTTAGTTTGTTAAAGTCTTACTTCATGGATGACTTAGAGACTTACTTCATAGACTTCAAACATCAGACTCATGTATATTTTGTAATAAAATTAGGACTTGTTTACCTTTATTTCTTTAAGTTAAATTTGGGGTGCCAATAACTGTACTGAGTGTCAATAACTGTGCTGAGTGTCAATAACTGTATGGTTTACCCTATATATAATAATTGTTTTTTAAATGTTCCAAAATACAGCCAAATTTCTCCAAAAATAATTTTACAGCTCTGATACGATCTGTGCATTTCCGATGTTAGTGGGATGACTCGTTGATACATCACTGTAATTCCAGATGTCGCCCACCGGGTTTCGATCTAGTCACCACCGGATCTTGGTGTCATTGTCAAGTTTAGAGCTGTCGTAAAACGGCTTTATTAAACTTTAGCCCATTTATGTTTTTTTTAATGTTTCTTCGAGAATCTTTATAATCAAACCTTACTGAGGGATAAATTAGAACTTAATAATATTCCAGAAAAATATTATTCTCAGAGATTTCAGCAGAAACAATTACGTTTTAATATAGAAGGTAATTAAATTTAGAAAATGTAAACCATAGAATCTTGTAAGATTATAGTAGGAAAAAATTCCCTCTTTTGATTGGTAAAGAGATCAAACTAGATTTATTGACGGTGATACGTTTAAATAAAAAAAAAAGTGTCAAAATTCATTGAAATCTGATTAACAGGTTAAAAGTAAATAATTTACCACGTCTTTATATCATAATATTACACAATTAAAAAAATCAAAGATTATAAAAGTATGTATACAAATTTCATCAAAATTGATCACCCGGAGGGGGCACTTTTTTCATAACTTTTTTTCCCATTTTTATGTTGTTTTCGGTTTTCTCAAAAATAGCTTTTGATTAAACTCGTCATATTTAATGATAATCAAGTATTCTTTAATATCTGGAAAGTTTTATCATTATTGAAATGTTCTGAGGGGACATAAATGTGGAAGGGGCCTTTTTCGTTTTCCTACAAAGCACCTTTGTTTTCGTTTCTTTGGAGAAATTAACTGTCTCTCGTTTCACCTAAAAATAAGAACTGGCTAAATATGAGATATGATAAAAATAAAGAAAACATATACAGGAGAAAAAAAGAAAAATAATCCGTCAATCATAAAACACTTTGAGCCCACGCATGCGGAGTACGCCTACAATGACAGACCAATGCTTTGTAATTGAAGATGTTTTGTTTCATTGTAACTATATGAAGTTTTCAACAACTGCATAGATAATCAGAATTATAGCCCATTTTATTTTTTACTTTCACTTACCTATATATGAAATATATAGTAAGTGGAAGTATTGCGATAGTGAAAAATTTCGACTTCCGGTATCAACGGAAATGCACGTTTTGGGGTTTCCTGAGTCCAAATAACCAAGTCCCGCGAAATGGTCTGTGTGTGTGTGTGTGTGTGTGTGTGTGTGTGAACAGACTAGCTCAAAAACTATTAACCGTACGAACCTGAAATTAGGTATTTAGTGTACTTATATGCCCGCGATGTGACAGCAAAAATTTCATCTAAATTGCTCAAAGGGAGGGGGTACTTTATTGAATAACTTTTACGTTTTTTTCGATTTTCTCAAGAACGGCTCTAACGATTTTGATTAAACTAAGTATTTGATATACTAATATGCCTGAGATATGACCGTAAAAATTTCATCAAAATTGATCAACCGGAGGGGGGACTTTACTTATTAAATTTTGTATCATTTTCACTTTTTTTTTTATTTACTCAAAAACGGCTTTCACGATTTTGATCAAACTGGGTATTTGATGTATGTATATGCCAAAGATGTGATAGCCAACATTTCATCATAATTGATCAACCGGAGGGGGCACTTAACTTAATAAATTTTGTATAATTTTCACGTGTTTTTTTTATTTACTCAAAAACGGCTTTCACGATTTTGATCAAACTGGGTATTTGATATATGTATATGCCAAAGATGTGATAACCAACATTTGATCAAAATTGATCAACCGGAGGGTGCACTTTATTTCATAATTTTTTTTCCAATTTATACCTTTCTTCCGATTATCTCAAAAACGGCTTTAATGATTTGGATCAAATTCGCCATGTTTAATGAAAATAAGGTGTTCTTTAATATCAGTTAAGCTTTATCGTTATTAAAATGTTCTGAGGGGGCTTAAATGGGGAAGGGGCATTTTTTGTTTTCCTGTAAAATTCCCTTGTTTTTGTTTATATGGAAAAATTAACTGTCTCTCATTACGCTAAAAAATAAGAATTGGCTAAATATGAAATATGAAAAAAATCAAGTAAACATATACTTAGAGGAAAAAAAAAGAAAAATATTCTGTCTACTCATAAGTACGTTGAGCACACGCTTGCGGCGGAGTACGCCTTTAATGACAGACCATTGTTCATAATTAAAGCCGTTCTGTTTATTTAATGGAAATTATTTGTTTCATGGTAAATGAAGTTTTCAACAACTACATAGAGAATTATAAAATCAGACAACTTGGAGTATTATGCTTGCATTGCCAAATTATCACAAGTAAAAAATTTTATTTAATAATAAAAAATTAGTGTTTTTTATAGAGCAAATAAAAACAAAAATAAGAAATGAATCTGGAAAAATGAGTCTTTGAGAAGTGGCAATTAACAAAACACATCAATTTCTAATTTAAGTAAGTTGGTAAGTGAAAGTTGTGTGTTGCGCGCACCCACCAGATTTTTTTTTTTTTAACTGAATACTTTTGTTCACATCTGTTAATAACATCAACCATCAGTGAATTTCCACTTTTATTATTTAATCCGCACCTGTTAAATACAACCATTAACAATCAGCACATATGCTGAAATATGAATAAAATAGAATGAAACAAAATGGCTTGATAGGTATGACGAAAAGCAGTACCCAGCGGCACAGTTTTCGCGGCTTTAATTTAATTCCGTAGGTACTAGATTCATTACGTAAGTAGGTCTCTCATCCAGACCCTTTTCAATCTTCTTCTGGTGTTCTCTGGCATGTCAGTTGTTGCCATTTCTTTTATTAATTTGTTGATATGTTCCTTTAACTTATCATGCGGAACAAAGATTAAATCGTAAAAATTTGACAGGTTTTTTGACAGATAAAATGTAATCTGTTTATCAAATATCCCAAAAACCGGATTGCTTTTTTTTTTTTTTTTTTTTTTCAGATTTTTAGTAGCAGTACACCTGTTGATATGTTTTAATTTATTCAACTCAACAAAAAACATTTCAGAGACATTTTGCAGCAGAGTTGGGCAGTAGTTAACTACATTTGTAATTAACTACACAGACAACTACATGTAGTTTGTAGTTGGAAGCGCGCAACTACTATTTGTCAACTACCAGTTAAGTAGTTGTAATTTAAAACTACAACTACAGTAGTTGGGAAAAAATAGTTGGGAATGGCAAGTACAACAAGTAGTTGTAAATGTAGTTTAGAGCGGCAACTACATTTGCTAAGCAACGTCTAATTAAATCACATGTTTTTGCTATTTTTATTTTGTGTTTAGATAAATATTCCATAGATAAATGGGCTCCATTATGGTTGATAATCTGTTTTAAAAATAGTACAATACATATACGTAATACAAAATATTTCCATGATTTCCGGCAGTCAATTATTTTTTTTAACCTTAGTTCCTCGATCAATCCCATGTTTTATATATTAGCTGAATTGCATTTGATATACTCCTTATCGATAATACTAGATATCGATAATTACTCGTTATCAATAAAAGTAGTTGTAGTTTCAGGCCCATAATTACAGTTGCAACTACTAGTTGTAGTTGTAAAAATGCAACTACTTTTTTGAAACTACAGTAGTTGTAGTTGTGGTCCATCAACTACAATTATAAAAGTAGTTGTAGTTTCAACAACTTCCCAACTACTGTGTCAGCAGTTTTGTAATTTGTAGTTCAACTTCTTTTTGCCCAACTCTGTTTTGCAGCAATTAGTTAATACAGATTGAATCGCCTAATGATAAATGAACATAAACTACATTAACAGGCTATGATAGGTGTACTTAACTTTTTTTCTTCAAGATAGCAATGTTTGTTCATTCAATTTGGCAAGATGTTAAACGAAATTTAGATGCTGAATGAAATTCCGTCATTTTCTGATCAACATAAAAACTTCCCAAAAAAAAAGAAATTCCCGCATACCGTTTTCGTAGTTCACCCATTTCCGGAACGCTAGACACACTGGTGATATCCGAATAGTGGTGGTCGACGATGAAAAAAAAAAAAAAAAAAAAATAGAGGTGTACGAAATGCGTCGTGTCTTCTTCTTTCTTGGCGCTACAACTCTTGTAGAGTCAAGGCCTCCTGTAACATGGCCCGCCAGCGCTCCCTGTCGGTAGCCGCCGCTCTCCAATCGCGGATCCCCATGATGGATCTGGCATCCGCTGTCACTCCATCTATCCATCGGAGCCTAGGTCTTCCAACTCTTCTAGTCCCATGAATCGTCTCCTCCAGGACCTTTTTAGGAATCTGATCCTGGGACATTCTCGTTACGTGGCCTGCCCATCGAAGCCGTCCCACTTTTATAATCCTTACATCATCTGGGCTCTTGTAGAGTCCGGTTAGCTCAGCATTCGTTCTTATCCTCCAGACTCCATCAGCACACACTGGGCCAAAGATTTTCCTCAGTATTTTCCTCTCAAACCTTAAGAGGAGAGCTTCTTGCGAGCTAGGTAATGTCCAGCATTCGGAGGAATAGGTAAGAACTGGTCTTGCCAAGGTCTTGTACAGTTGCACCTTTGTTTTCCGAGAAATAGCCCTGTTCTTAAAATGCTTTTGTAATCCGAAGTAGCATTTATTTGCGGACATAATTCTTCGATGCATTTCGGCTTTTATGTCCTTATTCGCGTTCACTTGCGATACAAGATAGCAAAATTCTCTTACCCTTTCAAAAGAAAAGCTTCCAGCCACAAAATGCGATTGTTCATGCATATCCAGTCGTGGGCCTGTATGCATGTATTTGGTTTTGGATTCATTAACCTCTAAGCCCACTCTTGCCGCTGCCAACAGAAGACTACTATGCGTCGTGCAGGCTTCCAAAAACTAGATTTACAACTAAGTTGCTCAAAAATAAAATTTATTCAAGTTCAATGTATGCATATAAAAATAGTTATTTTGTTACTATACGTATGCATATAAATATTTACAAAGATAGTAATAAAAAACCGAGCATAGCGAAAGTTGAGAAGCGTCTCGGAAACTGAGCGAGAACAATACAGCGAGGTTTTTCTTTTCTTTTTTCTTTCCCCTGCTACAAAGAGGTATAAAAATATCAACACCTTGTTGATATCAGGACAACGATTATTCAACGATTTCGAACTCGAAGAAAAAAAATCTGGTGCGTGCGCGCAACACACAACTTTCACTTACCAACTTACTTAGATTAGAAATTGACGTGTTTTGCTAAATACCTTTTCCCAAAGTCACACATTTTTCCACATTCATATCTTATTTTTGTTAATCGTTAAAGCCGTTTTTGAGTAAATAAAAAAACCCCGTGAAAATGATACAAAATTTATTAATTAAAGTCCCCCCTCCCGTAGATCAATTTTGATGAAAATTTTACAGTCATATCTCGGGCATATATATACATTAAATACCAAGTTTGATCAAAATCGTTAAAACCGTTTTTGAGTAAATAAAAAAAACACGTGAAAATGATACAAAATTTATTAAGTAAAGTCCCCCCTCCGGTTGATCAATTTTGATGAAAATTTTACAGTCATATCTCGGGCATATATATACATTAAATACCAAGTTTGATCAAAATCGTTAAAACCGTTTTTGAGTAAATAAAAAAAACACGTGAAAATGATACAAAATTTATTAAGTAAAGTCCCCCCTCCGGTTGATCAATTGTGATGAAATGTTGGTTATCACATCTTTGGCATATAAATACATCAAATACCAAGTTTGATCAAAATCGTTAAAACCGTTTTTGAGTAAATAAAAAAAACACGTGAAAATGATACGAAATTTATTAAGTAAAGTCCCCCCTCCGGTTAATCAATTTTAATGAAATTTTTACAGTAATATCTCGGGAATATACATACATCAAATACCCAGTTTGATCAAAATCGTTAAAGCAGTTTTTGAGTAAATAAAAAAAACACGTGAAAATGATACAAAATTTATTAAGTAAAGTCCCCCCTCCGGTTGATCAATTGTGATGAAATGTTGGTTATCACATCTTTGGCATATAAATACATCA
The DNA here is from genome assembly GCA_911387785.2 of Aelia acuminata. NCBI lineage: Eukaryota > Metazoa > Arthropoda > Insecta > Hemiptera > Pentatomidae > Aelia > Aelia acuminata. Next base: position 3,719,373 of record OU426979.1, on the reverse strand, counting down.
AATACCAAGTTTGATCAAAATCGTTAAAACCGTTTTTGAGTAAATAAAAAAAACATGTGAAAATGATACAAAATTTATTAAGTAAAGTCCCCCCTCCGGTTGATCAATTTTGATGAAATTTTTACAGTCATATTTCAGGCATATAAATAGATCAAATACTCAGTTTAATCAAAATCGTTAGAGCCGTTTTTGAGAAAATCGAAAAAAACTTAAAAAGTTATTAAATAAAGTACCCCCTCCCTTTGAGCAAATTTCATGAAATTTTTGCTGTCACATCGCGGGCTTATACATACTCTAAATACCCAATTTCAGGTTCGCACGGTTTATAGTTTTTGAGCTAGTCTGTTCACACACAGACACACAGACACACACACAGACCATTTCACGGGACTTGGTTATTTTGACTCAGGGGACCCCAAAACGTGTATTTCCGTTGAAAACCGGAAGTCGAAAATTTTCACGATCGCAATACTTCCACTTACTATATATTTCATATATAGGTAAGTGAAAGTAAAAACTGGTGCGTGCGCGCAACACATAACTTTCACTTACCAACTTAGATTTGAAATTAATGCGTTGTGTTAATGCCACTTCTCAGTCAGTTACAAATTTTTCTACAATTATTTCTTATTTTTGTTTTCATTTGCTCTATAACAAACACTAATTTCTTTTATTCTCAGTCAGTTACAAATTTTTCTACATTCATTTCTTATTTTTGTTTTCATTTGCTCTATAACAAACACTAATTTCTTTTATTATTAAATAAAAGTTTTTACTTAGATAATTCGGCAATGCAAGCATAATACTCCAAGTCGACTGATTTTATAATTCTCTATGTAGTTATTGAAAATTTCATTTAATTACCATGAAACCAATAATTTCCATTAAATGAACAGAACGGCTTTAATTACGAACAATGATCTGTCATTAAAGGCGTACTACGCATGCGTGGGCTCAACGTGTTTTGCGAGTTGACAGAATATTTTTCTTATTTCTCCTCTATATGTTTATTTGGTTTTTATCATATCTCATATTTAGCCATTTCTTCTTTAGGCGTAATGAGAGACAGTTAATTTCACCATATAAACAAAAAAAGGGGGACTTTACAGGAAAACAAAAAAGGCCCCTTTCCCATTTAAGCCCCCTCAGAACATTTTAATAACGACAAAGCTTACCCGATATTAAAGAAGACCTAATTTTCATTAAACATGACGAATTTGATGAAAATCGTTAAAGCCGTTTTTGAGATAATCGAAAAAAAGGTAAAAATTGTAAAAAAAGTTATGAAATAAAGTGCCCCCTCCGTTTGACCAATATTGATTAAATGCTGGCTACCACATATTTGGCATATACATACTTCAAATAGCGAGTTGGATCAAAATCGTTAAAACAGTTTAGGAATAAATAAAAGAAACACGTGAAAATGATACAAACTTTATTAAGTAAAGTCCCCCTTCCGGTTGATCAATTTTGATGAACTATTGACTATCACATCTTTGGCATATACATACATCAAATACCCAGTTTGATCAAAATCATGAAAGCCGTTTTTAAGTAAATAAAAAAAAACACGTGAAAATGATACAAAATTTATTAAGTCCCCCTTCAGGTTGATCAATTTTGATGAAATGTTGGCTATCATATCTCGGGTATATTAATACATCAAATACTCAGTTTAATCAAAATCGTTAGAGCCGTTTTTGAGAAAATCGATAAAAACGTAAAAAGTTATTAAATAAAGTACCCCCTCCGTTTGACCAATTTCGATGAAATTTTTGCTGTCACATCGCGGGCATATACATACACTAAATATCCAATTTCAGATTCGCACGGCTTATAGTTTTTGAGCTAGTCTGTTCACACACACACACACACACACACGCGCGCGCACACACGCACACACGCACACACGCACGCACGCACACACACACACACACAGACACACACACACAGACCATTTCGCGGGACTTGGTTATTTGGACTCAGGGGACCCCAAAACGTGTATTTCCGTTGAAAACTGGAAGTCGAAATTTTTCACGATCGCAATACTTCCTCTTACTATATATTTCATATATACGTAAGTGAAAGTAAAAAAGAAATTTATAATAAACGAGGATATTTACTACCTTCAAAATATCCTTTAGCCATGGACCCACGATTTTAGTATTGTAGGCTGTTTATATTGGCCACTACACCACAGGTTACCCCACTTATTAACGTTCAATAGGTGAACTAAGACGTTTTTTCCCTAAGGTTCACCAAGAAACTTAAAAGTTTAAACGGGCCTATTTGGTAAACTGCAAACGCCTCTGGCGATCAATAAGTAACTTAGATTAATAAGTAACTTAGTTGGTTCAAAACTTCCTTCGAATAAAGCTATCTGTGTGAATGTATAAAAATTTCTTTATTCCTTTCTAGTTTATTTAAAAAAAAATCAAACATAAAACAAATCTCTCACTCTCTCTCTCTCTCTCTCTCTCTCTCTCTATATATATATATATATATATATATATATATATATATATATATATACTCAAACATACGTACAAACATAGGTAGGAGTCACGTATATAGTAAGAAAGGTGGGTTAGTATAGAAGAGGCGGACTAGGTCAGCGGACAGTTAGGATTTCGTCTTTACTGCCTTCTCGTCGTTCCGGAATAATCGTTTAATGTCCTTCTTCTTATAAAGGCGTTTAAACAGCTGATACCATCTCTCACATACGTATACTACACACATACACACAGCATACCTGAACATGTTGCGGTTTTTACGTTGATTGTATTTGCCTTTAAATTATGTAATAGTCCTATAAAAGATAGTTTTAATAAAATAGTTTTACCCAGTGTTTTTCTCCTAGAGAAGCTTCATCGCATCGTTAATATTTTTACTTTCACTTACCTATATATGAAATATATAGTAAGTGGAAGTATTGCGATCGTGAAAAAATTCGACTTCCGGTTTTCAACGGAAATACACGTTTTGGGACCCCCTGAGTCGAAATAACCAAGTCCCGCGAAATGGTCTGTGTGTGTGTGGGTCTGTGTGTCTCTGTGTGTGTGTGTGTGTGTGTGTGTGTGTGTGTGTGTGTGTGTGTGTGTGTGTGTGTGTGTGTGTGTGTGTGTGTGTGTGTGAACAGACTAGCTCAAAAACTATAAACCGTGGGAACTTGAAATTGGGTATTTAGTGTAGGTATATGCCCGCGATGTGACAGCAATCTTTTTTATCAAAATTGCTCAAAGGGAGGGGGTACTTTATTTAATAACTTTTTAAGTGTTTTTCGATTTTCTCAAAAACGGCTCTAACGATTTTGATTAAACTCAGTATTTGATCTATTTATATGCCCGAGATATGGCTGTAAAAATTTCATCAAAATTGATTAACCGGAGGGGGGACTTTACATAGTAAATGTTATATCATTTTCACGTTTTTTTTTTTATTTACTCAAAAACGGTTATAACGATTTTGATCAAACTTGGTATTTGATCTATTTATATGCCCGAGATATGACTGTAAAAATTTCATCAAAATTGATCTACGGGAGGGGGGACTTTACTTAATAAATTTTGTATCATTTTCACGGGTTTTTTTATTTACTCAAAAACGGCTTTAACGATTAACAAAAATAAGATATGAATGTAGAAAAATGTGTGACTTTGGGAAATGATAATTAGCAAAACACGTCAATTTCTAATCTAAGTAAGTTGGTAAGTGAAAGTTGTGTGTTGGGCGCACGCACCAGATTTTTCTCCTAGAGAAGCTTCATCGCATCGTTAATATTTTTTTTTTTTTGCGATTTGAATTTATTTCCAAAACATGCGATTTGAGTCAATAGAATCTTATTTTTTACTAGCTTTCCTCGAAACCGATACTTCTATTTACACTCCCTGACAAAATGATAGGATACCCCAATTTTACAGTAATTATTTAATCTATTGGTCTCAGATCTTTTAAAAATATTTTATGATTTTATAGTAAGGAATAACAAACGAAAAACACAATATTATAGAACAAATTTATTTCTGGTTCAAATATAAAACAAAACATGAAAATTCCCCGCGACAAGAACATAGGCCAGCAGTTTTAATTACTATAGTAATAGTTGTAGTACCTGAGTAATTATCCTATTCAGTAATGTGTTGATCCTCCATTGCACTCTATGACTTCCACCAATCGTTTTGAAAGAGATTTAAACAATTCCTTTATGTACTTTTGATGAATATTGCTCCACTTTTCCACTATGCAAGTATTGAGTTCCTTTATGGAGTTAAACTGTTTCCCTTGAGAAAGTACTACTCAACAGTTTTCAATAATGTTGAGATCAGGAGATGGGGCTGGCCAGAGTAAAATTAAAACATTTTTAGCCTCAACAATTTTTTACTTTCACTTACCTATATATGAAATATATAGTAAGTGGAAGTATTGCGATCGTGAAAAATTTCGACTTCCGGTTTTCAACGGAAATACACGTTTTGGGGTCCCCTGAGTCCAATTAACCAAGTCCCGCGAAATGGTCTGTGTCTGTGTGTGTGTGTGTGAACAGACTAGCTCGAAAACTATAAACCGTGGGAACCTGAAATTGGGTATTTAGTGTAGGTATATGCCCGCAATGTGACAGCAAAAATTTCATCAAAATTGCTCAAAGGGAGGGGGTACTTTATTTAATAACTTTTTACGTTTTTCTCAAAAACGGCTCTAACGATTTTGATTAAACTGAGTATTTGATCTATTTATATGACCGTCAAAATTTCATTAAAATTGGTCAAACGGAGGGGGTACTTTATTTAAAGAATTTTGTCTAATTTTTACGTTTTTTTCGATTTTCTCAAAAACGGCTTTAATGATTTTGATAAAACTGGGTATTTGATGTATGTACAGTGGCTCACAGTCAAAATGATGCAAGGAATTAACTTTGAAAAAAAACTATTTTATATCAAGCCAAAATTTATTTTCAACAATCTTTGTTTACAAATATAAAGTTCAAATATTAGGCTAGAATTGACAACACTTAAAAGTTTAATTGAGATCAAATCCTAAAATTAAACTAAAACTTCATGAATAAATATACACTTCTAAGGTCACAGTGAAAATGATGCAAGATTAAAAACATCCACAAAATCAAAAATATTTTGAATTTGAGTACTTTTTAGGTAAGCCTTTATTTTTTATTATCTCTTTCGAACAATTGGGCGTGGATTGGACAAGCTTTTCTGTTTAAGACGGGCTTATCTTGTCCCATTCTTCTTGAAGCATCTTTTTGAGATCTTCTCTATTTGATATCTCATGTTTCCTCACTTCTGTTTCTAATTTCTCCATGAATTCTCTATGACGTTTAGTTCTGGTGATTCTTGAGGTGTTTTTATAGGTTTGGGGCAATTATATAAACACCATTCTTTTGCAAGATAAGAAGAATGCTTGGGATCGTTATCACTATAAAAAGCAAAATTATTTATTATTCCAAGCTCGGTTGCATTTACTTTAAAATTTTTCTTTCAGGATGTGACAATATAAATGTCTATCCATTGTTCCCTCAATAAAATGAAGATTTCCTACTCCTGAGGCAGCAATACACCCCCAAACCATGACATGACCACCTCCAGGTTTGATGAACGGGCGAAGATTTTTTTTATAGCGCTCTTCAATTGACTTTCTCTAGAAGAAACCTCTTCCATAAGAGCCAAACAAATTAAATTTTGGCTCATTCGAATACTGAACACTTCCGGAAGTCCATGTCTTTTGTTAAATAATCCTTAGCAAAATTGATTCGAACCTTTTTATTTTTGTCACTGATATAAGGTTTTTGCCAGGCAACTCTACCGTTGCATTGGTTTTTTCTTAAGACTCTTCGAATGGTTTCAGCACATACCATTTAATTTAAATGGTTTTTAACTAATTTGGTCAACTTTGGAGCACCTAGTTTTGGATTATTTGTTATTTGGCGCAAAATCCAACGTTCATCATTACCAGTAAAAAAATGTTTTGCACTTTTCTGATTATTCTATTTTTGTTTTTAAAACTTTCAATAATATTTTGAACGATGGCATAACTCCTATTGATAGTAGAGGCGATTTTTCATTGTGTTTTGTCCATTTTTAAATTGCTAATCACTATTTCTCGTTCACGAATAGTTGTATTCGCACCCATTTTAAGCAAAAGCTCGAACTAGACTGATTACTTGTATTCATATTGTTTAGTTTTGTTTTCATTGAAAGAATGAAATGAAATTAAAAGGGCAATAAACTCATTTACCCGATAATTGAAGAATACTTGTCACTTTCACTTTTTTCTAGACGGAAGTAAACGTTGCATCTTTTTCACTGTGACCTTCAATTCCTACGAGTTTTAATGAAGAATTTTTTTTCTCTTTCTATAATTGCTGTTGAGTTGATTTGATCATGTAAATTTAATTTATGACAATGAATCATTATGGCCTCATATGCATTGGTTTTAAAATTTTAACAAAGAGGAAGTAAACAGCATTTGAAATAAAAATATTCGTTTGCATCATTTTGACTGTGAGCCACTGTATATGCCAAAGATGTGACAGCCAACATTTCATCAAAATTGGTCAAACCCAGGGGGCTCTTGGTTTCATAACTTTTTTTCCAATGTTCACCTTTTTTCGAATATCTCAAAAACGGCTTTAATGATTTTGATCAAATTTGTCATGTTTAATGAAAATTAGGTGTTCAATAATATCAGGTAAGTTTTATCAGTATTCAAATTTTCGGAGGGGGCTTAAATGGGGAAGGGGCCTTTTTTGTTTTCCTTTACCTTTGTTTTAGTTTATATTGAGAAATTAACTGTCTCTCATCACGTCTAAAAATAGGAAATGGCTAAATATGATATATGAAAAAAATCAAGTAAACAAATACAGGAGAAAAAAAGAAAAATATTCCGTCAACTCATACTCGTAAGACACCTTGAGCTCACGCATGCACCGTACGCCTTTAATGACAAACCAATGCGTTATAATAAAAGATGTTCTGTTCATTTAATGAGAATTATTTGTTTCATGGGAACTAAATGAAATATTTAACAAGTATATAGAGAATTATAAAATCAGACGACTTGGAGTATTATGCTTGCATTGCCGAATTATCACAAGTAAAGACTTTTATTTAATAATAAAAGAAATCAGTGTTTTTTTTTTTTTTTTTTTGAGCAAATGAAAACAAAAATAAGAAATGAATGTGGATAAATGTATAACTTTGAGAAGTGACAATTAACAAAACACATTAATTTCTAATCTAAGTTGGTAAGTGAAAGTTGTGTGTTGCGCGCACGCACCAGATTTTTTTACTATGCGCGCTGTGTGGACAGGTGCGTTGTCTTGTTAAAAGGTGAACCTCCCTCCTGTCAGCTCTTCTCCTCCTTGAATGACCGTTTGCTGTATAATTTCTAGATATTGTTTTGCATTCATTTTTTGAAAGCAATACATTAATTAAGTGTTGACATAGTACCCTATCCCAGCCCAAACCATGACGCCCCCTCCTCCCATCTGACGCTTACTTAAAAATATTTTTTCTTTACGTTAATCATGAAAATAATATCGATAACCATCAGGACCATCCAGATTAAAACGTTTTTCATCACTAAAAATTACTTTTTTTCAACGCTTTCTATGGAGAAATAGAACATGTAGCAGTCTCCTACAGCACTTACCCACTTGGCATGTTTGTTTGTTTAACGTCCATTTTTATGCTACTAAGGCTAATCGGACGATGCTACAGAGGGAGTCCTAAATTTTGCCTATCCAGGTATAATTTGGATAGGGATCTTTAACGAGTACCTGACATCGTACAGGCTCGGGACCTCCATTTTACGTCCTATCCGAGGGACGGCATAGCTAAGGATTTTTTACTCCCATTAAAAAATCCTAGGGCCACCGCTGGAATTGAACCCGCTATCTTTAGTATTGTAGGTTGCCTTGGCATGTTTATTTGAACTATTAGAATTAAGTTTTAGGGGAATTTAAAAGTTAAAGTAACAGTTAATATTTCAACACTTTATTAATACTCCGATTTGAACGAAATTGAGATAAAAACTGATGGTGGCCTATAATTTTATCGCATGTAAATATTGACATTTTACCTAATCCGTAAACATTAACTATCAGAACCCAATAAAATGAATAATTTTTAAATATCTGTGTGTTTACGACGGTCTTTAACCCTTTAACCGGGCGGGACGTATATAGGCGTCCAACCTAAACTATAGCGCCAACGGGCAGGACGTATAAATACGTCCTTGAAATATATGTTGTGCCCTGGAACGGGTGGGACTTATATTTTCGTACAACAGAGGTATTAGTCATCAATACATGTAACGAAGTGAATTTACATATATATATATATTAATAATTATTATAAACATATATAATTTATAATATTTATAATAATAATATATTTAATTTATATTTTTATATATATATATATATATATATATATATACATATATATACATATATATATATATCGCCAACCACCATACATTACAGAAAGCCCAAACAACCGGACTACCACAAGGCTCATGCCTCTCTCCTACATTATGGAATATACTACTGAACACTATATTCGACTTAAACTTACCAAACGGAGCACAAATCATGGCATACGCCGATGACATTCTCTTGTTAGTCTCAGACAAACTTCTACCAAAATTACAACTTTTGACTAATCAATCTCTTATTGAATTGGAAAAATGGGCTAGAACAATCAAATTAGAATTCAATGCTGACAAAACAAAATACATGATATTTACTAGAAAGCAGAGAATACCGAACTTGAATATCCGACTATACTCCAAAACGCTAGAACATACCGAAACAATGCATTACCTAGGACTGATATTCGACAAGAGACTGAATTGGAAAAAACATACAGACATGACTGTGAATAGATCCCTTAAGATAATAAATGGTCTCTCAATCGCGGCTAAACTCACTTGGGGACTAGGGACCAAGGTAATGAAAGTAATATACGAAGGTGCGATAGTACCAAAGTTACTATACGCCATACCTGTGTGGGAATCAGGCGCAAAGAAAAAAGAAAACCTCGCCAAACTGCAAAGAGTACAGAGACTAATGGCAATCAGAATTAGTAAAGCTTATCGCACCCTATCTTACGACGCTTCTTGTGTCATAGCAGGGATAGTACCAATACACTACAAAATTACAGAACTGACCGAGATATACAGAAATACAGAAAACACACAGCTGGATACAAAGACATAGAATATGACAGAATCGAACAAGAACAACCCATAGAACAATGGCTACACCCTTCATCACAAGCCACACTAACAGAGTACATTGGAAGTGTAGAAAATAACAATTTCCTCACAACTAATATTTATACAGACGGAAGTAAAAACGAAGAAAATACTGGATGCGCTTTCACCTGCAAGCATAACCACACCTACTATGAGGAGCAATTCAGACTAGGGCCACTGTGCTCCAATAATCAGGCAGAAAAATTAGCTGTGATCAAGGCTACAGACTGGATACTAAGACAAATAGACCACTCCGACATGACGTTTAACTTATACACAGACAGTAAAATATTACTCGACTCCTTGAAAAACCCAAAAATCCACGATGTACTGACCGAACGAACTAGACAAAACCTCATCAAAATTAACGAAAGAGACATTAAAATAACATTGCAATGGGTGAAAGGTCACAGCGGGGTCAGCGGCAACGAGAGAGCAGACTCCTTGGCAAAGACTGCTTCGAATGACCAGGACTTACCAATCGACTACAACCTAGTGCCTTTCACTTTTGTTAAGAAAAAGATCAAATCAGACTTAATTTCAGACTGGGACAGACACTGGCAACACTCGACAAAAGGGCGACCCCTACACAAATTTGTTCCCCACATCACGCTTCAAAATTACAACAAAACAAAAAGCCTTCACTACAAACTCACGCAATTTATTACTGAACACGGACCATCTAAACACTACTTTAAAAGATTCCACCTGACAAACTCAGACTCATGCAACTGCGACGGACAAACCCCACAAACATTTAATCATATACTCTACGACTGCACTATATACGAACAAGCAAGACATCAGTTGATCAAAAGCTGCCTGCTAAAAGAACAGACGTGGCCTGTGCCAGAGGACAAAATACTCAAAAAATACAAAAAGGAACTAATGACCCTCATATTCAGAACCGACTTACAAACGAACCACGTACAATATAACCCAAACCAATAAAACCGAATAGTGGATTAACACTCATTATGTCCAACTTTTACTCATTGCATCTTGCTTGTAAATATAATTTATTATTGTAATTATAACTTTCACTGTAAATATTACACACTTTAATTAACTATATTTTATTATTATATATTAATTAATAAACTAAATATCTATAAATTACTTTATTTTATGTTTTTATATATTATTTACACTTTTAATTTTACAATATAATTTTATTTATTTCTATGTATTCCACTTTAAGAATTTATTTATTTATTTATTTATTATTGCCTCCACCCAGTAGGGTCATTGGCAAACTTTAAGAATTATTTAGGATATATTTGTATTAGGATATGTTAATTATTATTAATTTATTAAGCTTTTATTATTTAGTTAGGTAATTTTGTTCTTCTTTTTGTTCTTTATTTTGTTCCTATTTTTATTTTTATTTATGTATCTTTTCATGGTAAACATTTAATTTACTGCTATTAAATTTTACATTGTTCAGAGAAAATTTGAACTGTACATTGTATGCTTATAATATGTAGTTTTACATGGAGTACGCACAATTATTCAATAAACTCCTCTTGCATAGGGCGTACTATGCAAGAGAAAAAAAAAAAAAAAAAAAAAATATATATATATATATATATATATATATATATATACATATATATACATATATCTTTTGTACTCTTTATATTGGTTAAGGCTGTAAAATTTTAAATTTCTTAATTCGATACTTTTTTTATTTTTGTTGGTATTCTTTAGTATTTGTTTGTCATTTTGTGTTTTCCTTTATGGTTTATATATAAATAAACGGAAACGAATATATTCCATAGCCTTTCAATGTATTTTAAGCATAAATAAAAAAAATAATAATATGAAGTTACATTGCACCGGGCGGGACGTATATACACGTCCTAGGGAAAGAGCTCGCGCCCGTTGTAGGATGCGTAATTTAAAAGGGAACTCCCCGGTTAAAGGGTTAATGGTTTTGGTTGAGGAATTGTATTCCTCTAAAATATTAACTAACATAATGAGGGGTGGCCTATAATTTTTTCAGGGAGTGTATATCAACTTTGTTGTTTTATCGATTACTTCTTTTTAAAAGTTCTTTATATTTAATAACATTCTATTTATAAAATATTATTAATTATGTTATTAGAAAATAACTAGTTAATTATTAATATCAAGTAAAAATTGTGTAAATTATTTTTTTTCCTAATTTGTGCAACCATACCACATCACTGTCAATGATCTTTTAAAATTATAAAAATCATCTGTTTTAATTAGGGTGTGTGTTGAAAAACATCTGTGTGAACACATCGTTAATTCTTATGTGGAATAAATAAAATAGTAATCTATATAAATAAAGTTGATATTCTGTTTGTTTATTTGTTCTTTATAGAAATCCATACCGTTTGTCCTAAATTCTCCAAATTTCGCTCAGTGGTTCTTTGATACCAGGTGCGAACACCTGTCCATATTAAAATTGCATAACTTCAGCCGATCTTCAGCTGATATTCTTTATTCTCCAAATTTCGCTCAGTGGTTCTTTCAGACCAGGTGCGAAGACCTTTCCATATTAAAATTGCATGACTTCAGCCGATCTTCAGCTGATATTCTTTATTGTTATAAAAATCATAATGATCTCAATTTACAATGTTTTTTTTTTACGAAAGCGACCGTTTCTTTAGAAAAATGAAATTCACCGTGTGGAACCGGGATATACAGCTAAAATCTATGCATATAAAGGTGAAATTCTGTTTGTTCTTTATAGAAATCCATACCGTTTGTCCTGAATTCTCCAAATTTCGCTCAGTGGTTCTTTCAGACCAGGTGCGAATCCCTGTCCATATTAAAATTGCATAACTTTAGCCGATCTCTGGGTATATTCTTTATTGTTATAATAATCGTTTTGATCTCGCTTTACATTGGTTTTTACAAAATCGATCGTTTGAGTCGATAACAGTCTCACTTTATAGATTTTATAGATTTAAAAATTTAAATTCTCCGGGTGAAACCGGGATATACGGCTTGTTTCCAATAAATGTATAGTTCCTTGGTGTACTCAGAATTAGTTGATTGGTGCAATTAGAAGTACCAAAAACTGGTGACCCCAACGTGTCATATTTTCACGTATATATTTTCACGTTTCATACATTATAAAACCATATCTCTTATCATTTTTTACAATAGCGAGATATCGAAAGATGTATCGAAGGATAATCTGTATCGTATTATTATTCCTATTTAGTGTAATAGTGTAATATTGACACAGAATGGGATACACATATTACAGAATAGCTTTACGGTGATTAGATATTAACTCTGCATATTCTTCCCCATACTCCTGTCCTCGATACACGAGATCCTATTTTCCATCATAAAAGAAGGTAATCGATATATATTGGATGTATTGGATTTCTAGTGAAGGAAGAAGAGCCCATCTCATAAGATAGAAGACGCTCCACTTTCCTCATACCTTTTCTATACTCCGATATCTCCTATTATTGATTTTTTTATTATTATATGCCATGTTATTCCACATGATTTCTAGCGAGCGGTAAATGTGGAAATTATACGGGGATTTCCCCTGGCGTAAAATTTTAGGTTTTTTTCTGAAAATAAATATAACATCTCGTGCCACCCGCGCAAGACAAACAGAAATCTACATTTGTTTGTTTAACGCCCCTTTATGGTAGCTACTAGGGCTAATCGGACGATGCTACAATGGAAGTCCTAAATTTGACGAACCCAGGATTAGGAATTATTATTATAGGAATAATTATTAGGATCTTAAACGAGCGCCTTACGTCCTATCCGATGGACGGTGTAGCCAAGTTTTTTTTTTTTTTTTTTTTTTTTTTTTACCACCTCTAAAAACCCTTAGGGCCACAGCAGTGCAAACCCGCGCTCTTTAGTATTGTAGGTTGCTATGCTAGCAAGTTTTGATTATACCCAGAATATGATTTTTTTCTAAATTTATTTACCCATTTTTCTTTCTTATTCTCAATAAGACAAAAAAATATCATAATTATTGCAATACTTGAAAGTCCTTAATACCTTAGATTCTTTATTGTTTATTTCTTTAGGAGCCTGAAAAAATCCCAATTTTGTGTAAATAATAGGGTGTATAAAAAAAAAATGACCGTTTCGTCAAATGCATGAATTCCAAGGACTGTAAAGACGTTAATCCGATTTATTGTTTACCAACAAGTCCTGTACTCTTTAGAATGTTAATCCAACTTTATTTATCAACACTGGACTTACTCAATAATACCTCAGTTCACAAGTTTTTGCTGGAGAAGCAACATGACGGTGTCTTACGAAATTCTTGTTATTTTGAGACATGATTGGAAAATATCGTGTTCTGCCGCTGAAGCGGCTCGTGAAATCAACAGAATTGAAGGAGAAGGTCTCCTTGACGAGCGTATCTCGCGGCGTTGGTTCCAAAAATTTCACAGTGGAGATACGACCTTAGAACGGAAGAAGGGGTCAGGGCGACCATCGTTGGATATAGATGATGCTCTTCAGGAAGCTATAGACTCAAATCCAGCCACAAGTACTCGAGACCTTGCCAGGGAGTGCCCTGCGTCGAAAGATACTGTGTGTCGCCATCTGCACAGCATGGGGAAGGTGAAAAGGAGCAGCAGACTGGTCCCGCACGAGCTGACGCCCCAGCAATCTGCCAAAATGGTAGAGATTTGCAAAAATCTTTTGAATCACCCTAACGATTTGCGATTTTACAAAAAAATTGTTACTTGTGATGAAAAGTGGGTTTACTGGCGAAATCCTGATACTAGTGGGCAGTGGTTAAGTCAAGGTCAAACGGCCTTTCCGGTTGCTGGAAGAGGACAATTCGAAAAAAAATTAATGCTTTGCGTATTTTGGAACTATGAATGTCTGATCCATCATGAATTCGTACCTCATGGAACCACAATTAACTCTGACCTCTATTGCATACAGTTAGATAGGGTATATGCAAAACTGTCGCAACTTTACCCAGCTTTGGTCAATCGAAAAGGAGTTCTGTTACAGCAAGATAACGCCCGGCCGCATACTTCCCGTCAGACCAAGGAAAAATTAAAAAATCTTGATAGGATCGAACTTCTTCCTCACCCACCATATAGCCCAGACATCAGATTTTTATTTGTTTCGGTCAATGGCCCACTTCTTGAAAGGGAAAAAATTTGATACCTTTGAAGAAGTCGAAACAGCGTTGCAGGAATTCTTCGATAGCCATCCTAAAGAGTGGTACCAGCAGGGGATCATGCAACTGGCGGAAAGATGGCAAGCAACATTAGATAACAATGGGTTATATTTTGAATACTAATTTTATTGTAAAGTATAAAAAAAATATATATTAATTTTTTGTCTAAAACGGTCATTTTTTTTTTTTTTTTGATACACCCTATTATGTCGTGATGGCATATTTGTGGCTCATAGTATATTGAAACTTAATTTTCAATTTTTGGTCTCTTAGGCCTTACCAGGTACCAAGATCGATTACTGTAACTCTAAAACTGCCTTATATTTAATTAATAAATCTATTATGGAACTAAAGTTTGTAAACAAAATTTAACCAATTTTATTTTAGTATAATTTGTTAATTATATTTAAGTGTTAAGTTGATAATGCTATATGTACTTAGTATGTATTCAGATAATTAGGAATCGTCATATTAGTACAAGGAGATAGAATAACACCAACTTTACTCGAAGGCGCGGATTTTGCGCGAAAATTTGGGGGGACATGCCCCCCCCCCCCCCCCGCCTCATAATCACGTGGCTAACAGCACCGTTTTTTAATGAGATTATTACCTTGTGTTAATAAGATCCACCCTTGCCCGAAGATAAAATAATGAACTATTAGCTACCGTCCGATCGTCACAACTCAAGATTCGTCTCACATTTCTATTAGGTACCGTATTTATTACTATAATTTCTTTAACTGATCAATGTAGCAGTGGATTGTTTAAGGCTCCATTACTCCTAAAGTGCCTACATGATTAGCGATCTGTCGATTGGTCCAACTCGATGTATCGATAAGGAGATAATGATCTGCCTTTCCAGAGAGGAAGCTTCTTACACAACCATCTTCCTCTCGGTATACCTCACTGATCGCCGAGCGGTGCGGGTTGGGGTCGAATTACATAATACAGGACATTGTTTAATCGGACCTAAAAAAAAAAAAAAAAAAAAAAAAAAAAAAAAAAAAAAAAAAAAAAAAAAAAAAAAAAAAAAAAAAATATATATATATTACTAATGTTCTAACAGAAGTGTTGCATTGGGTTAAGTTTATGAAGATAGAATAAAACATGATATACGTTATTTTCGGAACAGGTCCCTTATTATTAACGCTTTGCACTCGAGGTCACCGGAGCGGAGCCATTTAAAATTTGTCTTCGAACTCGAGGGCTCAGCTACGGAGAAAATGCAAATAATTTTCAGTTTTTAACATATGAAGACATAAACAAATCGTAAAAAACTATTTATTGGATATTTCGCTTTTAGTGATAAATGACGGTCGCGGCTCGCGGTGTTTTTCATTATTTTTATAGTACGTTAATCTTTTAACATCGGCTATATTTTGTGGTTTTAATTCATCTTTTATTTCCTCAATTGTAATTGTACAATTTATTTTAGTTCGGGGCACCAATTAATCCCTTTACTTAGATTTAGTTTCCCATGTGCTTCTACTTTAACCGGAAAGTTATTAAGTAGCTTTTCACATTTTAGGAGCTTTTCTGATTGGATATCTGAGAAACCTTCAACTAAAAGGGTCCCATCTCGTAATTTTTTATCTGTTTTTACTTCTCCAATTACATTTTTTATGCTTTTATATATAACGAACGGCGAAACCTTTGTGAGATCTAAGGCATTTCTCCATCGTTACTGCTCCGGTTCTCTTAATTATCCAAATTTTTAGATCTATTTTCGGTATTTTTATAAAATTATAAAAAAAATCTGGTGCAATGCGCTCAACACAAAACTTTCACTTACGAACTTACTTGGATTAGAAATCGACGTGTTTCGATATGTAAACGCCATTCTTCAGCTTCACCCAATTTTCCACATTCAAGTATATACTTATATTTGTATATCTCCACAAGTTATAGAGTATCTGTATAGTAAAATTTGGTAATTCTCAGCACTTTTCGATTCATTATTGCTAATTTATTTATGAAGGGACTAATTTCATTAGCAGTCGAGTTTTTTTCACTGCTTGCTTGTTTCTTACTACGAGTTGCTTTTTGCAAATACATCGTGAAGGTGAATCGATAGGTGTATTTACGTCTCTTATGCCTTTCTGGAATTCAAGAACGATTACTGTTCCTCTAAAATCGCTTTATATTGTTTTCAAAAATTTATTATGGAACAAAAGTTTCTAGACTAAAATATACCTATATTAATTATATACTATTATCTTATACCATATTTTTACACAACTGCGATGATGCTTAAAAAATTTGAGCAACACGTAGTTAATCTATAAAGTAACATTAATCTTTTTATTAATAAATAAAAGTTTTTATTTTCATAATACGGTTAATAAAATTTTGGCTGTCATATATATATACATCAAATACCAAGTTTAATTAAAACCGTTAAAGCCGTCATTGAGTAAACAAAAAAAAAAAAAAAACACGTGAAAATGGGACAACATTTATCAAGTAAATTGCACCCTCCAATTAATCAATTTTGATGAAATTTTTACTGTCGCATCGCGGGCATATAGATACGCCAAATACCGAGTTTAATCAAAATCGTTAAAGCCGTTTTTGAGAAAATCGAAAAAAACCTGAAAATTAGACAAAATTCTTTAAATATTCTTTTAAAAATTCTTTTAAAGTACTCCCTCCGTTTGGTAGGTTTGGCCGGTAGGTAACGTCCGAAAAGCCAAGGGTTAACAATAAATCCTGCTATAACTAGTAATGATAGGTTAGGCAAATTTTATTAACCAAGTGCACAACTGGGTTGGTAGTAATGGGTTGTAATATCTGAATAACTGGTCGAGAACCAAGATTAACTGTATTTATCATTTAAGATTACTGTGTTCTTCCACATAAATAAATAAAAATTAAAAAAAATTCTAAATTGAAATAAATAAAAATAATAAAGGAAAGCAAGCATTTGGCTGATCACCTTGAGGCGAATGGACTCCTTTGTTTAAACCAGATCTCGCCAAGAACCAAAACTTGAGAAGAAAAGAAAAGAAGACAATTTAAATATTTTAGAGAAAAAAAAAAGAAAGGCGGCTTGGCCTAAGTGCGATTTCACTTGCCCATATCGCACTAGCCTAGATATCGATTCTAGCCGGGAATGTTAACATGCCGCCGATGTATCGAACACACCGTCATCAGCTGACTCACTGCATTCAGGCAGCAGTGGCTGATTAGCCAATCGGAAACGGAACTGTCGCGGATTCCTCAGCGTCACTTCAATAGCCACCCGTTTACCAATCGATTCGCTCATTCGGATTAGGGATGACTATCGAAATATCGACATTATCGACTTTTGGATGTCCAAAAAGAGTATTCGTGGTTTGAAAGTTGAATTTATTTAAACACAATGAATTGGAAATTTATTTAGAAAAAACAATATTGTCTAGGTGTCCACCATAACGCTGCTGGCACTCCTCGAATCTCTAACGCAGATTTCTAAAAACGTGTTGACACATTGTTCCTGAGATTGCCGTCATTTCTGTTCTGATATTTTGCTTCAATTGCGTTAGATTCGTCGGTTTCTTTTCGTATACCCTACTTTTCAGGTATCCCCATAGAAAGAAGTCAAGAGAACTGAGATCGGGAATTCTGGGAGGCCAGCTAATGGTGCCTCTACGAGAAATCACTTTGTTTTGGAATAATTCGTTTACCGTAGCAATTGATGAGTCTTGAAGTATGGCAAGTGGCCCCGTCTTGCCGAAACCATGTTCTAGAGTTATATCCTTTAAACTCTTGAAGTTCTTGGGCCAAAAAACCTCTTAACATTTCACAGTAACAAAAACCCGAATACTCTTTCTGGACACCCTGTATTACATCCGATGTTGTTTACGCTACTTGTTGCGTATTACCTATGTGAACATGAACATTTCATTTTTTAGGATAATTGTCTTATGTCATTTGTGAGTGAAAGATATCGTAATGCCCCCACAGTGTGCCACAGCGAAGTTGCAAATCTGCAATGAAAATATTATAAATAAATTAAAATTTCAAACTATCATAATCTTTTGAAAACAACTTATTCGCTGATAAAGATATAAACGTTTCAGCTAGTTTAAAAATCAAGGGATTGATATTAGAAAGTTTATCATATAAAAATTTATATTTATGAATGAGGTAGATAACGTTAATTATAACTTTTTATAATAATAATTTACATTTTTTTTTATTTAATAGAATTCATGATTTTTAGATTCGATAGATAGATTCGATGGTTTCCCCCACACGTGAACATACGACACATAAATACCCATGGGGAAAAACAAGTATTTTCCTAGTCCAAGTCGGAAAATTTGGATTTGACTAATGGATGCTTACCTCAACACTGCTTTATGTTTGTATGACGTGGGTACTCATGAAATCTAATAATTATATAAAATATTGTAAAAAGAAATATGAAAATTTGAATAAATAGCTGGTTAACATGTTCAACAGCTTGTTGAGTCCAGAGTAATATGGGACATCAGAGACAGATGGGGAAATTATTAGGTGAGAGTTGGCAAGGTTAAGTTTGCCGACTTAAAAAAGGATCAGCTTACACCGCCATCTGCTGCAAAATTTATAGAACTTACAAATAATAAGTTACATACAACTTATTATAATTATTATAATTATAATAAAACTTACACTCAATTGTTGTATAATAAGCATTTAATTTGCAATAAAAGAAATATTGAGGCCAATAATCGAGATAAAAACTATCTTATCTTTTCAGTTGGACAAAACCAAATTTTATCAACATCGGTTCAATAGGTTCGGAATTTATTCAGGAAAAACATCGTGATACGTACGAGATTTTCGTTGGTATAAATATATGTTTATATACTATATATATGTGTATATATATATATATATATGTATATATATGTACATATAAAGTATATAGATATGTTTAACGATGGGACCATAGGCCGAAGTTACCAAACTAGTAGGTTTCATATTGCAGAGAGATTCATACAGAATTATGTACCCGTGACATGGTCCTTGCGTATTATGTTTTTTGTGGGGTGTCACATTATATATGGGAGCGTAGTAGTTTTAGTACGAGAGAGGTAGGTGTTCATTTAGAGGTGTTGCCTGTCACCTGATCTGGCTGAAGTAACGCTTGAGGGCTTCAGGTCTTAGCCCTCTCTCTTTCCGCTCTTTCAGCCTAGTATCTTCGATGTTTTGGAAGGTTTGCCTCGGGTCTACATTGCTGGTACTAGTAATGATAATGTTGTGGGAGAGGGATACCAGTGAAGTTAGCGTACAAGTGTTTTAGTTCGGAATACAAAATGAAATCATCCCAGACCCAGACTCTTTGGTGTCATTCAATATGAAATCACCGAGGGTCTTGAATTTAGGTTATTTTATGTACGTATTAATTTATGTAAAGGAAAAAACGAAATTTCAGATATTAAGTTTTCAAGTAATTAAAAAAAAAGCGTTTTTTTTTTGGAAAACCATTTTAGCTAAGAAACTGGGTACATACTAGTTCTGAACAGTGGTTCCCGCGCCGTTCACTAAGGCGCCTTTCAAAGTTAAGCCCAATCTCCACTGAAAAGGACCCTTTTGGGGGTTTATTTTTCTCTGAAGAGCGAGCGCAGCGAGCGGGAGTCGAAAGCTAGAACCTATTAAAGGCAATCAAGGCACTTTTTAACAGAAAAAGAAGCGATGGGAGTTCGATAACATGACGGTCACATAACCTCTCAAAACAGGCCCAGGAGCCAATCTTCAGAACTAGTACCGAAAACTAAAACAGATGTCTTATTTAAACAGGTTTTAAAATGTTTTTATAGATTTATTTTCATTATAAATATATTTCTTCAAACTGTAAATATAAAAATTACATATTCTCTCTACTAAATTCTTAAAATTATACCATGCAGTGATAACATACACGAGGGAGATAAAAATCGCTACAAAAATGAAACAAAATGAAGAGTCCACGGAAGAAAGGGGGGATGTCATTTGGAGTGCTTTCCGAGAAAATCGAGTTTTTAGGTTTGGATCTTTAATTGCTTAAGTATCTTTTATTATTTTTCTTCAATTTTTTTATATGTCCTTTTCCTTTTTGTTTTGCTTTTCAAAATAATAAATTTGCCCGAAACAGACATAACACGCTCTAAAAAAAAATGTTTTAGTAAAAAAAAACAATTTAAACATAAAAGAAAGGGGGATAGTCCTGGACGCTCCCCCTCTCTTCCCTGTTTTATTGATGAAATGGTGATATTAATACACAACCCATATAACTTCTAACATGAATGACTCTCCCCCATCCTAGGTTGTTCCGCGTGGACATTCCCCCTTTCTTCCGAGTACGTGGTTCTTTCCATCGCTTGTAACCAACCGACTGTCATTTTTTCTGACTATTTATTTTCACCAACATATTCTACTCAACTAGACGAACAATTATATATATATAAAACAACAATTAGGAAAAAAATTGACTCTCCCCCTTTCTTCCGTGGACTCTTCAAATCTGTGTATACATACTGTCTGTCGCCTAATTTATAATAGGGGGTTCGGCACAATGAAACAGTTGGTGCACTGTGCGAACCAACAGTTCTGGAGCAACCAAATTAAGACAGAAAACGGTAAGGGTGGCTCCAAACTAAGTCAGCATATTGTCCCCTTTCTACTTGTTGTGTGACAGACTCCACGTCCTGAAATGCATTTTGTATGGCAAAACTAAAAATTTTCGTCGAACCGATTTTCGTCTCTAGGTATGAGTAATTATTTTGTTCAATCTGTTCTTACAACATATTCGTTATGCATGTACATACATATATCTTAAGATTTTGCCTAACTTTGGCTTTCCTACCTCTTCACATTCATCGTAGGAAGTTCATGACGTCAAAATGGCTCGTATGGGGTTCCTTGAAACAAGGGCGTTCGGAGCACAATGAAACGTTTTATGGAGTTCGACGAGTGTTTCATCGTGCCGCATTTGTTTTTCATTGTGCAATAAGCAGTCGGTTTTTTTTTTCATTTTCTTTCATATTTGTGCGAAATTGAGAGCGGAACACCAAAAAGTTTATTAATTTATGACAACTCACAACAAAGTCAAACTTTCCTCTTTCCTGAAGAATTTCGTGGCTATCCTAAAGCAGATGAAGAACGAAAAACCGCCTGAAAGCCCAATAATGTTTTTTTATAACTAATGGTGTTGTTTTTCAGCTGTTTCATTGTACCCAGGACATATGGCACAATGAGACAAAATTATGTTTTTGGAAAATGGCTGCTCGCGGTCAGACATGATGCATTAAATAATGTTTAGCCTAACATACATTATGTTAGGGCAAGTTAGGTTTTAATAATAAAAACCTTTCGCTTCCCTGATGAAGAAAGTATGGCCGGGTGCTTAATGCTCCTAGTTTTGTTGATTAATGTATTAAAAGATTTATATAATAAAAGAATAAGATGCAAGATATTTAACATAAAGTTTACCATTGTAATTTAGAGAATAATAGCATAATAAAACAGGAGAACAAAATAATATGAATGAAAGGAAATAAAGAAAATCCTCTGATATTTAAAGCTTAAACTATAATTTATTAAATAGAAATGATTTATTAAATACAAATAATTTATTAAACAAGAATGAAACTAAAATGATTAAATGAAAATGAAACACAACTTATAAACTATTATAGACAAAAATTATGTTTTAATCGAATGGCCATTGATGAACTATAGAGTAGAGTAATAAACAAATGATTAATAACTATAATACAAAGATATATATAATAAATGAATTTAGCAATTTGATATATTAAAAAGTAAAGTTCAATGTTAATAGAATGTTATTTAAAGTGGAAGATTAAACACAATGTAATGTTCATACATTATTTAAAAAAATAATGATGGAAGTATTTTACTTTAAAGGTCCATCCCGCTGGGAACTTAATCTTCCTCTTCGCTCAGTCTTCTAAAATAATGTCTGCAAATATGCACAATACACAACTGAACACCCTGGGTGAACGAGAATGTAATAAATGTTTTGAAAGAATGTTTAAAGCGTGAGGTGTAATGCGTACTCGCTTGGCGAGAA